>CM059195.1:79624974-80261951 GCA_030323885.1 Branchipolynoe longqiensis
ATAGAGAGTATCTGGCTGGGCTGACAATGCCCTACCGATCAAGTAAAAATAAAAGTAATTCGTATGAATGTGTAGAGGCGTAGTGACGCGACCGGCGTGCGCTCAGTGTATATATCGCTACAGCAGCGCCGAGTAGCGGATTTTGCCGGAACCCCACGCGGTATTACCAGGCACTGCCGCGATGGGCAGCACCATGCGAAACCTACATCGGCATATACGTAGTATATGCTTTGCTGTAAGTACGCATTACAAGAAGACCGGCGTGGATGATACAATCTTTATTACAATAACGTATATATAAATATGGGTGTAAAACATATATAATAGAGAGTATCTGGCTGGGCTGACAATGCCACGTCCAACGGACCATCCCAGACAAACTTACTCTACTTCCCCCAGGCTCGAGGCAACACGGATGTCAGCGACAATCCTCTCCGACAGAGGGCGGGCGATGTATGTATATATAGCATCAGACGCCCAGTCCCCCCTTACCCTAATCTCATCTATCGAAGCACCCTGGAGGGCAAGATAGGTACACCCCCCACGTCTTAGTGAATGACAGGAAAAATTCTCCTGTGGAAACCCGGCCAGCGCTGCAAAGTGTTTGATAGTAGCCTGCAGTGATCTGTAATCAAGAGGCTTGTAGCGTCCAGAGCCCGCAGGGACCTGAAAGGCGGGGCATCCCGAACCCAATTTTACCTCGGCAAAATGCCTCTTGACCCAAAAAACAGCGCACAGGTCCGTGTTAGGCACACGCGCGACCGGGATCAGGAGCTCTCTCTCCGCAAACTGGATCGTCTTGGATCGCCGAACGGTGACCACCATTCCCCAGGCGTGGAAGGAGAAATCTGAGCGCAAGAGGACGGACTCAGAGTCGGTAATCTGGCATTTGCGGAGGAGAGCCCTAAACCCAAGTAGTATGGCCGCGCGGGTGGCCACATGGCCCCCGCTTAAAGACATAAAGGAAAACATTTTTAATAGCTCAGAGGGTAATAGCGGGGCCGCACGCTTAACCGCGCACCCCAGAGCGCGCTTAGCACCTCCCAAAATCGTTCTCACCTGGTGGCACGAAAAATCGATCGGGTCACTATTTTCTGCCTTCAGGAAGAAATTAAGGGCACTTACATAATTTAAAATTGAAGAGTATTTTAGCGTACGTGATAGCCAAGCTACGTAGAGGGCGACCTGAGAGGGGGGGCAAGGCACAGGCGATATAATGCCCCGGAACTCATCTATAAAGGTGAGGTACTTCCTAATCTGCATTGAGCGTGTTGCACGAGAGTTCGGAGCATAGTATTGGTCGCTCAAGGTACCGGCCGCCCTCCTCAGGAGCTCCAGGTCTGCAAAAGAAGGTGTTAGATCACATGAATAGGTTGGCACAACACATACATGCCAGCTGGTCTACTGCCCCAATACGAGCCCTGCTCGGGGGATCACGCCACCTACTTAGCGCATCGCAGACGATATTGTTTTTACTTCTAACATAAGCCGAGCTAACATCAAAATTAAATGTTACTGAGAGCCAAAAAAGCTCCTTTATGTAGCGCATTATGAGTTTATTTATACATCGGCCCGTGGCTAGCGCTGCCCGCACCGTGTTGTTATCTGTCACGAAAACAACACGGTGATCTCTCCAAAGGTGGCACCACCTGCGGGCGGCAGCGATGACCGCCCACATTTCTTTTTGATTAATATGGGCCTCACGACAGGCCTGATCAGTCACAGCAAAATGGTGGCCGACCTCCCCAGCTAAGGTTAGGTCGCATAAAAAACTCCCCACCAACCAGTCGCCCGAGTGGGCTGCTCCAAAGCCCCAGTCTGAAGCGTCACTATAGACCGAAATTGAAGGGGCATGTAGACCCAAGAGCTTGGCATAGCCATTAAAAGTATCGATATAATTAAACCACCAAGATATTTCTGAGCGAAATTCGCTGGTAATACGTAGTTTGTGGTATGGTTTCTTTAGTTGCCTGATGGCATCATAAACTCTCGTGGAGAAGGAGCGCCCCCCCCGGACGACTGTAGAGCAGTGTGCCAAGCGGCCCCCTAGGCGTTCCAACTCCTTACGGGTCGCTTTCCTTCGGCTCAGAAAAAGAGAGAGGACCTTTCTTAGTTTGAAAATCTTATCGCACGGTAGTCTCAATTGTAATTTCACCGTGTCTATCTCTATTCCCAGGAATCTTGCGCATTGCGATGGGGTCCCAATCTTAGGATAGCTCAAGGAAAAACCCAGCCGGCGAAGGATTGCCATGATGGTGCGCTGGTTGCCCAAACAGTCTGCAAAATTCTCACCCAGCACGGCAAAGTCGTCTAGGTAATTTATTATTCTCCCGACCCCCTCCCTGACGGCACAGCGGACGACAAAGTCCGATATCCTATTAAATATATAAGGGCTCGATGCCAGCCCCATACATAAACGATTGTCGAAGAAAATTTCAGGGCCGTGACCTAATTCCCAGCATATTGCCTGGCGGGGGGAATCAGTTGGGTGGATGCAGATAGCTCTATATGCGTCTTTAATGTCTATCGTAGCAATAAATTCCCCCTGAATCATGATTTTTACCAAGTCATCGACTCCTTGGTAAGAAAATTTGTTCGCCACTTCCTGAACATAATTATTAACCGAGCGGCCCAGTGGCCTACTACAGTCTATAATAGTACGGTACCCCTCACCCGACGATTTAAGAATCGCAAAAACATTATGAACACAAATGGGGGGGCCATCCGCCCTAGCAATATAGCCAGAATTTAGCTCGCTCCTGAGCTTGTTACTGATAAAATGTTCATGTACAGGGTTCATAGGATTAGAATAATGACTACTATAAGTCGTAGTGCAAGAAGGGTTAATTACCTTAAAACCAAAAATAGCACCGTACAAAACGTAATTGGCGTCTGGGTCTACTTGACCCTTGGCAAAACATTCGCAAAAGACGCGACATGGTTTAAACTGAGCAGCATGCCCTCTAATCCTGTGAGTGCAAGCACAAGTCGCGTCCAAGCACGCAGTAGTAACGGAGAAGGAACATCGAGAGCCAACTAGCTTATCAGAGGCACTGACAATTAGGCCGTACTCGCAGCAGGTGAGAGTCAACCAGTCTCGATTTATCCCCCTCCAGCCGGGAAATATGTCGTCGGCTATGTCGTGCCCAACTAAGTTTTTGGCCTCGTCCCCCCCCCGCATGGTGGGACCCACCTGTTCCGTGGCCCCCCGCATCGGCAAGCCCATTAGGTACACCATGGCTGATAGCACACGGGTCCCCCTCTTGGTGGTGGTTAACGAGATTCGTACAAACCGTATCAACGGTGTTAGCACATATTAGGTCACGGGCGCCAGCATGGCGACGCGCAATTAGCGCGCTGGGACACATACCCACTCCGGGAACACTACAAATAGAAACAACATTGTTATATGGAACCGAATCACCGCCAGAATCAACAGGCGACTCGGCTGTTATATTGACAGGAGTCACACAATCTAGAAGGGGTTCACACAAATTCGCAGCACACTGTAAGCGATGACCCCTCCTAGCCCTGCCCCGGCCCCTAGTAATTCAGTCCTTATGGCACTTGGCCCTAACGTGGGTTCTACTCCCACAACGAGAGCACCAGTGGCCGAAATTACATGTCTTGTCATCCCTAGTACAACCCTCTTCTTTATTATAGGCAAAGCATGGCTTTTTCCCATCTTTAGAAAAAAGTTGCTTAGTGTTAGTATTAGAATGGGAGTTCTTGATCCCGCCATAAGCCCCCTTGGATGAGTGTCCCCGCATGTATTCAAATGCGTAGTACTGAAGTGCGACTTCAGCATTTCCCGCACCGAAGGCCTCATATCCGTCGGTTGTCGCTAACTTCCGGATCGCCAGATCGTAGCTAGCGTGTGCGCGGTCCTGGAACTGACCCGACTTAGCCCTACCCGAGATATATTTGATATGCTTAACCACGCGTCTCAAGTCTTGCACGTCAATGTCTTTTTTATCCAAACCCAACTGCACGACGATTCGATGAGCTCGAACGGAGAAAGTTTCTTCAAGTCCTTACGGTCTTCAAGATAACGCCGGATCGACCACTTACTCCTAAGTCTTCTCTCGCGGCTAGCCGATCTTCCGGATGACGAGCTCGAAGTCGGGGAGCGTCGGTGATGCCTGTGATGTCGGCGGTGATGGTGGTCGCTTGAGGAGCTGCGCCTTCTACTCCTGGAACGGCCCCCCTTCTTCTTCATCGCCAGGCGGGCCATGTCACTCTCCAGCTCCCTCTCCTGCAACTCCAGCTCCGCCAATCGCTTCCTGCGCTCCAGCGCACGGATACGTCGTGTTACCGCCCGCTCCCGTTCTTCTACTTTGTCGTCCTCCGGGGCTTCTTCCTCAACCGATGAAGCTGAGGGTGAGTCTTCCTTCCTCGCCGGTTTTGGATTTTCTGCCATGTTGCTCAGCCTCCTAGATGAACGGGCAGTCTGCCTTGTTTGCATCGAGGCCCGGCCGCATGCGTCGTTCACTGGGCCAGCGTGTTCACAGCCGCATGGGCCACAGTAGTTAATCGGCATAATTTTCGTATCAGTATCGTCAAGTGCACCTAACGCCTGACATATAGCATCAAGAGAAGGTGACTTGAAAAGTCAGCCGATAGGTAGTATAAAATAAATACTATAAGATATCAATGGATGCAAAGGCAAACCTCATAGTAAAATAAGCCAATAAATTTGATGGCTAGTATAAATAAATACTATAAAAACTATAAAAGGAAATAAATAATGTAAAAGGAGCAATATAAAATTAATGCTATAGCAGTACTATGAGGTAAGCCTGGTAAATAAGGTAAGCACTATGCCGGTCTCGATTTGGTAAGCACTATGCCGATTTGGTGAGCACTATGCCGATCTCGATCTCGATTTAGCGCTTTGCAGCTGTGCTATGGCAGGTTGCGGCGTACTGTGGCCTGTAGAGGCGTAGTGCGGCCCGTACTATGGCCCGTACCCGTGTCGTAGTTTCATAGTTTCAACCGCTAACCGATAGCCTTTCTCGACACATTTAAAATTGAAAGTATTTTTTCAAATAACGTCGATACAGATATGTAGTCGTCTCAATCGACACACAGAGTTTGATTATATGCAGGCGTGATTCACAAATATTGTCGAATACGCGGTGTTATTTGTTTTCTACGATACCGTCTGCGTTGATATTTCCTCGTAGTTAGCTGACGAGGATCACAAGTCGTCGACATCCACGTCCACATCTCGACACACAGGTGCGATCGGGTGATACGCAACATCAACACAGGTAGAATGTAGACTGTGTTGGTAAACTTCGTAAGTAATTCGTAAGTAATTCGTAGCAGTCGCCCAACACTAAAGTAAATCGTATGAATGTGTATATATAAAGTCTTTGCTTCAGAACAAATGCCTTATATCTGCATATATATATATATATATATATATATATATATATATAAAGTCTTTGCTGCAGAACAAATGAGGAGACAAGACAAGGAAGTGGGTTGAGATGATATATTCTCTGGCTATGGGGATATGATGCCCTAGCCCAATAAATAAAAAAATCCACTGCGCGAGTGACAGTATTCGCAGCACTGATGAGGTGGGGATGGTGGCGCCACCTGTACCACCATGAAGAGGGGTCACCCATAAAGTAGTACACAACATCCCTTATGCCCCTTTATACTCGCGTAAGTTTTATACATCACATATATATTGTTTAGAAGAGGGCAACTACTAGTTTGCTTAGCATCATAATCTGATAATAACACGACTGAGTGGGATATTGTGTCATGGTGCTGGCGGCCTGGTCTGCTAGTGGGGCAGCACGATAGAGTTGAAATGAGCGCCCTATATCTGCATTCGTAGTGATAACACCTGATATATTACCAGGGCATAAATTTGTTTTAAAAAAAACCTACTCAAACTCACCCATTATATCTCCCCAGGCTAGCCAAATTAAGTCTATACATAGTCAATATCGAAACCAATGACTTTGTGGTATAACCCGACGGTTTTGAGATGGTGTTCTATTTGCTAAGCTATATCAAGTCAGGGTTATAAGCTAATTAAATCAACTTTGATTTTAAAGTGTTATATTTGCAGTGACACTCACTAACATACACTCAACCACGGACACTCACTCACTGGCACTCACTCATTGACACTCAGCCACTGACACTCACCCACTGACACTCACTCACTAACACTCACTCACTGGCACTCACCACTGACAGTCAACCACTGACAGTCAACCACTGACACTCACCCACTGACACTCAACCACTGACACTCAACCACTGACACTCACTCACTGGCACTCACCCACTGGCACTCACCCACTGACAGTCAACCACTGACACTCAACCACTGACACTCACCCACTGACTCAACCACTGACACTCACCCACTGACACTCAACCACTGACACTCACCCACTGACACTCAACCACTGACACTCACTCACTGGCACTCATCCACTGACACTCAACCACTGACACTCAACCACTGACACTCACCCACTGACACTCAACCACTGACACTCAACCACTGACACTCACTCACTGGCACTCACCCACTGGCACTCAGCCACTGACATTCAACCACTGACACTCAACCACTGACACTCAACCACTGACACTCAACCACTGACACTCACCCACTGACACTCAACCACTGACACTCACCCACTGACACTCAACCACTGACACTCCCTCACTGGCACTCACCCACTGACACTCATCCACTGACATTCAACCACTGACACTCAACCACTGACACTCACTCACACTCACTCACTCACTGGCACTCACCCACTGACACTCAACCACTGACACTCAACCACTGACATTCAACCACTGACACTCACTGACACTCACTCACTCACTGGCACTCATCCCCTGACACTCAACCACGAAGACTCACTCACTGACACTCACCCATTGACATTCAACCCCTGACATTCACTCACTGCTAGGACGTAAAACAACAAACAAACAACTAAATATGTATCTATCGTATTCCTATGATAGTCCTTTTTCCTTGTCACTTTCGGGCTTGTCCCACACTAGGGTTCGAGCCCACGACCCCACGACCCCACGACCCCACGACCCCACGACCCCACGATCTACCAACACGGGAGACTGACGCTCTAACTCATTCGGCCATCGCGTCTGGTAAAAAGTTCTGTTGTTAAGTACCACGAACATAATGAATATGGAAGAAATAATCGGGAGTAAATAATCTACAATCCACTTTTTTACTTCGTCCTCCTTCGACAGATCTGTTCTTTTACAAAGGTCATTTAGAACCGAACGCCGTGGCCCAATTGGTAGAGTTCAGGCTTCCCGAGTGTAAGGTTGGGAGGTCGATTCCCGGTCGAGTCAAGCCAATGACTTACAAAATTAATACTTGTGACTACCTCGCATAGCGCTCGACATTAATAGGATAGAACAAGGACCGGTATGCTCAGTGTCAGGATAATGTGACTGAGTGGGATATTGGCTCATGGTGCCGGCATCCTGGTCTCCCAGTGGCACAGCATTATAAAGTTGCCATGAGTGTGCACTGTCAGATGTCGGTACCCGTCCTGATATGACCTCAGATGTTGCCAGGATGTAAAACTCCAACAACCAACGAACTACGATATTAAGATTTGTATTGTACACTTTGCCCGGGGGGGGGGGAGGGGAGTAATTGAAGAGTGTCAGTAGGATGGATCTAGAGTGGATCTAGAGTGGATCTAGAGGGGATCGTGGATCTAGTGGTGATCAAGTGGAGAGCTAGTCGAGAGTTAGAGGGGACCTATATGCATTTTAGTATGAATCTAGTGGGAATCTAGTGGGAATCTAGTGGGAGTTTAGTGGATACCAACAGAGGATCTAGTGTAAATCTAGAGGGGGTCTAATTGGGAACGAGTGGGAATCTAGTTGTGATCTAGTTGTGATCTAGTTGTGATCAAGTGTGATCTAGTTGTGATCTAGTTGTGATCTAGTTGTGATCTAGTTGTGATCTAGTTGTGATCTAGTTGTGATCTAGTTGTGATCTAGTTGTGATCTAGTTGTGATCTATTTGTGATCTAGTTGTGATCTAGTTGTGATCTAGTTGTGATCTAGTTGTGATCTAGTTGGGATCTAGTTGTGATCTAGTTGGGATGTTGGAATATATTTGGGATCTAGTTGGGATCTAGTTGGTATCTAGTTGGGATCTAGTTGGGATGTTGGAATATATTTGGGATCTAGTTGGGATCTAGTTGGGATCTAGTTGGGATCTAGTTGGGATCTAGTTGAGATCGAGTTGGGATGTTGGAATATATTGGGATCTAGTTGGGATCTAGTTGGGATCTAGTTTAGTACGCTTTGTGAAGGAACGCCAAGATGCTGCTTTATCAAACGATTGTCTCATATTTTAAAAAGGTCACCTTCACGTTCAACCGGATGTAGTTTCTAATGCCAGGCATCGTTTGGTCCGCCACAATGCGATCAAATGCAGCAATTAATTCGACTAATTGCTCAAACAGTTTTTAATTGCACCACGCGGTGAGTTAGATCTTTAAATATCGCCGTTGCTACCAAAAATGCGTATCATGTATACAAATACTTGTTTCAATGTGACAATGCAAAAAATAAAAAAAGCAACCACCCAACTGACTAAATAACTGTGAGAGCAGTTCCTTCAGATGGCTGGTTGGTTGTTGGTTGTTGGTTGTTGGAAATTTAGAGGGGATCTAGTTGGGATCTAGTTGGGATCTAATTGGGATCTAGTTGGGATCTAGTTGAGATCTAGTTGGGATCTAGTTGGGATCTAGTTTGGATCTAGTTTGGATTTAGTTGGGATCTAGTTGGGATCGACTTGGGATCGACTTGGGATCGACTTGGGATCTAGTTGGAATAGTTGGGATCTAGTTGGGATCTAGTTGGGATCTAGTTGGGCTCTAGTTGGGATCGAGTTGGCATCTAGTTGGCATCTAGTCGGGATCTAGTCGGGATCTAGTCGGGATCTAGTTGGGATCTAGTTGGGATCTAGTTGGGATCTAGTTGGGATCGAGTTGGGATCGACTTGGGATCTAGTTGGAATCTAGTTGGAATCTAGTTGGGATCTAGTTGGGATCTAGTTGGGATCGAGTTGGGATCGAGTTGGGATCTAGTTGGGATCTATTTGGGATCTAGTTGGGATCTAATTGGGATCTAGTTAGGATCTAATTGAGATCAACTGGGAATCTAGTGAGGTTCTAGAGGGGGTATACTCGGGATCTAGAGTAGATCTAGAGTGGATCTAGAGTGGATGTAGAGGGGATTGGGGATCTAGTGGAGATCAAGTGGAGAGCTAGTGGAGAGCTAGAGGGGACCTATATACGTTTTAGTGGGAATCTAGTGGGAATTTAGTGGGGTTCTAGAGGGGATCTAATTAGGACCTAGTGGGAATCTAGTTGGGATCTAGTTGGGATCTAGTTGGGATCTAGTTGGGATCTAGTAATGATCTAGTGGGGATCTAGTGAGGATCTAGTGGAGATCTAGTGGCGATCTAGTGAGGGTTAAGTGTTAACCTACAGGGCTCGAGTAAAGCATTTCTGTATCTACTGCGACACAAGTATGAGCCGAATTTCCAGTCGAGTGACACATTTCTCATTATTTGCCAATAACTTTTCTTTTTTAATTCTCTTCATTAAGCAGGGTAGATTTCAATCGCGGACAATTGGTCTTCCTCATTCTACAGCTCCTTGCCTTATCCTCGTACAGTAAAACCTATCTGGTCGAGTCAAACCAATGACTTATAATGTATGTATATACGCTTCCTAGCCATGCGCTCTGCACTATTTGGATAGGGCACGGACTGGTTGACTCAGTGTCAGAATAATGTGACTGAGTGGGATATGAGGTCATGGTGCTGGGGGGCCTGGTCTTCTAGTGGGGCAGCACTATAAAGTCGACATGAGCGCGCACTGTCACAAGCCAGTACCCTATGACCATATATGTTGCCAGGGCATTAAACTCCAACAACCAACTAACCTTTATGAGATGTCGGCTAATGTCCGCCGGGCATTATCTCGGTACCTTCCCGCACTAAAACTGAACTGACGTCATTGCTGATTTGGGTCACGTGGTACAAGCCATTGTACAAAGGTGACATCAAATGCCCGGCTGGTCCCCCAGGGGGCGCAGCGTAGCGGGGCGTGTGCGGGGGGGGGGGGGGGGGGGGGGGGGGTCTACTTTGGAGCTGAGTACTGGAAGAGGGATCAGTGAAACCCGGTATAGAGAGGCAGAAGGAGGAGGGGGGGGACATGGCGGAGGGGGCATGGGGAGGGGGAGGGGGGAAGTAGTGGTGGAGGGTGGGGGTGGCAGTTGGAGGGGTGAGGGAGGTTCTACTTTGGAGCTGAGTAATGGAAGAAGGGTAATGAGAGGCATTGAGGGGTGGGGGGGGGGGCAGGAGAGGGGGAGGGGAGGAGGAGGAAGGGGAGGGGGAGTAGTGGGAGGGGATGGAGGTGGCAAGCCTGAGGAGGAGGAGGGGCTTGGGAGGGGGAAGGGAGGGAAAGAGGGCAGGGGAAGGGAGAGGTGGAGGCGGGAGAAGGAGGAGGGAGGGGAGAGTGGGGAGGGGGAGAGGGTGGGGGGAAGGAGGAGGGGGAGAGGAGGAGGGAGAGGGAGTGGTGAGAGGGGGAGAGGGTGGGGGAGGGAGGAGGGAGCCTCACCCCACTCTGGTACAGTGCCATGTAAACATAAAACCACCCAATAAAAGCCACAAGTACCATAACCCTGCAGTCTAGCCTCCTCCCCTAACTAAATGTCCCCCATCCCTCATTCCTTATCCTTCATCCCTCATCCCTCATCCCTCAGTAGACAACAACACACTCATGTCCCCAACCCCTCTTACCTCCATTCATTACACTGCGGCCCGAATTTCTGATGTGGTAGTACTAGCAAAGAATACCCTTTATCTTTCTTTCTTTTTGTGGATATTGTTTATCCATTATAAAAAGACATTTGTCATTTCTGAAGTACTAACCATGTCATTTTAAACACAGTTAATTTACAGGAATTTTTTTCCGGCTAACTGGAAGAGCTGCTATGAAAAATGAAATTGTGTGACCTTACTATAAAAAGGTTCATTCTGACAAAATGACCGAATTGGTGTTATGGATCTGAAAATGTTCTATCTACAAAACGCTATCATTCAGTTACGCAACTGTTTCTCAACTGGTATCTTTCACTGAGATATATTAAAAATAATATTGTTCCATCTGCTTTACTAACATGCAGTTACACAGCTTCAGTCCTCATTATCTAGAAATTACGATTTTGTCAGAAAGAACCTTTGCATAGTAAGGTCGCGATTTTAAAAATGCCTTTAGAGTAATAAGAAGAAACGAATAGAGGATTCTTTAATTTTTAATAATCAACGAATGTAAGAATAGCAAATTCATTGTTCCCTGCTATTTATTCGGTTGAGAGTCAAAACAGCCATTTACTAGGTTAATTCGTTTACTAGGTTCATCCATTCACCACGTTCACTCTTTCACTAGGTTCACCCATTCACTAGGTTCACTTATTCACTAATTTCATCCATTCACTAGGTTTACATAATCCATGAGGTTGACCTATTCACTAGATTCACTCCATTCGCTAGGTTCACTCATTCACTAGGTTCAACCATTCACTAGATTCACCCATTCACTAGGTTGACACAATTCCCTAGATTGACTCATTCATCAGATGTGTCCATTCATTAGGTTCACCCATTCACTAGAGCCACACCATTCGCTAGATTCACCCATTCACGAGGTTAATTCATTCACTAGGTTGCCAGCATTAACTAGGTTCACTCATTCAGTAGATTCACCCAATCACTAGATTCGCACTTAGTAGATTCACATCATTGACTAGGCTTACTCATTCACCTGTGTGAACCATTAACTATGTTCACACCATTCACTAGGTTCAGACCATTCACTAGGTTCACACCAGTCACTAGGTTCAGACCATTCACTAGGTTCATACCATTCACTAGGTTCAGCCATTCACTAGATTCACCAATTCGCTAGGTTCACCAATTCACTAGATTCACCCATTCACTAGGTTCACCCATTCACTAGGTTCAGCCATTCACTAGGTTCACCCATTCACTAGGTTCACCCATTCGCTAGGTTCACCCATTCACTAGATCCAACCATTCACTAGGTTCCGACCATTCTGTAGATTCACCCATTCACTAGATTCAGACCTTTCACTACATTCACCCATTCACTACATTCAACCATTCACTAGATTCAACGATTCACTAGATTCACCCATTCACTAGGTTCACCCATTCACTAAGTTCACTTATTCATTCACTAGTTGTATCCATTCACTAGGTTGGCATAATCCATGAGGTTGACCCATTCAGTACATTCCCACCATTCACTAGATTGACTCATTCATTAGATGCGTCCATCCAATAGGTTAACCTTTTCACTAGGTTCACCTATTCACTAGGTTCACACCATTCACTATGTTCACCCATTCGCCAGATTCACTCATTCCCTGGGTTCACTCATTCACTACATTCACCGATCCACTAGATTCACCCATTCACTAGATTCACCCATTCACTAGGTTCACCCATTGACTAGGTTCCAACCATTCACTAGGTTCACCCATTCACTAGGTTCATTCATTCACTATGTTCATTCCTTCACTAGGTTCAACCATTCACTAGGTTCACCCGTTCACTAGGTTCACCCATTTGCCCATTCATCCATTCACCCATTCACTAGGTTCATTCATTCACTAGGTTCCAACAATTCACTAGGTTCACCCATTAACTAGGGTCACCAATCCACTAGGTTCACCCACTCACTAGGTTCATCCATTCACTAGATTCACCCATTCCCTGTGTTCAGCCATTGACTGGGTTCATTCATTCACTAGGTTCATTCATTCACTAGGTTCACCAATTCACAAGGTTCACCCATCCACTAGGTTCACCCTCTCACTAGGTTCACCCATTCACTAGATTCACACATTCCCTAGGTTCACCCATTCAATAGGTTTACCCATTCACGAGATTCACCCATTCACCAGGTTTACCCATTCACTAGCTTCACACCATTCACTAGGTTAATTCATTCACTAGCTTCCCACCATTCACTAGGTTCACCCATTCACTAGGTTCATTCATTCACTAGGTTCCCACCATTCACTAGGTTCCCAGCATTCACTAGGTTCACCCATTCACTAAGTTCATTCACTCACTAGGTTCACCCATTCACTAGGTTCATTCATTCACTAGGTTCCCATCATTCACTAGGTTCATCCATTCACTAGGTTCATTCACTCACTAGGTTCACCCATTCACTAGGTTAATTCATTAACTAGGTTCACCCATTCACTAGGTTCTTACCATTCACTAGGGTCACACTATTCAATATGTTCGATAAAAGTAAACACAACTTTACAACAGAACTACACTGCCTTGTTTGTCCCCCGCTGCAGACTCGGCACCCAGTTTGGTACATATTTGGCAACTGTAAATGTGCATTAGCGTAATGAATTCTCACGTGCTGCCTCATGGCGGCTGTCTGGTTTGAAAGCCACCTGTCTGCTAGTTGAGAAGCACTGCGTGTGCCGGGATGAGGGCATCGTCACCGGAAGTGACTGTAGCTCCTCTACGGCTGCTCCCTCCACCAGCTACCAACCAACACCTCCTCTTCCGCCCCTCTCTGCCTGTCACACATTACACCCCGAGTACTCGTACAGTGCCGTATTAGGCAGACCCAGACCTAGTACTGTAAACCACCAGGACATCTGGGTAATACATAGATGTTCATGTTGATTTCTTCGATGCGACTGAGACTTGTCAACATCCGGTGCAGGTGAGGAGGGCTGCATTGGGTCTTAAGGAGTATAACAATATAATAATAATTCCCTCGCGGAACGCATTATGCAGCTCATAGGGCCTACATATGAATATATATATATATATATGAGACTGTCTCAAAAGGTGCTAAGCAATATGGGACAAAACTTTGTCCATTGTAACGATCAACATACTAACTGCTTATGCATTTGCTCAGGATAAAGAATACATATTGATTTGAAGCAAATGTCCTTGTGTTTTCAGTGTAACCGTTTCTGTGCTGTTTTGTGTCAATTGTTACAATGGACACAAAAAAAAGAGTTATCACCTTTTGAGATAGGCTGAAATCACTTGATTTTATAATCCAGGCTAATAATGATTTCATAGTTCAGAATGTTTGTTCATTTTTTTCAACATTTTAGGATCACCTATATAAATAAATTATAATATTACAAAGTGATTCAGATAGGTCTAAGGAGAAATAATGAGAAAATTGAAAAATGTCTGAAAACTACATATGCCAACTTTAACCCTCAAATTCAGAAATATTTTCCATATTTAATATTCATCAGCAAAATAAATGATTGTGTATTGTATTTGAAAGAACCATTAGAATTAAATATATGTGTAATAGCATAGATAAACATATTTTATTTACATTAAAGCCTTGATAGAAATCAACATTTCTGAAGGGGGCAAGTTGTCACAGATTCTGGAGACTGTGACAACATGTCCCAGCTGTTGTGACATCTTGCCCCAACCCACCCTCATGCAAACTAGGTCAAGGTCCAGGCAAACAACAAGTTGGTTTTCAATTAGCTGTACTCAGAGAGAGAGAACATATTTCTTGGTGTCTTTGTGTATGTAACTTCTTGAATATATCATTATTAGTTGTTACATACTTTTTTGTGTGTAGAGGTTAAAACGTAGTTTAGGGGAGCTGAAAATGCATGGAGGCTGTTTTAGTGTGTCTGAGTTCCTCCTCGTGAGCTGACCTAGATCCAAAGTATACAACCCCAATGACACACCAAACTGATGATGTCAATAAGGGGAAACCCGAAACGGAATCCCAAATTCTGTGGTGTGACAACTTACCCCTGTGACAACTAGCCCCCCCCCTCCCCTCTCCCCTACTCCAGTGAAAAAAAAAAAATGTTCTTTCAACAACAATAAACTGTTTTCCTTTCTAATTTTATTTTATTTACAAAATTTTAATTTAGTAGCGTACTCTTAAAACTATGTTCATATACGTATATAATTATGCGCCTATATATATTATAAACAGTTGGCCCCAAGTAAACAGACAACAATAAGATTGGAGTGGTTGAGAAGAGCGTATATTCTGTGGCGGGAATATATTAATTGCCCACCTAAAGTTAAAATTGACCATCCGAGTGGGTCTGGAGGCGATAACGACCAGTCACAGATGGCATACAAGTGTCAAAGCCTATGACTAGTGGCTCCGGTGTGGCCGAATCTGGAACTACATGCAACATGCAGTATAGCCAAGATAAATGGTATATAATAATTAATAATAGAGCAACCTGAAGAGCGATATTGTTCTTGTTTATATTCCCATAATAGATTAAGGAGCACATATACATGCATAGAATATATATATATATACATATATATATATATATATATCGCAAGCACGACTTCTATATCTGGTACATGGGCAATACAGATATAACGGCAACAATTCGCTTTCTTTACTTTGCCACTATATCTTTCCTCATATATATATATATTACATATATATATGTGCTATATAATTTATTATGTGTATATAAATAAACAGTAGTTCCTAATGTTTTTCGGTGTTCCTGTCCGGACACCTCTCGCTTCCCAACACCCCTTATTCTCTGCAGCCCCCCCCCCTGTAACCGGGCACTCTCTGCTTCTCTCCTCCTGGGAATTGACTCCAACAGTCTCTCGCCTCGCACTTCAAACAATTACATATATATATATCTATTTATGTATACATATACATATTATGTGTATATATATGAGAAGAGTTCAGGCGCAAAACCCCATAAATGCCAATCCAAAAATGTCATTAGAATAAAAGATTTTTACATCAAGGTAATTTTAATTCTCACTAATTCCACTTTTCGGATGATGAACTGATTATGGAGCAATAAACAAACACAAATAGGAATGTAAAAAAAAAGGAATTGTTTGATGATCTGATTGCAATGTTTGTCTTTATTTTTGGATGGTGTTTGTGATATATGCGTAATAGACGTATAGGTGTGCGGCTAATATATGTTAACGAGATGCAGAGTTTGAGACAAAGGAATATGCTAATGAGATGACGTCATGGAAAGTTTAGCCGGCAGGTCAAGCGAGCCCTAGGCCGTGAATAAACCATTCAGTATCCAGAAGTCAAAGTGTTCAGACGTCGTACTTTCACAGTGTTTACGGGGTTTTGTGCCTGAACTCTTCATATGTGTGCGGCCACAAAATGTCGTCTGCCGTCACCGACTTCACTTCAGTATTCTACCCAGCATTTACCTTTACTTTCCATCAGTGCAACGCTTGTACTGTAATCCGCAACATTTCTCTCAGTCTCATTGAGAGTACACCACTTCTGGTCAGCTCAGACGACAATCTGAAATGACGTGGCGGTGACAGATGCGGTGACGTCGCCTTCGAAGAGAATTCTGTGACCACTCCAATTTCCCGCCAAAATCCTTTGATATGAAAAGCAATTGCTGTTGGATAAGGGTGTTCCCGGGAAGTTGGTTGGTTGGTTGTTGGAGTTTTACATCCTGGCAACAGGTAAGGTCATATTAGGATGGGTAGTGACTTGTGACAGTGCACACTCATGGTGAGTTTATAGTGCTGCCCCCACTGAGAGACCAGACCGCTGGCACGATGACCAGATATCCCACTCAGTCACATTATCCTGATGCTTAGCTAACCAGTCCTTGCCCAATCATAGTAATGCCGAGCGCCTGGCTAGGAGATGATAAGTATTAATGTTGTTTAGTTGTTGGTTTGACTCCTCTGTGAACCGAACTCCCGATCTCACTGCACGCGAGGCCTGCGCTCTACTGATTCGGCCACCGCGCCCGCTCCCAGGGGGGTGTCGGGTGTCGGAGAGAAGTGTGCTCCAACTGTCGAATTGCGCATGCGCTGGGCTGGCTGGTTGGATAAAACTGTCATGTTTCACCAACAAATTTCAACAAATTTTCACCCACGAATTTCCACTAATTTTTCAACAGCAAATTTAATTTAAACAAATTTCACAAATTTCACAAATTTTCATCTGCAAATGCTGACCAATACCTTTACGGCAATTAATTTTCACCGACCATATTTTTTTACTTATTTTCACCCACAGCTATTCGTTAACTAATTTTCACGAACAAATTGTCGCTAATTATCATCAAAGACCCTATAATACTAAGATGGCTCACTCAGCCTGTACTGTGTAATCAAAATTATCAAACCCACCACTTGATGCGCTGACTCTTGGTTAAACAGTTGCTATATTATATGTATAATTGTATATATGAATGTGAAAGATGTGTGATGGTGGTGATGATGATGATGATGCTGATGATGATGTATATTTGTTCATAACAATTTTATATTGATGTGTACTCATACTTACCTATCTCATGTATAATACATGTGAAACACCAACCAGCAGCCGGGCTGATCAAACCGACCACAAGGTGGCACTGCAAAATTTACATTACCATGGGAGAGATAGGGAGTGAGCCGTCTTAGTATTATAGGGTCTTTATTATCATCAACAAATTATCACTACTTTCCATCGGCAAATTTTCACCGATAGCCTGTCATTGATTTTCACTGAAACAATTCCATCGACAAATTGTCACCAGTTTTGATTACCACATCTGATTAGATTAATGGATAGATATTCTCATTAACAGGTTGTTTGTGTCACTACACACTCTTTGATTGTTTGTGAGGGGTCTTATATCCTGGCAACATTTAAGGTAAATTCAGGAGGGGTACTGACTTGTGACAGTGCACACTCACGGTGACGTTATAATGCTGCCTCACTGGGAGACCTAGATAAAAGATTCACCCTGTACTCGCAGTACACGGGTGAACGACAACGTAGTCTAAATACGGGAAAAAATAGCTTTAGTATAGAACAGGAAGTGGAATGCCTGGCTCCAGTATCAAATGGGTACTTATATTGGCATAGATTTGGTGAAATGGGAGAGAATGCAAAATGACAAAATGGCGGCCATAGAACGCTGTCGATTTCATCTTTAAATTCTATTAAACTATATGTTTTATTATATTTTTCAATTCAAGGGTAGCGGGGAAATATGAAAACATATATAAAGAATAAATGTTGCTTCTTAGATTGTGAAATTAGGCTCTCATTGCATTTCCCCGCTTTTTCGACAGCTTTTATATAGCGTTGGTATTCACCCGTACTGCAAGTATGGGGCGAATCCTTTATCTATGGGAGACCAAGCCGTCAGCACCATGAGCTGATATCACCCTCAATCCTTATACTGACACTGTACTAACCAGTCCTTGCCCTATCCTAATAATGCAGAGCACAAGCTAGGCACCAATCTTTTGCAAGTCATTGATTTGACTCAGCCAGGATTTGAACTCTTCCCTTTCCCTCCCCTCTCCATCGGAATCAAAAACTGATATATGAATGTGTCCTGTGCACCATACAGTACATTCTGCGACAAGTTGTGTAACTAACCATACTTGTTCCACAACCAGAACACCTGTACCCCAGCGTTGATCAAATATACATTCAGGTGAAGAAACACAATACAGTATAACCCCGTTAAACCAAACTTGAAGGGACCCTAGAAATTTGTTTGGATTAACCGATCATTGGTTTAACCGAGCTTTGACTTTGACTTGGCTTTGGAAAAAACGGGGGTGCATTATTAATGTACAATGTATGTGGACACTATGATTATTGTTTTTTATGTATATACAGTTT
Organism: Branchipolynoe longqiensis; assembly: GCA_030323885.1. Lineage (NCBI taxonomy): Eukaryota > Metazoa > Annelida > Polychaeta > Phyllodocida > Polynoidae > Branchipolynoe > Branchipolynoe longqiensis. The sequence continues at coordinate 79,643,751 of CM059195.1, forward strand.
AACCCAATTAAATCAACCTCGGTTAAATCAAACGATCGGTTAATCCAAACTTTTTTCGGCGACCTGGCAAAATACTACCATTTATCAAATAAAAAAAGTCTCAGATGACGTTAAAACCACATGAAAGTTTGGTTTAACTGTACCGGAAGTGGCCTGCGGCTGACAATTATGTTTGGATTAACCGATAATTTGGATTAACCAACTTTGGTTTAACCAACTTTTTTTATATGTTAAATGATTATATGATAAGTTTGGATGAACCGATCGTTTGGCTTAACCGAGCTTGGTTTAATGGGGTTGTACTGTACAAAGGGCTAAGGCCCTGTCACACTACGCCGGCGTGTGCATAACATGTTGAAATAAATTTTCAATCAAAATAGGTCGGCATACGCCAAACTTTTCATGCTGCAACGGATAGAAATGGGCATACACACAACGTATAGACAACGTACACACAACATACACACAACATACGTAACATATGCAGAAAGTATCCCTGACCTTTTGAGAGCGTTCATGTGCCTCACAAAACGTTCGCAAAAGTTTGCATATGCTGATGGTATGCTGACCAATGTTACGTACGTTACTCCATCACTAGAAGTATGGCGCATACGTTAAGTACGCTGGAGATATGGCAGGCATACATTCAAAGTAAATTTGGAGTACGTTATGCAACCGTTGGCTGTATGCGGACTGCACATTCCCAACAGGCTGAATGTACGGCTTATGTGTTCCAACCTAGCCTGACCTACCCCTAACATGTGCATAACATACGGTGATGTACGCCGAGCGTACACAAAGCGTATGAGAAACATATGAGCCATACGGCGACATACGTTGACAATTTTGAACATGGACAACATTTTTTCAGCGGCTCGACCTACGCCGACCTATGACAACCTATGACGCCTTATCCCAAGCATACTCGACATATGCCCAACGTATACATAGCGTATGACGCCGTATGCCGACATGTTGGTTGAAAAAAGCATACGTCGGCATATGCTAAGGCCATACGTCGTAGTGTGACAGCCCCTTTAACTTTTGATATATTTAAAGGGAAGACATGGAAATTAAAATTGATGTTCTCTGTGGTGGAGTGGTTAGAGTGTCTGACTTTTCTCTAGGTCGGACTCCTAATCTGAAGGTCAGTGGCTCAATTCCCCATGCCCGCACCTCTGCCAATTTGGATTTCCACCACTGTGTATAACTTACAGCGTTATCAAAGGCCAGTTGCTCTCATATCATGTCTATGTGGTGTGGGAGGTTAAAAATCCCTTGGGTCGGTAAAAGTGTAGGCTCGAACTTTCTATCGACAAACTGTCTAATGGTGAAAGCAAGTCTATTCAGACTTATCCATGATAGGCAGTATAAATCTTCAAGAAAAAAAACATGCAGACTGACATGCTGGACATGGTAGACTGTGATAGTGACAGTTTCTATTAAATGTGCTTCTATGTAGTATTAAATGCTTAAGGACTAGACCTTCATCAAAGGTGGAGACATAGCTTCTAATCTAGTGGTACGGAAGGTGGGGGGGGGGGGTAGTGGTGTGTGGGAGGGGGTGAAGTGTGGGGTGTGGGGGAGGGGGAGACGGATGGGGAGAGTAGTGGTGTGAGGAGGGGTGAAGTTTGGGGTGTGGGGGGAATAGGGAGGGGGAGGGGGGAATGGATGAGGGGAGTAGTCAGAGTGAGGGAGGGGTGAAGTGTGGGGTGAGGGGGGCGGGGGAGGCGCATGGCTGTCGGAATGCGAGGGGGAGAAGTTTGGAGTGGGGAATAGGGAGGGGAGGGGGGATAGATGAGGGGAGTAGTCAGAACTGGAGGGGTGAGTGTGGGGTGTGGGGGGAGGGGGAGGTGAATGATGGGTGGAGTAGTGTTGTGGCAGGGGTGAAGTGTGGGGTTGTGGGGGGGATAGGGAGGGAGGGGGGATGGATGAGGGGGAGTAGTCAGAATGTGGAGGGGATGAATTGATGGGTATGGATGGGGGGTAGGAGGGAAATGGCCCGGTGGAGAGAAGGGTAGGGGTGAGTGGGAGGTTGGGTGGTGGCGGTGGGAGGACGGGTAGAGAGGGGGAGAGGGGGGGTGGTGGATGAGGGGGCTAGGATGATGGAGGATAAATTGGGGATGGATGGGGGTAGAGGGAAATGGTCCGGGTAGAGAGAAGGGGGGAGGGGAGACTGGGGTAAGTAGGGATGCTTGGGTATTTGGAAGGGGGAAGGGATGGGTGGTGAAGGAGGGGGCTGGAGGGATTGGGTGGAGAGTTGGGGTAGGAGGGCTGGGGATGCAATAGGTGGGGAAGTGGAGGGGTGGAGGGAAGGAGGGGGTGGGGGGCTGGGGTGGAGAGTTGGGGCATGGGAGGGTTGGAATGTGGATAGGTGGGGAATGGGGTGGGGGAGGAGGGGGATGGGAGGGCTCGGGTGGGGAGTTGGGGGCTGGGAGGGCTGGGATGGATAGGTGGGGAAGGGGTGGGGTGGGGGAGGAGGGGGATGGGAGGGCTGGGGTGGAGAGTTGGGGGCTGGGAAGGCTGGAGGGATAATGAAGAGTGGGGGCTGGGAGGAGTGTGTGTGTGTGTGTGGTGGTGGGGGGGGGGGGGGGGGGCTGCGGGTGCTGGTAGAGCATAGTGCCATCGGATAGGGGCATCCCGGGAGGAGGGGGCGGGGAGACCCGGGTGACGGGAGGGATGGGAGGGGAAGGGGAGGGGGCGGGGGAGGGGAGGGGAGGGGGTCTAAGCCGCAGGTTGGAGGCGGGCGCGGAAGCATCCATAATCGGACTCCTTTATGGCCGCCAATAGCCTGTCAGCGGCTCAACGCGCCCGGGACGCTGGGTGGGACGCTGGGCAGGACACTGGGCAAATGCTAGGTGGGAAGCTGGGCTGGACACTGGGTTGACGCTGGGCGGCACGCTGGGAGGGACGCTGGGTGGGACGCTGGGTGGGACACTGGGTGGGATGCTGGAAGGGATGCTGGGTGGGATGCTGGGCGGGATGCTGGATTGGACCCTGGGTGGGACGCTGGGTGGAACGCTGTGTGGAATGCTGGGCAGGACGCTGCGCAGGACGCTGGGCGGGACGCTGGGCTGGATGCTGGGTGGGACACTTGGCTGGACACTGGGTGGGATGCTGGGTGCGACGCTGCGCAGGACGCTGGGCAGGACGCTGGGCGGGACGCTGGGTGGGACGCTGGGAGGGATGCTAGGCAGACGCTGGGTGGGACGCTGGGCGGGATGCTGGGTCTGACGCTGGGTGGGATGCTGGGCAGGAGGCTGGGTGGGATGCTGGGCGGGATGCTGGGCCGGGAATGCCCCGATATCAGCCATTGCGTAAACACACTGCCGATAGTACACTATTAATAGTCATCTATACTTTATTTATACCTGCATAATCAGCTACACACTCTATATATGATTGTTAAAGTACCTTAAGGAAATTGGAGGTGGGAAGTGGTCAGTACGGGCGTTTGGAGAAGACTGACCAGCTTCGGTGGCTCCGGAGGACCCCAGGATAGTGCCTGGCCATGATGGCTGGCAGGAGTTGTTATATAGGCTGGAGGGGGGAAGATGGCTTCCCCCCCTTCCCCCCCCCCCTCATCACTCACTCCCCCCCACACCACACTACAGTAGTGGCAGGGGGGGGGGGGAGGGCTTCGGCCTTGAGCCTGCCATGTCCAGCAATGACACCAAATGAGCGACCTGACTCATTCGAGACCATTAATGCACCTTAAGAACATTACTCATGGTAATTTATATGTTATTTATATTCAAATAATAAAGTATACAGCACATATATATTCTATGAACATAATCGTTAACATACCTTAAGGACATCACCAATGGTGACATATTCGTTATTTATATTCGCATAGTGATTATACAGCACATATTGCTAATGGTGATATATACATTATTTATATTCATGTGAACAAGTATACATCACATACATATGATATAACATTAATTGTTAATGAACCTTAAAGGTGCATAATCCGATGGCTTTGAGTTTCTGTCATTTTCTGAGATAAACACATTAAATTGATCATTATAAGCTACTTTACTTTAGGTTGAAGTAACTTTTAGCTTAAATGGCTAACTTTGGAGATATTTGAAGTGACAACATGACACATTAATTTTGCCAAGCATGCCAAAACTCTGATGCCATAGGGTTATGCAGTAACAGGTTCTATTAAATTGACTCCCCTTGCCCTTCTATTTGACAACGAATGCTTAATAACTGTACCAGTATCTAAGATAAATAGGTAGAATCAAATCTAGGTAAGTGTCTTGGTTTTTTTAATTTGATGCTTCATCGGACTATGCAACTTTAAGGACATCGCTAATGGTGATATATCTGTTATTTATATTTGCATAGTGATTATACAGCACATAATATGCTATAAATATAATTAACTCACCTCATTTGGTTGGAAGTAGAGGGTGGCGGGGTGGGGCAGGGTGGGGCGGGGCGGGGCGGGGGCGGGGCGGGGCGGGGCGGGGCGGGGCGGTGCGGGGCGGAGCGGGGCCGGAGCGGGCGGGGCGGGGCGGGGCGGGGCGGATGATGGGGGCATTATCCTTCCATCGCCCCCAGGGCTCCCGTAGACTCCACTGCCCTATCAATATCACCCCGCCGCCATCTCTCTATCCGCACCGGACGCCCCGGTTATAAAGGGTCGGCGGCCCCGGCCTCCCCTCCACCACCGGCCGCCAGCAGGGGGCGAGGGCGGGCGGTCGGGCGGGCGGGCGGCTGAGAGGGAGCAGGGAGACTGGGGGGGGGGGGGGGAGGCGGTGGGGAGGGGCGAGGGGTGCGGAGGGGGGGCCGGGGGACTGGGGGAGGCAGGGGCGGTGGGAGGCAGGGGGGGCGCGGGGAGGAGGCAGAGGTACGGGGTAAGGGGGAAGGAGGCTAGGGGACGGGGGTGGTTGGCCGGGAGAGAGGGCAAGGGGGAAGGGAGAAGGGGGAAAGGGGAAGGGGGATGGGGGGGTGAGGAGAAAGGGGGGATGGGCTCTGCCTCTAAGAAGCCAGCTGACCAATTTGTAAAGTGCACTGATGTGCCTGACAAAGACGACCGATTTAGGAGCGACATGCGTGGTGTTCGGAGCCACTCGGAATCTGCTCGGAGTAGCTCGGGAATTGCTCAGGGCGGCCAGGGCAGCTGGCGACAGCCTAGTCCTGGTTGCTTGTGTATGTGGTGCAAGAGGGGACGGTAGGGAGGGGGTCTGGAGGGGAGGAATGGAGGGGGCTTGGGGTAGGTGATGGGAAGGGGGGGGGGGGGGGAGGGAGAAGGAGGGGGAGGGGTGAGGGAGGGGTAGAGGGGAAGCGTGGGGGAAGGGAGGGGTGGAGAGGGGGTGAAGGGGGAGGAAGAGGATGGTAGGATGGGGGTGGCAGGGAACGGGGAGAGTGAGGGGGAGGGCATGGGGAGGCGGAGGGGGAGGAATCGGATGGTAGTGTTGGGTGGAGAGGTGGGGAGGGGAGGGGAGGGGTGGGCAGGGGGAGGGGGAGGGGAGAGGATGGTATGGTGGGGTGGAGGGGAGGGGGAGGGTAGGGGGATGGGAGGAGGAAGCGGAGGGGGTGGGGTGGGGAGGGGAGGTGGAGGGTGAAGGGAAGGAAGGGGATGGTAGGGAGGGGTGGAGGGGAGGGGGAGGGAGTGGGCGGGTGGTGGCGCTTCATCGGATACCCAGTGCATTAAGGGTTGATGGGGCGGGAGTTGAGCAGATTGAGCAGGTTGGAGCTGCTAATTAGATCTTGTTTTTGTCTACAAGTCTAACGTCGGATTTGTCCTGTTGTTTTTGTTTTGAGTGGCAACAGCAGCACACGGAATCATCCACAAAACATCCCGGCCGTTGATTTGCAGCTGCTGGTAGTCTGCGTTGCAGATCTTTGAGAATATTTTGCTCAGAGCTTCTCAGAATTGCTCAGGGTTGTACGTGGCTATTTAGAGCTGGTTAGAGCTGGTCAGAGCTAAGATGCTCAGAATTGCTCAGGGTTGCTCGGAGCTGCTCGGAGCTGCTCGGAGCTGCTCGGAGCTTCTCAGAGCTTCTTCAAGATGCTCATCATTGTTCAGGGTTGCTCAGAGCAGATCGGATCTGTTCTGATCTGCTCGGATCTGCTCGGATCTACTCATAATTGCTCAGAGTGTTTAAGAGAGCTGCTCGGGGCTGAGAATCGGACGGTGGCGCCACCTATGTCTGTTTCTGACGCTACTCACAACTCAACAACCAGTTCATGCGCCACATGGTATTTTAATAATACATACACAGGTAATACACCACTTAGCCCCACCCCATTTACCTAATATTCACCATCATCATCATCATCATGCTGTCAGTCGCAATGCGAAAAAGACTGCTTTTATTTCTTAACCAGCGCTATTTTGTGCAGTTGTGCATTTCATAAATGCTGCTTGCAAAGTGTTGATGTGCTGCTAGCTTTTGCAAGTTACTAGCAGCACTCTCTCGGGGAGCAAATAGAGGTCTCACCCCAGCAAGAACATGTCAAGACAGGCGCAAACTGTTTGTCCCTGCAGTAGCTGGTGAGGAGATGTTGGGAGTTCCCTTCATCACCGCTCTTAATGCCGCCATGGAAGCATGGTTTTCTGTTAGGGTTTGCTCCATTAGCCTGTGGTTCTGTCAAGAACCTGTAGCACAAGGCAGTGGTTTATAACTTTGCAAGGCAGGGGTGTCAAGCTCGCTGAGGTATTTTAGAAGATAGGTACTGCATTACCCGCATACCCACCGCATATTCGCCATAGCGCTCTTTTATCTCGACAACCATCTCTCTTCACCCTTCGTATATATGTGAATCAAACCCAGGTTCATTCCTGCTGCTATCGCCCACAAACAACACACACACATGGGTTGGCGCTGGTTTAAGTGTCGCCGCGAGCTACAACAGTTGGGTCTATGAGCTGCTCGGGTGAAATGCATTCAGTCCAAACCGGCCTACTCGATTCACAGTAGGTGGACCATAAAAATACAATCACTAAGATAGAGAGAGATATTGACTCAGGAAATTGCGCAGAAATACCGAAATGGCCATATCAGCGATCAATACTGCCCGAACAAGACATACTGGAGCTCAGGGGGATTGGGGGGGGGTGGGGGCGTGGGAGGCGTGGGAGGGGGGGGAGCCGAGTCCTACTCCTAGATATCACCCTAACGAGACATGCCGTGGTTAGTATGACTGAGGAGTACAGGATCTCAACAGAGAGCTGATATTATCATAAAAACCGACGGTTTGTGTCGCTATCTGCCTCAGTCCAGGGGCCATCAAAGCTAATGCACCTGCCTGGCGACATTGCATCAGCGGTTCAAAACCCATTTATATGTGATGTATAATGCATTAGACGAGTAAGTAAAGGGACGGAATTATATTATATTTATATAATTAGTTCTAAATAGAATAAAAGAACAAGAATAAGAGTGGGTTGGTTGTGTTGTGTGGTGATGAAAATGGGAAATATTGCGCCTAGAGCGGGGCTCGAACCCACATATCTTTGCATTCCGGGCCAGTATGCTAACCAATAAACCACCTAGGCTCCCTGATATCACCATACTACCCATGCCTACCTGTCTATGTGGTTACTTGCCTGAGAGGTCAGTGCAATCTACTACACTCATCCCACTGGAATTGTGAGTCTATTAATACTTACAATTACATACATACAAGCAACACACTTACATACATACACAGGGTAGGTTCAACAACCATACAGCGCAAAGCTTGTACAGGATCCTGGTAATGGCACCAGTGTCATGGGGGTGATGAAAATGGGAAATATTGCGCCTAGAGCGGGACTCGAACCCACATCTCTTTGCATTCCGGGCCAGTGTGCTAACCATTACACCACCTAGGCTCCCTGATATCACCACACTACTAACGCCTACCTGTCTATGTGGTTACTTGCCTGAGAGGTCAGTGCAGACCACTACACTAGCATATATAATCGCTGGCTAGAGGTTAACTGCCTCTAGCCTAAACAAAAAGATTGCGGGAGAGAGTGGATGAGCGCCGCCAGACAACCTACACAGTATTTGAAGGCAGAGGGTGATACAATCAGTAGGTACTCCAAACTGAATTTTTCTTTTCATGAAGTTAATTTGTAAATGGTAGCCTTGGAAAGCTCTTATCAATCTGATTACAAATATATATTATAATGGAAAATTGGTCTATTAGTTCCTGAGTTATGGATTTTTACAAATTTAATTTTTGCCCTTAATTTTACATACATTTTTCATGATTCTGCAAATGCTTAAATCCTCATGTTTGAGGCTGCCTGTTGAAGGCAAATTACATTTTAATCACATAATTATTCATTTAACTTATTATGTCTAGTATAAATTCTGATCTCAATTTTGTTCAGACCTTACAAATAAATATTTGTTGAACAATTTGACATCAAACATGGCAAATCGTGAGATTTTCACTAACCGTCCTGGATAAAATCTGACTTAATTTTTCTATCAAAATGATCAGAATGCAAATATCTAAAATGTGATTACATTGCCCTTAAGAGATATCCACATGTAAAAAATCTAAAAAAATTGATTGCTCTAATTAGCATACAAATCCTACAATTAAGTCAAAACTGCTGAGAGTGAGTGCTAAATGGTGGTTAACAATCTAGACAGATTTGTAGAGAAAGACCTTTTCTATGTAATATTATATTTTTCATAACAAATATTTTTATATCATGTTTTACGATCATTCCAAAGTTCTCAAACCTCAATTTTTCAAATTTGTCCCACCCGAAGTGAGTCGTAATGGATACAAAACTAAAGGTAGGGATCTCTACTTTACTGTGAAAGTAGATATTGTTAGCTCTGATGCCTTCACTTGCAGCGCACAACATTCAAAGAGGGGTAGTGTGCTGAGAGAAAGTCTCCTATTTTTTCCAATGGCCAGTCAGCATCAGCAACCAGTACTTAAATTTGGAGTACCTCCACTCAGCCAAGTTGTATAATAGATGAACAATTTAATAACAAACCAGTATAGTAGATGACATAGAATATAATAAGGTGTGAAAGCTTCCGATTAATTATACTTGTATAATGCTTGTACATCACATATTATTCTGTGTTCTGCCTCCTGTGCTTCTCACTCGCGACCTGTGGCGCCACCACCGGCCATTCCCGTCCCTAACGAACGCGGGTAAACCTCGCTAGCACTGGGGGAGTTTACTTTTCATCCTGGCAATATCTAGAAGGTCATGTGAGGACAGGTACCGACTTGTGACAGTGCACACTCATGGTGACTTAACAGTGCTGCCCCACTGTGAGACAAGGCCGCCAGAACCATGACCCGATACTGAGCTAACCAGTCCCTGCCCTATCCTATTAATGCTGAGCACGAGCCTAGGTAGTGCCAAGTATAAATTTGGTAAGTCATTGATTTGACTCAGCTTTTCAAACATGTGACCTCCCATATAGGAAGCCAGTCAATGTTCTTACAGATTCGGCGATCCCGTCTAGTTTATAAATATATATATGTATATATATATATGTCATCATCATCATGCTGTCGGTCGCGATGCGACAAAGACTGCTTTCATTACTTGACTGCCGCTCTCCATTTAGCTCTCTGCTGTGAGAGTTGCGTCCATGAGTCGGTCTTAATGTCTCTCAGCTTCAGGTTTACATTTCATGAAAGCTGCCTGCAATAGTGTTGAAGTGCTGCTGGCTTTTGCAAGTTACCAGCGGCACTCTCTCGGGGAGCAAATAGAGGTTTCACACCGGCAAGAACATGTCAAGACAGGCGCAAAACTATTTGTCCCTGCAGTGGCTGGTCGGGAGATGGTGGGAGTTCCATACATCAACCGCCCTTAATGCTGCCACAGTGACATGGTTTTCTGTTTAGGGTTTGCTCCCTTAGCCTTCGGTTCTGTCAAGGACCTGTACCACAAGGCAGTGGTTTAGAACTCTGCAAGGCAGGGGCGTCAAACTCCCTGAGGTATTGCTATACCTGCATACCATATATATATGTATTCATGTATATATGTGTGTACTTACGAGAATATATATATATTATATATAATATTATATATTATATGCCCCCTGGTGCAATCACCCTTCCCACGACAACCTGTCTATGTGTCTCTTTACCTGAGCGGTCAGTGCAGACTATTGCATATATATATATATATATATATATATATATTATTTCTAACATAGATATATATATATATATATATATATATATGCATATATATATATGAAGAGTTCAGGTGCAAAACCCCGTAAATGCCAAGCCAAATATTGACATAAAAGTTGGTCCCAACCCTTCAAAATGTTCATGTTATACATTCTTATTTGTGTGTTCATTGCTCAATAGAAGTCGCACAAACAAAGTGGAATTAATGAGAATTAAAATTAGCTTCAATTAAAAGTCTGTTACTTTTAATTCAATTTTTGGATAGGCATTTACATTGGTTTGCACCTGAACTCTTCATATGCATATATATGTATGAATATATATATATATATATATATACATATATATATATATATATATGTATATACATACATATATATATATATATATATATATATACATATGTATGCCTTAGTATTATGTGATGTATTAGTATTATGCGAGTATAAAGGCACTGAATGGAATTCTATTATTATTGTTATATTTTTATATTATATGTGCTTCCTACTACTCTGCTGAGACCGGTGGCGCCACCACCAGCCTCCTGCGTCCCTAACAACTCGCCCACATGTTCACTCTCGCTGGGGATTATGTTATATATGTGTGAGTGCATATAAATGCATACATATGCATATACATGTGGTTGGTTGTTGGAGATTTACATCCTGGCAACATCTAAGGTCATATCAGGACGGGTACCAACTTGTGACAGTGTGCACTCATGGTGACTTTATAGTGCTGGCCTACTCGGAAATCAGGCCACCAGCACCATGATCCAATATCCCATTTAGTCAGATTATCCTGACACTGAGCTAACCAGTCCTTGCCCTATCCTATTAATGCCAAGCGCCAGGCTAGGAAGCGACAAGTATCAATTTTAAAGTCATTGGTTTGACTCGACCGGGAACCAAACTCCCGAACTTCCACATGCGAGACCTGTGCGCTACCAATTAGGCCACCGCGCCCGGTCATATATTATACATATGCATATCCATATATATATATATATATATATATAAATTATGATTGTGCGTATGCGCATATAAATGCCTAATATATGCATACATATGTATATACAGTGCCATATTAGAGCAACTGGAGGCCCTGGCTAGGAGACCTTGGGGCCCAAAGTTAATAATAGCATATACCCATAAGAAACATTAAGAGCGGGTGCGTTTGACACTCCCATCAACGTGTTCCTGGATATTGGATTTGCGCCTACACATTATTTTGGCTTTGGTATGCCACTGCTTCGTACCATCACAAATGAAATAAAATTAGCGGTAATTATTTTTCATTTTCTGGGCAGGAGGCCAATTCCCACCTAGGTTATAAAGCCCTGCGTTTCCGTCCACTAAATCCGGCATTGGGCATGTATACGTCATCATCATCATCATGCTGTCGGTCGCGATGCGACAAAGACTGCTTTCATTACTTGACGGCCGCTGTGCGGTTGTACATTTCATGAAAGCTGCCTGCAAAAGTGTTGAAGTGCTGCTGGGTTTTGCAAGTTACCAGCGGCACTCTCTCGGGGAGCAAATAGAGGTTTCACACCGGCAAGAACATGTCAAGACAGGCGCAAGACTATTTGTCCCTGCAGTGGCTGGTCGGGAGATGTTGGGAGTTCCATACATCAACCGCCCTTAATGCTGCCACAGTGACATGGTTTTCTGTTTAGGGTTTGCTCCCTTAGCCTTCGGTTCTGTTAAGGACCTGTACCACAAGGCAGTGGTTTACAACTCTGCAAGGCAGGGGCGTCAAACTCCCTGAGGTATTGCTATACCTGCAATACCTGCATGTATACGTAATATCTGCATATATCTGCACATGTTTACGCACATGTATGCATACATATGGGGCGGGACGTAGTTCAGGCGGTAGAGTGTCCATCTGTGAAGGTGTGGGTCATCCGATCGATCCTTTTCAGTGGACACATTTGCAGTTTGGGTTATTTTCCGTTTCAACCAGTGCTTCACAACTTGTTCATCAAAGACTGTGCTGTCCTGTCTGTGGGAAAGTGCAGATAAAAGACCCCTTGCTGCTTATCGGAAAAAGTAGTGTATGTGCCGGCAGCGGGTTTCCTCCAAAGAAATATGTCAGAATGACCATATATTTGATGCCCAATAGCCCATGATAAAATTTGATGTACTCTAGAGGCGGCGTTAAATAAAATAAATAAAAAAACAACGTGTATTCACACATGGATACATACATACATCCTGGGTCATTCTATTAAACTGGGCACCATGTATTTGGTTTCCACATTACGATGGTGATAATTAATTCCTTCTTTTATTGGGGGCAAGTCAAATAAGTATTGTTGCCTATGTGTGCTAAGTATGTTAGTCATATTATGTGTATTTAATCTATCCCACAAAATGTATCAAAAGTATGCTTGCATGATTTTATGTTACAATGAAAATGCGAAAATGTGAAAATTTACATAGTGGCACTCTGCATTTACCCAAGCTTTTTTTTCAACTTTTTTCTTGTAGGATGTCACCTTGTTTGCATAACTGTAATCAATAAAATCTTGTTTGAATTTGTTTAATTTTAAATGATGTTCTGGATGCGTGCTGGATTTCCACATTACCCGAGTGATATAAACGTGTTACTCAATTTGTATAATACCAAAATCAAAATGTGAAATAGCTTTTGTTACAATTCTAGACAGATGTATACCATGTAAACTTTCATAAAAAACACGGATTCTGCTATTATTTGGAATATTTTGAATACATTTTGTGGGATAGATTAAATACACATAATATGACTAACATAATTAATACACAGACAACAATAACTATTTGACTAACTACCCCCCCACTCCCCCCCCCAACCCCCCAAAAATGCAAAAAAAAGGCTAAGTCATTAACAATGTAATGACCCTGTCACACTACGACGTAACGACGTCAACGTAGGGAGAACGTGAAGAACGTTGAACTTCTCGGCGTAGTATGCAAATTTGGGCACAAGTTGAACGTGGATGCAGCGTAGTGGATGAGAGTGTAACGTCGGTAAAGCGTAGTGATACTGTCATTCAACGAGAGAGGACAACGTCATTACGCTCACGTAACGTTATGAACGTCATTCCATCGCCAGAAGAACGTTACATGACGTTACATACGTCATGAGACGTTGAACGTACATTGAATGTATGTTCTCCTGATGTTCTCCTGACGTTCTCCTGACGTTCTCCTGACATTCTCCTGACGTTCCCATTACGCCGCGTGGGCATTTCCACCCGGGTTAATGTGGGTCAACGTAGTGGAACGTAGTTGAACATAGTGAGCAGCGTTTGCCTAACATCCGTTTAACGTCATTGACGTTCGCTGAATGTGAACAGAACATACGGCGAACGTAAACCCTTATGTTCGAGCTACGTCAAAATTGTTGAACATGTCCAAAACCTCGACGTAACTCGACGTAGCACGACGTAATATGACATAGCTCGACGTCAGTCTAACGTCATTATGACGTCATCATAACGTAATCCAACATACATCAACGTAATGACGAAAAATCACCACGTTAGGCTCACGTTAGCTCGTTACGTCGTACTGTGACAGGGGTATTACATGCAAACCAAATATGTGGTGCACAGTTTCTGAGAATGACCTACATAGACATATTTCTTTTGTGGTAAATATAATTACTCCTCTCAACAAAGTATATTTTTCAGCACAGAGGCACAGGTTTGCCTTTGTTGCAGTCGCGATGTTTTGTGGAGTGACCGAAAATTCTCCAAGCGCGTTCCTTCTGAGCAGACTACACTGGGAAACAGTGGCTAGCAGCAACAGTGTGCTTGGCGAGTGAAGCCTCGGTGGGCGATAATGAAAGGAATCTGCCATCAGTCTGTCATTGCGGATGACCTTGATTTAAGGTGACGTCGAGGCCCACTAAGCTGATGTACTGGCAGCCTGTGTGTGTGTGTATGGGGGGGGGGGGGAATTTGTTGTGTACTGAAGGCGTGCTTTATTTCCCATTAGTGTCAGAATTAAATAATAAGACATGCTAATAGGATTAAAATCTTAAGCCGCAGTCAGGCTACGGCTTGTGACCACTTGCGACAATTTTGTGACCATTTTGGACCAAAGAACCAACAGTCACCAGCGATTGACTTGCAACTAAAGCAATGGTCACCGACCTCTGTGTGACCAAAGCCATTGTCGCCGACCCTCAGCTGACCATGTTGGTCGCCAGGAGGTATTTATTGCACTACCTGCAACCTCTGTGCAACCAAAATGGTCACAAGGAGGTCCGCGACTGCTGAGGATCACACTGTGAGAATTTTGTAAGCACTTTGTAACCAATTTGTGACAATTAACATTGCATTGTCCAATGATTTTGAGATTCGGACTAAGGATGCGAAAGGTGCCACCTATCGTATTATAGCAGAACAATTTAAATGGCCGCCAATCGACACGCCGCCTAGTTTTAAAGACATTCAAAATATTGAATCAAATACTCGAGACGTTCTCACTTCATCCTGAACTTTCAGGACAATAACATCCATTCTCTAGGCTCCTTAACTTTGCCATCCCACCGACCGCAGCATTTAAGACTAAAATGGGTAGGGTTAAGTGTCTTCGAACCTTGAGTGATACATTACTGACCTAACCTGACTACTGAAAAATAGATGCCACCTTATATATACTTGTCTGTCTCACTGTTCTTAATTATTAAATACCTTACTTTAGTTTCAAGTAACTTTTATTATAAATGGCTAACTTTTTTTTTGTCTTTTGTTTTTGTCCATTAGTTGTTTAAGCAGGGGAAATTTCAGTCATAGACGGCTGGTCTTCCTCATTCCATTGCTGGTCGATAGAAAGCCCGAGCCTACACTTTTACGGACCCAAGGGATTTTTAACCTCCCACCGCACATAGATGTGGTATGAGAGCAACCGGCCTTTGATGAGGCTGTAAATTATACACAGCGGTTGAAATCCAAATTGGCAGAGCTGGGGGCACGGGGAATCGAACCGCCGACCCTCAGATTAGGAGTCTGACCTAGAAAAAAGTCAGACACTCTAACCACTCCGCCACAGAGAAGGCACCCCGGCGCCCCAGCGACCCGGATCGCCCCGGATCACCCCGGATCACCCCGGATGTTTTAAACATTGGTTTCTAAAATGCTATTCTTTAATCAAACTATGCAGCTTTTCATGTTTTATTGATTTATTTGTTTAAAACATTTGTTGATTAGGCACGGGAAATTTCAATCACATACAATTTGTTGTGCTCATTCCGCTACTCCTTGCCCTCTCCTACTAATGCTGATCGCCTGGCTAGTAACCAATATGTATAAATCTTTAAGTCATTGGTTTGACTCGGTTACATAAACTGTCACACGAGAAGCGGGCGCTTAACTCATTCGGCCTTCCCATCTGGCTTAAGGTATGCTGTTGTCGTGGGCGTGATGAAAATGGGAAATACTGCGCATCGAACCCACACCTCTTGCATTTTGAGCGAGTTTACTAACCATTATCCCACCTAGGCTCCCTGATGGCATCACCCTATCCACACCCACCTGTCTATGCAGATCCTTACCTGAGAGGTCAGTGCACACTACTACACTGGTCCTCCTGGAAGTATGCCTTTTAAATGGTTTACATTCATACATCATTGTAATGCTTACAATGACATATATATACAGGCAATGAATTGGCATTGAAGCCCCAGTCACACATACCCGGACGAGCCCCGGATTGTTAGCCGGACCACCCCCGGACCACTCCCCCGGACCACCACGGACCACCCCGGATAAAATCACTATTTTTGGTCATTTTTGCCTCGCTGTCACACCTACACGGATGAGCCATGGCCCACAGCCCCGGATTAGTCCCGGATCAGCCCTGGATCAGACCCGGATGAGCCCCGGACGACCCCCGGACAACCCCCGGACGACCCCCGGACGACCCCCGGAGTATAATATGACCCGGATGAGTCACGGATCACACACAGATGATGTGGTTAACCCCGGATTGCAATATTCCCCGGATCGCCCCGGATGTTTTAAACATTTTAAAACATCCGGGGCCAACCCCGGATCAGCCACGGATCACCACGGATCACCAAGGATCACCAAGGATCAGCCACGCGGATGAGCCACGGATCACCAAGGATTACCATGGACCACGCCGGACCACGCCGGACCATGTCCGGGACTCATCCGGCCCCTGATCCGGGTAGGTGTGACTGGGGCTTGAGGCCTACTTACACAGGGTAGCTTCAATGGCCATACAGCGCATAGCCTGTACATGATCCTGGCCACAGCACCAGTGTCCTGAGGGTGATGAAAGTGGGAAATATTGCACCTCTAGCGGAATTCGAACCCACACTTCTTGCATTCCAGGCCAGTGTGGTAACCATTACATCACCTAGGCTCCCTGATGTCATAACCCTACCTACGCCGACCTGTTTAAATGCGGGTCCTTGTCTGAGAGGTCAATGCAGACTACTACACTATTTTTGATAGAGCATTGCATCCTGGGTAGACCAATGGCAGTTCAGCAGGTCGCCGGAGTGGACAGATGGTTAGATGGTTGTTGGAGCTTTACGTCCTGGCAACATCTAAGGTCACATCACGACGGGTACCGACTTGTGACAGTGCACACTCATAGTGACTTCATAGTGCTGCCCCACTGGGAAAGCAGGCCACTGGCACCATGACCCAATATCCCCCACTCAGTCACATTATTCTGACACTGAGCTAACCAGTCCTTGCCCTATTCTATTAAGGCCGAAGTGAGCGCCAGAACAAAGAAGGTGGGAGGGAGGAGGGGGGGGGGGGGGGGGGGGCGAGCCGGGGCTCGGCCGAGGTGAGTAGGCAGCGCCACAACGGCGGGGGAGGGTCTCTTCCTTCCCTCGCATCAAACGTAATGCTTCGCATTACGACAGATGCGCGAAAAGGAAGAAAGCAAGGCGGGGATGGAAGAAAGGCGTGTTTATTGCACGCCTCAGCGGAAACATGTTAAGTACATACAAAGAATGAATATATGCAGTGGTAAGTGTAGGTACATAGAAATAAAGAGATATATGCACAGTGGTAAATAGAAAAATAGACATGGTATCAAGAATAATGAGGGGCTCCCAGGAAGGAGCAGAGAGGCTCATAAGGAGCAGGAGAGAGTCAATAAGTCCGGTGGTCCGGTTAATTGTCAGTGGAGTGAGGGGGTGCCGAGGAGCCCTCCACCAAATAGTAGGAGAGGGCTCGAGGCACGCCCGAGGCGGGGGCACGGGGCAATGCCGGGCTAGGAACCGACAAGTATCAATTTTTAAGTCCTTGGTTTGACTCGACTGGGATTCGAACTCCCGATCTCCCGCATGCAAGGCATGCGCTTTACCGATTCGGCCACCGCGTCCTGTCGGGAGTGGACAGTGTTGACTGGTTGGTTCTCTGCTTGGAATTGTTTATACAGAAAACACAGCCATAAAAGGGAAACCAATGGAGAGGCAGCTTATTGGTTGCTTCCGATTGCAATTGGACACTGCCCTGCTCAGCACTTGTTGTCTTTGCTCTCCGCAGTGTTTCTTTTTCACTATGTAAAGGGGCTGTCACACTACGGCGTATGACGTAAGCGTATGCCGGCATAATGGTTTGCGTCACATATGCCATCATACGCCGTTGTATGCTATCCATATGCTACGCATATGCTTCGCATACGCTGCGCATACATCGTATACGCCCGGCGTATCCAGTCATATGCCGTCATACGCGCGTCCATCCAAAAAATTGTGTGCATGCTCAAAACATTCCAGCGTATGGCGACGTAAGGCTCATACGCTGCTCATACACTATGCATACGCTATGCTTATTCCGTCATATGTTACGCATACACTATACGTATGGCGGCATATGTTACGCATACGCTAAAACCGCTCCTTCGGTGTATCTATAGTGTATGCAGCATACGCCTGGCGTACATGTTACGTATTTGAGCGTACTCCTAGCATACACCTAGCGTATACAAGGCTTATGTGCAGCGCATGCCCGGCATATGCTCTTGGTATATAAAGGCGTCGCAAGGCTTCTTCTGTCAGTCCGGCTCTGCTGCTCAGACAGGATGGATGTCCAGACACTCCAAATACAGTTCCAGCATGGGTACAGAATTGCCCTATATCAGCATGAGGTAGTTCTCTACCTTATGGTTCTTCTGGTGGCCTGTCTCAAGAGAAGGAGGAGGCAGCACCGGCGCACAGTGTGGGTCAGACCCTGGATTGGGAGGCGGCCACAGTTTGGCTTGTATGACAAGCTAATGGTCGAGCTCCACAGCGAGGACACCACATCGTTTGTGAACTTCATGCGGATGCCTCCCCAGTTGTTTGACGAGATTGTGGCGCGAGTGAGACCGAGGATTGAAAAAAAACGCACCACATTCCGAGTGCCGCTCAAGCCTGCACTGAAGATTGCACTTACTCTGCGGCACCTGGCATCTGGCTCCAAATACTAGTCGATGAAGTTTGGGTGGAGGGTCCCCCACAACACACAGTCGCTCATAGTGCGTGAAGTCTGTCAGGCCATCGTCGATGAGTACATGGACGAGGTCATGACGTGTCCGACGCCTCCAGAAGGATGGCGTGCCATCGCGGACCTATTCTTAGAGAAGTGGAACTTCCCCCCATACCTGTGGCGCTCTGGATGGGAAGCACAACGCCTGCCGGTGCCCTCCAAACAGTGGGTCGCTGTACTACAACTACAAGGGGTTTTACTCCGTGGTCCTGTTGGCACTAGTAGACGTGGACTACAAGTTTATCTGGGCAGATCTTGGGGGGTTTGGGCTCCATGTCTGATGCCCAGATCTACAACGACTCCAAGCTGAAGGCAGGCACTGAAGGTGGCACCATCAGCTTTCCGGACCCTGAACCGATCGTGGATGGCCAGAAGGATGTGCCATATTTCCTCATTGGTGACGATGCCTTCGCCCTGCGCCCCGACCATGATGATGCCGTACGGCAAAAGGGGGTTGAACAATGAGGAGCGACTGTTCAACTACCGGCTGTCCCGAGCTAGGAGAGTGGTGGAGAATGCCCTTGGCATTCTAGCCAACCGTTTCCAAGTGCTGCTGACCACTGTGCAGCACCACCCCTCCACCGTGAAGGTCATCGTTAATGCGTGCATGGCTCTGCACAACCTCATGAGGATGCGCGACGCAGCCCTACAGAACCTGCAGCTGGATAATCCCGAGACTGGCACCAACAACTTTGTCCCAGGAGCGTGGCGAGAGGGCCCAAACCTGCCAGACATTGACATTCCAACTAACCCCAACACCGCGTTAAAGCTAGGAAAGGAGCAATGCAATCTACTTAAAGACTGGGTGGTCTCGCCCGCCAGAGCAGTGTCATGGCAAGACAGCATGATCTGACAAACATTGTATCTGTCTGTCTGCACTGTGTATGTGTATGTGTACTGTTATGATCTATTTTTGAAAACTTATGTGCTTTTCTTTACACTGTCCAGTTATCGCTTATTTACATGTCCGTTATGTTGTGACATGTCTACTGTTATATGAGATGGTAATATGTTTATGTCTATTAAAATAAACGATATCATTTTTTAGATATCGAAACACAATTTACATGTCTGTTATATTCTTTTGATCCCTAATTACAGTTATCTAGTTAATGTATTTGTAATGAATTTGCTCTCTTTTAAAATTAATTACACTTTTGAAAGCATAACCACTGTTAAGAACACAGGGAAAAAGAGGGTGAGGGACAGGGACAGAAAGGGGGAGAGAAAGGGAGGGAGGGAGGGAGAGAGAGAAGAGAAGAGAAGAGAAGAGAGGGAGAGAGGGAGGGAGAGAGGGAGGGGAGAGAGAGAGAGGGAGGGAGGGGAGAGAGAGAGAGGGAGGGAGGGAGGGAGGGAGAGGGGTAGAGACTTGTGTCCTTAATATTCATAATAATTATTCTTTATTTTCAATGTTACTTTAATTTATAACAATTACATTATGGCATGGCATTATTGAACGCGGACACAATAATTATAGTTCACAATATATTTATTTATACAAGACATTTGTCAACATATATACATATATACATATGTGCATACAAACATTCAAAGATAAACAATACAACAATACATTTTACAAAAAATAAAAACTATAACTACATATCTACATATCTACATATTTAGATATCTACATATCTACACTATAACTACATATCTACACATATATATACATATCTACAAATGATCCCTTGTCATGCGTTCCCCCCAAGCCCCCCTCAGCTGGTGACATCGTGGCTGATGGGGGGAAGAGGTCCAAGTTGGACACCCCCAACACTCCCGAGATCCCTGACAGCAGCGACAAGTTCAACAGTCCGTCGGACGACGGGCTGGCCAACTCAGACAATGTTCCCGGTGTGGCCCGCCATGCCGAGTGTCCAGAGTTGGGCAGGCAGCTGCGCCGTCACCACAGATGGCCGTTGCGCTAACTGAGGTTGAGGCTGAGGCGGGACCAGCTCCTGACGCAAGTGGAGCGGCAGATGTTGAGGCAGAGGTTGAGGCAGAGGTTGAGGCAGAGGCTGAGGCAGAAGGTGCGGCTGTGGCTGCGGGTGAGGTGGAAGATGCGGCTGCGTCATATATCGCTGCTCATACTCCTATGTCTGAGACTCCCATGGTGAAGCCGGTGGTGGCTGGTGAGTCCATTTGTGGGGTTGAGGCTGGTATGCCTCACTTGCAGACACATGAGCAGGTGCAGCCACCGCAGCCACAGGAACCACAACTTGTTGGCCTTGCCCCTCCGAATGCTGCGACACCATCCTGTTGATTGGGCCACAGGTCTCAACAAACCGCTCCTCCGGCATGGTCAGGATCATGTCGCGGACATAGTTTGCGAACGCCACGCGCTTCATCATTGCCGGTGTAGGAGGGGGCTGCATGACCTTCAGCATGTCCCCAGACTCGACGAACCTCTTCTGGATGACAGCGAGGAGGTTCGCGTCGTCTGGGGCTGACCGTTTCCCCTTCCCCTTTCCCCGCTCTTGGACTGTAGCGGGAGGAGTGGCAGGAAGGTCCTCCTCCATCCCCACGTCCACATCCGTGGTCACATTCTCCTCGAGGCTGAGGTCACGATGCGCAGCCTCAATGGCAGCGGCCACCTGCAAGACAAAATAATAAAATAACATAAGTAACATGAACGCAAATCAATCTTTCCACAAAAGACAACACAAGTCAACAATGAAAAAAAAAGTTAACGATAAATGACAAAATTGATTTATCAAGATTCATAATGCAAATAACATATATCGATTGTCAACTTCTCGATTTAACAATAACAACACAACAAGTCAACGTTAAAGAAAAACAACAAACATGTAACATTCAACAAATAACTTGATTTACCAAGATTATTTACGTAAATAACATATATCGGTTTGTCGACTTATCCAGAATAATAGGGTTTTAACGAGAATCCTAACGCCCATACTAGTCAGAAGGATAAAAGAGTATGTACTTACACTCTTGCAGGGCTCCGGCCGGTGACGGATGAGGGACCTCAGGAAACCGAACTACCGCATGATCCACTCCTCCCTCTCAGTCAGGACTGCCGCTCCGTCCCCGCTCTTTTTCTTGTGCAGCCACGTGTTGGTATCCCGGAGTGACTTGAACCACTTCTGGAGACCACTGTCGTCCCCAGAAGCTTCGCCTGGTCCTCCCACATCTTCCCCTTCCTGTCAGTGCGGCGGTAGTCGGTCAGCTTGACGTTCCAGATGACTGGGTTTTCCTCGAGGAACTCCAGCATCTGCCCCTCTTTGAAAACCGACAGAGAATTGTCACTCTTCTTTGCCCTCCTTTTCTTTGCAGATGACAGGCCAGAGGTGCTGCTGGATGCTGAGGCTGAGGCATTGGAGGTGGAGGTGCCGGACGCCGCCCGTGAGCTGCCCCGAGAAGCAGGAGATGGAGAGCTGGAATGGGGGCGCCACTGGCGCGTCGTATGCATCTCCACTTCCATCTCCAGCTCTTCCAATGGAGAGGGGTGTTGTGGAGAGTGGTGTTGTGGAGAGTGGTGTTCTGGAGAGTGGTGAGGTGAGTGGTTAGGTGAGGAGGCAGGTGAGGAGGCTGGTGATGGTGAGCATGGCAAAGTATGCTTCTTCCTGCCTCTCCCACGGCCTAGTCCTCCTCCAGTGGTGACAGCAGCCCTGGAGGCTGGTGTAGCAGCAGCAGCAGTAGTAGCAGTAGCAGTGGTGTTCCTCTTAGCAGGTATGGTGGTAGAGTGAGGGGAGAGCTGCTGCTCCAGGGTATTTATACCCAGGCGGCCAACCACCCCCAACCTCGGAGAGATACCATACGCTTTGCATATGCTATGCATACGCTTCGCATACGCTTTGCATACACCCATACGCTTCGCATACATCACTCATACATTTCGCATATGCTCACCCTGCCCCTCATAACTGTCAAAACAACTCAATTTACACTGCGATTATGTCGGTTCACGCTTCTCATATGCTAAGCATACGTTACGCATACATTACGCATACGCTACAAAAGTACACGTCAGTGCACAAAGGTCACCATACGTTGTCCCGCAACGTTTTTCAAATTTTATCGGTACGTTTTATATACGCCGCTGCCATACGCCGTAATGTGACAGCCCCATAAGTCTTGTTGATGCTAACCATCCAGTGACATTCAAGGTTTCCGATTAATCGATAACCGCTTAACACCATGTCGACAGCAAGTCAATTTTTCTTGTTTTTGCACTCATTAATCGGGTGCGAACCAGATTTACAGCTGAGGCACTTGTGTTCATATTCACATCGGCGTACACCACAACCATCTTTGTTGTAGTTGTAAGCATAGCAAAGTTTTCGGGAGTTGTCATAGCTCTTAGCAGTGTAGCCCGATCGCGCCGGCCTACGTGCGTCCTTGCTGCTACGAGTGTTTTCTAAATTAAAATATAGCAATGACAATTCATGATCTCCCATCGTGAAGGCCTTCAGCCCATTCTCTTTCACCTTGTCTCTGATAGCTTTGTCATATCCCCGATACGCCTGATCAGTATAAGTCGACGTAGAGGCATGCATACACATGTAAGCAACGTGGCCGATGTAGCGTACGAGATCGTCGTATTCAAAACCGACCCGTTTCCCGCGCTTCATGCCCCATATTAGGGCAGTGTATACCAGCTCCATTACACTAAGTTTTTTTAAACGCTTCTCATTCATTGTGTATTTGTTCAACGCAAACTTACTGCGCTTGCGCCTTCTCCTTCTCCTCCGCCCGGAATCACTGTCAGATGCCGAGCCCTCATCCGAGCTACTGTCTGTAGGTGAGTCGTCCGGGTCATTAGTCGCACCCGGCTTTTTCCTTCCGGATGATTTATTTTTCGTTGCACGAATCAGAGTCACCGTCTCCTCCTCCGGAGAACCTGCATCCAGGACTGCCCGTAGCTCCTTCTTGCGACGTTCGCGCGCCCTTGCCGCCACCAACCGTCGCAGCTCCCGCTCCTCGTCATCCTCCTCGTAATCTTCTACCACGAGTCGCGGCCCCTCGCCAGAGCGCCGTGACGAAACACCCGGGGCCGACAATTTCTCGGTATTCTCCTCGCCGGTATTCTCCTCGCCCGACGAGCTGGCCTCCGCTTTTATCGATCGCTTGCTGAGCCTCGTCCGCTTGCATTTACCGCCCCGGGGAGGCTCGTGTTCCTCCCCACACGTTGCACATATATCTACCGGCATTTTGTCGGACACATGCAGGTACGTCAGCCACAAGCTAGAAATCGGATTCAAATGGGCAGAACACCGGACTTGCCGTTGGGGGAGGGCGGCCGCGCATGCGCCTGCCTCCTTAGCGAGTAGACTTGCCCCCGCCCCCCCCGCAGGAGCTGGAGGGACGGAACGCCTGATGGGGGAGGCTAGACTTGCCACCGGCCTCCCCGTGAGCGTGGGGGTAGGAGGTTCGAATCCTCCCCCGCCAGACACATAGAAAGGAAGGTTCCATCACAATAATATTTGTATAAGGTTTTATACCACACATATATATATATATATATATGTTTGTGTGTGTAGGGTGTTAGCAATTCATTAATGACGTGCAGGTAATATCTTGGTAGGCTGCGGGTATGGTGGGTGGGGGTGGGGGACGGTAAATGTGGGGCTGAGGTGGGGGTGGGGCTTAGGGTGGGGTGGGGTCGGGGTGTACAGAACCAATATTAGTCGTCCCTGAGTCATCGCTGCACATCCCTTTCAGAATACTGATGTTGTATTCCTTGTACACACTGGGACTAGCCACACATCACACACCTAACACCCACACACCCACACCCACACCACATATTGGGACTATGCACACACCACACCCCCCACACACCTACACAATGGGACTATCCACATGTCACACCCCCTCACCGCACAGACACTACACACTGGCACTATCCACATACCACACACACCCCACACATACACCCCACCCCCACCCCACACACTGGCATAATTCACACACCACACACCATACATCCCACACACCACACGCTGGGACTATCCACACACAACATACCATACACACCACACACCCCACACACCAACACACCACACGCCACACACTGGAACTATCCAAACAACTCACACCACCCACATCCACCCACACACCACACATCACACACCACACACAACACACCACACACCACACACCACACACCACACACCACACACCACACACGTGGACTATCCACACACCACACCCCACCCACATCCACCCACAGACCACACACTGTGACTATCCACACACCACATATGGCAAACAGCCCGCACACACACACCACACACCAGGCCTATCCACACACCACACACGCCACACACCCACACCACACCCCACACACCACACACTGGGACTAACCACACACCACACACCACACACACCACACACCACACATCACACACCACACACACAGTACACCACACACCACACACCACACACCACACACCACACACCACACAATGGTACTACCCACATACCACACACCCCACACACCCACACACCACACATCATGCACTGGGACTATCCACTCCCACCGACCCCATAGACCCCACACACCCACACACCACACACTAGCACTACCCACAAACCACACAGACCCTCACACCGCCCAATGACACACCAGACACTGGCACTACACACACATGATACACCCCCACACCCCACACACCACACACACCCAAACACCACACCCTGAAGTTATCCACACACCACACCACACACCACACACCACACACCACACCCACACACCACACACTGACACAATCCACACACACACTCTCACACTCACGCACCACAAACCCACACCCACACACCACACAAATCACCCACTGGCACTACCCATATACCACATACCCCACACACCTCACACTGACAGTCACATACCACACACTCAGAGACACACCACACCAACCAACACACACCAAAACACACTGGCACTACCCATACACCACATACCCCACACACCTGACGCTCACAGTCACACATCACACACTCAGAGACACACCACAACAACCAACTCACACCAAAACACACTGGCACTACCCATACACCACACACCTCACACACCACACACTCACAGGCACACCCCACACACCCACACACACTGGCATTAACCACACAACCAGCAGGTGGGCGTGGATAGGGTGATAGCACCCGGGAACCTAGGTAGACTACTGGTTAGGGTACTAGCCCAAAATGGCAGCAAGTGGGGTTTCGAATCCTGCTCTAAGGCAATGCTTCCCATTTACAAGGGAGCAGGACGTAGTTCAGGCGGTAGAGTGTTCCCCAGTGAAGGTGTGGGTTATCCGATCGATCCTGTTCAGTTGACCCATTTGCAGTTTGGGTTTATTTTCTGTTCCAACCAGTGGTCCACAGCTGGTTCATTACAGCCTGTGGTATATGCCATCCTGTCTGTGGAAAAGTGCTTTTAAAAGACTCATTGCTGCTTATCGGAAAGAGTAGCCTATGTTGCAGCAGCGGGTTTCCTCTAAAGAAATATGTCAGAATGACCACATATGTTTGACGTCAATGTTAGCCAATGATAAAAGTCAATGGGGCATCGGTAAATAAAACAAGCTTCCTTTGCCATTTACAAAAAAAAAAACACACCTCTATGATAGCAGTCTTGAAAAACACAACTATATATAAATATCATAGAAAACACCTGCAAGTATTTCATGCTGGGAGCCCCATTATTTGTCGCAATAAAAATAAGCCTATCCACAATATAAATCATTCAGGTCCCTTCGCCACATGTATATCCAACAAAAAGCAATGATTCTGCAATAATAATTACCCGTTAGTAACCAAAGTGGAGTGGTCTTTTATTTTGAGCGGGTATTGCATGAGACATCCAGGACGGTGTAATCAGATGGAGATGATGGATCAGGCACAAACTCGGTAGAGGCATTGCTCCCTACAGTTACTACTCACTATATAGGTTGGGTGGTTATTGGAGTTTTACATCCTGGCAACATCTAAGGTCACATCATGACGGGTACCGACTCGCAACAGTGCGCGCTCATGGCGATTTTATACTGCTGCCCCACTGGGAGACGAGGACACCAGCACCATGACCTGATATCCCACTCAGTCGCATTATCCTGACACTGAGCCAACCAGTCCTTTGCCTATCATGATAATGCCGAGTGCCTGCCTAGGGAGTGACAAGTATCAATTTAGTAAGTCATTAGTTTGACTCGACCGATAACCGAACTCCAGACCTTCTGCATGGGAGGTATGCGCTCTGCCGATTCGGCCACCACATCTTGTCTCACTGTTTGGCTGGGCGAGATATTGTATATACATGTGTATCTTGTCGCTACCTAGCCTGGTGCTCGGCAATAATAGGTTCGGACAAGGACTGGGTAGCACAGTGTGTCTGTGATTCGCACAAACGGTGTGGGGAGGGGGGTGGGGTGGAGAAACAGCTGGAGGTGAGAAAGTGTTTATTGAGGAAACAACAGTAAACAGGTACAAAGAAGAGGAGAGTGGGGGAGGCCCCTAAGACACCTCAGCCCTGGTAAGGTAAGTTAAAGTAAGTAAAAAGTAAGTAACAAAGGTGGGTGGGTGGTGAGAAGAGAGGGCCGGTCAGCAGATCCCCTCACACAGACACTCCTCAAACAGACACTCCTTAGAGAGACAATCACTCACATATACACCCCTCACACAGACACTCCTCACACAAACACTCCTCACACAGACACTCCTCACACAGACACCCCTGACACAGACACCCCTCAGACAGACACCCCTCACACATACCCCAATCACACAGACAACACTCACACAGACACCCCTCACACACACCCCTCACACATACACTCTTCACACAGACACTCCTCACACAGACACTCCTCACACAGACACCCCTCACACAGACACCCCTCAGACAGACACCGCTCACACAGACACTCCTCACACAGACATCACTCACACATACACTCCTCAGTGAGACACCCCTCACATAGACAGCCCTCATGCAGACACCCCTCACACAGGCACCCCTCACCAGACACAAACACCCATCACAGAGACATCACTCACACAGAAACCCCTCACACAGACAGCACTCAGACAAACACCCCTCACACAGACACCCATCAGAGAGACACCCCTCACACATACATCCCTCACACAGACACACATCACACACAGACTCCTCATACTGACACTCATCACACAGACACTCCTCACACAGACACTCCTCACACAGACACCCGTCAGAGAGAACCCCTCACATAGACACCCCTCACACAGACACTCCTCACACAGACAGACATCACATAGACACCCCTCACACATACACTCCTCACACAGACATCCCTCACACAGACAGCACTCACACAGAAACCCCTCACACATACAGCACTCACACAGACACCCCTCACACAGACGGCACTCACACAGACACCGATCACACAGACAGCACTCATACAGACACCCCTCACACAGACGGCACTCACACAGACACCCTTCACACAGACACTCTTCACACAGACACCCCTCACACAGACACCCCTCACCCAGACACCACTCACACATACCCCAATCACACATACAACACTCACACAGACACCCCTCACACACACCCTTCACACATACACTCTTCACACAGACACTCCTCACACAGACACTCCTCACACATACACCCCTCACACAGACACCCCTCACACAGACACTCCTCACACAGAGACCCCTCACACAGACACCCCTCACACAGACACCCCTCACAAAGACACCCCTCACACAAAGACCCATCACACAGACACCCCTCACACAGACATCCCTCACATAGACACCACTCACACAAACACACATCAGACATACACACATTACAGACACCCCTCACACAGACACCCCTCACTCAGACACTCCTCACGCAGACACCGCTCACACAGACATTGCTCATGCAGACACCCCTCACACAGACATCACTCACACATACACCCCTCACACATACATCACTCACACAGACACCCCTCACACAGACATCGCTCACACAGACACCCCTCACATAGACACCACTCACACAGACACCCTCACACAGACATCGCTCATGCAGACACCTCTCACACAGACATCACTCACACAGACACCCCTCATGCAGACATCGCTCACACAGACACCCCTCACACAGACATCACTCACACAGACACTCCTCACACAGACATCGCTCACACAGACACCCCTCACACAAACACTCGCCGCACCGATAGGTTCAGCAACACACATATCAAGAACGAAATCAAACAGGTGCACACTCACCACTTACAGTCACACAGACGTGCAAGCACACCATCCGTTTATCCACACACTTCCACACACACACACTCACACACCCACACACACAATCTTATACGCACTCACACGCACACCCACACCCACACTCACACAACCCCTCACACACCCACTCACACCCACTCACACACCCACACTACATGCATCCACACACACACTTCCACACACACACCTCACACACGCCCATACACACACTCACACACCCACACAAACACAATCTTATACTCACACAGACACTCACACACACCCTCACACACCCTCTCACACCCACTCACATATCTACACACATAATCTTATACTCACACACATGCACACCCACACCCACACACTCACACAACCCTCACACACCCACTCACACCCACTCACACACCCACACTACATGCACTCACATACACATTTCCACACACACACCTCTCCCACATACACACCTCAACACACACACCTCCAGACACACACCTCCACACACGCACCTGAAAAATGCACACCTGCACACACACCTCCACATACAGACACACACACCTCAACACACGCACCTCCACACACAGACCTCCACACACGCACCTGAAAAATGCACACCTGCACACACACCTCCACATACATACCTCAACACACACCTCCACACGGACTGACTCAAACAGGTGCAGACTCCCCATTTGCACAGACATGCATGCAACATCCACTCCTCCACACACCCACGCACACACTCACACATTCACCCACCCACACACCCACTCACCCACTCACTCACACCCACTCACATACCCACCCACACAATCACTCACGCACCCACTCACACATCCACCCACACACCCACACACCCACACACGCTCACACACTCACACACTCACACACTCACACACTCACATACTCACACATCCACACACCCACACACCCACACACCCACACACCCACACACCCACACACCCACACACCCACACACTCATCACTCACACTCACTCACATACCCACACTCACTCATATGCCCACACACACAGTCACTCACACACCCACTCACACACCCAAACACCCACACACACTCACACACACCCTCACACACACGGATTCACGTGAGCGTCCCCCCTGTGTCTATTCTCTGAGCATGTACTACTAAAACAGTAATAGAACTTCACGGACGCCGTTCTTCTACTCCTGCTGCCACCTTTAACCTTTCTACCTCCCTGTACTCGCCACTCTCCTCCTGCCACCCCCTTCCCCTCCATCCTACCCCTTCCTCCCACCTCACCTCCTCCTCCTTCCTTCACCCCCTCCCGTCCCCTCCCATCTCCCTTCTCCCCTCCAGCCCCCTCCCCTCCCCTTTCCTCTCCACCTCACTACCCCATCCTCACACTTCCTTCCTCCCCCTCTCTTCTCCCTTCCTCCCCAACCCTTCCTTCACACCTCCCCCTTCCCTTCACACCTTCCTCTCCCTCACCTTTCCTTCCCCTCCCCACCCCCTCCCTCCTTCCCCCTCCCCTCAGCCTCCTTCTTCTCCTCCCCTTTCATTCCCCCTCTCCCTTCCCCTCCTCCCGCCCCCTCCCCCTTCTTCCCGTCCCCCTTCCTTTCCCCAGTTCCCCCGTCTCTCCCCTCTAACCCTCCCCCCTTCCTTTCCCCCTCTCCCTTCCCCTCCTCCCTTCCCCTCCCCCTTCTTTCCGTCCCCCTTCCCTTCCCCACTCACCCCGTCTCTCCCAGGGCTGGTTAGGTGGGACCAGCTGGTCAAACAGGACTTCATCACGCCTCCTCCCGCAATCGTCGTATTCATTTAATGTCCCCTCTCGCACCCCCACTCCCGCTCCCTCCTCCACCCCCACTCCCTCACTCCCCCTCTCCTCCCACCAGCGACGAAGACGTGACTCGCGGGTTGTTCTGCTGGCCACACTGGCACTAGGTGGGGGGTGGGTAGATACAAGATTCACCTGGTACTTGTAGTACACGGGTGAAGATCAGCCTTATATAAATACGGGCGAAAATAGCGTTAGTATGGAACATCACCTAGAAACTGTGGCTCCAGTATCAAATGGCTACCCATGTAGGCACAGAGTTGGTGAAATGGGACAAGATGGCGGCCGCAGAACGCCATCGATTTCACTTTTAAATCTTATTAAACTAGATATTATATTATATTTTTCAACCCAAGGTAGCGGGCTCTCAATAATACATATGTAAAGAATAAATGTTGCTTCTTAGATTGTGAAATTAGGCTCCCAATTCTTTGACCCGCATTTTCGCCACCTTTTACATAGGGTTGGTTTGCACCCCTACTGCAGCAGTATGGGGTGAATCTTGTATCTAGGGGGTGGGGTGAGGTGGGGGGGGGTGGGGTGGGGGGGGGGGGGGGGGGTGGGTGGGGGGTGTGGGGGGGTGGGGGGGGGGGGGGGGGAGGGGGGGATGGGGGGGTGGGGGGGGTGGGGGGGGGGGGGGGGGGAGGGGGGGGGGGGGGGGGGGTGGGGGGGGGGGTGGGGGGAGGGGGGGGGTGGTGGGGGGGTGGGGGGGGGGGGGGTGGTGGGGGGGTGGGGGTGGGGGGGTGGTGGTGGGGGGAGGGGTGAGGGTGGGGGGGAGGGGTGGGGGGGGGGGGTGGGGGGGGGTGGAGGGGGGGGGGGGGGGGAGGGGGGGGGTGGGGGGGGGGGGGGAGGGGGGTGGGTGGGGGGGGGGGGGGGGGGTGGGGGGGGGGGGTGGGGGGGGGTGGGGGGGGGTGGGTGGGGGGTGGGGTGGGGGGTGGGGGAGGGTGGGGGTGGGGGTGGGGGGGGAGGGGGGGGGGGGAGGGGGGGTGGGTGGGAGGGGGGGAGGGGGTGGGGGTGGGGTGGGGTGGGGGGGAGGGGGTGGGGTGGGGGGGGGGAGGGGGGGGTGAGGGGTGGGGGGGGGTGGGGGGGGAGGGTGGGGGGGGGGTGGGGGGGAGGGGGTGGGGTGGGGGGGGGGGGGTGGGGGGGGGGTGGGGGAGGTGGGGGTGGGGTGGGGGGGGGTGAGTGGGGTGGGGGTGGGGAGGCGGGGGTGGGGAGGTGGGGGGGGGGGGGAGGGGGTAGGGTGGAGGGGGGGGGGTGGGGGGGGGGAGGGAGGGGGGGGGGGTGGGGGGGGGGGGATGGGGTGGAGGTGGGGGGGTGGGGAGGGGGGGGAGGGTGGGGGGGGTGGGGGGTGGGAGGGGGGTGGGGGGGGGGAGGGGTGGAGGGGGGGTGGGGGGGGGGGGAGGTGGGGTGGGGGGGGGTGGGGGGGGGGGGAGTGGAGGTGGGGTGGGGGGGGAGGGGGGGTGGGGGGTGGGGGTGGGTGGGGGGGGGGTGAGGGTGGGGGGGTGGGGGGGGAGGGGGGGGGTGGGGGGGGTGGGGGGGGGGGGTGGGGGGTGGGGGGGTGGGGAGGGGGGGTGGGGTGGAGGTGGGGGGGGGTGGGGGGGGTGGGGGAGGGGGGGGTGGGGGGGGGGGAGGGGGTGGGGGGGGGGTGAGGGGGGGGTGGGGGGTGGGGGGGTGGGGAGGGGGGAGGGTGGGGGGGGGGTGGGGGGAGGTGGGGGGGAGGGGTGGGGGGGGGGGGGTGGGGGGGGATGAGTGGGGTGGGGGGGTGGGGAGGGGTGGGGTGGGGGTGGGGGGGGGTGGGGGGGGGGGGAGGGTGGGGGGGGGGGGTGGGGGGTGGGGGGGGGGGGGGGTGGGGGGGGGTGGGGGGAGGGGGTGGGTGGGGGGGGATGGGGGGGAGGGGGGGGTGGGGAGGTGGGGTGGTGGGGGGGGGGGTGGGGGGGAGGGGGGGGTGGGGGGGGGTGGGGTGGGGGGGAGGGTGGGGGGGGGGGGGGGGTGGGGGGGGGGGGGGGGAGGGGGGGTGGGGTGGGGGGGGAGGTGGGGGGGGGGGGGGGGGAGGGGGGGGGGAGGGGGGTGGGTGGGGGGGGGGAGGGGGGTGGGGGGGGGGGTGGGGGAGGGG
Organism: Branchipolynoe longqiensis; assembly: GCA_030323885.1. NCBI lineage: Eukaryota > Metazoa > Annelida > Polychaeta > Phyllodocida > Polynoidae > Branchipolynoe > Branchipolynoe longqiensis. Next base: position 79,676,563 of record CM059195.1, read on the forward strand.
GGGGGGGGGGGGGGTGGGGGTGGGGTGAGGGGGGGGAGGTGGGTGGGGGGGGTGGGGGGGTGAGGGGTGGGGGTGGGGTGGGGGGGGGGGGAGGGGGGGGGGGGGTGGGGGGGGGGGGGGGGGGGATGGGGGTGGGGGGGGGGTGGGGGTGGGGATGGTGGGGGGGTGGGGGTGGGGGGGGGTGGGGGGGGGGGGGGTGGGGGGTGGGGGGAGGTGGGGGTGGGGAGGGGGGGTAGAGGTGGGGGTGGGGGGGTGGTGGAGGGGAGAGTGGAGGGGGTGGGGGGGGGGGCTGGGTGGGGAGGTGGGGGTGGGTGGTGGGGGGGGGGGGAGGGGGGGGGGGTGAGGGGGGGGGTGTAGGGGAGGGGGGGTGGGGGTGAGGGGGACGGGGGGGGTGGGGGGGGGTGGGGGGTAGGAGGTGGGGGGTGGGGGGGGGGGGTGGAGGGGTGGGGGGAGGGGGGGGGTGGGGTGGAGGGGGGTGGCGCGGGTGGAGGTGGGGTGGTGGTGAGGGGGGGGGAGGGGTGGGGTTGGGGGGGGGTGGGGAGGGGTGGAGTGGAGGGGGGGGGATGGGGGAAGAGGTGGTAGGGGGGGGGTGGGGGAGGGAGGGGGTGAGGGGGTGGGGTGGAGTGGGAGGGTGGGGTGGAGGGGGGGTGGGGTGGGGGGGCGGGAGGGGTGGGGGGTGCGAGTGGATTGAGGTGGATTGGGAGTTGTGGGGATGAGGTGGGTGGGGGGGGGTGGGCGGGAAGAGTGGAGTGGGGTGGGTGGGCGGCGGGTAGAGTGTGGAGGTGGGGGTTGCGGCATTGCATTAGGAGGTGGAGTAGGTGAGGCGGTGGGGTAAGGCGGGATAGAGTTTTGCTGGTGTGTTAGTGGAGTCGTAGCGGGCGTAGCGAGTGCTTGTGGGGTGTGTGAGCTTCAGGGGACTAGAGTGGCAGGCGCGTGGGTGGTTGTGCGTGAGGTGGCGCTAGTCGAGTTTTGTAGGGCTGGGTGCTGGCGGGCGTGAGTGCGGGGTTTTATATTGCTGTCATGGGCTGTAAGATGAAGTGTGTTTGAGGTCCAGGGGATCGATGCTGGCGAGAGGTGGTGAGTGATCTTGTGTGTGAGAGAGTGGACGCGGGGTGTTGCGGGCGGGGAAGAGTGGCCGTGGGGGTGGGTGCGGAGTGTGATAGAGTTGCGGTGGAGGGTGAGGAGGTGGCATGCGGTGTTAGGTCGGGCGGGATTAGGCGAGTGAGAGGTACGTGGCGGTGGGGTGGGTGCGGCGTTGGGCACGCGCATTAGAGGTGGGTAGGTGATGGTTGGGGCGTCGGGTGTCTATTCTGGGTCGTGGGTTCAGGCGCTTGCTAGTAGTTGGCGCGATTGGGTGAGTGGAGCGAGATCGGGCTCGAGTTGAGAGTGGGGGTGGGTTGTAGGGGGATAGAGATCTCTGAGGACTAGTGCGTGTAGGGGAGTTGGATTGGGTTTTTATGGAGGGGGACATTAGCAGTCGTGGAGGTGGGGTGGGGTGGACGTTTGTCAGGAAGTAGTGGATACGAGTGGTTGTGGTGCGGATGGGGGAGAGTAGAGCGTGGGTAGGGTAGTGGAGTGGTGGGATCTAGAGTGATTGTAGAGCAGGGTAGGGGTTCGCGGTGAAGGTGGGGGCTGAGGTGGGGATCTACGTCTTGGAGTGTGGGGGTGGGGGTGACTGGAGAGGTATCCTTGAGTGTAGGTGGGTGGAAGAGGTATCTGACGTAGGGTGAGGGGAGTGTAGTTCTGTACATGCCCGAGAATAGAGTACTATTAAATGGATACATCATTCAGCTAGCCGGTGATCAGCGTCATGATCTCACAACTACAGAATTTAGCGACAGCACATGCTGAAGTCACACATTAGGATAAAGACAGTAGTTACACATAGATGTAAGAGGTAAGGAGACAGATGTAACGATGTGCCGGTACAATTAGCTTAGCAAAGTCTTTCTTTAAAAGAAAACACCATTACCTATGCGTATGTAGTTACTTTGTGCATGATGTGGTGATTCAACGATACTAGAGACTAGTCTACACTGCTGATTCGTGAGTCTAGGGTATAGGTAGATGTTACCATGATCGACATTCGAAGAGCTTCACATAACACGTCATACGTACCTGCGTAGATTGATCAGAACGACATCATACAGTAGCTCTACTTGTGATTGTGACTACCGATCTCATGTAGTATACATGTGAAGTTCGCTGATCCTGGGACACATTACTACTAAGAGTATTTACGAGTTTGTTGGATCTCGGCTCAGTCACATCGTACACGTACATCTGAGAGATGCATCACTCTGTGCTTGATATGTGACAGAGAGCAACTCAGTTCGATACCTTTGTATTCGGATAATACGTGCATGTACATCGTAGGCTTCTTCAGCGCTACTTTCGCTGAGAGCTGACGATCATACATGCTAGCTACAAAGCTATCGAGTACATTCGCGTGAGTGCTATGAGGAGACACCGTAGACTATGTCGCCGTACGATAGTGACTAACTCGACAGCACTAGCATACTCTAGTTCTCTCGTATTGCGTACGGATAGATACTCTGTGAAGTTATCATGTCTTCCACGATACGTATTGATTGTCTAGTTGATATCAGATCTCGACAGCCTAGCATCGCGAGTTGACGGTCTCTTCGTCGAGTAATTTCACTACTGTGTACTTCAGTGGAGTACATACATGTAGTTTGCTTGTGATTGTGAGTATGTACATGTAGTTTACCTGTGATTGTGAGTATGTATAGGTAGTGTGTGTGTGATAAGTCCTCAGACTGGGCGTGGTTAACATGAAGGCTGGAGGTCGTACAGCTATGTGAGTCACACTGATTAATCTCACCGGGCGTCGTGTCCGAATCAGCAGAGTGTGGGCCTCGCGTGCGTGAGATCGAGAGTTTTTGTTTCCCCCCCGGGTCATAAGTCAAACCCACTTACCTTTAACGCACATTTTATAAATTGTCATTTCCCGTCCTCGGGCGACTCGACTCCCTCATAGTGCATTTAATAGAATAAGGGGCAAGGACGGCGTTAGCTCAGTGTTCAGGATAATTGTGAACTGAGTGGAGATAATTGGGTCCATGGTGCCGGGCGGGTAGGCCTGATTTCCCAGTTGGGGGCAGCCTCTTTGCGTATATTGCCACCATGATGTGTGCAAACTGTCACAATGTCTGTACCCCTGTCTTGATAGGTGACCTTAGATGTCTGACTGAGGACGTAAAACACCAACAAACAAACCAACCACACTGATTAATCTCTGTCCTCCCTTCTATAAACAATGGGCAGCAATCAGCCACCAGCATAGGAAGCAGGCACGCTGACGCCATCTTTGTGACAGTGGGAGGAGCCGAAGGTTGTAGGTGAGTGGTAAACACTGAAAGGGTGAGCTTATTTCTTGTGGTTTTACATCCTAGCAACATATATGGTCATATACCGGACGTGGTGGCCGAATCGGTACAGCACAGGCTTCTCGCGCAAAAGGTCGGGAGTTTGAATCCCAGTTAAGCCAAATTCATAGAGTATGGATGTGTGGGTAAGAGCTATACATAGTACAGGCACCTTGAAGTCACGTGATTCTATCTGAAAGATCCAGACTTAGAAAATTGATACCTGTCACTACCTAGCCTGGCGCTCTGCATTACTAGGATAGGGCGATGACTGCTTAGCTCTGTATCAGGATCATGTAACTTGAGCCATGGTACTGGCGACCTGGTCTCGCCATGGGGCAGCACTATAAAGGTGACATTACTGTCAGAAGACGGTACCCATCCTGATATGACCTTAGACATTGCCAGGATGCAAAACTCCAACAAACAATCAATGGTCATATCAAGACGGGTACCGACTTGTGACAGTGTGCATTCATACCAATTTATAGTGCTGTCCCACAGGGATATCATACCGCCTGCACCATGACCTGATTTCTCAATCAGTCACATTATCCTGACACTGAGCTACACAGTCCTTGCCCTATCTTGGGCCGTGTTCACACCCACAACTTTAGGCCGAACTAGATAGGGCGAACTAGAGGAGACGAACTAGGCGTGAAAGTGAGTCGTGTCCACACTTGCAGTAGTACTTGGGTCGGTTTAAGGCGGAAATCGATATCTGCGCATGAGCAAGTCCATACTAACCAGCGCCACTTTCGGTTAGTCGACGTCGCCACGAGAGAGTGTGGGTTCGACCTAGATATGTATGGACTGAATCGTATTGTTTTGGAATGGCTGGGCAGTGAAAACCTAAAAATAAATGATGAAAAAAATATCTGTGCACAGCTAGCGGTTTCATAGACCAAATTATATAATATGCGCTTTTGATCGACCGGAAAATCAACAAACTCAGATCTTGACTGCGCATGCGTGTGACGAGCTTAAGCTGCCTCAACTAATCCGCTTGTGTCCACACGCGCAAGATAGGCCGACTCAAACTAGTTCGCTTCATCAATACTACCTCGTGACGCAGTTTACTTTAGGCGAACTCGTTGAGGTGAATCAGCTCTAATCCGCCTCAGCGTCGCGTCCACATGGCGAATGTGAGTCGAACTATAGGAGGCGAACTAGTTGAGGTGACTTAACGCCCAGGTGTGAACACGGCTTTAGTAATGACGAGCACCAGGGTAGCTAGCGACATGTACCAATTCTGTAAGTCATTGGATTGACTTAGCCGAGATTTGACGTCCCGACCTTCCAAACGGGAAGCCTGCGCTCTCACCGATTCAGCCACCGTGTCTGCTTTAACATACCACAGTTGAAATTCATAGAGTATGAATGTGCGGCGGCGAAGCGCTATACATAATACATGCACCGTGAAGTCACGTGATTGGATCTCAAAATCCACTCCCCGAACGAAGTCTCCCCGATGTCCATAATGGCGTCACTGCAGGCTTCAGACAAACCAGGCATGGACGTCGCAGAGTTGCCAAATCTCCCTATTTAGTCGGAGTTCTCCATAAAATATAGCAAAATAACCCCAATCTCCTGATTTGTTGCTTTTAATTTGTAATCTCCAGCCAGAGACTCATTCTAGCTTGTTTGAAAAAATAAACATTTCACGCATATTTTTATATAAAGTGATAGGCTATTACTAACAACCAACATTGCAGAAGGCTGACCCGAGCAGACACAGGTAAACACTCCTGGGCAAAGGAACAGATCAAAACAGCACCACAGCTGTCCAGCGTTGAAAACAAGCACCCTGACAGGAGCTTATACGTTATGGGCAGAGTAAATACCTCGTCAATAAAAAATAAAGAAAAATAAAAAATAAAGAAAAACCCACCAGAATGCACCATTTTGTTTCATTTTTCTCAAAGATGTGCTAGAGGTCCCCCATAATCCCCTTGCGGGGGGTGGGGGGGGAACCCCACCTCCTGCACTGTCGCCCTTCGGCCATGCTATTTCTGCCTATGTACAATTTGTGTATTAGGGAGATCTCCCTACTCACACTCTTATCTACTTGGCACCTCTGCTTTATTCAATGAATAAACTCCATTCACCACCGAATTAAAAAAATGGGCAGTGATTTTTGTGTGAGTGAGTGAGATACGTGAGAATGTTGAAGAACTGAGCCGCATTGAGTCATTGCAGCATTGTCGGCATCAGAGAGGCAGTGTTAGTAGTGTCGTGGGGGGTGATGAAAATGGGAAATAGTCTGCCTAGAGTGGCAATTGAACCCACATCTCTTGCATTCCGTGCCAGTGTGCTTACCATTACACCATATATAGGCTCCCTGATGTCACAACCCTACCAATGCCTACCTGTCTATGCGGCTCCTTCCTTGCCTGAGAGGTCAGTGCAGTCTACTACACTCGTCCCCCTGGAATTGTAAGTCTTTTAAATGTTCATTTAATACTTACAATTCATATGTATAGACAGGGTAGATTCAACAACCATACATCGTGCGTAGTTTGTACAGGATCATAGTCATGGAAACCAGTGTCATGGGCGGTGATGGAAATGGGAAATATTGTGCCTAGAGTGGGACTTGAACCGCCATCTCTTGCATTCTGGACCAGTGTTCTAACCATCACACCACCTAGGCTCCCTGATCTCACCACCCTACCAATGCCTACCTGTCTATGCAGCTCCTTGCCTGAGAGGTCAGTGCAGACTACTACAGTAGCAACAACTGCCATTGTTCATCACCACTGCCAAATGTAGATCCATAGTGTGATATGTGCACAGCATGTATATAATGTATAATTAAATGGTTGCAAGTAATTATATACAAATTGTTGTATGTTATATATATATATGCGCAGTATGTACATAATGTATAATTAAATGGTTGCAAGTAATTATATACAAAGCGTTGTGTGCTATATATGCACAGTATGTATATAATGTATAATTAAATGGTTGCAAGTAATTATATACAAATTGTTGTATGTTATATATATATATGCGCAGTATGTATATAATGTATAATTAAATGGTTGCAAGTAATTATATACAAAGCGTTGTGTGCTATATATGCAGAGTATGTATATAATGTATAATTAAATGGTTGCAAGTAATTATATAAAAATTGTAGTGTGCTATATATAAACAGTATGTATATAATGTATAATTAAATGGTCGCATGTAATTATATACAAAGTTTAGTATGCTATATATGAAGAGTTCAGGCGCAAAACCATGTAAACGCCAATAAAAAGAATTGAGCTTAAATAACAGATGTTTACCGGAACATAAGTTTAAAGCTCACAAATTCCACTTTTCATATGATCACACGGCTATGGAGTAATAACCAAAACAATAGGAATAAAAAAATATAAACGTTTTGAAGGTTTGATTCCAATGTTTCTCTCCATTTTTGGATTTGCGTTTACGTGGTTTTGCGCCTGAACTCTTCATATGCACATTATGTATAATTAAATGGTTGCACGTAATTATATACAAATTTTAGTGTGCTCTATATTCACAGTATGTATATAATGTATAATTAAATGGTTGCAAGTAATGTTATGCATATTATAGTGTGCTATATATGCACAGTATATATATGATGTATAATTAGATTCTTACAATAAATGATTATATTTAAATGTAGATATAATATATGTTGCAATTAATTGCATAACGCTTTAGATATATAGTGTTATATATATGCTGTATTAGAATTATGCGAGTATAATAACCTGGAATTCTACACTATCCTAACGCCCAACAGTAATCGGGTGGCTGAGCCTGGGACTACTCATCTCCTGTTCAGGCTTCAACTCCGACGGTATATATACAGTACATATAATATATTTATTATGTATAATTAGATGGGCACCATTGAAAATAATTATACTGATGGAGATATATATTGTGTTATATATGCATAGTACATATATAATGTATAAGTAGATGTTTCCAAGTAATTGTATGCACATAATAGAAGCTATATATGCACAGTAGATATATGATGCATAACTAAATCCCTCATCATCATCATGCTGTCAGTTGCGATGTAACAAAGACTGCTTTCATTACTTGACTGCCGCTCTCCATTTAGCTCTCTGCTGTGAGAGTGATGTCCATGAGTCGGTCTTAATGTCTCTCAGCTTCAGGTTTCTCTTGACGGTATCCTTGAACCGGAGACGAGGGCGCCCTCTCTTTCTGTAACCTGAAGACAGTTGAGAGTAGAGGATCTGCTTTGGTAGCCTGTCTGATGACATCCTCATGAGGTGTCCAGTCCATTGGAGATTCTTTTTGATCAGAAGATCTTCCATTGAGGGCAGCCCCGTTCGTTCGATGGCCACCTGTTTTGCAGGGACAAAGAGTTTTGCGCCTGTCTGGACATGTTCTTGCCGGTGTGAAAATTAGATCCCTCTAGTTGATTATATGTACATATAGATGTATATAGTACATATACTATGTATAAGTAGATGGTTCCAAGTAATTGTATGCACATAATAGTGGTTATATATGCACTGTAAATATATGATGTATAATCAGATCCCTGCGGTTGATTATATATACACATAGATGTATATAGTTGTACATAGTACATATATTATGTATAAGTAGATGGTACCAAGTAATGGGGGACATGTGGCGTAGTTAATTTTTCCGACACTTGGTGGCGCGTCAGTACTAGTGGGCCTAAACGGCCATTGTCAATGCAGTGCAAAACGTTTATTTTATTCAAAATTAATAGAAATGCTTAACCTTAACCGTATGAATTTAATATAATCTATTCGTTGAATATGTTTTCTATATGTGTACCAAACGGTTTGTCTCTAGGTGGTGTGGTTTTAGAGATATTTCACTTCTTCTGTATGAAGATTGCTCACGGCCATTGACAATTCATTGAGTTTGCCGATACACGCAGTGCAAAAAGTTTATTTGATTCAAAATTAATAGAAATGCAAAACCTTAACCTTATAAATTTAATATAATCTATTCCTTGAATATGTTTTCTATATGTGTACCAAACAGTTTGTTTCTAAGTGGTGTGGTTTTAGAGATATTGCCATTGACAATGCATTGAGTTTGCCGGTACGTGCAGTGCAAAACGTCTATTTTATTCAAAATTAATAGAAATGCAGAACCCTAACCTTATAAGTTTAATATAATCTATTCGTTGAATATGTTTTCTATATGTGTTCCAAGTGGGTTGCTTCTAGGTCGTGTGGTTTTAGAGATATTTCACTTTTTGTGTATGAAGATTTGCAGTGTGACAGTGTGCCGTTTAGGCCCACTGGTTCAGTCCCCCATTGTATGCACATAATAGTGGCTATATATGTACAGTAGATATATGATGTATAATTAAATCCCTGCAGTTGATTATACATACATATAGATCTGTAATTGAGAGTGATCAATTATAGACCTATTTGTATTATCTCTCTCTCTCTCTATATATATATTATGCATGTAATACATACATCTATTTTTTAAAGTGATCGAGTGGAGACCTCGGTATTAACTATTATGTATTTAAATATATATAAAATAGACCTAAGAATTAACTTAATATATATATTATGTATAATATATACATTTAAATTGTAGACATATAAATTATGTATTATATATATATATAATACATGTGACAACATTCTGGCCATAAGTGACTGGTTTGACTCGACCGGGAACCAAACTGCCGCTCGCCCACACGCACGCGAGGCCCGCGCTCTGTGGATTCGCCCATCGCGCCCAACCAGTCATAGTATACAGATCACGTCCTGTTGCTGTCGCGCTAACATTTACCGAATTAGCGCACTTCGACTAACTGTTAGCACGACCGTGCAGGTGTCGCTGCAACCACTCACCTTCGTCGCTGACTTTGACGGCCGCCGCTAGGGGTCGGGGCGGCCGGCTTGGACGCGCCGCGATGACTTGGGCGCGCGCTGGCCAACGTCGCGCTAATAGATTATGAGGTCCCGGAGGAGGCGACTGTCCGGCCCGCCCGGCCCCGGCCCCGGCCCGCCGGGCCGCCGTCTGTCCGTAGCCGGAGGCACCGCCCCGCCCGCCCGCCGCCGATGTCCGAGCCGCTCAGTGAGTGGCTCCTCCCAGTGGTGGCTGTTGGCACTAACTGTGCTGCGCTCTGCTGGTGTCCCGCGAGCTGTGGAGAGCTGTGAGGAGCTGTGAGGAGCTCTGGGGAGCTGTGGGGAGTTGTGAGGAGCTGTGAGGAGCTGTGGGGAGCTGTGAGATGTGAGATGTGAGTTTCACGGCCTCAGGGTCTGTTTGCAGGCAAAGGCGTTGCCTGCTGGCGAACACCCGCCCTGCTCTTCGCTGCACCGTGTTGCATGCAGTCCGACCTGCTCGGACCTGCTCGGGGGATGCTCGGAGATGCTCGCCTTCCCGACTAGTGGTCGCCGTGAGCGCAGCGTGGAGTGGAGTGGAGTGGAGAGGAGAGGAGAGGAGTGGAGAGGAGGGGAGGGGAGTCAGCCCCGCGCCCGTTCGCCGCCGTGTGGCTTGGTGCAGTCGCTCCACTGCCACTGGCAACCGGAGATCTGTCGCCTGGAGAGGCGGGCGGGCGGCGGGTGGCGGGCGGCGGGCTGCGGGCGGCGGACGGCGGGCGGCGGGCGGCGGACGGCGGACGGCATGGGGTAGGGCGAGTGGCGAGGTGAGCATACAGTTGGGGGGGGGGGGGGGGGGGGGGGGGGGAGGGGCGGGGGCTGGCTCTGCGCATGGCACGTCACGACGCGCCGCCTGGCGGCTGTCACAGTTGTTAGCGGGTTGTTAGCGAGGCGCGTCGTCAGTGGTGACAGCTCCCCCCCCCCCCGCACCGCGCACCCCACACCCGCACCTCCCAACGTGCAAACTGCTACTGCTACTGGGGAGTCAGCTGCGGAAGTCTTTGAACCTTCACTGCTGCCAGACCTGATGGGATGGCCGAATGAGTTGAGTGTCCGTCTCCCATTTTGGTAGATCAGGGGTTCGAACCCTAGTTAAGTCAAGCCAATGACTTAAAAAGGTATACTTCTCGCTACCATAGACAGGTGCTCAGCACTATTAGGATAGGGCAAGGACTGGTTGGCTCAGTGTCAGGATAATGTGAATGAGTGGGATATCAGGTCATGGTGCTGGCGACTTGGTCTCTCAGAGGGGCAGCATTATAAAGTCACCATCAGTGGCTACGCATATATGACCAACGAACAACGAACGACGGCGCTGGCGCCGACGAATGGTGATAGATTATCATACTTTTTACACCAGAAATTGACATTTGGACACTGGAAAACATGATCAGAGGACAGTAGGAACATCTGGTAGTACATGTGGGAGGACAACCTTGGATAATAAGGATAAGTTCTCCATAAATAAGACGTACCTGTCCAAGCTCCATATTATCACTCATGGTGAACCACAATCCAGAAGCAGAGCAGTGCTGCCTCCGATAATAGTGTTGTCTCAAACTGCTTTGTATCAATTGCTAAGTCTAGTAAGTGAGTTAAACTTAATCCTGATCACTTCTAAATAATGGAAAAGGTGCATGTGTATGTGATTTCACTCTGAGAAGATGGCACCCAAAAAGGTATCCACCAATAAAGTAACCGATTAACAGAAAGCGCTGCAATACGGTCAACCGTGTTCCCTCCGGCAAGACAACAGATTTCATCAAACACACAGTCAAAGCGATGGATCAAATTAGAAAAGGATAACTGTGACCTCAAATCTGACCACAGCTGAAACATCCAGCTTGCAGGAGAACCGGACTGTAAGGTTGGTGAAGGGAGAGGAAATCTGATTTGAAAATGGTGCTCATCAGGTGAACTGTGGTGAACAGTGGTCAGTAAACAGTGCACACTGAATATATACTAACCCAGTTAAATAATGATCAAATGGCCAGAAAATCAAACTGATATCTCCTCAAAATATGACATCCTGCACCAACAAATACTACCTGAACTCAATCTGAAACCCAATGCTATGAAAGTAAAAGGTGGTAAAAGTTGTGAAAAGTAAAAGTAAACATTTTGCACCAACAAATACCACCTGAACTTAATATGCAATCCAATGCTGTGAAAGTAAAAGGTGGAAAAAGTTGTGAAAGAGAAAGTAAAGTTTTCATGTCTGTGGACTCAAACAAAGAGAGGCACCTGTCCAACCCTGTAAACAAGTAATGCCAGTAGAAACAAGACATCAACTATCCAAATATCAAACTTGCCATCAAAAATGTCTAAATAACCCAACAACAAAAACAGGGGCAGGAAGAAAGATCCAGGATGTTATGTTGTCATGACTGGAAGGAAAAATGGCATCTTCTTACACTGGGCAGATGCTTGCAAGTCCACTGAAGGTTTCCGTGGAAACAGATACCAAGGCTGTGAAACCATAGAGGAAGCTGAATCCTTACTAATACTAGACAGTAATACAAACCGTGAGGACCTAATGGTACATAAATCATATGATGTCAGCATACCAGTAAAACAATACTTACAGGCAGTCAACACTGATACCCCCAGTGAGAGAGTTGGAGACCCTGCTCATGACTGTCAAACCAGTAACACAGAGATCAAAACACACAATAACTTTGAGTCAAACACTGAAACAGAACCTGAATCTAGCCTCCAATTCAGTGACTCTGATACAGAACCAAGTGATGAAATGATGATGAAAGCTAACCTTCATGAAATGAAACTAGAAGAAACAAACATTGATGAAACAACACCCAAGATAGTTCAAAATGACACCACCACCCCAAAGGAAAGCGTTACTAGTGACTGCATACAAGGATTATCCAGTAGTGACGAGATAGAACCAGATAAGTGTTCGCCCCAGTGCAGTGGCAACACTATGGACACCATAATACAATGTAGCAGGTGTAAAAACTGGTCTCACTACAAGTGTACTCAGCTCCCAAGCTACTTCCTCACCTTCTGGTGCCTGAATGAGGAGGCCCCGTACTGCTGCCAAAAGTGTCAAAAACCGTTAAGGGCTTTTCAGTTAGCACTGGAACCGTCAAGTGATCAGTCAGACACCATCACCTTGCATAGAACCACAAGTACACAAGCATTTACCTCTGATCTGCAGGACAAAATCTCACAAACAAACAACTATACCCAACAAGACAGTGCAACACAAACAGATAGGAACAAACAGCAGAACAACAAATTGGTGTTCACACACAACAGCACCCAGCCAGAGAATATTGAAACCCATGACATAGGCACTAACACTAAAGGTCTCACTACATATGATCCAGACAAAGGAAACCACCCTAAACATCCAGCTCATGGAAAACCATATCTCCCTACTACAAAAGGAAATACACTGGAAACAGGATTCAACCAGAAAAGAAATCGCTGCTGAGGAACATTTGAGACTGGCAACAGAAAAACAGCTTGAGCTGTGTCAAGCTCAAGTGGGCAGACTGTGTCAGCTCAATGACAGGCTGCCACAGTCAATCTGTAATATGGCAAATGCATACAGCAATCGACATCCAGACAACAATCAACAATCAACACTCAATGTCAAACACCCACAGCAACCAACTTTCAACACCCACAAATGATACAGCCTACCACCAAATCAGAGAGCTCGCAAACAGACACACAAAAATACAAATTGAAGAAAGAGACTACAATGGAACCATCCGATTTAGTAGCCACAGTCATCCATTTGAGGAATTCTCCAACTTCCACAAATGTAATGTTGAGTTCAATGGGCTAACTCTTGACAGTAGTGAAAAACATTACCAGAATATCAAAGCAGAAGATGTCGGACAACCTAATGTGGCTAAAGAAATCAAAGAAGCCCCCAATGCAAAAAGTGACAGAAATATAGCCAAGAACAAGCTGAAGACACATGGGGAATGGGATAGAAAAAAAAGGAACGTCTTATTCAATATAACACTGGCGAAACTTGAGTGCTAATGGCCACTAAAGGGAAATACCTCCTGGAAGCAACGTCCATAAAGTAGTGGGAAGAAGGAGCCAACCAAGATGGCAGGAATGAATTTGGTAAAATCGTTATGGATGCCTGTGATGGCCCATACTTCAATACACCTTGGCCGAAGAGCTCTCAACCAACAGCTCCCAAAATGCAGCAGTCTTCAAGACCCCAGCCTTCAGCAGTCCACCCAGGGAAGATCCTCCTACTCAGAAACTCCCAATGTCACAAAATAGAGCCAGATAGATTCTCCATGAAGTTAAAACTGGAAAAGGTTTAGCTCTACACCTTACATGACGTGACTGAGTGGCACAAGTCTGATAATGCCAAGAATCCCAATGATAACAAATATGTTGTGATACCTCAATTGACAAATGACATCAAACATAAGTCAGAAGTTACACCAAATTTGAAGTGACCCTAGAAATTTGTTTGGATTAACCGATCATTGGTTTAACCGAGCTTTGGCTTCGACTTTGACTTGGCTTTGGAAAAATCGTGGTTGCATTATGAGTGTAAGATACAATGTATGTGGACACATTGATTATTGTTTTTTATGTATATACAGTATAACCCCATTAAAACAAGCTCGGTTAAACCGAACGATCGGTTAATCCAAATACAACCATTTATCATATAAAAAAGTCTCAGATTACTTTATAACCACATGAAAGTTTGGTTTAACCATACCGGAAGTGGCCTGGGGCCCGACAATTTTTTTTGGATTAACCGATCATTTGGATTAACCCACTTTAGTTTAGCCAACTTTTTTATATGATAAATGGTAGTATTTTGCCGGGCCGCCGAAAAAGTTTGGATTAACCAATCATTTGGTTTAACCGAGCTTGGTTTAACGGGGTTGTACTGTATGTGGTGCCCAGCTTTAGAGAATGACCCAAATACATGTGGCCACAGAACGTGTCAAAGTGACTCTATGAATAGCCTTTTCCCAATTTGTTCCTATTTTTGAAGAGATTTGTCGCTGTAATTTTCATACTTATACAAGATACATAGTTAAATCAAATCAGCAATTGATTTGTTATTTTTACATAAAATCAGATATGCCCAGATATGCATGATATACGAGACCTTCGAAATGTTCCACAATGTATTTGGTGCGTAAATTCTGGTTTCAGGTGATAAGGTCATAGGTACACATCACGGATGCATTGTGGTCCTAGGGGAATTCCGATGAAATTATTCCAATGATGGGAGTGGTTGGAACCCTCCTTGGCTGTCTGTTTTCTTCTCTGAATAGAAAGCTGCTTCATGTAATATGCATCGACTAGACGACCACATCTTATTCTCTGCAATTCAAGACACGGAGACGGACTGCTATAACATGGCCTTTATTAAAGTGATAAGTGTAAGTTACAAGTTCCGCTAGTCGGAAGTAGTCTAAGCAATAAGGCTTAAGTTCAGGTAGTCACAAGTAGTCTAATCAATCAAGGTATCAATCAAGGTTTTAAGTTCAACTTGTCGTAGTAGTCTATTCAATCAAAGTCACATCGTAATAAGTTTTAGTCCGAAGTCTCCAGTGAGTCAGGATTTTTCCCCAGGCACTCAACCCTCCCAATGACTGTCGTAATTGCGGGTGGGTGGGCGGCAAAATTAGATATGGGAGGTTAGCTTGTGTTGTCCGAGCGGCGTCTTGACTGTGAGTGCCGTTTGGCCGTGGACGCGCCGCAAAGGCACGTTTGGGGTGGTTCTTCATATAGTCACCATGGTATGTAGTTCGAATCTGATACGACAGGTGGCAGCACATGTAGTCCTTCCTCCGCGCCAGAATTACCCATTTTACGGGTGCAACATGGATAATGTACTGCTCACGCATTGCCATGCAATGTTGACGGTTCATTTAAAGTTGCATAGTCCGATGCTTCTAAGCCTCTTGCCATTTTCTGAAATAAATACATTATAATCTACTCTACTTTTCTTTTAGGCAACCTTTATTTTAAATGGCTAAGTTTTGAGATATTTGATTTTTGTTTCGCTTGTTTGTTTAACGACCCCCCCCCCCCCGCACAAAAAGGAAATATCAGTTATTGGGGGTCATACAGTGGTTAACGATATGTGAGTAAAAGATTACATTTCAAACAGGTAAAATAGAACCAAATCTGAAGGTTGGTGGTTCGATTCCCCATGCCCCCACCTCTGCCAATTTGGATTTCCACCACTGTGTATAACTTACAGGATCATCAAAGGCCAGTTGCTCTCATACCCTGTCCATGTGGTGTGGAAGGTTTAAAAATCCCTTGGGCCGGTCAAAGTGTAGCCTTGGGCTTTCTATTGACAAACTGTCTAATGGTGAAAACAAGTCTATTCAGACTTATCCATGATAGGCAGTATAAATCTTCAAGGAAAAAAAACTGTGGTAAAATCATGAGTGGTATGTGATGAATAAAATCAACAGTAAAAGACCTTTAAAAATATTTTTGAAGATATTTGAAGTAAAAACATGCCAAATTCATTTGAACAGGGGTGTCAAAACTCTGACACCATAGGTTTCAGCAGTAACAAGTTCTATTGAATTGATTTAGTATTGCCTTCCATTCAGCGCCGCCAATGCGCAAAATATTTTCAACGCGTCGAGACACGTCCAACTTTTTGGCATGTTGGGAGAAAACGTGACGCAGCACAGCTTGATTGTAGCATGTTACTAGTGCACGGCCAATGGGTTTCGACGTGCGGTGGAACAAAAAAAAAAAAAAAGGTCGCTTGACCTAGTTTACTCCCGCGTCTGTCAGCGCATGTCAACGTTCCGCCAGCGGGTTCCCAGCATGGTATCAGCATGTCGACAGTGCGTTAATCAGGGTCGGCGGATTCCCAGCGTGTTATCAGCATGTTATTGGCGTGTTGTCAGCGCGCTGTCGGCAAATTGACGGCGTGGGGGTGGCGCGTCATTAACGGGTGTCTAGATAAGGCGTCCGGTCCTTTGACTGTTCTGGCCAAAGATGGAAATCCCTACCATTATATACTCAAAGCCAAAATGCTGATGAAACATTCGCAGAAAGCCGGGTAACATTAGGCGCGCGGCAGACATGCCAGCAACGCGTCCAGACATGCCAGCAACACGTCCAGACGCGCCAGCAACACGTCCAACACGTCGAGAAACGCTGGAGCAACGCCAATAGCGTGCCCACTACCCGTCGATGGAACGTTACCAACGCGTTGACGGACCGCTCGCAGTTTGGCGAAAAATTCCCAACGTTTATCGATGTTGATCAACTTGCTACGAGCGGTCCGGCAACGCGCTGATAACATGTGTTGACGTCCTGCAAACGCGCCCGTAATGCATGCCCCAACACGTTGATGCCCGTTGTGGCTCGTCGAAAGTTTTGTGCATGCACAAAACCTTCGATGCAGCCCGACGCGCGCCAACGTGTGGGTCCAGACCGTGCTGTCACTCAAAGTGTACCGACGTGTACCAACGTGCCGGTAATGCATTCGTAATGCACCGGTAACGCGTCCCGACGCGTCCCGACGCGTCCCGACATTTCGCCCAAAAAGGTGACACGTCGGCACGCGTCGACACGCTTTGGTGAGAAATGTTGTAATGTGACAGCACCATTAGACAGTTTGTCGATAGAAAGCCTGAGGCTACACTTTTACTGACCTAGGGGTTTTTAACCTCCCACACCACATAGACATGGTATGAGAGCAACTGTCCTTTGATGTCGCTGTAAGTTATACACAGCGGTGGAAATCCAAATTGGCAGAGGTGGGGGCACGGGGATATAAAGATCAAAATGCGACCAAATGGTGTTGCAGCAGCCTGCGGAGTTGCGATTTTCCAAAGTTAAGATAACTTCAACTTTAAAAAATCGCAACCCCTTGTGGTGAGCAAAAACACACACAGTCGCAATATGGCCACCATATCTAACCATACGGCCGCTGCACGGTTTTGCCGATGCGGCGACTTACGGTCGCGGCAAACACGCCGCAAGGCATTTGTGACTTTAGTTTTAATAAGTGCACGAGTATCTAAGTTGGAGATCTAGAATCAAATCTGGGTAAAGGTTTTGGCTTTGAACATTTTATGCTTTCATCAGACTATGCAGCTTTAACCAAAGCGAGTTGGTATGCATTAACTAATTTGTGTCGCGCAGTCTTCAACGGCCTGAAATTTAAATGCATCGTAATAATAATATTAAGAACACTAGCTTTAACCTGTGCTATGCATGGGTTAAAACTATGCTCCGCATCAATCCCTGGACCAATATTGTGTTGAACTGTCTTTATATATATAATCATGGTCTGACTATATTCGGAGCATGTATATATGAAGAGTTCAGGTGTAAGTGCTGTAAACGCCAATCCAAAAATGTAGTTTAAGTAACAGATTTGTACCTGAAAATCATTTTAATTCTCACTGATTCCACTTTTCTTATGATCACATGGAGCAATGAACTAATAAGTAGGAATATAAAAAAATTAACTTTTGGAAGGTTTGATTCCAATGTTTATCCCAATTTGTGGATTGGCGTTTAGGGGTTTTTTCACCTGAACTCTTCATATGTACATTCTCTGCTATATTCTGGACTTGTGCATGGTCTCATTTCACTATGGTGCTGCCGTCTGGTGGAATCCTTCTGTACCATTATGCAGTAAACCATAGTAGTGGTGCTATCTAATGGGAGAGTTAGCAACACTCATGTCTACATGACTCAAAATGGATGCCACTCTGGTTGAAATTACTAAAGTTAGTACAAAACCATCAAAATTAATATGAAATGTGTACGGTAGGTACATGCTATTAACAACCCACACATGGCGAAGCATCAGTGGAGTACGATGATGCGCATTGGCAGCGCCGATTAACAGAAACAGAAAAAAAAATGTGGTTAAATAAAACTCAACTGAAGTCAACATAGTGTAAAGAGTAGGCCTCCATAAAGTAAAGTTGAATCCTTCCTCCCACTAATAGATTTACCACTCGTTGTGGTCAACAGTATGTAAAGTCTACAGCTCGAATCTGTGGTTGTGTAGGCAGGCTATAGTGAAATCAATAGAGACAAAGAGAAAGGAAGAGCATGAAGTGTGAAAGAAGAGAGAGAGAGAGTCAAGACCTCTGGTTTATTATTTATATGGTACATGGATTCAGTGTAGAGTATCATCCCACCCTATTCCCCCAATGAGAAACAAGCATTCTTAGCTCTACCAATAGGGATCCATCATTCCTGGTCCCCTTGGTTACCAGTGATCTGCCCACCAGCACCAAGCTGTGTGGCTCCCCTGGCCACCACCAACCTTGACCCTGAGGGTGGTGACCCTACCCAGCAGAGGGGGTCGGGTAGGCCCTCAGTGCCCCCATTGCACAGCCCTGCCAGCACCACTATGTCTATTTACATCTCACTCAGGCACCACCAGGACCTTCATATACACATACATGCATCTGGTCACGTATACCCGATCAGTAATAGAACATTTGCATTCCCCCACTAATGCATTAAATCGGAGTATTTTACAATAGTATTCAATATTCACAACTATCCAGAGCACCAATAAGTGATATGGAACTGGTTCGATAGCAGTTTTATGAGGCTGCAGGGGCAGGCAATTGGACATTCCAATGGCTCTCTCTCCCAGGAGCATGTGCGTTATCACCAGTAAGGTATGCAATTAGGAAAAATGCTGGGGTGTTTTAAATCATATAGCTACATCTACTGTCATATCAGGATGGACACCGACTAGTGACAGTACACACTCATGGCGACTTTATAGTGGTGCCCTACTGGAAAACCAGGCTGCCGGAACCATGTGGTGTTCTCTGTGGTGCGTGGTGTTCTCTGTGGCGGAGTGGTTAGAGTGTCTGACTTTTTTCTAGGTCAGTCTCCTAATCTGAGGGTCGGTAGTTCGATTCCCCATGCCCCCAGCTCTGCCAATTTGGATTTCCACTGCTGTGTATAACTTACAGCGTCATCAAAGGCCGGTTGCTCTCATACCATGTCTATGTGGTGTGGGAGGTTAAAAATCCCTTGGGTCGGTAAAAGTGTAGGCTCGGGCTTTCTATCGACCAGCAGTGGAGTGGGGAAGACCAGTCGTCTGTGACTGGGATTTCCCCTGCTTGGGACAACTAATGTACCAAAAAAAATGAGAGACAAATAAGTGTTCACACTTCCTGTCTACCATTCGCTATATCGCTATATAACCCAATTACCACTTCAGTCACATTATCCAGGTACTGAGACAACCGGTCTTTGCCCTATCCTAATAATGCCGAGCGCCAAGCTAAGTACTGACCGGTATAAATTTTGTCATTGGTTTCACTCGGCCGCAAACTGAACTCTCGACCTTACTCACTGGAAGCCTGCACTCTTAATTTGTTTGTTTCTGTTTGTTTTATTTAACGACGCCTCTAGAGCACATTAATTTTTTATCATCGGCTATTGGACGTTGAACATATGGTCATTCTGACATATTTCTTTGGAGTAAACCTGCCGTCACTACATCGGCTGCTGCTTATTGGAAAGAGTTTTTTATATGCACGTTCCCACATACAAGACAGCACATACCACATCCTTTGATGACCCAGTTGTGGATCACTGGTAGGCTGTGTTCTTAACGATAGGGCCACTAACTCCGATTTTAGAAAATGTTGTTACATTGTTACGCTACCAGGCTACTATGTGTATAGACAGCCTAAAGGTGTCCGAAGCCCTAAATTAAGTCATTGCAGGTCCACAATCCATTATCCAAAATCTGGTAGATCGTGGGATTCGAAACCACAGACTCGAACCCTCGTTGTGTCAAACCAATGAATTAAGAATTGACACTTGCCGCTTTCTAGCCAGGTGCTCTTCATTATTAGCATCGGGCAAGGACTTGTTGCCTCAGTGTCAGGATAATGTGCCTGAGTGGGATATCAGGTCATGGTGATGGCGGCCTGATTTCCCAGTGGAGAAGCACTATAAAGTCATCATGAGTGTGCATTGTCACAAGTCGGTACCCGTCCTGATATCACCTTCGATGTTGCCAGGATGTAAAACTCCAACAACTTAAAAATTGATACTTGTCGCTTCCTAGCCAGGTGCTCGGCATTATTAGGATAGGGCAAGGGGCAGTGGAATGAGGAAGACCAATCGTCCACGCTTGAAATTCCCCCTGCTTAAACAATTAATGTACCAAAAAAACAACAACAAAAACCAACCAATTTTATCCCAAATCAAAAAAAAATCCTTTGGTGACAGTTTTGTTGTTGTTGTAAATATAGCTTATTCATTGAATAAAGTCTTTTGTCAGCACCGCGGCACTGGTCTTCCAGACATGTGAGAATACAGTTATTTACAATATATATATATGTAGTCTGATATTGTCATCAGCAGCTAGCTCAAATCAGCTGAAATAACAATATTAAACAGTCAAAGATTCAGAAGAAAGGAATGCACTTCAAACATTATATGAAATATAATATATGCATACACACATTTATGCACACCCACCCACCAGACCTCAGCACCCTATAATCAAACATTGCTACGACAGTACACATATATGAATACTCACACTAAGTGTGATAAATAAAGACTACAAATACTATTATAGTCATCGAGTCATAAGCTGATAAATGAAATAATGGGATAATTATAGACCGTAAATATAATACTCTAGTACATTTTATTTCCAACGAAGACATTCGACCAAACTTAGGTACAATACAGCTTCAAACAAACTCTAATCAAGCAAATCGGAGAAATGTATGAATATTCACACTAAGTAGGATAAATAAAAACTATAAAATAGTGTTACAGTTTATTTACATCTTCTACGCGCACAAAAGACACTTCTGTTGTTTTTTTTTTATAGATTTTCTCCGATTTCTGAATTTCAGATAAGAGATTTGGGACGTGTACTCATAACCGTAGCTCAGATTTCTTTTTCGATCGCATATTTGTTTGGGGGGAGGGAAGAAGAATTCTTAGAACAAATGAGTGCTGAAGGCGTGAGGCACGTTGGGGAACTGGGGGTAGGCTACATTTTAATCCCGCCAGAAAACCTTTTAATCTAGAGGCTCTGAAATGCCATTTCCAGCCAGTTCAGGGAGGTTACAGACTGGGTTGTTTTTTCATATTTTTATCGGGGAGGGGGGGGAACTTTCCCCCATCCCCCCGCTAGCTACAGCCCTGTTCCTGCGTGGGGAAACCCCCCTCCCCCCCGCTAGCTACAGCCCTGTTCCTGCGGGGGGATCCCCCCGCCCCCCCGCTAGCTACAGCCCTGTTCCTGCGTGGGGATTCCGCGGAAAACTCTGCCTTCCCTTTGTGATATGCATTAACTATCCTGAATTATTAAGCGACTAGCTGGATGCATTGGCTTCCACCAAGCAAGCAAAAGATGGCTTGCTTTATGGTGACAAAGGTGAAAATAAGGACGCATTTAACTCATCTTGGAGCCGCAGTGGGGCGCTGTAAATCCAGGCGGGAGAAGGAAGCACCTGCCGACACCCAGCTGTCTTACCAACCAGCGCAAACAGCAAAACACCGATCCACGTGAAATGCATTGCATCGCAGGTTTTTTTAACGGGGTAATATTAGTTGATTAAGTGGGGGAAATTTCAATCACTGACAATTGGTCTTCCTCATTCCATTGCTCCTCACCCTATCCTAGTAAAGCTGGGTAGCGGCAAGTATACATTTTTAAGTTGTTGGTTTGACTCGACTCGGGTATGAATCCGTGGGTTTGAACCCCATGACCTACCAAAATGGGAGGCGGGCACTCAACTCATTTGGTCATCCCATCTGGTTCTAACCTGATATTGTATTTCATTTGGTCA
Organism: Branchipolynoe longqiensis; assembly: GCA_030323885.1. Taxonomy (NCBI): domain Eukaryota; kingdom Metazoa; phylum Annelida; class Polychaeta; order Phyllodocida; family Polynoidae; genus Branchipolynoe; species Branchipolynoe longqiensis. The sequence continues at coordinate 79,698,664 of CM059195.1, forward strand.
TCCCATCTGGTTCTAACCTGATATTGTATTTCATTTGGTCATCCCATCTGGTTCTAACCTGATATTGTATTTCATTTGGTCATCCCATCTGGTTCTAACCTGATATTGTATTTCATTTGGTCATCCCATCTGGTTCTAACCTGATATTGTATTTCATTTGGTCATCCCATCTGGTTTTAACCTGATATTGTATTTCATTTGGTCATCCCATCTGGTTCTAACCTGATATTGTATTTCATTTGGTCATCCCATCTGGTTCTAAGCTGATATTGTATTTCATTTGGTCATCCATCTGGTTCTAAGCTGATATTGTATTTCATTTGGTCATCCCATCTGGTTCTAAGCTGATATTGTATTTCATTTGGTCATCCCATCTGGTTCTAACCTGATATTGTATTTCATTTGGTCATCCCATCTGGTTCTAACCTGATATTGTATTTCATTTGGTCATCCCATCTGGTTCTAACCTGATATTGTATTTCATTTGGTCATCCCATCTGGTTCTAACCTGATATTGTATTTCATTTTGTCATCCCATCTGGTTCTAACCTGATATTGTATTTCATTTGGTCATCCCATCTGGTTCTAACCTGATATTGTATTTCATTTGGTCATCCCATCTGGTTCTAACCTGATATTGTATTTCATTTGGTCATCCCATCTGGTTCTAACCTGATATTGTATTTCATTTGGTCATCCCATCTAGTTCTAACCTGATATTGTATTTCATTTGGTCATCCCATCTGGTTCTAACCTGATATTGTATTTCATTTGGTCATCCCATCTGGTTTTAACCTGATATTGCATTTCATTTGGTCATCCCATCTGGTTCTAACCTGATATTGTATTTCATTTGGTCATCCCATCTGGTTCTAAGCTGATATTGTATTTCATTTGGTCATCCCATCTGGTTCTAAGCTGATATTGTATTTCATTTGGTCATCCCATCTGGTTCTAACCTGATATTGTATTTCATTTGGTCATCCCATCTGGTTCTAACCTGATATTGTATTTCATTTGGTCATCCCATCTGGTTCTAACCTGATATTGTATTTCATTTGGTCATCCCATCTGGTTCTAACCTGATATTGTATTTCATTTGGTCATCCCATCTGGTTCTAACCTGATATTGTATTTCATTTTGTCATCCCATCTGGTTCTAACCTGATATTGTATTTCATTTGGTCATCCCATCTGGTTCTAACCTGATATTGTATTTCATTTGGTCATCCCATCTGGTTCTAACCTGATATTGTATTTCATTTGGTCATCCCATCTGGTTCTAACCTGATATTGTATTTCATTTGGTCATCCCATCTGGTTCTAACCTGATATTGTATTTCATTTGGTCATCCCATCTGGTTCTAACCTGATATTGTATTTCATTTGGTCATCCCATCTGGTTCTAACCTGATATTGTATTTCATTTGGTCATCCCATCTGGTTCTAACCTGATATTGTATTTCATTTGGTCATCCCATCTGGTTCTAACCTGATATTGTATTTCATTTGGTCATCCCATCTGGTTCTAACCTGATATTGTATTTCATTTGGTCATCCCATCTGGTTCTAACCTGATATTGTATTGTAAAGTTATTGCAATGCAAATTCAGATGGAAGACATGGCAAAGCTCCTCCCCCTTCACCCTCCCACACACACCTCCAAGTAGGCATCAGAACTCCATGAATATTACTGCTATAGATTGCCATTGCCTTTCCAGGAATATGCTATACATAGTTATAGTCTGAAGACATTTGATGAAAATGAAACTTTATTGTAGGTTATAGAAAGGAAAACTAGATTTTATATTCAACATGAGCAAATATAGATAAAAGATTCACCCTGATGTAGACTCCAGGTGAATGACAACCTTGTCTAAATCAGACCCCCAAAAATACTTTGCTGTGAATCTGTAAATTCTTGACTTTGTCTCAGTCACAATAGACCCCAAAACATTACAATACATGTTATAATGTCAGTATAACGCTACTATGATGTTATATAACATTACAATACATGGTATAACGTCAGTATAACGTTACTGTGACGTTATAATGAACCATAACCAAGGTTATTCTACAAGCTATGGAGGCCCTGCTTCCAGCACGAAGTGTTTATCTGTATTGGCATAGAGTTGATGAACTGGGAGAGAATGCATGAAAGCCAATATAGTTAGTTGCCAATGGATGCTGTCGATTCAATTTCTGAAGTTCATAAATTCTCCACTCCGAAAGTAGCGGCTATGATGGATAAGTATCTGAACAATATTTTAGCATATTTTATTGCAAATCCATGTGGCTATGTCCATAAGCCAGAGCTCCAATTCTTCTTCTCTATGAGGTTGTTTAGACAGGAATGTGGGAGTAAGTAGCGTGCATATAGAGGGAGTGCACGTGACGTCATCACTCAGCAGTCAGCGGTCTGCAGCAAGCCATCTTGGATTACGAGCACCCTCCCTAGCCATGTTGTGAATGCATGCAGATGCAGTAAAACAGAGTTTGCTTGTGGTCTGGGAGGTTCTGGGCAGTTTACATCCAATGTGTTTACTTACAGCACCTTAGCAACAACTTCTGAGGCCAAACTGCTCAAAACAGTGACAAATAAACCAACAAATCAGTAAATAAGCACCGTGTAGGCAGTTGCAAGCCTTCTGTATGTAATCCAATATGGCTACCTATGGTGATGTCAGTACACCCCCTCTATAGATAGGCAGGACGTGCTTCTCCAACGTCTAACCCTAGAATGTAGTGTTCAAAATACCCACCAGTTGGCGCCAGGAATAAATTGACCTGGATATTCCTTCATCAGTCCAACAGCAGCAAACTTATGGCATTAAAATAAATAAGTTAAATAAGTTAAATATGGCATTACTTTCAGTTTACATTGCGGCATGTTCACACACATAACAGAAAGACCAGACGGGATGGCTGTATGAGTTGAGCCTCCGTCTCCCATTTTGGTAGATCGTTGAATTTGAATCCTGGTCGAGTCAAACCAATGACGTAACAAATTTATACTTGTCACTTCCAAGCCAGGTGCTCGGCATTATTAGGATAGGGCAAGGATGGGTTGGTTCAGTGTCAGGATAATGTGATTAAGTGGGATATCAGGTCATGGTGCTGGCAGCCTGGTCTCCCAGTGGGGCAGCACTATAAAGTCACCATGAGTGAACACTGTCACAAGTCGGTACGCATCCTGATGTGACCTTAGATGTTGGCAGGATGTAAAACCCCAACAACCTAACAGAAATAATAACAATGTTGATGATAATATGACAATCATAGCCATGATAAGACTTAATAATAATCGTAATGATAACGCTAATACTACCTTCATGCATGGAAAGTGTGATTTACAATAGCTATTTACTTTTTAATTAATTGTTTTAATAATAATGTTGGTGGTGTTTCTGTAGGATGTGGTGGATTTTGGTCAGAATTTACTTCATAATTATTTATTTTAATAATAATGTTGGTGTTTTTTTGTTTAGTTAGTAAAACACCAAACGATGTCTCAGAAGAAGCCTATTTCCGAGCGACCTGAAGAAGGGCTGGGATGTCTGCGGGGGGCTGTCCTACTAACGATCCATCGACCATTTCTCCTACAAATTAATGCTTTCAATTAGAAAAAAAGTAAGGAAAAGATATTCGGGGGGGGGAGTGTCTTTTCTTAGGTTAAGATGAATAACTTTGTTGGACTTCCAACGCGAAGGAATCCACAATGTATATATCTACTACCTAACCGGACGCGATGGCCGAATCGGTAGAGCGCAGACTTCCCACGCGGAAGGTCGGGAGTTTGAAACCCAGTCGAGTCAATCCAATGACTTATGAAATTGATACTGCTGCTTGGCATTAATAGAATAGGGCAAGGACTGGTTAGCTCAGTGTCAAGATAATGAGACTGTGTGGGATATGGGGTCATGGTGCTGATGGCCTGGTGTCACAGTGGGGCAGCACTATAAAGTTACCGTGACTGCACACTGTCACAGGTCAGTACTCATCGCTGATATGACCCTAGATGTTGCTAGGAGGCAAAACAATAACACACAAACAAATCTGCAGTTTATTTAAAACACAAAACACAAGGTTATTCTAGTTACTCTCGCAGCACTATCATGACAGGGCTGCTAAATGACTTATAATAAAGAATATTGGGGAAGGCTGGGTTATAGAAATAGCTGCATCCCAGCTAACAACAATACGTTATACTGACGTCAGTATGACGTTATAAAATGTTGCAATAACGTTATAAAAATGTCATATAAACGTTATTTTGTATGGAGTAAAAATTGTTATACAATGTTATTTTATAACGTTCTAAAGATGTTTTTTAATGTACTGTTGCATGTTAAACGATAATGGAAGATCGATAGCCCTGTTGCCCTGAGTGTGAGGTATACAATGCTAAACAATGTTTTTAATGGGTACTTGCTGTGATCCTTGATTTTGGTTGCCCTGCAGTGGCCCTTCCTTATGTGTAAGTTGGTTCACTTGCTTTTCTTGAATGTCACTTAACTTAAAGCTACATGGTCCGATGACAACATTAAATTTTCAAAACAAAAACAATTATCTAGATTTGATTCTACATATCTAACTTAGATACTGGTGCACTTATTAAACATTTGACGTCACATATAAGTGAATATTGAGGCAATTGAATAGAACCTGTTACTGCAGAAGCATATGGTGTTAGAGTTTTGGCAAGCTTGCCGAAATTAATTTAGCATGTTTGCACTTCAAATATCTCAAAAGTTTGCCATTTAAAATAAAAGTTAGTTCAAACTAAACTGAGGTAGATTATAATGATCAACCTAATATGCTTATCTCAGAAAATGAGAGAAACTTAAAACCATCGGACTATGCAACTTTAATGTAGGTTAGTTTCCCATTAAATGGTCATAAGATGGTTGGCCCAGATCATCCCGTCCTCGTCACCAAATTTGTAGTGAAGATCGCACCAATATCAACTAGATTAAGTTGGATTAGGTTTGGGTATACTTTATATCTCACATATCTTTACAGTCTCTTCCAAGATGGCTACCCTCTTGTAAAAATATACAGTCTTTCAGCTGTGATAGCCGAGCTTGGAATCATATCAATATCTCAGGCGAAGGAGTTGGGGGACCATTTTTATGTAATAGTGTTGCAATGTGTGTCCACTCGCTGTGTGACATGGAAATAACTATGTGTAAATGTTATGACGCATAGTGACCGGGATTGTGGTATGAATTCCGGATATTAAGATACGGTTACTAATTACAGGAATATTCTCTCCATGCACTAGGAAGAGTGCAAATGGAGCGGGACATGTATTATTGTTTAATGTAACTGTATGATGACTACTTGTTACCAAGGGACCACTGGGTAAGCACATCCAGCCATTCTGCATACATTATGGACACCACCTGCCATGGGGTTGAGTGACAGGTGTCCCCTCTTTGGTGCAGCCTTCCCAGGCTGCAGAGTTGTCTCATTGGCTGGCTGTGTGAGCCCAGTCACCCGTGTACTCCTTGCACTTGCTGGACAGACCAGAGCCTCACTCCAGAGATACCAAAGGAGGCAGTTCACCTCTGAGCTGTGTGTAACACCCATAGAACTTAGATTCAATGGGCTGTAGGCACTGATTTTGACTGAACAGGCAGAAGCTATGTGGGTCTGTGCAGCAGGTTGTAAGTGAGTCAGGGTGGCAGGTCACTAGTAGGTGAACAAGAGTTGTAGCAATAAAGCTCAACCATATCACTGTCAATATTGCATGACTTGTCTCCCTTTCGTTCTTATGAGTTGTGTTTTGGTATTTAGTGGGAGGAGACTGGCAGACAGTTGCCAGGATCCTCCTGATAGTAGTGAGTATAAGTGAGCGGCCAAGAGTACCAATAAATTCTTGACTTTGTCTCAGTGACAATCGACCCCAAAACATTACAATACATGTTATAATGTCAGTATAACCCTACTATGATGTTATACAACATTACAATACATGGTATAACGTCAGTATAACGTTACTGTGACGTTATAATGAACCATAACCAAATAATAATGTTAGCCTGACGTTACTTAACGTTATGTGTTAGCTGGGATGATTCAGCGATCTAATCTCCTGAATATATTCTTCAAATACTTATCTATCATAACCTACTAATTTTGGGGGTAAATGATTTATGGAATTGTGTAGATTATAATAGGCTTCAAAAGTCAAATCAAGAGCTTTCTGCGTCTGCCATCTTTGTGGGGGGTTTTCTGGTGAGTTTCTTTTTTGCATTCTCTGCTAATTTCTCTACTTTACGCCAATATAGATAAACACTGTACACTGGAACCACCACACCGATAGTTGATTCGGACAGAAAGAGCCAACGCACTTATATATCTTTGGGTAGGACAATTATTTATTTAATTAACAGTTATAGTCTTCTGTATTCGCCTCTCTTTAGTTTAAGCTATCTATTTCCTACCGAAGTAGTTTTACTCGAATTTAGGCATATTCTTAATTGATGGGAATCTTTTTCTCTCAGTTATTCAGGAGAATAATTAGCTAACACCAAAAGATTACCCTATAGAAAAACAGAACAGGCGCCCAAATCCCCCCCCCCCCGAGAACAAAATCTAAAACAAAAAAAACACAGGAAACCGGAATAAACCATTGGTTTTTGGAGAAGAGACATTTCTTATCTTTTTATATGTCCTGGATATGTATTTGGAGATTGGGACTTAGGCCAACAACAAAAAATGGTGATCCCTCACCCGGCCCTGAAAAATCGCCCGCCTTTGAAGTATTATATAATTCTTTTAACTGTTAAAAATGTGTCGGGCTAGCAGCAATTCAACTGTTGTATCAATTTGTATGTCATTGGTTTGACTCGGCCAGGGTTTGAACCCAGAAGTTCGAATCCCACGACCTACAAAATGGGAGGCGTACCCTCAACTCATTCGGCCATCGCATCTGGTTACCCACTATGTCTAAGTCAAAAAATTTAAAAATTAAAAATAAAAACCGCACGCCCGACCCGTATTTTTATTTCAAAAGGACGATCACCCAATTTCTTTTTTTTATTTGGCCTAATTACGGTTGCCATTTTGCAATTTATATACACTTAACTTACCGGACAAGACCCGGTGACCGAAGGTGGAAGTTTGGTTATTTGTGGTTGTTTTACATCCTAGCAACATCTAAGGTCATATCAGGATGGGCACCAACTGTTGACAGTGTGCACTCATGGTGACTTTACAGTGCTGCCCCACTGGGAGACCAGGCCACCGGCATCATGACCCGATATCTACACTTTACATACAACGGCTTAGTGGTTGGGGAATAGATGGGATTTTCCGGCTTATTATGCTTGTATAATGCCTTATAGAGCATATATATAATGCCCACATGAAGAAATTCTCTCCAAAACCATAAATTCGGCCTCTTTGGTAGAATTTATAATTTCGCAGAGAATTTTATGGTTTTGGGAACGTTTTACAACTAGTTTTAATTCTTTGGGGTTGACAGCTAATGAAACCTCGAAACTCCATTCATGATGCCCGATCAACTGGGCTTTATTCATGATGTCGATTGATGTGCACCAGACTTTACATACAATGGTTGTAAGTGGCCTAATGAAACCTCGAACTCCATTCATGATGCCCGATCAACTGGGCTTTATTCATGATGTCGATTGATGTGCACCAAACTTGACATACAATGGTTGTAAGTGGCCTAATGAAACCTCGAACTCCATTCATGATGCCTGATCAACTGGGCTTTATTCATGATGTCGATTGATGCGCACCAAACTTGACATACAATGGTTGTAAGTGGCCTAATGAAACCCTAATGAAACCTCGAAACTCCATTCATGATGCCCGATCAACTGGGATTTATTCATGGTGTCGATTGATGTGCACCAGACTTTACACACAACGGTTGTAAGTGGCCTAATGAAACCTCAAACTCCATTCATGATGCCCGATCAACTGGGCTTTATTCATAATGTCGATTGATGTGCACCAGACTTTACATACAATGGTTGTAAGTGGCCTAATGAAACCTCGAAACTCCATTCATGATGCCCGATCAACTGGGCTTTATTCATGATGTCGATTGATGTGCACCAGACTTTACATACAATGGCTGTAAGTGGCCTAATGAAACCTCGAACTCCATTCATGATGCCCGATCAACCGGGCTTTATTCATAATGTCGATTGGTGTGCACCAGACTTTACATACAACGGTTGTAAGTGGCGACAACATGACCAAGAAAATTTACCTCTTGGAACTTACTTTCTGTAAAATGCTGTCATGCTAGTAATGACATAATTGTAACTTAGCATACACGAGTCTAGCTTGGGATTTCCAGGTGATGCGCAGACTGTTTCGGCGATCGAATAAAAGGTTATTGGAATTAAAACCGTTCCATTGAGTTCGGGCGAGGGAGGCAGGTAGTGGGGATGCGCGTGGTCACGTGACATCGCCCACCGTTAAAGTAGCATAGCTTAGAGCAGTGGAGCAGTTACCCAAGGCGCTCAGAGCCTGGATTATTTTTGTTGGGGTAAAAACAGTTTATTCATCAGAACATACATTTTTTGAGCGGTGAGACACTGGACTTCCGGCTGTTTACATTACATTGTAAATAGGTAGATCAGCGGGTACTTAGGTAGGGCATATTAGTAGATTATGAAGGAGGTTAGTGTGTTAGTGGGTCAGCCATAATAAGTTCAGTGTTATGGGCTAAGATGATGGATCGCTGCAAAAACTGTGCTGCTATTATGGGTACGGTGTATGTTATCGGGGTTGGTGAGAGAAAGCAGCCCTCTCCCCCAAGTCCCCACACTCGACCCGGCAAGCAGTTAGTTGTTTGTTGGAGTTTTACATCCTGGCAACAGCTACGGTCATATCAGGACGGGTACCGACTTGTGACCGTGTGAACACATGGTGACTTTATAGTGCTGCCCCACTGGGAATTCAGGCCACCGGCACCATGACCCGATATCGCACTCAGTCACATTATCCTGACACTGAGCTAACCAGTCCTTGCCCTATCCTATTAATGCTGAGTGCCAGGCTAGGAAGCGACAAGTGTCAATGTTATAAGTCATTGGTTTGACTCGACCGGGAACCGAACTCCCTATCTCCCGCACGCGAGGCCTCCGTTCTACTGATTTGGCCACTGCGCCCGGTGATAACAAGCAGTAGTGAGTTCAACCTTAGCAAATAGCGAGTGGCTGGCAAGTAGAGAAACAATGGGTGGAATGAGTGGGGACGCTAATGGGTGGTCATTGCTGGGCGCAGAGACGGTGAGGCTGCACGCACCCACCGCCTCCCGCCCTCCCTCCCGCCCACCACACAAGGCGGGGAAGGGCAATACATACCCTCCCCCGCACATCAACAAATCACAACACACAACACCCAACGCTGCCACCAATCAGCTGACAACAAAACCAGGAGCCAGGGGCTCCACACATCCCGATGGTCAGTCTGCAAAACACCCCACGACTCACCACACATACCAGCTCTTTCTTTTCCCACCCACCCACACCTGCTGAGTGATTGGCCGAGCCAATCAAACAGAAAAATAAATAAACCCCAAAAAATATAATTAAATATTAAAATTTAAATATACCAGTCAACCAAATCACCACACAATTGACACCCGAGCAATTGAACGTCGAACAGTTAATAAATCATCATGTTTAAAACTAAGATCATATTCTTCTATCACCCTGCTTCATGTATAACAATGTCTATGTAATATCCTATGTCCAATATGTCATCATGAATTGCATAACCTTCACATGTTGCATCCCCAGCACATCCCCATCCATTATCATATCACATGACTTTGTGTCGGTCGTGACTGCCCAGGAGGCCTGTACATGCAATCACGAGATCGAAGTGGTATTTGCTGCGGGGGGAGCCACCCGAATAAAGCGTCATGTTTGTCCCAACATCAGCCTTCTCGTCTTATGTGCCCGGGAGCAATGAACGTTACTGAGTAGAATATATAATAAGCACTTTGCAAGTGAGTTAATAAGGTAACTTACCAGAGGACCTGAATTAGCTAGGCAGTTGTAATACTATTAGAATTAGTTCTAGACTATGACAATCAGTAACAGATGGACAATCAGTGTTTGGCTGCATCCTAAATAATATTTGCATAACAAGTTATACCTCAGAAAATGCTATAAAACATAATATATTTTAATAATAAATAAGGGTGATCCCGGGTGGTGCGCAGCCGCGTACCTGCAGAAATATGGAAGATACGCCGCTGCTGTAAATATACGCAACCAAGTTAAATTAGCCACATTGCTTATCCGCCTCAAGAGGTTGCTATAGAAACCATGGTAATATACGCATACTTACACAGAAATGCCGCTTTTAATTTAATGGAATTTGTATGTATGAAAATAATTGATTAATTGAATATGAATGTGACAATTGAGGCTAAGTGTCAGATCTGTTTCGGGAATAGAACTCAAAACCTGACTTGGTGTATCCGAATTGCTAAGTGTGCTGTTCCAAAGAAAAAAAATCATCGAGTGTATGTGGCGTGAGGGGGGGGGGGGTCCCACCCACCAATTACGCCGATAGCTAGGGGGGGGGAGGACACTCCACCAATGCCCCTCGGAGGAATAGATATAAAAAGTATGCTCCCCTTGGATTTATACTCGCATAATGCGTTATACCCACGCATATACAACGTATATGCGGATGTAACGGAATTGCACCGTGCTGCCACCCAGGGGCTCCTGGGGGGCTCACAGGATAGTACGCGGCCAACCCACCAGGTGGGTCCGGGTCCTCCCTACACCTGTTGCCTGCTGGTCGCCTCAGTGTGTCTCGACCGGTCAGTGCAACCACACTTCCCAGCTTCAAAAACTACTAGTGTCAATATATATACATATATTGACACTATCATTGTGCAAATCTTCTTTGTTGTCGATCGGTTGCGTCGATGACAGCAACTCATCATTTGTTGTGAACTCATTGATGACTGATAAGTCCAATTTGTGCTTAGAATGTGTGGTGGCACGTTGGGCATGTGTGTAGGTGCTGTCAGAGAGTCTCGTAGATGAAGGAGACAATATTTTCTCTTCTGATGCTTTTGTTTAGCTTGAGATATACGATCGGTTTCAAATAGCTTCTACTGTAACATAAGTGTGATGTGGTTTGCTGTATTGTAATATAACTCTTATTTGGTCTTTTACTACGGTCTTCTGCGTTATAAATTACCTTCCCACTGCAATATAAACATAGCTACAATAGTTCACTCAGTTACCCAGTCAGTGATATACTGTATGTGCAATAAAGATATAGCATGGAATCAGTCCTTTTCTGAGGCCCCGTTCATGTACGGGCCTTAAGTCGCATGAACTAGTTTGCCTCAACTAATCCACCTCACGAAGTGGTCCACATGAGATGAACTAGTTGAGTCGACTCAGCCCTAATTCGCCTCAATGGAGCGTTTACACAAACGTTTTGAGGCCACTTAGATGAGGCAAACTAGTTGAGGCGAATTAACGGTTGTGTGTAAATGGGGCTTTTGTTTGCCTCTCACGGAGCACATATGTGGAAATGTGATAACACATAGCGACTGAGATTGTGATGTGATGGTCATACTTAAGAGACAGTTAATAATTATTGAAATGTTCCCTTCATGCACCAGAAAGAGTGCCATTGAAGGAGAGGAGCATTGATATATGTTTGTTGTAACTGTCTGCAACTACCTGTTACCACATGACCGATGGACAAGTACACACAGCCATCCTGCATACATTATGGACACCACCTGCAGCTGGAGGTTGAGTGACAGCTGCCCCCCTATTAGGGCATCGCCACCCAGGCTGTACATGGTGTCTGATTGGCTGGCTGTGTGAGCCCAGTCACCTGCATTCCTTATACATGACACATAGACCCCACAAGAGGCACTCTAGCAGAGGACTCTCCACTCTCTACACTTGAACTAGCAACATCTATTCCAAAAGACACTGAGTTGTGTGAAACAACCATTGGACACAGGTTCAATGGGTTGTAGGCACTGATTCTGATATACACAAGTAGGAGTGATGAGGATCTGTGTGGGCAGTTGGTAAGGAGTGAGGGTGATAGGTCGCCAGTAGGTGAACAGGAGTTGATGCCAATATAGCACAACCTCTTCACTGTCAATCTTGTGTGACTTGTCTTCCTTTATTCCTCATGAGTTGTTGAGAGTAACGACAGGTGGGAACTGACAGAGAGTTGTCAGAACACACCTGTGGAGCATAGTAATGTTTGGTGTTCAGATGGCCGAGTCCCGATATATTACACAATGACTTAAAAATTGATACGAAAGTTGAATTGCTGCTAGCCCAACGCATTTTTAACAGTTACAAAATAAAATAAATAAATACAAAAAAATCAGGGGCAGGCGATCTTTCAGATGGGAGCGGGGACGATCACTAATTTTTATTTTATTTGTCCTTATGTGAAAATATTGCGTCGTTAAGAACTGAAACATCTGGTTCAAATCTCTACGAATTGATTTGAACTCATTCCTTATCAGCTTATCCATTAATCAAATTAACCATCTTTTAATTATCGCTAAAACAAAGACTTAGTAACGCTTGGTTCTTATTTATCAAACCGTTCCCAGTGGCCAATTCAATAATTAAAAAAGAAACTCCCCAACAAAATGTGACCCTTGTTAGAAAAAATGAGGAAATGGCAATCTCCTCCACACTAAAACAGAAAATACTTTTTTGAGGGGCTTAACACAATTAACCAACGATTATGACATGTTTTCTCTCTCGTCAATAGTTTTCTTTTCTGTTTTCTGTTTTCAATAAATTTCCGCTAAGAAAGTGAGTTTTGGAAATGTTAATGAATTAATTGCCAACTGCCCGTCCAGTTAACCCCTCACACAACACACTGACTGCACTGCTCTCTCCATGACGTGGCCTAATCGGTAGAGCGCAGACCTCGCGTGCGGAAGGTCGGGAGTTCGATTCTTGGTCGAGTCAAACCATTGACTTGTCAAATTTATACCTGTCGCTTCCTAGCCTGCCGCTCGGCATTAATAGGATAGGGCAAGGACTGGTTAGCTCAGTGTCAGGATAATGTGACTGAGTGGGATATCGGGTCATGGTGTTGGCAGCCGGATTTCCCAGTGAGGCAGCACTGTAAAAGTTGCCATGAGTGCGAATTATCACAAGTCGGTAGCAGACCTGATATGGCCTTAAATGTTGCCAGGATGTAAAACTCCAACAACTAACCAACAAAGCTCCACAATATATGCCTGATCCATACTATGTCTTCTTCATCGTGTCCTTCCACCAGTTATCTCAAGGGATTTTCGAGCAGAGGTATGATCTTTATTCGTGGGACGTGCTCTCGGTGGATGGTGGTAGCAGGATTTGCAATCAGATAGCTCATTCCCAGGGCCGCGATGTGGACACTCCTGCTGTGGCCAGTTTGTCGATAGAAAGCCCGGGCCGACACTTTTACCGACCCAAGGGATTTTTAACCTCCCACACCACATAGACATGGTATGAGAGCAACCGGCCTTTGATGATGCTGTAAGTTATACACAGCGGTGGAAATCCAAATTGGCAGAGGTGGGGGGGTCACGGGGACTCGAACCACCGACCCTCAGATCAGGCATCCGACCTAGGAAAATATCAGACACTTTAACCACTCCGCCACGGAGAACACTACTACGTGACAAACAGATTGTATATATGGGTCATTCTCAGAAGTTAGCTTCTGTATTCATTTGGTACAGTTGTAATAAGTTATAATGTAGGCTGTGGTCAGTTGAAGTTTAACAAGAAGTATATGGGTCACTCTCCTGAAAACTGGTCAGCATGGAATGGGATTTTAAAACATCAATAAAATAACTTCCTACTTATTTTTTCCCTTATACTCTTCATATTCATGTTCAGATTTGATATAAGAAATAAGGGAGATAACATACACTGTGTGCAACTTTTGTCCTTTAATTATGAAGTGGTTTTGTACCCCAAAAAAAAACATTTTACAGTAAGCCATTTGTAACATGACATATGGGACATGGTTGAATCCTTACTAACATCTTGTATTGCATTGATATATCAAACAAAACAGTTCCGAAATCAAAAAGGAAGTATTTATTAACATGTATGCATGCCTAAATTTAAAAAAAAAATTATTTGATGTCTTCAGAAATAACATTACAAATTTCCATCACAGATGTAACCAGTGGTGTCTGGATGCCACACAAATATTGTACACTAATTATTCAGTGAATAAAGCATGGCTGGGAATCACTTTAAAAAAAATCAATATAAGCACTACATATTTCTGTATATTATGCCATGATTAATGATTCCAAGTATGAAATTATTTAATTCTGCTTAGGTTTTTATTAAGCAGACTGTGTGGTGTCCTAAACAGGTGTTACATCTGAGCAACACATGGTATACTGCCATAAGACATAGCTTAATCATGGACTACACCTTTATTTTGTATCTCATCAATTTATATTTTACATAGATGTAAAGGGGAGATTTCCAGCTTTCATTTGCAACCAAAAAATGTTATAAATTCAAATATTAGATTTTAACTCTCCGTGTGACACTTCTGGTCAGTTTTCAGGAGAGTGACCCATATAGTTATATAAAAGTCAGTTCGATAGGAATATTCTAAGGATACCCTACCGTGGTTAGCAATGTGAGCTTGTTAGCTGCAGGTTGCTGTTTTACTGTTGATAGTCACCTGACAGCAATACGCGTCCTGTTCCTGGAGTTGGTTTGTTAGTAACACATTGATTGGACCAGCTGTGGCCCGTGAACTTGATGAAGTGGTGGTGGGAATTTTTTTGTAGGCTACTCCTTCAGAAAGATGACATGTTCCTAACTGTTGCGTTTGGTAAACCTCGCATTTGTCACGCTCGTTTTATTCCGAATTAAAAGCGAACGGCGCCATTCCACTCACAAACAAGAAAAGATCTCCCTCAATCACTGTTCACACAACTCACGCACAGACGGATAAACACGGACACCGCAGGCCGCGTCCGTGGAAGGTCCCGCTAAGGTGAAGGTCATCTGTATGCCCCACACAACAACAACAATAAATACAGCTGATGTATGCAATGGCTAGCACCTGATAATATTGCCATTATATCTCCTTGTTATTTCATCCTCTCGTCCCCTCATCCTCTCATCCTATCATACTCTCTTCCTCTCATCCTCTCATCCCCTCATCCTCACATCCACTCTTCCTCTCCTCCATTCATCCTCTCATCCCCTCGTCCTCTCATCCCCTTGTCCTCTTGCCCCCTCATCCTCTCATCCTCTCGTCCCCTCGTCCTCTCATCCCCTTGTCCTCTCGTCCCCTCATCCTTTCATCCCCTCGTCCTCTCATCCTCAGGTCCCCTCATCCACTCTTTCCCCCGTCCTCTCATCACCTCGTCCTGTTGGCCCTTGTCCACTCGTCCTCTCATCCCACCGTCCTCTCATCTTTCATTCACTCATCTTCTCATCTCCTCATCCTCTCGTTCTCTCCCCTCATCCTCTCATCCTCTTATCCCGTCATCCTCTCATTCTCTCGTCCCCTCATCTTCTTGTCCTCTAATCCTCTCATCCCATCGTCCCCTCATCGTCTCATCCCCACATCATCTCGTCCCCTCATCATCTCGTCCCCTCATCCCCTCATCCTCTCATTCCCTCATCCTCTCATCCTCTGCCCCCTCATCCTCTCATCATCTTGTCCCCTCATCCTCTCATTCTGTCATCCCCTCATCTTCTCGTCCTCTAATCCTTTCATCCCCTCATCATCTCGTCCCCTCATCCCATCATTGTCTCATCCTCTCATTCCCTCATCCTCTCATCTGCTCATCGTCTCATCCTCTCATTCCCTCATCCTCTCATCCTCTTGTCCCCATACTCTTGTCCTCTCATTCTCTCATCCCCTCATCTTCTCGTCCTCTAATCCTCTCATCCCCTCATCCTCTCGTCCACTCATCCTCTCATTCCCTCTTCCCCTCATCATCTCATCGTCTCATCCTCTCATCCGCTTGTCCCCTCATCCGCTTGTCCTCTCATTCTCTCGTCCCCTCATCTTCCCGTCCTCTAATCATCTCATCCCCTCATCATTATGTTCTCTTATCCTCTCATCTCCTCATCCCCTGGTCCTCTCATCCTCTTATCTGTCTCCGTATCCTCTCATCCTCTCACCCTCTCATCATCTCATCCACTCATCCTCTTGTCTCCTCATCATCTCATCCCCTCATCCTCTCATCCCTTTATCGTCTTATCCTCTCATCCCCTCATCCTCTCATCCCCTCATCATCTCGTTCTCTCATCCTCTCGTCTCCTCATCCTTTCGTCCTCTCATCCTCATCCTCTCATCCTCTCCCCAATTGTCTTGTCATCTTCTCGTCTTCTGGCGAGCTACACAACACACATCTTAGATAATTGAAATAAATACCACACACACGTTATACTGATAACAACTAAATAAAGAAAAAGAACAACAAGAAAGTGAAAGGAGAGAATTGACTCTCTATAAAGATACTATGTACATGCCACAACAAGGAAGGCTAGCCTGGTCCCCTGGGCCCAAATGTATGAGGCCGGGTTAGCGATCCAAACCCGCGCGTCATGAGGATTTTCCGGGTTAGCTGCCAAAAGTGTCAATGTATGTGCCCGGTTTATGCAAACACCGCGAGAGTTAACGTCGCCTACACTAATACCAAGCCTTAGGTGGTTTAGCGTCGGGGTTAGGCGCTGATTCGGCCCAAATCTGTTTAAAGCGAGCATATTCACTGAGGACGCTTACTATCAACAACGACTCAGTCATACTATAAGAGGGACCGCCATCCGCGGCTCAGTGGTCGCTACTAGCTACTGTTCTTACTGTATCCGTCCAGCAGGTGGACTTATCGGTGACCAAGCTGTGCTCGGCCCGGCCCCTTAGCACATCAACAACAACTTGATCAAGTTGTACTCTCTGTTTGCGCTCACCTCCGTATTTTGCTACCTCACGTACGCTTCAAATGTTATTTATTATTGCTTTTGAGTCGAAATTGGAGATATTGGATTACACAGACTTCGTTTTTGTTAATATCGCCATCAATGTTTTCGGTACACACGATTGACACGATTGACCTGGTCAGCTCTGGTCCACCCCCGAGGTGGCCCCCCTACGTTTTCAACAATATCACAACAAAGTAATAATATGGATTCCTCTTGGTGATTCTTTTTCAGCCTGCAATGCGATTCAAATAGCTTTGGACAATAATAAAAAGACGATAGAAGTGGTCACCGCACATCGATGTGCGGATAATTGGCTGTCGTATCCTCTGCCTTTTTGAGCCCCATAGGGCCGCACTCACCTTAACAAAAAAAAACAGGCTCACCTAAGAACTATCATGTAGCGCTATCTGTCCTTGTAGCATCGTCCTGCAAATACGATATAAGTACGATATAAAAACAAGTCAGAACGAGTCGGGGGCCGACAACATTGCACTTCTCTTTTATTCTCCGAACAATATTGCCGACCGCTGTCGTTGTTTACATCTGCCAATATACTCTAGGTGGCGCCAGTCGTCGCCAGTCGTCGCCTCCCCACCCCTTAACTCTTGCTTTCCCCACTAGGAGACGCCACTGTAGCACCATAGTCCTGCTGGTGCACTGTTAGGATGTAGTGTTGTGTCGTGTCAGCGCCGAGTTTTTATCGACAATTTGATTCGGTGGTCTTTGAAGCGAAAAACATGCCAAATCAATTTTGCAAACGTAAATGCTGAACATAGTGTTTATTGCCAATCGCCAATCACAACAACAAATCAACAAACAACCATGACACAACAGTCGACACAACCAACAAACAACACAACCAAATAACAAACAACCAAACAACTAACACAACAACCACAACAACCAATCCTAAACCAACAAACAAACAAACAATCAACAACCACAACCACAACAAACAAACAACCAACAAAACAACACCACCAACTACCAACCAAACAACCACAACCTACAACAGTCGACATAACCAAATAACCAACAACAACCAACAACCAACCAACAACCAACCAAACAACAACCACAACCAACAAACAACACAACCAACCAACAACAGTCGACACAACCAACCAACCACCCAACCAAACAAACAACCAAACAAACAACAATCAACAACAACCAACTGAACAACCAATCCTATCAACAGTCAACACAACAAACAACAAACCAACAACAAACAATCAACAAACACAAACAACACAACCAACAAACAACACAACCAACCAACTAACAAACACAGCCAACAACCAACCAAATGAACAACCAATCATGTCACGCCAATCACCAACAACAACAACAACAGTCAACACAACCAACAACACCAACCACAGCCAACAACACCAACAATCAACAACCACAACACAAACAATCACAAACAGCAACCAACAACACAACCAACAACCAACCAACCACAACCAACAACAGTCAACACAACACAAACAAATAACAATCAACACAACCAGCAACCAAACACCACACCCAGCAACCAACAACAGTCAACACAACCAAATAACAAACAACACAACCAACAACCAACCGCAACCAACAACACTCAACACAACCAAATAACAAAGAACACAACCACAACCAACCACAACCAACAACAGTCGACACAACCAACCAAACAACAAACACCACAACCAACCAACCAACAACCAACAACCAACCAACCAACCAACCAACCAACCAACAACCACAACCACCAACGGTCGACACAACCAAACAACACAACAACCACAACAACCTAGACCAACTATACAAGTCGCTTTCTACGAATCGGTTTACATCGTCCGTGTGAACACGGCTATTAATAATGACTATGTCACTTTATATTATGTCACTATAGTGTCAGTGTCTATATCCCCCGCCCTACCAAAAACTACGTAGTCGTAGCTTGACAGCCATACGGTTGTTAGGTGGATTGTTTGTTATCTATTGCATTCGCATTATACTTATGACAGCATTTTCGTGCGGTTCTTATGACGGCCGCGATCATTGTTTGGGTGACACCAGTAAATTAACCAACGCTTCGTATGTTGTTTCACATTATTCATTAGGTACGAGATTCACCCCGTACTGTTGCAGTAAGTACCGGGTGAATCTTTTATCTAATTATTCATGTGCGTAATGCCATTTGATAGTGTTATATTTCCTTTTTATGATGAGATATTGAAAATTCTAAATTGAAACATTGGAAATTAATTTAGGCATATACTGTCACTGTTTTTCCTCCACCTCCATCTGTTATTTTGCCACTAAACAAACCCACTAAACAAACACATCGGATGTAAACTGCCCACAGCCGTTTCATACTTGGTGGTTGTCAAAACAAGCGTTTGTGTGGAGTTAGCCATCCCTACTGCTGTCCCTACGTATGTATTTATGCAGGTATTGTAGGTATAGCAATACCTCAGGGAGTTTGACGCCCCTGCCTTGCAGAGTTGTAGGTACAGGTTCTTGACAGAACCGAACCGAACCGAAGGCTAAAGGGCGCATTCCATATACGCGTAATGCGTAATGCGTTATGCGTTATGCGTTATGCGAATGCCAGCATTCCATATACGCGTAATGTGTAATGTGTAATGTGTAATGCGTTATGTGGCGCACGACTGGCTATATTTAAAAAATAAAAATAAACAATTATTCTCCATACTGCTCTGTATGTGACCAAATATTGCATGTATATCTATGTAACTTTTTGTATGTCACATGGGGGTTCCTACCTTTATTATAACCAAATTATAGATAAGTATTCATATTTCTGTGTGCATATGGTAGCATTTTTAGCTTTCCCCTAACCCTATGTCTCCCTGGTGCCCAGCTCACCATGTGTTTCCAATTAGCACCCCTCTGACTCAGGTTTCTATTCACATCCAGCTTGACGCATAACGCATTACGCACCGATCGCTATAGGGACCGATCGAGATAATGTCTGTGTGTGTGGTGGTGTGTCTGTGTGTGTGTCTGTGTGTGTGTCTGTGTGTGTGTCTCTGTGTGTCTCTGTGTGTCTCTGTGTGTCTCTGTGTTGTGTCTCTGTGTGTGTCTCTGTGTGTGTCTCTGTGTGTCAGCTCCTTATCAAGTTACACTTAAACACTATAATGACACAAACCCGAAAATATTCATTTTCTGCGACTCTTGATTTATGAAGTCTGTATTTGGTAATGTGCTCCCGACAAACTGATTATTTATGGGCGGCAGAATAGCGTGAGAAACTGTGTAATTCTTATCTGACCCGATATGCTTGATCGCATTTCTTTGCTAATCGAGCCCTGTTTTCCGACTACACCTGATAGCGTACAATTAACTTTGTAGTGCTAAAGATAAGCTATCTCAATGCATACTAAATCGATTACCAGTAAAGAATATATATAATACCCCTATTAACATAAATGCAAAATAACTACTGATACTGCATGTAAGTACCTGAATCCATCAGTATCTATCTCATCATAATCATTAGTTAAAAATGTAGCTTAAGTTTACTCATTTGCTATTGTCATCACTTGTTCATTCACATCATGGAGACCAGCTTTCTGTCTGTAAGGAATTTGTATGCATTTATTGTATCACCTCAATTTATTGTAAACATACCTTGCAGAGAGTTAAAATAAAAAGAATTGATTGAATTGAATATGCACAACGATTCTCCTTTAGTAGCATTCGTTCAAATAAAACATAAACTATATTTAACGCGCATTGCATTTAACGCGCAGTGCAAAACATTAGCTTCAATAATTTGAATGTTGTATGGCGAAGTGCCTAATTAAACTTTGGATTTGACAGAGTCGCTCCAAATTTCTAGATAAGTAATCTAAACCAAAGTATATTTGTTCCGATTATATCAGATTATATCAGCCCAGCACAGGTCGCCGGTCCCCGGACCCCCACCCCCCCCCACACACACACACCCTCCCCTCTCTAATTAAATGCGCCGGTGGCCGGCTTGCCCGGTGTGGCAATTGAGACCGTCCACCATTACGCCGAGGAACGGCAACACTAAAAAGCATTTTCCATGGACTTGAGCATTCTCCCTACCGAAAAGTGACAAATTTCTAAAACCTCAGCATCTCTAAACAAATCGGTTGGTACACATACAGAAAACATCCGTACCCAAAACATTGTATTCAATTTATAAGGTTACTGATGATGCGCACCGAAAAATGTATTGAACGGCGGAAACTGCGACACCGGGCGTTTCGGCGGTTGGTCGTTACGCACTAAATCTTGTATTGTTAATTTAGGTTATCCCACCAGGACAGCGTGCCTGACGGGCTTCTGATTGGTCGATTAGAAATTTCCTTTGTTTAACAGGACTGCTATATATTGCTTGTGGGGCACTAGAGACAAGTTAGTGCTGCCTCTGTCGCCATCGCAATCACAATGCGTCGTATTAACAACATTGGTTGGAGATCGAATCCCCGACCAACCGAACTAGTACGCCATACACGGATTGTCAATGGGAGAGAAACCAGTTACTATCGTCGTGAACCTATTCGTACTCGGGGCACACTTGCAGAGAGAATCCTGCATGTCCAAGCTCTAGCCCGTGCTCAAGCTCTAGCCCGTGCTCAAGCTCAAGCCCCAATTCTAGCTCCACTTGAGGCTCCAGCTCCAGCTCCAGCTCCAGCTCCTGCTCCTGCTCCAGCTGAAGCGGAACCTGAAGCGGAACCTGCACCTCCACCTGCACCTGCACCTGCACCTGAACCTGAACCTGAACCTGAACCTGAACCTGAACCTGAACCTGAACCTGAACCTGAACCTGAACCCCAACGTGAACCTCAAGTCCAACCGATTGATGAAGGTATTTACTTTTATACACGCATGTTATGTTTCGAAATTGTCAATGCTAGTATGTGTGAATACGCTAGCTTTGTAGTATGTGTTACGTTTCAGGTCGCCAAAAGGATGGATTTCTAGCTACAATTTAAGTCTTGGTTGCATGCCCTAGAGCACATATGTATCTACGTCCTCATTGTTTTACTGTTTCAATTTGACCAGTATTAGTTTCAAAAGTTTAAGATTGGCCAAGGCAGGCCAGTGACAATGCATTGAGTTTGCCGTTACGCGCAGTGCAAAACGTCTATTTTTTTATTGAAAATGTGTACCAAGCGGTTTGTCTCGTGTGTGTGGTTTTAATATTTTGCACGGCCATTGACAATGCATTGATTTTCCGGGTACGCGCAGTTCAAAACCTTTATTGTATTAAAAATGGCACAACCCTAACCTTATGAATGTAATATAGCCTAATCGTTGGATCTGTTATCTATATCTGTATCAAGCGGTTTGTCTCTATGTGTTGTGGTTTTAGCGATTTTTCACATTTTCTGTATGAAGATTGGCCAAGGCCATTGACAATGCATTGAGTTTGCCATTACGCGCAGTGCAAAACGTTTATTTAATTAAAAATTATTTGAATATGTTTTCTATATGTGTACCAAGCGGTTTGTCTCTTAAGTGGAGTGGTTTGAAGATTGGGCACGGCCATCCATTGACAATGCATTTCCCGGTACGTGCAGTGCAAAACGTTTATTATAAATATCAAATAATCGATTAATTGAATATGTTTTCTATATGTGTATATTCCAAAGTGCTTTGTAACCAAACTGTTGTAGCTGATATGCCGCCATTTTCATCGCGCACAATAACGCCGAATCTGGTGTTTAGCTCTGTTCAAATAATGTTAAAGTTGCACAGTCCGATGGTCTTGAGTTTGAGTGACATCGCTACGTTTTGAGATATTTGAAATTCAAAATGTGAAAATAATAGATTTATACGGTTAGGGTTTTGGATTTCTATTAATTTTGAATAAAACTGACATTTTTCAATGCGCGTATCAGCAAACTCAATGGCCGTACGCCTTTGCTTTGCTCCACCAGCCGTTTTCAGCGCATGCGCAGTCGGAACCGTGATGTAGTCTATTAAATCGCAGAGTTGTCATGTTTTATACAATCGAAATCGGTTCGATGAGTTTCAATCAATGATTAGGTATATTATAATTTACTCATACCATTGAAAAGAGCCAAACCAATGCTTTTAAAAGAGCGAAGGATCAATCATATTGGTCTAGTTAGACTAGTATTAAGAAAGTTATGATTTTTTAAATATTTAAAATGGCATGGTTTTTTTTCCTGTAATAAGCGAGTTCAGCATTGTCTGTGCGCATGTGTGGGTCCGACTTCCAGTCGGCGCCGTAGGTATAAACAAAGCCACGTTTTGCACTGATTATATTAAATTGATAATGTTAGGGTTCAGGATTTCGATTAATTTTGAATAAAACTAACGTTTCACACTGCGCGTACCAGCTAACTCAATGGCAGTGAGCAATCAACTCAAAGGTAGCGGGTAAATAATAAAACAGATGTAAAGAATAAATGTTGCTTCTTAGATTGTTAAATTAGGCTCTCAATTCTTTGACCCGTTTTTTCGCCACCTTAAGCATGTCCGACATATATGAGCATGGTAATATTGGGTATATAGTGAGAAAAGACATTATTAATTGCGTCTATATGGTTTTCATTTACCTCCAATGTGATTTTGAACCGATTTGAACATGTCAAAGGTAGTGCAAATGTTTTACATTGTGGCACAAACAAACTACAAACGAACTAGAAATGCATATTTCAAAGAAACCCTTTATTGGAGTGTCAATATTTATATTTCATCAGTTAGCCAAATAATGTGGGAGATAGTTTAGATCAAAAGTAAATGTTAATATTTTGTATTATGTATCTTATTGGGATGGATGTAGCTAAATACATAGAAAATTACATCACTAATTTCTGACATTGGTACACAACTTCTGAGAACGACCCAACTAGGCAAGGCGATCTATATTAAGCGACTTAACTTCCCTGTGTAAACACGGCTATAGAGTAATATTCTTCACTTCATTCCAGGCATAACCCTGAATGCCCAGCGCCAAGCTCATGTAGCACGGAAGTGGAATACAATTCGTCCACAACTAACACGCAGTCATTACCCTGCCTTTGCACCACTGATGACTACATGCGCGGTTTGTTCCCGAGACACAGTAAGGCGTCCGATCTTATGCCCTGACTGTGGTCCAACAGCCTACTACTGTGAAAGGTGTTTTAAAAAACACCAGAAACTTGCGCCTCTTCACATCGCCCTTATCTGGCAGGTCATTACACACACCACTTTAATTATAACACATTTGATACTATATGTATTTGTACGTTGCTATATAACCAAAAGGGCACTACTTAGAAAATTCGTCTTCATATGTTTACAGCTATGTAAAATATAAACTGATGAGATAAAAAATATAGGTATATTCCATGAATAAGATATCTGTTATGGCAGTATAACATCCGTGTCACACGTGTAACATATGTTTAGGACACCACACAGTCTGCTTAATAAATATATAATCAGAATTCAATAATATCCTACTTAAAAGCATATTTATCATGGCATAATTTACAGAAATATCGAGTGCTTATATTGATAACAGATAGGAGAGTGACCTATATACATTGCTATTTAACCAAAAAACGCCAAATTAACGAGTAGAGAAGAGTGAATAACTTAAATTAACTCTATGAGGTCGATGAAAATTGAGTGTGTTCATTGCAGGGAGAGCTCTTTGTCCCATTAAACCAGCTGCGATCACCGCCTCTGCACTTGCCGTCTCATGGAAACAATATCCATGACACATGTGGGACTGCTAGAACGGGCCCCATGACCATCTTCGATGTGCACGGTCAGTTATCAGTAACCTGCTCTTGCCAAAATTCCATTATGAGGTTGTTTGTGAGTGCTACGATTGATCTTGCTGTATTTTGTTGTCAGTGTTAACGTTATATTTAGTGCTGGTGAGTGATAATTCACAGCGGTTTTATAGTTATTAAGACACTAGTATTCACACATACACATACAGCCATATATCCTAAATTAGACGTGTAGCATCGCACATGTGTGTGTCCACAGTCACTACAGTGTCAGTGTCACATCCACGTGAGACGTCCAAGTTACTTGCGCATGAGAACACTACCGTAGTGCAGTTTGCTTCTGTATTTTGTTGTCAGTGTTATTTCTCTACAGTGGCTGTAGCCATTTCATAACGGTCGGGCAAACCGGTTGTATTTTGTGCTGGTGAGTGATAATAGGGGATTCTATCAGTTCACTCAATTCACAGCGGTTTTATAGTTATTAAGACACTAGTATTCACACATACACATACAGCAATAGTAAAAGTAAAGTATATGAGTGTTAATATATCATAAATTAGACGTGTAGCATCGCACATGTGTGTGTCCACAGTCACTACAGTGTCAGTGTCACATCCACGTGAGACGTCCAAGTTACTTGCGCATGAGAACACTACCGTAGTGCAGTTTGCTTCTTATTATCCTAGTAGTAGTACTGTATTTTGTTGTCAGTGTTAGTTCTCTACAGTGGCTGTAGCCATTTCATAACGGTCGGGCAAACCGGTTGTATTTTGTGCTGGTCATTTTGAATGTAGGTTTAAATCTGGACGGCATATTTACGGCATGTTATGTGCCGCCGTATATGTCTAAAGCTTATGTTATTTGTCCAGGTAGGAAACACTACCAGGACTTCGTGTTCTGTAGCTGCATGGACCGGACGGAAACGCTTGTCCGGTTAGGATTCTGGCCGGTTACACCTACAACCCCTACTTCGGCCATTGACATGCGCCTCATGGACCGTGCACGCTCGTTCTTGCTGGAAGGACCTGTTGCCTTGAAAAAGTTTTGTGCCGCCACCACCGATCATGTCCAGAGCCTGCCACACAACAAGGAAACGAAGGTATCATAGTCCATCGGAAGGATTTGTCATGACACTGGTGCTTAATAGCGCAGCTTAAAAACAAACTCCATCGTGAGCAGTTAAAGTTTGTAGATGTTATTGGGTAACGTCACATTTCTTAAAGTATACTAAAACTAAACTGTAAATAGGTTTGTTATATTTACTCTAATTCACATGAAATATCACTAACTAGAGAATACCTATGTCAATGTCAAACTAAACTGTAAATAGGTTTGTTATATTAACTCTACTTCACATTAAATATCAATAACTGGAGAATACCTCTGTCAATGCCAAACTAACAGTATGCCAGTTGACACCTACTTGCACTGGCAGAAATATGTCCCCAATGCACCAATTGTAGATCTCTATCAATCCTAAATTAACCAATTGACTTATTTCCAGGAGACTGATTGAGATTATTTGATAGTGTCAGTCCTTAGTGCAAGCCTATGCATTTTTCTTAACAGTTGGCACTATATCGCGCTATCCTGCAATGTGCTCCACAGCACAGACAGTTTGTCTATGATGTCGATCGGTCGAGTGATCTGTTGCCGGACTTCCCAGATGGCAGCAAATGTCCCATCTGTGAGCATACCAAACAGGAACTACCACTGGTAGTGAGTCTGGACGGTAATTTCCGATTAGTGCGGAAAACTTCGGCAGGTCCCAGCTTCTATCCACCACAGCAAGGGACAAAATTCTTCATTCCTCCCCAAGATGTCAACCCTTATCTACGAGATGATAACCAGCCGGCAAATGTCGATGTATGTATTCTAACGTCTAACGTCCACCTAAATATAAAGTGAACACCTGAGTTGACGGGTCGTAGTGAACCATTATTGGTTCTGAGAGTGAACACCCGGTAGCAGCACTAAGCAGTAACGTAATACTAGATCTCTCTTAGTAAAATAAGTGCAATTCAATTACCGGTCATTAGTCTTGACACGTTTTTGCCTCTCGTGCACCTAAATATATAGTGAACACCTGAGTTGACGGTTCGTAGTGAACCATTATTGGTTCTGAGAGTGAACACCCGGTAGCAGCACTAAGCAGTAACGTAATACTAGATCTCTCTTAGTAAAATAAGTGCAATTCAATTACCGGTCATTAGTCTTGACACGTTATTGCCTCTCGTCCACCTAAATATATAGTGAACACCTGAGTTGACGGTTCTCGTAATAGTGTGTACTACTTTGTTTTACAGATGTGTCATGATTTCCGAGCCGGGGGTCGTGGAGCCTTCCGAAACCGTGGCCTTGATGTCAGCGGCGTTTTCGGCTCTGTGTGTGTCCACGACCATCCCTGCCACTTTATAAACATGACAGCTGGAGAAAAGTAAGTGTTAGCTTCAGGTTGTCGATTGCCAACATTACCAAATCTACTTGTCACCATTAAACGTGGTCAGTGCTTCAGTTTGTAGATTGACAACATTACCCACTCCAGTTCCGAGCATTAAACTTGGATACCGTACCCCCCCGCCGTCGTTAAAAACATATTTATTGAAACAGCTTTTTTAATCCTTAGACAACTATAGATACGAATATCCAGTCTCGGTCATAAAGAAACTTACTGCGCAGGCTGCCGGGCGGGAGCTGAGGATTCTATACGATGTTTCCTGCCGACGTTTTCTGTTTCTCCTATCTGCAAATTTGCACATATTTTGGTATTCGTGTTTGTAGAATGGCCAATCCAGTCTCTGTCATAAATAAATTTACCGCGCAGGCTGCCGGGCGGGAGCTGAAGAATCGACGTTTTCTGTTTATCCTATCTGCAAATTTCCACCACATTTGGTTTTCTTGTTTGTAGAATGGGATATCCAGTCTCTGTCATAAAGAAGGTTACCGAGCAGGCTGCCGGGCGGGAGCTGAAGATTCTCTACGATGTCGCCTGCCGACTGCGCCCACAGTTGGGAACTTCCGGGGTGCCCATGCATCAACTGTCTCTTGCAGTACCAATGTTCCACGGATATTAGGTTAGAACCCTGAAGAGCAATGATGGCACCACCTAGTGCCTATGGCGGGAAGCAGATGTACAGCCGCAAACAAACCTTAAGGTAAACCATGGTTGTTACGGCATAACTACATCCAGTAGAGAAGTTGATGCAGTAGAAGAAAAGTCTATTCCTTGATTTCCACACAGCAAAAATAAATTCGGGATTTTGTTGCGGCCTATATAAATGTTGTATTGTCACAACTCTATCAATGCCTTCGAAGGTTCGAAGGTTAAAATAATTAAATAAATAAATACATAAATAAATGCATAAATTAATAAATGCATAAATTAATAAATGCCGGTAACTACTGTTGTCACTCTGCTGCAATGACACCTATGCAGCCTCCGCCAATCGGTCCCGCCTCTTTTGATAGCTTGGGACGAATGTGGGGGTTTATGTAGACTCAGTCAGGCTTTGGACAAACATGGGGCTTGGACGAACGTGGGGGTTTATGTAGACTCAGTCTTTTCATATGTCAGGCTTTGACAAACATGGGGCTTTATGTAGGCTCAGTCTCAACCTTGGACGAACGTGGGGGTCCGGCCCCTCCTGACAAGAACAACAGATATTCACGGAAAACGGCAAAGAATGCCCCTTCGGCCCAGTGAGCCACATAAAACGCTGACCCACTGAGTCGTACGTGAAGAAGGCAGCGAGTCACTCGTTGCCCAGTCTTCGGGATACTCAGAAGGGGGTATGACCGCGGGTTGGGTGGCATATTTAACAAAATTACATACGCAATAAGTGGAATTTTATCAATTTAACCCTAAATCCGAACCGTTATTAACGCTACCGCCACATTAGCGGCGATATTAATAGTGTCGAATCGACGAATGTAACATCGCCGCCGCTGCAGCGGCATCGATATCCATACTGTCGAACGTCAACTAAACATCGCCGCAGAGGCGACAATATATTAGGCCCAAATCTATTCAATGCGATCATATTTAAGAGAATTACATACGCAATAAGTGAAATTTTATCAATTTAACCCTGAATTTGAACCGTTATTAATGCGGCCGCCGCATTGGCGGCGATATTGATAGTGTCGAATCGACGAATGTAAACTAAAACAAATAGTGTTGCTCGCCGGCTACAGGCTCACCAGTAAGTAGGCTGCTGGTTCCTGGCCGCCGATATTGTCAAATAGCAGTGCTCGCCGGGTACAGGCGCAGAAGGATTTCCCAAATCTATGAATAACGCATTGGTTAGCTAACTCCGCCGCGCTTTGGTCAAATACATTTCCCGTGACACATATTCCAGCACCGACGTTAGCTAACCCGCCGCCCGTCCTTAACATGGGAGCCGATAAAAACTTGGTCTTACATTTGGCTCCTGGCCTTTGTTTACACCGACATTGGCCCGAGGTCGGCCTCCACTATAATCAAATGTAGCAATAGTAGTATAACTATAAGTTTCTTATTCAGACAATCACAAACCAATCACTTACAAAATTGATACTTGTTGTTACCTAGACTGGTGCTCAACATTAATAAGAATAGAGCAGGACTGGTTGGCTCAGTATCAGGATAATATTCCTGAGTGGCATATCAGGTCATGGTGCTGGCGGCCTGGTCCCTCGGTGGGCAGCACTGACTTAAGCCGTGTTTACACGGGAGAGTTTAATCGCTTCATATAAATTGCCTTGCCTAGTTCGCCTCACATTCGCCGTGTAAATGCGCTACTGAAGTGGATTAGGGCTGATTCGCTTCATATGATTCGCTTTATATATACCGGGTCGCGAGGTGGTTTATGTGAAGCGATTCAGCTGGTTCCCGGGCGGCGATAGTGTAAAATAGCAGTGCTCGCCGGCTACAGGCTCAGCTGAAACTATCGCTGGTGCCCGGCAGTGTTAGGGACCGATTAGGCCGAAATCTATTGAATGCGATCATATTTAACAGAATTACATACTCAAATAATAAAATTTAATTAAATTAACCCTAAATTCCAAGCGATATTAATGTAGCCGCTACATTGGTGTCGTTATTCATATTATGAATCGACGTATGTAAACTAAACAAATAGCAGTACTCGCCGGCTACAGGCTCCCCACTAAGGCTGCTGGTTCCCGTCGCCGACACACTTTCAAACTCGGTCCGTGTAAACACGCCACTACATCGCTTCATATAAATCGATTTGCCTAATTCGCTTCACAATTGCCCGTGTAAACACGGTTAATAGTTATACTATAAAGTCGCTATGAGTGTGTACTATCACAAGTCGGTACCCATCCCGATATGAACTTAGATATTGCTAAGTCTTATAAAACCCGAACAAACAACCATCTGTAGATTGTCATTTATTGCCATACAAACAAACGACCTGCTTCCAACTGAACTGACCCGTGCAGCGCACTGTGCAGTCCCCACGTCCGCCGTTACTGATGACGTCACTGCAGCGCGGTCACGTGGTGCGAATAGCGCCGTACGCGCGTCGTTATAGTTATACTATAACGTCAAAAAACTGCCAAAAATATAAATCTACAGTCTTTATTCAAAATAAGTTCAGATAGTAGCCATGACAAAAGGCAGAGTAACAACCTAAGAACAACTTTAAAGTCTCAATGTATATCTATATGTGGTATAAAAATATGGAATTCACTTGATGATAATATATTATCAAATGTTCAAAAAACATTTATATGTTTCAACGAATGTATAAAAAGAAAATATTTAAGCTTCATCAGAGGGAAAACATATAGTAGTCTAGTACATAAATATTGAGATGTAATTTACAGTATTGAGGGTAATGTTGATATGCGTTTAACTTTTATTTTTCTATTTATTATTTCTATCGTATAAGCAATGTATCTGTGTTATTTTTAAAATGGGGAAAGCACCTCATAGGTATTGTACTTCTGCTTTCTCCTTTTTCATGTGAAAAAATTTATGATATAAATATCAACTTGCGTGTACATTGATCATGTGGAAATAAATATATTATTATTATTATAAGTTATAGACGGGTTGTGAGACTGTCAGGTTTGATAGGTAGTGCCTTCCGCAGATCTACTTGAACAGTGTGAGTAATGTGAGTAATGTGAGTGGTGTGAGTAATTTGGGTAATGTGAGTAATGTGAGTATTGTGTGTGTTTGGAGTTTTGCGTCCTCGCAACATCTAAGGTCATATCGGGATGGGTACTGATGTATGACAGTGCGCACTCATGGCGATTTGATGGTGCTGCCCCACTAGGAGATCAGGCTGCCGGCACCATGACCTCATACAGTCACAGCATCCTGACACTGAGCTAACCAGTCCTTGCCCTATCCTATTAATGCCGAGCACAAGGATAGGTAGCGACAAGTAGACAATTTTCATTTTATAAGATATTGGTTTGACTCGCCCGGGAATCGAATTCCCGACCTTCCACATGGGAAGCGTGGACTCCACTGATTCGGCCCACCGCATCCGGTAGTATTGTGTTATGTGAGTAATGTTAGTGGTGTGGGTGACGTCAGTAATGTGAGGAATAAGAGAAGCGTGAGTAATGTGAGTAATGTGAGTAATGTGAGTAATGTGATCAATGTGATCACTGTGAGTAATGTTGAACATGTTGGTGATGTGAGCAATGTGAGTAATGTGGGTAATATGAGTAATGTGGGTAATGTGTGCAATGTAGGTAATGTGAGTAATGTGAGTAATGTAGGTAATGTGAGTAATGTTGGTAATATGATTATTATGGGTATTATGTGGTATGTGTGTAATGTGAGTAATGTGTGTAATGTGGGTAATGTGAGTAATGTGAGTAGTGTGAGTAATGTGTGTACTATGGGTAATGTGAATAATGTGAGTAATGTAGGTAATGTGAGAAATGTTGGTAATATGATTATTATGGGTATTATGTGGTATGTGTGTAATGTGTGCAATGTGTGTAATTTAAGTAATGTGAGTAATATGTGTAACGTGGGTAATGTGGGTAATGTGAGTAATGTGAGTAATGTGAGCAATATGGGTACTGTGTGCAATCTGGGCAATGTCGGAAATGAGAGTAATGTGAGCAATATGGGTACTGTGTGTAATGTGAGCAATATGGGTACTGTGTGCAATGTGGGTATTGTGGGTAATGTGAGTAACGTGAGCAATATGGGTACTGTGTGTAATGTGGGTATTGTGGGTAATGTGGGTAATGTGAGTGTGGGTAATGTGAGTGTGGATAATGTGAGTGTGAGCACTGAGTAATGTGAGTAATGTTGACATTTTTAGGGATGTGTACATTGTCAGTAGTCGGAGTGATGTTAGTATGGTTTGGTAATGTGAGTAATGTGAGTAATGTGGGTGATGTGAGTGATGTGGGTGATATGAGTAATTTGGGTAATGTGGGTAATCTGATTAGTGTGAGTGATGTGGGCAATGTGAGTTGTGTGCATAATTTGACTAGTGTGAGTTCTGTGAGTAATGTAAGTAATGTAAGCAATGAGAATAATGTACATGGTGTCAGTGATGTCTGTAATGTGCCTAAAGTGTTTAATGTGAGTAGTGTGAGTAATGTGTGTGTGCAGAGTGAGTAATGTGAGCAGTGTGAGTAATATGCACAAAGTGAGTAATGTGAGTAATACAGGGTGTAAGGTTCCGTTGCGGCCTGGTGGGAAGTGTTATCATCAGCAGTTTGAAGTTCAATCGGTTATTGACACCAATAAAGCATTGCATGCTCAGTGATTAATGACGTCATTTAAACAGGTTGTGGTAAGTATAAGAAAACATGGTGCTAAATGTTTTACTCAGCTGAATAATTCCCCTTTTAGCACATAGATACATATATGGATGTACACTTACAACCATATGCATGTACACAGATATGCATATACATATATTATATGTATAATATGCATTTATGCATATATCATTATATGTGGGAGTGGGACATAGCTCAGGCGGTAGATTGTCCACCTGTGAAGGTTTCGGTCATTGGATTGATCCTTCTCAGTGGATCCATTTGCAGTTTGGGCTATTTTCCATTCCAACCAGTGGTCCACAACTGGCTAATCAAAGGCTGTGGTATGTGCTGTCCTGTCTGTGGGAAAGGTCATATAAAATATCCCTAGCTGCTTATTAGAAAGAGTAGCCTATGTGGCGGCAGGGATTTCCTCCAAAGAAATATGTCAGAGTGATCATATGTTTGACATCTAATAGCCTATAAAAATCAGTCTGCTCTAGAGGCGTTGTTAAATAAAACAAGCTTAACCTTTTACGTACATATGTACATGTATATATTTCACAGCTGTACAACGCATACAGAAGGAGGAGGTGTCAGTCAAATATGACTTTTATTACTTAATGAAATGCTAATATTTTTCAGCATACTTTATGTTCAATATTAAAATGTTGATGTGTATTACCTTGTGGGGGTGAGGGGGTCTGGAAAAGTATATTGATATTTTGGCATTGACATTGACATTTTTATTCATAATTCAGGATACAAGACGGAACTACATAGTATGGGATATTTATTATCGAGCAGTGGTAGTCAATACAGTGTAAGAATCAACAATAAGGTAAGAATAGGTAATCTAATAGGGAATGTATGTAAAGTCTCAGGCTGACCCGGGCCTCAACCCTCTAATGTTAAAGTAGGGTCGGGTGGGCTGGTAAAAAATACATGTTGCTGGTCCGGCGTGTGGTGGAGAAGTGCCGATGGGTGGCAGGGGCGGCGGAAATGATGTCAGAGGGGTCACCGGGTAAAGGGGGTGGCTTCGGCGCATGTGGCGGTGTTGCCCCATGGAGTTAAGGGAGGGCATCATGGTAGTGGGTGAGAGGGCAGGGGGAGGAGTGTAGGGGTTAGGTAGGGTCTGTTCCGCCTCGATCCCGAATTACCTACATTGCTGTATCAATATGGACAATTTCCACACACACAGTACACAAACATAAATTAACCTGTTGACAATAATACTAGATATTGTAGGAACGGTGCAAGCATTAATGGTTGTCTTCCCACTGCCCTTTGTAAACAAAACAATATGTAAGGCAACATCATGACCCCCCTCGAGCTGATATACGGATAACCTACAGACTGCTCTTTGATGAATCAAACACATGTTAAACAAAAATATGATAAGACCAGGACATGTTCCTTGACAGACAAATTCTGTGGATTAAATTGCAAATATTTGATCATATCTCATAAGTCATAGCGCCTATATCATATATTGCCCAGGTAACAATCACCACACAGTATCTTGGTACAGCTCACTATATCTGCATATTCACTGAATACGACACATTTTATTCTGTGTTTAAAACATGATCGCGAGACTTCCGGTCAATGATGGGGTATACCAAAGACCCTATAATAATAAGACGGCTCACTCAGCCTGTACTGTGTAATCAAAATGATCAAACCCACCACTTGGTGCGGTAGCTGTTCTCTTGTTTAAACAGATGCTATATTATATGTATAAATGTATTTATGAATGTGAAAGATGTGTGATGATGGTGATGATGATGCTGATGATGCTGATGATGATGTGTATTTGTTCAAAGCAATTTCAAATTGATGTGTATTCATACTTACCTATCTCATGTATAATATAATTGTATGTGTTTACATGTGAAACACCAACCAGCAGCCGGGCTGATCAAACCCACCACAAGGTGGCACTGCAAAATTTACATTACCATGGGAGAGATAGGGAGTGAGCCGTCTTAATATTATAGGGTCTTTGGGTATACTATGTATTCTATATAGTGGGATATACTATGTATTCTATATAGTGTGATATGCATACAATGAGAGTTTGTCGGGAAAACTTCGAATTTGTGCGACCGAGGAAAATGCTGAAATCTTTGGATGACCACTTTCATTACTTTGTGAGCAAGGCCTCAGTCACACTATGGCTTGTGACCACTTTGCGACCACTTTGAGACCAAAAGCTAGCAACCTCCTTGCAACCAAAGCAAAAAAAAAGGCTAAAAAAACAATGGTCGATGATCGGTCAGCGATGGGTCTGCGTTGGCTTCGTGACGGGTCGGTGACCGGCCGCAAGCACTGAAAAGGGTCAGTGACCTCCTCGCAACCAACATGGTCACAAAGAGGTTTTTGGTGCAGCATCTGCAACCTCCTTGACCAGACGGGATGGCCGAATGAGTTAGAGCGTCCGTCTCCCGTGTTGGTAGATCGTGGGGTCGTGGGTTCGAATCCTGGTCGAGTCAAACCAATGACTTACAAATTGATACTTGTTGCTTCCTAGCCTGGCGCTCGGCATTATTAGGATAGGGTAATGACTGGTTGGCTCAGTGTCAGGATAATGTGACTGAGTGGAATATCAGGTCATGGTACTGGCAGCCTGGTCTTCCAATGGGGCAGCACTATAAAGTTGCCATGAGTGCGCACTGTCACAAGTTGGTACCCGTCCTGATATGACCTTAGATGTTGCTAGGACGTAAAACAACAACAAACAAACAAGCAACCTCCTTGCAACCAAAATGGTCGGCCAGAGGTCAGCAACCGATCAGCGATCGATCGCCGACCGGTCAGTAATCACTTTGTGGTCGCCCCTTTTTGATGGTCCCAAAGTGGTTGCAAGTGATCGCAAGCATAGTGTGACTGGGGTATAAGGCACAAAGCAACAGAAAAGAAAGGCTGATCCTGCAGATTACCAGCCTTTAATCAGAAAGCAGTTCTGATCACATCAAATCTGCAGACATTCCGAAAAGAATAATCCATTGAAGCCGAAGACAGGAAGCATGTTCCATAATCTGTCTGAACCAGTTCTTACGATCCAGGCACTGCTAGCTAGAACTAATTGAACCGGAAGTTGTACAAGACCGGGTCCTTAAAGGGGCAGTAACATCGTTTTTACTTTAATATTTTTTAGTTTGGTATATTATTTGATTAAGTGGGGATTGGTTGGTTGTTGGAGTTTTATGTCCTGGCAACATCTAAGGTTATATCAGGATGGGTACCGACTTGTGACAGTGCACACTCATGGCGACTTTATAGTGCTGCCCTACTGGAAAATCAGGCCACCGGCACCATGACCACTTAGTCACATTATCCTGACACTGAGCTAACCAGTCCTTGCCCTATCCTATTAATGCCGAACTCCAGGCTAGGAAGCGACAAGTATCAATTTTATACGTCATTGGTTTCACTCGACCTGGAACCCCCAAACTCCCAACCTTCTGCACTCGCGAGGCCGCACTCTACCGATTCAGCCACCGCGCCAGGTGATAACGTGGGCAAGATTGCAATCATGGCCATTTGGTCTTCCTCATTCCACTGCTCATTGCCATATCCTAGTGATGGCGAAAGCCAGGCTAGGTAGCGACAAGCATCAGTTTTCAAGTCATTGATTTGATTTGGCGATGGTTCGAGACCGTGGGGCCGAATCCCATGCCCTACCAAAACAGGAGGCGGTACTCAACTCCTTTGGCCGTCCCGTCTCTCCCCACGCCACTTCCCATTTGAAGGGGGGTAGGTGGGGGTGGTAGAGGACAGACTAAGAGCAGCAACTGGTCGTCCAGGTTGGGGGTTGGGCGTGGGGCCAACAACTCCACCCCGGAAAAAAGAACAATGTTACAGAATCACAAACAAGAAACTCAAGGCCCAGGACCAGGAAAACTGGAGAGCCCTTGTTTGTGGCCTATGCCCAAAGTTGGGCGGTAGGCGACACGTTCATCTACGACATGGCTCAAGAAGTGTTTGTGTGGGTGGGCGCTGACGCCTCAACGGGCGAAGAAGAAGAAGAAGGCGGGGGGGGTGGTGGGGTGTGAGATGGGGTGGTGGGGGGGGTTGTTAAAGCAGGGTTTACGTTAAAGCCAGGCAGCAGGTAATTACTTTTCTAAACTTAATTAACTGATTTTTTTAGACAGTTTGGCGATGTAGCGATTACATAATTCTGTAAAGGCAGGAAATATATTTGTAATGGGATTCACTATGTGCTATATAGCAACAGTAATTTAGTGCTGCCTCAATGAATTAGTCTAATCTTCCCTACATGCGCAGTGCATGCCATAGCCACGCACTCTCCACCAAATGTCTCATCTAAGAGCTGCATCGTTCGATAAAAGCAGAACATTTATTTTTTGTGATGCATTTATTTACCCTACCCATAACAGATAAGCGTGTTAACACTTGTTTTCACCGCTAGGCAGCATTCATCCAATTTAATTCAAATCTTTTGAATTTTGCATTAGTAATCATTGCTCACGGACAAAGCTGACTCAGAGGCATGAGTGATAGATACTGGGTTGTTTGTAACCTTACGACGGTTACCGGTTGCAGAACTGCAACATTATAGAGAGGCTCCGATAAATCGGCCCAATCTTTGGTTGAAGAATAATCTTCTGGTGGGGCGGTGGGGCGGTGGGGCGGTTGTAGAAGATGGGGGATGTCTTTACAACGATTAAACGACGAGTCGTTGGGGGAGGTCCAGAATCTCCGGTCCAGCGGTAGCACAGCACTTGTATCCAGCAGACAGCAGCAAGGGTTTCCGAGGAAGGGTGGGTAAAGATGGGTCCAGCGGCTCCAGCAACGAGAAGAAAGCGAGAGAAACCTAAAGGTAAAGGGCCCCACCCAAGCACACAACTCCCTTGGTCAGGGGGAGAAGTATGCCTGGGAGGAAAAAAAAAGGGTAGAGTCTAGGAAAGAGAAATGAGGAGAGTTGAGTCAAAGGACCGTGTCTATTTGCTCGATGGCGACCATCCAGCGAGCCAAAGACATGGACAGAGTAAGGGTAGAAAGTGAAATGCTGGTGGGCTCCCCCTCCTTGAACTCTTTTCAGACATATCAAGGAGGAAGGAGCAAGGCCAGCGGAGAGGAGATAGAGAGAGGTGTGGACGAAGTGCGGTCCGGATAGCAAGTGTGAGGCATGAGTGGGTTAATCAAGGCTTTTATTTGGGCGCTGCCCGCCTGGCAGCATGTACATTGACTGTGTATCATCGGGCAAGAAGCGAACGAGCGAAGGTCCCGATATATTGGGAAAATGAAATATGGTGAGGGCATATGAGTCATGTGAACGATTTAACAAACGAGTAATTAATTACGTTAAAGTACAATAGCAATAGTTAATGATAAAAATATGAGATAACAGTAGATGGTAAATTATCAGAAATGTAACATTTAAGTAGGTCTGATCTGTCAACTGCGCGGGTGTCAGTCGCTCATTAGATGGTATTCTTTAATTTTTAGTTTAAATGCTTGATTGGTTTTTGGTTTTGTTGATTGTTGTGGGCACAATCAACTGCAGGTGTGGGTGGGTGGGTAAAGTTGGAGGTGGGAAGTGGTCAGTGCGGGCGTTTTGAGAAGACTGACTAGCTTCGGTGGCTCTGGAAGACCCCAGGATAGTGCCTGGCCATGATGGCTGGCAGGAGTTGTTATTTAGGCTGGAGGGGGGAAGATGGCTTCCCCCCCTCTCCCCCCCCCCCTCTCATCACTCACTCCCCCCGCACCACCACCACAGTAGTGGCAGGGGGGGAGGGCTTCAGCCTTGAGCCTGCCATGTCCAGCAATGACACCGAATGAGCGACCTCGCTCATTCAAGACAATTTTGGTTTTCTTGTCGCTTCTTGTTTATGAATCGTAACTATTTGTAGATTGCAAACAGTCAAAATCCAGCTTTTATCATACTTTGTGTTAGTCCATTTACCTAAGTATTTTCTAAACCAAAACACTAGATTTGACTATAAATATCTACCTTAGATAATAGTGCAATTAGATTGCATTTGTTGCCACATAGAAGGGAATACTGAGTCAATTTAATGGAACCTGTTAACTGCTGAAGCGTATGGCGTCAGACGTTGAACATTTGCGTCAAATTTAATTTGGAATCTTTGCACTCCAAAGTTAGCCATTTAAAATATAAATTACTTCAATGCAAAGTCGATTATACTGATTAACCTAATGTATTTATTGGTTGGTTAAAATGAGAAAAATGGATGTGTAGAGTTATTAGTAGTGTTCATTGTCAGTACCTGTGTGCCGTTGTTTGATGTGTAGGTTGGGTGGGGTGAGCTGATGGTTAACTACATGTAAAATATTCCGATAATGACGCATTGGTGGGGGAATGCAAATGTGCTACTTATGAAAAAGGTATATAGGGACAGGTGCATAGATGTGTTTATGTAGCTGCTGGTGGTACATTGTAAGTTGTGGCGCTAGTAAGATAGTGTAAGGGGCACTCAGAGCTCTACCCACTACCCCCTCCCCTCTGTTAGTCACGGATCACCACACTTTCAGCTCAGGGCAGGTGGTGACCAAAGGAGCCATGCCACTTGGTGGTGGTTGGCAGATCACTGTAACCATGGGGACCGGGAATGCTTGATTCTCATTGGTAGAGCTGGAGATGCTTGATACTCATTGGGAGAATGTGGTCAGGTGATATGCCATACTGAATCCATGTCCCATATAAATAATAAACCTGAGGGCTTGGCTCTCTCTCTTCTTTCACTCTTTATACTCTTCCTTTCTCTTTTTGCCTGTATTGATTTCACCATAGCCTGCCTACACAACCACAGATTCCAGCCATGGACTTTATAATTGTTGTTGTTGACTTGCATTAGTTTATTGAATGAGGGGTAGTAGCCATAGTTAGTTGCTGGGTTGGTAGTATGGATTAATCTGTGGTGACAAGTGGTTAGCGAATTGAATGTTAGATTTGTTAAAGTTGAATAGTATGCTGCTTTTGAGTTACTCTAAGTTTTTTTAGAATAACTCCCCATACATCCCTTAGCATTTGATCAAAATCCACACTCTCCTGTACTAATGCGCACATTGAACGCTTGCTACAAATTAGATACATCGCAACCACTTAGTTAGCTAAATGTGGATTAAACCTAAACCCAGACTATACCGACATGCCCCAGCCTAGAAAATTAACTAAGACACCACTTACATTCAAAATAAAATGCATACACTGAATGCATACACTGACCAGATAAACACTAACTCTTAATTAGCTGAATGTAATAATAATATTTTATTATCTTAACATTGTTCATGTAATTAAATAGTGTAAATGACTGAAGTTAAGCATGGCCGTAAGACCAGTGCCTCGGCTCTGAAAAAAACTGTATCAGATGATACCAACAAAACTCACAGAAAGCTTTATACCTTTTTTGTGTAAATAATCCTTTATTGTAAAATGGCTGGAAGACCAGTGCTTCGGCACTGACAAAAGACTTATTCAATAGAATAAACATATTTACCACCCAAAAAAAAGAGACAGGTAAAATGGACATTAAGAAATGCACAATGCACAATGAATCAAATCGGAATTAGTCAATTAGTTATTTAATAACGCTCAATCTGCTTCATGATGTTCTGTTTATTGAAGTTGCATAGTCCAATTGCTTTGAGTTTCTGTCACCTTTTGAAATAAATATAATAGAGTCATCGCTATAATCTACCTTGTGTCGTGGGGGTGATGAAAATGGGAAATACTGCGCCTAGAGCGGGACTCGAACCCACATCTCTTTGCATTCTGGGCCAGTGTGCTAACCATTACACCATCTAGGCTCCCTGATATCAACACACTACACAACACCTACCTGTCTATGCGGCTCCTTGCCTGAGAGGTCAGTGCAGACCACTACACTCGTCCCCCTGGAATTGTAAGTCTTTTAATGCTTACAATTACATACATACAGGCAATGCAACGCACTTACATATACAGGGTAGGTTCAACAACTATACAGTGCATAGCTTGTATAGTATCATGGTCACGGTAACCAGTGTCGTGGGGGGTGATGAAAATGGGAAATACTGTGCCTAGAGCGGGACTCGAACCCACATCTCTTTGCATTCCGGGCCAGTGTGCTAACCATTACACCATCTAGGCTCCGTGATATCAACACACTAC
Source organism: Branchipolynoe longqiensis (assembly GCA_030323885.1). Lineage (NCBI taxonomy): Eukaryota > Metazoa > Annelida > Polychaeta > Phyllodocida > Polynoidae > Branchipolynoe > Branchipolynoe longqiensis. Next base: position 79,739,277 of record CM059195.1, read on the forward strand.
CCACGCTTACCTGTCTATGCGGCTCCTTGCCTGAGACGTCAGTGCAGACCACCACACTTGCTTAATTTGAAGTGACCTTTATTTTAAAATAATTGTTATAGATATTTGAAGTGCAAGCATAATTTTGTCAAGTATGCCAAAAGTCTGACACCATTGGCTTCATCAGTAACAGGTTCTATTAAATTGGTTTAGTATTCCCTTATAATTATATGCATCAACAAATACCTAAAGCTGCATAGTCTGATTAAGCATCAATTAACAAAAATGAAAACACTCATCTAGATTTGATACTACATATCTAACTTAGATACTGATGCACTTACTAAGCATTTGTTGCCACATAGAAGGGAATACTGAGTCAATTTAACAGAACCTGCTACTGCATAATCCTATGTGGTGTTCTCTGTGGTGGAATGGTTAGAGTGTCTGACTTATTTCTAATCTGAAGGTTGATGGTTCGATTCCCCGTGATGCCACCTCTGTGAATTTGGAATTCCACCGCTGTGTATAGCTTACAGCATCATCAAAGGCCAGTTGCTCTCATGCCATGTCTATGTGGTGTGGGAGGTTAAAAATTCCCTTGGGTCGGTAAAAGTGTAGGCTCGGGCTTTCTATCGACAAACTGTCTCATGGTGAAAACAAGTCTATTCAGACTTATCCATGATAGGCGGTTTAAATCTTCAAGAGAAAAAAATAGAAAATTGATGACAGCGTTTTGGCGTGATTGACAAAATTAAATTTTCCCAGTTTGCGCTTCAAATATCGCCAATATTAACCATTTAAAATAAAAGTGACCGCAAGCTAAAGTAAGCTAGATTTTAACAGTTAATTTAATATATTTATCTAAGAAAAATGGCGGAAGCTATCAGACTATTCAACTTTAATAAGTCTACAGGTATCTAAGTTAGATATGTAGAATCAAATTTAGATCAGTTGTTGTTTGAATGTTTATGTTTTCATAGTCCGATGAAAACATCAAATTTTCAAAACAAAAACACTTAGCTAGACTTAATTGTACATATTCAATTTAGATACTGGTGTACTTATTGAACATGTTTTGCTGCATAGAAGGTCGTAATAAGTAAATTTAACAGAACCTGTTACTACTGAAGTCTATGGTGCCAGAGTTTTAGCATGCTTGCCAAAATTAATTTAGCATGTTTTGTCATCAAATATCTCCAAGTTAGCCATTTAAAAATAAATGTTACTTCAAACTAAACTAATGTAGACTATAATGATTAGCATAATGTCAGAAAATGATAATCTCAGAAAATGTCAGAAATTCAAAAGCATCGGACTATGCAACTTTAACTGAACCTTAAACCAACATGACCATAAATGGAATTGATTTGCCATTACTGGGATGCTACTTCTCCCTACCCGGAAGCAATTTACCAACTGCTTGTTTGATTCTGCAGACTAGTGAAGACTATTCTATAGCCCTGTTCACACACGGGCGTTAAGTCGCCTCAACTAGTTCGCCTTGTCTAGTTCGACTCACATTGGTCATGTGGACGCTACGCTGAAGCAAATTAGGGTTAAGTCACCTCATCTAGTTCGCCTCAAGTAGACCGCCTAGCGAGGTAGTCTAGATGAAGCGAACTAGCTTAAGTCGGCCCATCTTGCTTGTGTGGATGGTAGTGGTGTACTTGAGGCGGCTTAAGCACGTCACACGCATGCGCAGTCGAGACCTGAGTTTGTTGATTTTCCGGTCGATCAAAAGCGCATATTATATAATTTGGTCTATGAAACTGCTAGCTGTGCACAGATATTTTTTTCATCATTTATTTTTAGGTTTTCACTGCCCAGCAGAAGTTTTGATCGTTCCAAAACAATACGATTCAGTCGATACATATCTAGGTCGAACCCACACTCTCTCATGGTGACGTCGACTAATCGAAACTGGTGCTGGTTAGTATGGACTTGCTCATGCGCAGATATCGATTTCCGCCTTAAACCTCCCCAAGTACTGCATGTGTGGACACGACTCACTTTCACGCCTAGTTCGCCTCATCTAGTTCGCCTTATCTAGTTCAGCCTAAAGTTGTGTGTGAACAAGGCTTATTTTGGTCTCTTGTTTTTGGTCTTTTGTTGATTAAGCGGGGGCCATTTCAGTTGCACACAATTAGTCTTTCTCACTCCACTGCTCCTTGTCTGTTGAATTTGAACTTGTATCTTCTTATTAAGCTTTCTCTTTTTCTTTTCATTATTAACATTCATGCCATATATATAGGATGTATAATTAACTATGCAGATATAAATAGGCGGAGTATTCCTTTATTATTATTATTTGCTATTACTTTATTCGCAAAATATATTATGTCCAATCGCTGACCTGCCTGGATTTGCCCCGGGTTGCCTCCACTAGTGCCGCCAACGGCCGTTTCCGTCGGTACTCGCGGCAGGTCAGTCACTTGCTCATTGGATTTCATGTATATGAAGAGTTAAGGCGATAAAAATGGAGATAAACATTGGAATCAAAAACCTTTTTTTTTTATATTCCTTCTCTTTTGTTCAATGCCCCATAACCATGTGTTCATATGAAAAGTGGAATTAGTGAGAATTACAATTATTTTCAGGTAAACATCTTTTATTTAAACTAGATTTTTGGATTGGCGTTTACATGGTTTTGTATCTGAACTCTTCATATATATACATATAAATGTCATATCTAGTGGGATAGCACTATAAAGTCGTCATGAGTGCGTGCTATTGCATGCCGGTACTTGTCCTGATATGGCATGACTTTAGATGTCAAACTCTAGCCATCGCAGGGAGGTGACATACGGGGTTGTTGTTTTTATTAGGGGGGGGGCGGATTTTTTTTGGGGGGGGGTAACGAAGAGGGAGGCATTTTCCCTCTCCCCCCCCCCGCGAGCTACCGTCCTGGGGCCGTATGCAGGAGTCAGTGTTAGCGAGGAAAAACGGTGTTTGGCGGGAATTCCGGTTTAGCGGCGAAAAATGGTATGCACGAGTCAGTGTTAGGCCTAATACCAAAGGCTTAACCGGTGTTACCTTATCCCTAACATTATTAGGTTTAGCGAGTTTATTAGGCCCAAATCTATTCAATGCTGTCATATTTAACAGAATTACATATGCAATAAGTGAAATTTTATCAATTTAACCCTAAATTCGAAGCGTTATTAAGGCTACCGCCGCATTGGCGGCGATATTAATACTTATATTTTCGAATCGACGAACGTAAAGTAAACAAATCGCCGCCGTCGCGACCGCCGCGTCGACGTCGACGTCGACATCCATACTGGCCGACGTCTACGCATTGGCGGCAATGTATTAGTGATTTGTTTACTTTATGCTCGTCGATTCGAAAATATAAATATTAATATCGCCGCCGTTACGGAGGCAGCGTTAATATTGCTTCGAATTTAGGGTTAATTTCCTCAAATTTCACTTATTGCGTATTTAATTCTGTTAAATATGATAGCATTTAATAGATTTAAGCCTAATATATGGGTACAGACGCAGAGGGATTTCCCAAATCTATAAATAAATTCACGTTTAGCTATAATGAAAGTGTTACGCGCTCCTGCATACGACTTGACACAGGTCCCGACTTCGGTGATAGCTAAACAGTAACAGGCTTTAACACCAAACCCCGCTAACACTGACTCCTGCATACGGGCCCAGGGGCCATATGCAGGAGTCAGTGTTAGCAGGGTTTGGTGTTAGAGCCTATTACCGTTTAGCTATCACCGACATCAGGAACTGTGTCAAGTCGTATGCAGAAGCGCGTAACACTTACATTATAGCTAAACCTGAATTTATTTATAGATTTGGGAAATCCCTCTGCTTCTGTACCCATATATTAGGCTTAAATATATTAAATGCTGTCATATTTAACAGAATTACATACGAAATAAGTGAAATTTGCTCAATTTAACCCTAAATTCGAAGCGTTCTTAAGGCTACCGCCGCATTGGCGCGATATTAATAGTTATATTTTCGAATCGACGAGCGTAAAGTAAACAAATCGCTAATACATTGCCGCCAATGCGTAGACGTCCGCCAGTATGGATGTCGACGTCGACCCGGGGGTCGCGACGGCGGAAATTTGTTTACTTTACATTCGCCGATTCGACACTATTAATATCGCCGCCAATGCGGCGGTAGCGTTAATCTGGGTTCGCTTTTATGGTTAAATTGATAAAATTTCACTTATTGCGTATTTAATTCTGTTAAATATGATAGCATTGAATAGATTTGGACATAACCTTACGCTAACACTGCCCGTAAACGTCATATGAAACGGGGTTAGTGTCGCGGACTTTAAACGCGTGGTGTTAGGCCTAACACTGCTCCATGCATACCATCTTTTCGGCGCTAAACCAGAAATCCTTTCTAAACGCGTTTTGGCTCGCTAACACCTCGTCCTGCATATGGCCCCAGGTGTACCCTACGTGGTGCTGTTTGTTTGTTTGTTGTTGTTTTACATCCTAGCAACATCCAAGGTCATGATGGATGGGTACCGACTTGTGACAGTGCGTGCTCATGGCGACTTTATAGTGCTGCCCCGCTGGGAGACCAAGCCACCAGCACGATGAGCTGATATCCCACTCAGTTACATTATCCTGACACTGAGCCAACCAGTCCTTGCCCTATCCTGATAATGCCAGGCTAGGAAGTGACAAGTATAAATTTTTATGTCATTGGTTTGACTCGACCAGGTTTCGAACTCACAAACCCATGGGTTCGGATCCCTCAATCTCCCAGAAGAGGAGACGGACGCTCAAATCCTTCGGCCATCCCGTCTGGTGCCACGTGGTGCTTGCAGTCCGCTGTCTGTGGGCAATCTCGTTACGCTACATACGGTTAAAGCTGCACAGTCCAATGGATGGTTCCTTGGTTGTTATGGTGCTGTCACATTACGACGCTTCTCGCCAGCGCACCACCAACGCGCAAAATCACTTTTAAACGTCGAGGAACGTCAAACTTTTCGGCGTCAGCGCAACGTATTGGTAGCGTGCGGCCGACATTGTGGTAAAAGTTTGGCGCGCAGTCCTGATATGACTTTAGATGTTGGTAGGACGTAAAACAAAAAAAAGCAACCGTTTGGCGCAACGTGTGGGAATGACCCACACGTGCGCGCGGCGTGTGCCTAGCGTTCGCATAACGTTATTCCAGCGATGTCGACGTGCTTCTGACGTCGCCATAATATTGGCACCCGCGTGTTGTCAGTCGGCCAAAGTTTTGTGCAAGTACAAAACTTTGCCGATCCCCTGATGCGCCCTGCCGACCGATGCCATAGATGAACGAATACCAACGCGTACCTAACGTGCGCGTAACAATTCCTGACGTATCACAACGTTGCGCCAAAAAATCACATACGTCGACACGCATTGGCGAGAAACATCATAATGTGACAGCACCATTAGAGTTTTACATCTTGAAAACATCAAAGGTCATATCAGGACAGGTACCCACTTGTGACAGTGCACACTCATGGCGACTTTATAATGCCGCCCCACTGGGAAATCAGGCTGCCGGCACCATGACCCGATATCCCACAGTCACATTATCCAGACACTGAGCTAACCAGTCCTTGCTCGATCCGATTAATGCAGAGCGCCAGGCTAAGAAGCGACAAGTATCAATTTTATATAAGTCATTGGTTTGACTCGACATGGAATTGAACTCCCGATCTCCCACATGTGAGGCCTGCGTTCTACCGGTTCAGCTACCGTGCCTGGAAATATCAAATTTTCAAGACCAAAGCAATTATCTAGATTTGATTCTGCATATCTAACTTAAATACTGGTGCACTTATTAAACATGTGTCGCCACATAGAAGGAAACACTGAGGCTATTTAATAGAATTGGTTAGTTTAGAAGCCTATGGCGTCAGAGTTTTGGCATGTGTACCAACATTAATTTTGCATGTTTGCACTTCAAATATCTCAATAGTTTTCCATTTAGAATAAAGGTTACTTCAAACTAAAGTAAGGTGGTAACAATCAAATGCACAAGTATCTAACTTAGATATGCTTTGTCTGTTTGTTTGTTTGTTGTTGTTTTACGTCCTAGCAACATCTAAAATCATATCAGGATGGGTACCGACTTGTGACACTGCGCACTCATGGCAACTTTATAGTGCTGCCCCACTGGAAGACCAGGCCGACAGCACCATGACTTGATATCCCACTCAGTCACATTATCCTGACACTGAGCGAACCAGTCCTTGCCCTATCCTAATAATGCCGAGTGCCTGGCTAGAAAGCAACAAGTATCAATTTTTAAATCATCAGTTTGACTCGACCAGGGTTCGAACCCACGATCCCACGATCTACCAACACGGGAGACGGATGCTCTAACTCATTCGGCCATCCCGTCTGGTCTTTTAGATATGTAGAATCAAATGTAGATTATTGTAGTGTTCTGTGTTTCAGAGTGGTTAGAGTGTCAGACTCCTAATCGGAATGTTGGTGGTTCGATTCCCCATGACATCACCTTTGGCAATTTGGATTTCAACCGATGTGTATAACTTAGAGTGACATAAAAGGTCAGTTGTTCTCATAGTCATACCATGGCCGCGTTCAGGCTCCGTCTCGGAGGCGCCTCGGAGATGGCCGTGACGTCACGCTACTCTGAACGACAAAAGCAGTTTGTTGTCTCGAAAATGGCCGCCCCCATAGGCGGCGGCCATTTGCCATTTTCGAGGCGCCTTTCAGCTCCAGTCTGAAAAGGGAGGCGTCTCCGAGATATCGCCAAGACGCACCCTGAACGGAAATAGGCCAAAAAGCATCGCCGAGACGTCGCCGAGGCGCCTCCGAGACGGACCCTGAACGCGGCCCTGGTCTATAGTCCTGTTCACACACAGGCCTTAAGTCGCCTCAACTAGTTCGCCGCATCTCATCCACCTTGCGAAGCGGTCTACATGAGGCGAACTAGTTGAGTCGAATCAGCCCTAATTCGCATCAATGGGGCATTCAGAAATCCATTTTGAGTCGACTTAAATGAGGCGAACTAGTTGAGATGACTTAAGGCCTGTGTGTGAATGGGGCTTACATGGTGTTGGAGGTTAAAAATCCCTTGGGTCAGTAAAAGTATAGGCTTGGGCTTTCTATCGACCAACTGTCTAATGGTGAAAACAACACTATTCATACTTATCCATGACTGGCGGTATAAATCTTTAAGAAAAATAAGCTGATATTTTAATCTCAAATCGGACTATGCACCTTTAATTAAACATACCTACGTACCAATCCAGAGGCCTCGCCGGGACGTGAGTCAAACCGTGCACTATCGCACCAGTTATAGCATGAACCCAGTCGTGCATTATTACACCGGTTATAGCAGGTGGGACTGTTTCGGGCGTGTAGCCGCCATGATGAATGCCCGCCGACCGCAGTGAGCAGAAAACGAAATGGCCGCCGGAGACTTAAGTTTGGAACCAAGAACGCCCCAGAATGGGCTGTGTTCTTTTATCATCGTCAAGTATGGAGGTAGGCTACATATTACACACACATATATTGTTTTATTTAACAACGCCCCTAGAGAACATTGATTTTTATCATCAGCTATTGGATGTCAAACATATGGTCATTCTGACATATTTCATTGGAGGAAACACGATGCTGCCACATAGGCTACTCTTTCCGATAAGCAGCAAGGGTTCTTTTATATGCACTTTCCCACAGACAGGATAGCACTTCCACAGCCTTTGATGAACCAGTTGTGGACCACTGGTTACACATCTATTGGGATCGGGAGTTCGGTTCCCGGTCGAGTCAAACCAATGACTTATCAAATTGATACGTGCCACTTCCTAGCCTGTCGCTCAGCATTAATAGAATAGGGCAAAACTGGTTAGCTCAGTGTCAATATAATGTGACTGAGTAGGATATCGGGTCATGGTGCTGGCAGCCTGATTTGTCCGATCTTTGGTTGAAGATTAATCTTCAGGTGGGAAGGTTGTAGAAGCTTGGGATGTCTTTACAACAATCAAACGACGAATGGTTGGGGCGGCCCCAAATCTCTCCGGTCAGGCGGTATCAGAGTACTTGTATCCAGTAACAGCAGCAAGGATTCAGGAGGAAGGGACGGGTAAAGGCAGGTTCAGCAGGTTCCAGCAACAAGAACAAAGCGAGAGAGCGATAAGGTACAGGGCCCCACCCAAGCAAACAATTCCCTTGATCAGGGGGAGAAGTAAGCCCGGGATAAAAAAAGAAGGGTCGAGTCTAGGAAAGAGAGATGAGGAGAGTTGAGTCAAAGGGCCATGTCTCTTTGCTCTATGGTGACCAGCCGGCGAGCCAAAGACACGGATGGAGTAAGAGTAGAAAGTGAAATGCTGTCAGGCTCCCCCTACTGGAACTCTTTTCAGACATATTCAAGGAGGAGCAAGGCCAGCAGAGAGGAGATAGAGAGAGGTGTGGACGAAGTGTGATCTGGATAGCAAGTGTTATGACAGTTCACACTCATGGTGCCTTTATAGTGCTGCCCCACTGGGAGAACAGGCTACCAGCACCATGACCTGAAAACTCACTCAGTCACATTATCCTGACACTGAGCCAACCAGTCCTTGCCCTATCATATTAATGCTGAGAGCCTGGCTTGGAAGCATCAAGTATCAATTTTCAAGACATTGGTTTGAACCAACCAGGGTTGCAACCCGTGTGTTCGAATCCCATGATCTACCAAAACTGGAGACGGACGCTCAACTCATTCAGCCACCTTGTCTGGTGTATACATATATATATATATATACATATATATATACATATATATATATATACATATATATATACAGTCTACTCTGTCTAAAACCGATACCCATGGGACTGGAGCAAGATGCCATCATAGAGAGAGATCCGTCATAGGCAGACACTGACTGACAGAATGGGTTGAAACCAACATTTTTTTCTTTTATACTTGACTGACTAGGACGGTCCTTACAAAGTCATTTCTACAATTTGTTATTTGTACAAGTAGTCATTTCTACTATTCATCACTTCTACAATTTGTCATTTCTACAATTGGTCATTTCTACAATTGGTCATTTCTACAATTAGTCATTTCTACTATATTATAACTATATGGCATGTCGTTATTGACAGAGAATATTGATCAAATAGGTGAAAAAATGGCTCGTTGTCCGCTAGACACAGAGGCAATGCTATTAAATTAAAGGCGTACGGTGATGGGACCAGCACTTTTTGCCGTTATTGACAGAGATTTGTTATTGACAGAGTAGACTGTATATATATATATATATATATATATATATATATATATATATATGTATATATATATGCACACGCATGCGCATACTATCTAAAGCCGGTGTTGCAGTTTCCGAGGCACACCAGTTTGCCAGGGACACATCGCTTCTGCACATGCATCAAAATCGAACAGCATTGTCACTAACCTTATAAATTTATTATAATGTTTTTGGTAAAGATGTTTTCTATATGTGTACCAAACGAGTTGTTTCTAGGTGGTGTGGTTTTAGAGATATTTCACTTTTTCTGTATTTTCTGTATGAACATTGCTCACGACCATTGAAAATTCCTTGAGTTTGATGGTACGTGCAGTGCAAAAGTTAGTTTTATTCAAAACTAATAGAAATCCAGAACCCCAACCTTATCAATTTAATGTAGTCTTTTTGGTAAACATGTTTTTTATATGTGTACCAAGCGATTTGTTTCGAGGTGGTGTAATTTGAGAGATATTTGACTTTTTCTGTATGAAGATTTGCTCACGGCCATTGACAATGCATTTGAATGGATGTGTCCCTGGCAAACTGGTGTGCCGCGGAAACCACAACACAGGACATACAGGGAGAAATAATGAAGGGATTCTTTTTTTTCCCTCGTTGCCAAAACAGACATGAAATAATGTCTTTAGGATGAAAGATTTATCATCTTATGTGTGTGCTATGTCGAGTGCACATACAGGCACCACGTCAAAGTAATTGTACTTCATAATTAATGTAGCCTACATCCGGATATTACTACAGGTAATAAATACATGACTCACGAGTTGTCTATGTGTGAATCGAGAATCCAGAATACAGTAAAACCTCTCTAACCGACCACCTCCACAGATCGACCATTCCCCTATATCGATCGCTTTGTGTGGGTCCCAACAATACCATTGTAACCATATTCCAACCAGAGAGCGTGTATATAAACAGATGAGAGGGACAACTCCCGCGAAAATCGGTAACACAGGCTACAGTGGCGTTCCTGGCGGTTAGTGTTGAACAAGCTTTGAGTTTGACGGTACGTGCAGTGCAAAACATTTGTTTTTATTCAAAATTAATAGAAATGCAGAAGCCTAACCTTATCAAATTAATATAATCCTTTTGGTAAACATGTTTTCTATGTGTATTCCAATCAGTTTGTTTCTAGGTGTTGTAGTTTTAGAGATATTTAACGTTCTCTGTATGAAGATTGCTCACTGCCATTGACAATGCCTTGAGTTTGCCCATTTGTTCAACAACCACCACTTGGAGCGCCACAGTCGGCAGCTGTTACAGGGTCTAGTATGACAGTTGTCCCTCTCATCTGTTTATATACACGCTCTCTGTTCCAACTCCCATAACCGACCACCTCTCTAAATGGACCACTTAAAATCGGTCCTAAGGTCGTTCGAATTAGAGAGGTTTTACTGTAGTATCCATGCAATGGGCCGGTTAGGGAACACGACTCTACAGTGTGTCAGAAGTATATCACACAGAAACCATTATTGGATTAAGCTAATGGGAATCTAAAATATTATTATTTCCTGGAAAGATTGACATGGCACCGCTGTTGTAGATCGGTGAGATATTGGAACATGAGAACATTGTACTCATAAACAGTGTCGTGGGGGAGTTGAAAATGGGAAATATTGCGCCTAGAGCGGGACTCGAACCCACATCTCTTTGCATTCCGGGCCAGTGTGCCAACCATTACACCACCTAGACTCCCTGATATCAACACACTCCCCATGCCTACCTGTCTATGTGGCTACTTGCCTGAGAGGTCAGTGCAGACTACTACAACAGTATTCATAATATCCTTCCGCATATGGCTGTAGCATTTCAGATGTTGACGTAATTGAACACAGGATGTGGTGGCCGAGTCGGTAAAGTGCTGGCTTCCTATGTGAAAGGTCACGGGTTAGAATACGGGCCGAGTCAAACCAATGACTTACCAAATTTATACTTGTTGCCAGCTAGCCTGGTCATCATCATCATCATCATGCTGTTGGTCGCGATGCGACAAAGACTGCTTTCATTACTTGACTACCGCTCTCCATTTAGCTCTCTGCTGTGAGAGTGATGTCCATAAGTCGGTCTTAATGTCTCTCAGCTTCAGGTTTCTCTTGATGGCATTTCATGAAAGCTGCCTGCAAAAGTGTTGAAGTGCTGCTGGCTTTTGCAAGTTACCAGCGGCACTCTCTCAGGGAGCAAATAGAGGTTTCACACTGGCAAGAACATGTCCAGACAGGCGCAAAACTATTTGTCCCTGCAGTGGCTGGTCGGGAGATGTTGGGAGTTCCATACATTAACAGCCCTTAATGCTGCCACAGTGACATGGTTTTCTGTTCAGGGTTTGCTCCCTTAGCCTTCGGTTCTGTCAAGAACCTGTACCACAAGGCAGTGGTTTACAACTCTGCAGGGCAGGGGCGACAAACTCCCTGCGCTATTGCAATAGCCTGGTACTTGGCATTATTAGGATATGGCAAGCACTCGTTTGCTCAGTATCGCGATAATGTGACTGAATGGGATATCGGGCCATGGTATTGGTGGCCTGGTGCTCCACTGGAGCAGCACTATAATATTATAAAGTCACCATGAGCATGCAGTGTCACAAATCGCTACCCGTCGTGATATGAGATCAGGCCAATGGCACACTGACTCAATATCCCACTCAATCACATTATCCTGACACTGAGCTAACCAGTCCTTGCCTTATGGTGCTGGCACATTATGACGCTTCTCGCCAACGCGCGTCGATGTATGTGATTTTTTGGCGCAATGTCGGGATACATCAGGAAGCGTTACGCGTTCATTAGGCGCGTGTTGGTATTCATTCATCTACGGCGATGGTCGGCGGCGCGCATCAGGGGATCGGCGAAGTTTTGCGCTTGCACAAAACTTTGGACGACCGACAATGCACGACAACGCACGGGTGCCAATATTATGGTGACGTCAGGAGCACGTCGAGATCGCTGGAATAACGTTATGCAATGCTAGCAGGCTGTGTGCAGTGAGGCATTCCACAGTTGTGCCAAACTGTTGCGTTGTTGTTTTATGTCCTAGCTACATCTAAGGTCATATCAGGACGGCGCGCCAAAACTTTTTTGTTTTTTTTTCTCACAAGTTGATATACGTTACCACAACGTCGGCCGCACGCTACCAACACATTGTGATGACATCGAACTTTTTCCCACCGCGCTGAAAAGTTTGATGTGTCTCGACTTTTTTTGCGCTCTGTGACATGAAATATGGTGGGTGGGTGGAGAGAAGCGTCGTAATGTGACAGGGCCATTATCCGATTAATGGGGAGTGCCTAGCTAGGTAGCAAGCAACCAGTATCAATTTTGTAAGTCATTGGATTAACTCGGCGGGTTTTCCAACTCCCGACCTTCCGAAAGGGAAGGCTACGCTTTACCGATTCGGCCAAGGCGTCTAGTACTAGTAGTAGGCTTACATAGTACATGGGAATTCGATTATATTAATTGATTCACGCTGAGGGTAGGATATTTCTCGTCAGCTGAGAATTAAAAAAGGAACACAGGCCAGACAGGACTAGTCCTGTAGGAGCCTGCATTCAGCCCATTACATTCAGACCATTCAGACCACAGAGCAGGAATACGATACAACAGGGTATCAATGGTTAGACAGCACACTGTTATTGATTACACCTAATATCGGCCACCTGGATATTAGACTCTGGTGAAGGAATGAATCAAATGGATCAGGCACATTTGTAATGGCAGGCCATTTAGTTAGTGTTTGGACAACCCATCGATATTAAATATTGAGTGTGTATAATATGTATATTATGCATATTATGTATATCATGCATACTATGTAAATTATAACTGTTATGTTATATATTATATATGTGTTATATTATATGGATTATATTAATATAAAATATATATTATATAACATATTCTGTATATATCATAGTGTTCTGTATATTATAAATAGGATATATGATAAGCGGTGCGTGGTGCGCTGTGCGCTATGCGTTATACATTATACATAATTTCAATCTCAGACACTAGGTCTTCCTCATTCCACTGCTCCTTGCAGAGGTGGGGGCACATGGAATTGAACCACTGACCTTCAGATTAGGAATCCAACCTAGAAAAAAGTCAGGCACTCTAACCACTCCATCACAGAGAACACCGTCCTGATATGACCTTAGATATTGCTAGGACGTAAAACAACAACAAACAACCAAACTAATCTCCGGTCAGCCGGAGAATCCAGTTTGTGAACCGCCATTGTACTGCCTGAATAGACGCGCCTCAGCAGGTGTTTCAGTGCACAGGTAATGCAGGTCAGGGCTGGCACTCCCTGGTCAGAGTTGATTGTCGCGTAATGTACGGCGGGCATGGCAGTCGCAGTTGAAATGAAGCATGGGAATACAGTCAAACACCATTAATTCATCCCGAGCTAATCTGAAATATCGCTATCTGACTATTTGTACGTGCAACCGATTTGTGCCATTCATTTTGTGAAAATATACGGTCTTTCAATCATGATAGCTGAGCTTGGAATGATATCAATATCTCGGGCGACGGAGTTGGGGACCATTGTTATGTAATAGTGATGCAATGGGTGCCCACTCGCTGTGTGACATGGAAATAACTATGTGTAAATGGTATGACACACGGTGACAGGGATTGCAGTATGATGTCTGGATATTAAGATACGGTCACTAATTACAGGAATGTTCCCTCCATGCGCCATAAAGAGTGCAAAAGGGAGAGGGACATGTATTATTGTTTAATGTAACTGAATAGCGACGACTTGTTACCACGGGACAGCTGGGTAAGCACATCCAGCCATTCTGCATACATTAAGGACACCACCTGCTCTGGGGTTGAGTGTTAGGTGCCCCCTCTTGGGTGCCACCCCTCCCAGGCTGCAGAGTTGTCTGATTGGCTGGCTTTGTGAGCCCAGTCACCCATGTACCCCTTGCACTTACTGAACAGACCAGACACTCACTCTAGAGATACCAAAGGAAGCAGTTCACCTCTGAGCTGTGTGTAACACCTATATGACTTAGGTTCAATGGGCTGTAGGCACTGATTAGACTGAACATGTGGGTCTGTGTAGCAGGTTGTAGATGAGTCAGAGTGGCAGGTCACTAGCAGGTGAACAAGAGTTGTAGCAATAAAGCTGAACCTTATCACTGTCAATCTTGCGTGACTTGTCTCCCTTTCTTTCTTATGAGTTGTGTTTTGGTATTTAGTTGGGGGAGACTGGCAGACAGTTGCCAGGATCCTCCTGATAGTAGTGAGTATACAATGAGTAACTGGAGACGGCCAAACAACCAGTAATTCTTCAATTTGATCCATCTGGTTTACCGAAGTCTACAAATTAGTACAGCCTAATAAGGGTTGACTGTATGTATATATATATAATATTATATAGGTGCATATTGAAGGTTGACTGTATGTATATATATATACAGTATACATATGTATATACAGCCAACTCCCATTAAGCCATACCAATTTTTAGAGCATTCAATAAACTAGATTTTGTTCATTTGTTGAGGTTTTACGTCCTATTAACATTTAAAGTAATATCAGGATGGGTACCGACTTATGACAATTTGCACTCATGGTGACGTTATAGTGTTGCACCACTGGAAGATCAGGCCATTGGTACCATGACCCACTATCCCACACATTCACGTTATCCTGATACTGTGCTAACCAGTCGTTGTCTTATTCTAATACCGAGCGCCAGGCTAGGTAGCGACAAGTATCAATGGTAGAAGTCATTGGTTTGACCCGACCTTCTGCATGGGAAGCTTGTGCTCTACCGGTTCGGCCACCGCATCCGGTCTCAATAAACTAGATATTTATGTATAGATGATCCGGCCTCGATAAACCAGATATATATTGATGAATATATGAAGAGTTCAGGCGTAAAACTGCGTTAACGCCAATCGAAGAATGGAGATAAACATCGGCATCGAACCTTCAAAATGTAATTTTCATTATATTCTTACTCTTTTGTTCATTGCCCCATAACCATGTGATCATACGAAAAGTGGAATCAGTGAGAAATACAATTATTTTCAGGTACAAATCATTGATTTAAACTACATTTTTGGATTGGCGTTTACATGGTTTTGCGCCTGAACTCTTCATATATATAGATTATATCTATGAATATAACTTGACATATATATACTCTGCTCTTTGAACATCAACTGTAGATAGAGTTTTGAAGATGACTAAAATCTATTAATAATAATATATCACTAAGAACATATATCAAAATATATATTATCAAAGGAATTATATGATACACTCTGGGAGGGGTGGCACCCAAGAGGGGGCACCTGTCACTCAACCCCAGTGCAGGTGGTGTCCTTAATGTATGCAGAATGGCTGGGTGTGCTTACCCAGCTGTCCCGTGGTAACAAATCGCCGCTATTCAGTTACATTAAACAATAATACATGTCCCTCTCCCTTTGTGTTATTTCACGTTGTATGGTATGGTAACCATTCACGTGTATCAAAGTTCCATCATCATCATTAGTCCCTTCATCCTGGATGCTGTCGGGGCACCACAGATGACTTTGCAACCATTTTTTCAGTTTTCTCTGTTCTCCACTTCCCTCTGAGACTTACCAAACTCCAGGCCGGTCCATTCCCTGATATTGTAGTCAGACCTCTTCCGTTGTCCGCCTTGTCCTCTCCCCCCTTTCACCGTGCCTTGCAAGATGGATTTGGCCAGACCTGATGAATGGAAAATATGGCCATAACCACTACAGGTTGCATCTCTTTACGACTGTCACAAGATCTTTGTAGTCATCCAATTGCCAGCTGGATCTTCGTATGGACTTCCTCATTGGTAAAATGGTTTAGTTTAACCGACTTTTTTATATGATAAATGGTAGTATTTTTCCGGGCCGCCGAAAAATGTTTGCATTAATCCATCATTTGGTTTAACCGAGCTTGGTTTAATGGGATTATACTGTATGTAGAATCAAATCTAGGTATGCTTGCTTGTTGGAGTTTCACGTCCTAGCAACATCTAAGATCATATCAGGACACATACCGACTTGTGACAGTGCGCACTCATGGCGATATTATGGTGTTGTCCCACTGGGAGACTGGGCTGTGGGCACCATGACCCAATATCCTACTTATTAGTCACAGTGTCTGGACACAGAACAAACCTGTCCTTCCCCTATCCTATTAATGCCAAGTACCGGACTAGGTAGCGACAAACATGAGTTTTGTAAGTCATTGGTCTGACTTTGTCGAGATTCAAATGCCTGACCTTCCACATGGGAAGTGAGCCAGCGCTCTTGTCAATTCAGCCAGGTCAATCTGAGTAAGTGTTCTGGTTTCGACAAGTTAGTACTTTTGTCAGACTATGCATCTTTTAGTATCCTTCTGAATGTTACAGTCTGACCAATGACGCTGAGCGAAGCACCGTTGGGGATGTCTCTCTCTTGGTTGTCCATCGGTGGCGATGACGACAGCAACTCATCATTTGTTGTGAACTTGTTGATGACTGATGAGTCCAATTTGTGCTCGGAATGTCCGGTGGAACATTGGACATGTAGATTAGCTGCTGTCAGAGAGTCTGGAAGATGATGAAGAGGATCTTTTCCCTGCTGACACTTTTGTTTAGCTTGAGATATACAATCAGTTTCAAACTGTGTTGTGCCTTTATGAATAGAAGCACGCTATGAACTCCTGTCCTTGGCCACTATTTCCCAGGTTGACATTACATTTCTTCAGGTTGTATTCAAGGCTGTTCTTGAACCTTTTCTTCCGACCACCTTGATTTCTGCGTCCTTTAACAAGTTTGCAATGGAGGATAAGCTTTCACCACTTCTTGTATACAGCAGGATAAGCTATTACCGCTTCTTGCATAAGACACGATAAGCTATTACCGCTTCATTCATATGACAGAATAAGCTATTACCGCTTCTTGCATGCAACAGGATAAGCTATTACCGCTTCTTGCATATGACAGGATAAGTTATTACCACTTCTTGCATACAACAGGATAAGCTATTACCGCTTCTTGCATACAACAGGATAAGCTATTACCGCTTCTTGTACCGAGTGTGATAGCCTAATCGGTAGAGCAGGGGCCTCGCATGCATAAGGTCAGGACTTCGGTTCCTGGTTGAGTCAAACCAATGACTTTAAAATTGATATGTGTCACATCCTAGCCTGGCGCTCAGCATTAATTAGAATAGGGCAAGGACTGGTTAGCTCAGTGTCAGGATAATGTGACTAAGTGGGATATCACGTCAATGTGCCGGCGGCTTGATTTCACAATAGGGCAGCACTATAATATAAAGTCGCCATGAGTGTGCACTGTCACAAGTCGGTACCCGTCATGATATGACATTAAATGTTGCCAGAACGTAAAACTCCAACAACCAACCAACCTACCGCTTCTTGCATGCTGCCCAGGTCTCACTTGCCCTTCTCTGCGCGGTGAATAAAATATCGACTCGGTGCGAGGGGAAGGACTTGGCCGGATTACCTGGGTCTGTCCAGGCCTGCATTATTAAATCGCAGACGCAGCTCCTCTCTGATTGGCCAGCGGAGAGTGGCTATCTTTTGTTAGAAGAAATCTCATTTATCAGCCGCCCTGGGGAGTTATTCACCTAGAAATTAGTGGCGCGAGTCGGGTTTCAGCTGCTGTCACCTTAATTAAGACCCTCCATCAAGATCCGGGGGTTGGTGGGTGGATGGGTGGGTGGGTTGGAGATAGTGTGTGTGGGGGGAGTGGTATTATTGGCCAGTGTGTGTGTGGGAGGGTAGAGGTGGTGGAGGTGGTGGTGGTGGTGGGTGCGGATGTTAATGATGGGTGGTGAGAGATGGCGGGAGATGGTGGTACTATTGTCGGGTGGGTGGGTGAGAGCGTTACTGTTATTTAGTTTTCATTTAGGCGCCATCTGGGGTTTTCGGCATTTTCACGGTTGTACAAAGCGTACTTTGTACAACCGTGGTATGTAGGTATTGCAGGTATAGCAATACCTCAGGGAGTTTGACGCCCCTGCCCTGCAGAGTTGTAAACCACTGCCTTGTGGTACAGGTTCTTGACAGAACCGAAGGCTAAGGGAGCAAACCCTAAACAGAAAACCATGTCACTGTGGCAGCATTAAGGGTGGTTGATGTATGGAACTCCCAACATCTCCCGACCAGCCACTGCAGGGACAAATAGTCTTGCGCCTGTCTTGACATGTTCTTGCCGGTGTGAAACCTCTATTTGCTCCCCGAGAGAGTGCCGCTGGTAACTTGCAAAAGCCAGCAGCACTTTTGCAGGCAGCTTTCATGAAATATGAGAGACATTAAGACCGACTCATGGACGCAACTCTCACAGCAGAGAGCTAAATGGAGAGCGGCAGTCAAGTAATGAAAGCAGTCTTTGTCGCATTGCGACCGACAGCATCATGATCATGATGACATGGGTGAGAGGGAGGTGGTGGTGGTGTGGAGTGGGAGGGGAGGGATATTATTGGCCAGTGTGTGTGGGTGGGTAGAGGTGGCGGTGGAGAGGGGAGGGGTATTATTGGCCAGTGTGTGTGGGTGGGTGGAGGTGGTGGTGGTGGTGGTTGTGTGGGGGGAGGGGAGGGGTATCATTGGCCAGTGTGTGAGGGTAGGTGGAGGTGGTGGTGGTGGTGGTGGTGGTGTGGGGGTAGGGGAGGGGTATCATTGGCCAGTGTGTGAGGGTAGGTCGAGGTGGTGGTGGTGTTGGGGGGAGGGGAGAGGTATCATAGGCCAGTGCGTGTGGGTAGGTGGAGGTGGTGGTGGTGATGTGGGGGAGGGGAGGGGTTTCATTGGTCAGTGTGAGTGGCTGGGTAGAGGTGGTGGGTGGGGGGTATCATTGGCCAGTGTGTGGGAGGGTAGAGGTGTGTGGGGGGAGGGGTATAACTGGCCAGTGTGTGAGGGTAGGTGGAGGTGGTGGTGGTGATGTGGGGGAGGGGAGGGGTTTCATTGGTCAGTCTGTGTGGCTGGGTAGAGGTGGTGGTGGGTGGGGGGGGGGGGGTATCATTGGCCAGTGTGTGGGAGGGTAGAGGTGTGTGGGGGGGAGGGGTATAACTGGCCAGTGTGTGAGGGTAAGTGGAGGTGGTGGTGGTGTGGGGGAGGGGAGGGATATTATTGGCCAGTGTGTGTGGGTGGGTAGAGGTGGTGGGTGGGTGGGGGGGAGGTATCATTGGCCAGTGTGTGGGAGGGTAGAGGTGGGGGTGGGTGGGGAAGTTAATGATGGGGTAGTGGGGAGATGGGGGGTGGCGGTGTGTGGGGGGAGGGGGTGGTATTATTGCCCAGGTGGGGTGTGGTTGGGTAGAGGTGGTGGGTGGCGGGGGGGGGGAGGGGTATCATTGGCGAGTGTGGTGAGGGTAGGTGGAGGTGGTGGTGGGTGGTGGTGGTGGTGGGGGGAGCGGTATTATTCGCCAGTGTGTGTGGGTGGGTAGGGGTGGTGGGTTTGGGTATCATTCACCAGTGTGTGAGGGTAGGCGGAGGTGGTGGTGGTGGTGTGGGGGGAGGGGTATTATTGGCCAGTGTGTGTTGGTGGGTAGAGGTGGTGGGTGGGGGGTATCATTGGCCAGTATATGGGAGGGTAGAGGTGGTGGTGGTGTTGGTGGTGGTGTGTGGGGAAGTTAATGATGGGGTAGTGGGAGATAGGGTGACGGTGGTTTGTGGGGGGGTGGGGGGGGAGTGGTATTATTGGTCAGTGTGTAGGGGAGAGGGTGGTGACAGTGGGGTTGGTTGTTGGAGTTTTACATCCTGGCAACATCTATGGTAATATCAAGACGGGCACCAACTTGTGACAGTACGCACTCATGGTGACTTTATACTGCAGCACCACTGGGAGACCAGGTCGTCAGCACTATGACCTGATTTCCCACTCAGTCGCATTATCCTGATTCTGAGCTGACCAGTCCTTGCCCTATCATCATATTAATTCCAAGTGCCAGGCTAGGTAACGATAAATATCAATTTTGTAAGTCATTAGTTTGACGCATCCGGGATTTGAATGTCTGACCTTCTGCATAGGAAGCTGGTGCTTTTACCAATTCGGCCGCCACGTTCGGTAATTGACAGAGAGGTCACACATTCTATGGTGTGTAACTATTTCAAAAACACATTTTAACAACACATTCCCTGATTTAAATAGATACAGTTAAAGCATGATTTAGATTTATGTTTAGATATGGATCTGATGTATTCTGTTTTATGCTTCAGATGATTTGTTGTTGTTGTTGAAGATTTATACTGCCTATCATGGATAAGCCTGAATAGGCTTGTTTTCACCATTAGACAGTTTGTCGATAGAAAGCCTGAGCCTACACTTTTACCGACCCAAGGGATTTTTAACCTCCCACACCACATAGACATGGTATGAGAGCAACCGGCCTTTGATGACGCTGTAAGTTATACACAGCGGTGGAAATCCAAATTGGCAGAGATGGGGGCATGGGGAATCGAACCACCGACCTTCAGATTAGGAGTCCGACCTAGAAAAAAGTCAGACACTCTAACCACTCCGCCACAGAGAACACCACAACTAATAACTAACTGCACTTGGGGTCAACTTAAAATTGGTCAATTTCAATTTCAATTGGGTTTTGACTTTCTGTCATTTTCTGAAATAAATATATGAAGAGTTCAGGCACAAAACCATGTAAACAGCAATCAAAAAAATGTAGTTTAAATAAAAATTTGTACCTGAAAATAATTTTATTTCTAACTGATTCCACTTTTAATATGATCACATGGTTATGAAGCAATGAACAAAAGAGTAGGAATATATCAAAAGAAATACACTTTGAAGGTTCGATACCAATGTTTATCTTCATTTTTCTGGATTGGCATTAACGTGGCTGTGTACCGATATCTAAGTTAGATATGTAGACTCATATGGAAATAATTGTTTTGGGTTTGAAAATGTGATGTTTTCATCGGACTATGCCGCTTTATATGAAAATCTGTGTTTTATTTCAGAAAATGCCGAAAGCATATTCAACCCCTGTTGCCAAAGCAACGTCCTAATTGACTGCATCCGGAAAAAGTCCAAGTGTGGTGCTGATGGTAAGGTTTGAATCCTTGTGAGACTGTCCTCAGTGATCAGGATAATTGTGAATAAGTCAAGTTGTGTTGGTCATTTTACTGTTTCTTTAATCTGGACTGGACGCGGTGGCCGAATCGGTAAGAGCGCAGGTTTCCCATGCAGAAGGTCGGGAGTCTCAATCGCAGCCGAGTCAATGCAATGACTTACAAAATTGATACGTGTCGCTACCTAGCCTGGCACTCAGCATTAATAGGATAGGGCAAGGACTGGTATCAGCAAAATGTGACGGAGTGGGAAATCGGGTGCTGGCATCCTTGATCTCCCAAAGGGGCAGCACTATAAAGTCGCTATGAGTGCACACTGTCACAAGTTGGTACCCATCATGATATGACTGTAGATGTTGCCAGGACGTATAACCCAAACAAATAACTTTAATCTGGAAGTTTCTGCGTGGTGCTGCCACCTATCGTTAACGGTCGTTATCAGTACCATTACAACAACAGAAACCCTATCACTATTACTAGTATTAGTATCAGTATCACTATCAGTCCAGTCCTAAAAATACAGAGCGCCAGGCAAGGTAGCGACGAGTATAATTTGCTAAGTATGTTGGGGGTTTTCCTCCTAGCAACATCTAAGGTCCTATCACGATGGCTACCCACTTGTGACAGTGCCACTTGTGACAGTGCGCACTCATGGCGACTTCATAGTCTTCTGGGATGACCTGATATCGCATTCAGTCACATTATCCTGACACTGAGCTAACCAGTCCTTGCCCTATCCTAATAATGCCGAGGGCCAGGCTAGATAGAAACAAGTATCAACTTTATAAGTCCTTAGTTTGACTCGGCTGGGATTCGAACTCCCGACCTTTCACACGGGAAGTGTGCCCTCTACCGATTCGGACACCACGTTGTTAGTATTAATTTATGGTAGAAACCATTATATGTGTTGATGTTTGTTTGTTTGTTGTTGTTTTACGTCCTAGCAACATCTAAGGTAATATCAGGACGGATTATATGTGTTGAAGAATTTTGTGTATTAAAAGTTGCATGGTCCGATGATGTTTGAATTGTTATTTGATTTTTAGATAAATATATCAAATTGATCGTTATAACCAAGTACTCATTAGTCTGGAGTAACTTTGATGAAAAATGGCTAGTTTTGAAGCAATTTGAGCTGAAAGAACCCTAAATACTTTCTACAAGCTTTCCAAAAGTTCTTGAGTTATGACGCGTATTGACATCTCGCAATGACCGCGTTACATATATGGTAGTTGGAATGAGAGTGTGGGTAAGTAGGCTACGAGATTGACCTAATTGCTTTATGAGTGTTCCTGTCTCAAATTTGGTGTCCAAGGTGATGAGGCAATAACTTCACTGATTATTCTGTATAGGCTGTTCCCAATCCTTAGCTAATGCACGAGTATCTCAGTTGGATATATAGAACCAAATTTAAGTGTTTTGGTTTTGAAAAAAATATGTTTCATCGGGCCATGCAACTTTACCTAAATGAAATCTACTTGTACTGATGACTTAATCTGGTCCCATGGCCTTTTTCACATACCGCTGAGAGATCTGCGAGTGATTTAACTGCACACTGAATCAATGTTTCTTTGTTGGGGTTTTACATCCTGGCAACGTCTAAGGTCATACCAGGATGGGTACCGACTTGTGACAGTACGCACTCATGTCTTCCCAGTGTTGCCCCACTAGGAAATTGTCAAAATTAAAACAACTACCTACATTTGGTCCTATATATCCAACTTAGATACTGGTGTATTAGCTAATGATTTGGGACAGCATATACAGAATAACCTGTGAATTTATAACATCACCCCTTTGGACATTCACTTTGAAACACACATTATGCAGGGAGGCCATTAATCAATTAGGCCAATCTCATGACCTCATTAGAGCCAAGAAGGCCCACTATGCAGGGCCATACCTAGGATAAGTAGGTACATCGTGAGATGGCCATCTGGGTCATAGCCGCAGGACTTTTGGCAAGCTTGTCGAAATTATTGTGGATTCTTTCAGCTCAAATTGTTCCAAAACTAGCCATTTTTCATCAAATTTACTCGGGACTAATGCATATTAGGATATAATGGTCAACCTGAGCTATTTATTTCAAATATGACAAACAAATTCAAACGCCATCGGACCATGGAACTTTAAACACATAGGAAAAAATGATATGGTTGAAAAGACCAGCGTTGTCCTGACATATCATGTATTCTAATGTCGAAGAGTCAATCAAATGAAACAAATTAAGTTTGTACATTTAAAAATTGCTTGCCCATGGCAGAACGCGGTGGCGGAACGCGGGCATTCGAATTACAATTTTGATTCTTGTCGCCAACGAGCCTGGCACACGGCATTAATAGGACAGGACAAGGACTGGTTAGTTCAGTGTAAGGAAAATGTGATGGAACGTAACCAGACAGGATGGCCGAATGAGTTAGAGGGTCCGTCTCCCATGTTGGTAGATCATGGGATCGTATGTTTGAATCCTGGTTGAGTCAAACCAATGACTTAAAAATTGATACTTGTCGCTTCCTAGCCAGGCACTCGACATTATTAGGATAGGGCAAGGAGCAGTGGAATGAAGAAGACCAATCGTCTGCGACTGAAATTTCCCCTGCTTAAACAACTAATGTACAAAAAAAACACAAAAAAACGTGATATCGGGTCACGGTGACGCGTCTCCCAGTGGGGCTAGCCGCATTACAACGCCAACAAACAACAAGCAAGCATTGCTGGGGACAGGTACAATAGTATTAATAGCCAGTAAATACGTTTGTGTGTGTGGTTATATCAATAATTAGTAGGGGAGCGGGACGTAGCTCGGTCGGTAGAGTGTCCATCTGTGAAGGTGTGGGTCATCCTATCGATCCTGCTCAGTGGACCCATTTGCAGTTTGGGTTACTTTCCATTCCAACCAGTGGTCCACAACTGGTTCATCAAAGGGGGTGGACCAGATGGGATGGCCGAATGAGTTAGAGCATCTCTCTCCCGTGTTGGTAGATCTTGGGGTCGCGGGTTCGAACTCTGGTCGAGTCAAACCAATGACTTAAAAATGTATACTTGTCGCTTCCTAGCCTGGCGCTTGGCATTATTAGGATAGGGCAAGGACTGGTTGGCTCAGTGTCAGGATAATGTGACTAAGTGGTCATGGTGCAGGGGGCCTGATTTTCCAGTAGGGCAGCATTATAAAGTCGCCCTAAGTGGGCACTGTCACAAGTCAGTACCCGTCCTGATATGACTTTAGATGTTGCTAGGACATAAAACAACAACAAACAAACAATCAAAGGTTGTGGTATGTGCTGTCCTGTCTATGGGAAACTGCATATAAAAGACCCCTTGATGCTTATCGGAAAGAGTAGCCTATGTGGCGGCAGTGGGTTTCCTCCAAAGAAATATGTCAGAATGACCATATTTTTTACATCCAATAGCCGATGATAAAAATCAATGTGCTCTAGAGGAGTCGGTAAATAAAATGAGCTCTTTTTTTCTCTCCAAAATTAGTAGTGTTAATTTGTTAGTAACGGCACCCCCAGAATTAATGATGAGTCATGGCCGCCATGCTTATTGAACCTGAGTAATGGCTGTCAATAGGACCCCCTCGGCACGCCTTAGTGCAATGCATCCTGAATAATTCAGGGTTATCAAGTTGACGGGAAACACCTTTGGGGCTGCCCCCCCCCCCCCGACCCCCGAGGCTGGCTGAACATATTGTATTTATGCAATATAATATTCAATAATGAATGTTGATTCAGATTAGCTGAATTGCTGGAGTGGTAAACAGGCTGACTTAATGCGCCTTATATGTATAGATTCTGAGAAAGGATCCCTTTGTTGTTGTCTTCAAACAGTTATTTTATAATATATATATAATGTAATATATAATATATATATACACATAATATATTATATATATAATATATATTATTACATTATTATATATATTATATGATATATAAAATATCATATATATATATATTTATTATATAGGCGTCATGTGTGGAAGGTCGGGAGTTCGAATCCCGGCCTAGTCGTAACTACTGAGCATGGCACTCAGCATTAATAGTATAGGAAAAGGAATCGATAGCTCAGTATCAGGATAATGTGACTGAGTGGGATATCGGGTCATGGTGCCAGTGGCCTGCTCTTCCAATGGGATAGCACTATCAAGTTGCTATGAGTGCACGCAGTCATAAGTCGGTACCTGTCCTGATATGATCTTAGATGTTGCCAGGACGTAAAACAACAACAAACACATTTTATTTGGCGTTGAATTGTTTAGTTGGTATTAATTCTCCTGCCCTAATTTTCCAGTGTCACCTTGAGTTATGAAATACACTCATTCATTCCATCATTTAGGCCTGCAAGCATTCACCGTGTGAAATCAGGGTTCCCATTCTTTTTTGTGCTTCTTTTTTTAATGACTTTTTAAGTGTTTTTTTAGGACCATTAAAGCAGTTTTTTTAAAGACCAAAGTTAAGAAATTCCACAGCTTTTTCAGGATGCAATAATAATACTCAAGGTTCTGAGTCTGCTCCATAATGTGCGGGGAAATTCCAATGTAATCTTTGGAGGACAGCCAAGGTTGGCCCAAAATTATTATTATCTGTCTACAGTAACCATGAGAAATTGTTTCAAAATGACACCAAATGTCACCATTGACAGAACGAGTGTTCAACCTTGATATAAGGACAGGTTACAAAACTAAAATTCATAAGCCTACCTAGAGTTACTGCATAAAAAACAATTCACTTGGCCTAACAACAAAAATACCTTAAAGTGCAAGTCATGTGGTGAAAAAGTCAGGCTAAACAAAATTTGAATCCTCACATCAGCATTGTTGGCGCTATTTATGAATTAAAAATGTCATGTGTTTGTGTCATTTTTAATTCCTTATAAGACATTTAGTGTAATTGTATGACTCTTCATCACTAAATTTTTGCATTTTGAAAAGGTTAGTATTTTTTAGGTTTGTTATGACCAGTATGAACCAAGGAAATTTGTCATGACGTGTTTTGCAGTTGTGATTGACCTGATTGACCTTAACGGTCACGTGAGGGACCTGCCTGGAAGGACCGGGGACCGTGCTTCGATGTTCTTAGATGGTCGGCAGACATATATCCTGATAAAGGTCGAGCGTGAGTATAATTGAACTACGTGGACTCGGATGAATGGTATATATTTGCACTTTTTAATGCACTAGAATGGTAATCATACATGCGTGAGTATAATGAGAGAAGGCCCCAAGATGCTTAAGCCCTATAGTTCTAGTCTCTTATTGTGGGGTCGGCGGGATGGCAGAGTAAATTGTCCGTCACCGTCCGCCGCCAAGTCGTAGTGGACAAGATCGTCTTTTGCTCACTTTATATAGCAGCTTAGCCGGCCCGAAATGTCACGACTACGTATAGTTCGTAACTTTGTAACAATTTTGTCTGCTGACGTCGTATCTGATTTACATATGGTGTCCGCCAGCGCTGCGTGGTTACTCGGCGTAGTTCCAAAAGACCCGCTGAGCATGGCCGATATACGAATTTAATGTTAAGGTTCGAGTAAAGGTGGCGCCAGCGGTCGTTTGAATAAGAATCCGACTCCAGCTTGTTCAATTACCCATCTTGCGAGCAACATCGACAATGTTACCAACACTGCCGTAATGCTAACATCAAATTGTTGCTGTTTGATAAACAAAAGGTGTATTGTTACAGTAGGATTGGGAGAGATGGCATATGAAGATCACATGTTGCTGTGTGATAAATAAAAGGTCTATTGTTACAGTAGGATTGGGAGAGATGGCATATGAAGATCACATGTTTTTGTGTGATAAATAAAAGGTGTATTGTTACAGTAGGATTTGGAGAGATGGCATATTAAGATCACATGTTGTTGTGATAAATAAAAGGTCTATTGTTACAAGAGGATTGGGAGAGATGGCATATGAAGATCACATGTTGCTGTGTGATAAATAAAAGGTATATTGTTACAAGAGGATTGGGAGAGATGGCATATGAAGATCACATGTTGCTGTGTGATAAATAAAAGGTCTATTGTTACAAGAGGATAGAGAATGATGGCATATGAAGATCACCTGAGGAGATGTATAGCTGCATAGTCCGATGAAGCATCAACTTTTCAAAACCAAAAGAATTATCTAAAATGTATTTGACACATCTAACTTAGATAATGATGCACTTATTAAACATTTGTTGCCACAAAAAGGGAATAATGCTGAGGTA
The DNA here is from genome assembly GCA_030323885.1 of Branchipolynoe longqiensis. NCBI lineage: Eukaryota > Metazoa > Annelida > Polychaeta > Phyllodocida > Polynoidae > Branchipolynoe > Branchipolynoe longqiensis. The sequence goes on from CM059195.1 coordinate 79,766,777, forward strand.
ATTTAATAGAACCTGGTTCTGCTGAAGCCTATGGTGTCAGAGTGTTGGCAAGTTTGCCTAAACTAATTTTACATATTTGCACTTCAAATATCTAAAGACTTAGCCATTTAAAATAAAAGCTACTTCAAACAAAAGTAAGGTCGGTTATATAACAATCAATTTAATATATTTATCTCAGAAAAATGGCAGAAACTCAAAGTCATCAGACTATGCAACTTTAAGCTACTAACATTGTCATATCATTGTCTCAGGGAAGATACAATAGAGACTTATAAGGTTATTTTTTACTGGAGTCTATGACAATGATGTCACAACGGGTTTGTTCAACCTCAGAATAAACAGTAACACCAGAGGCCAATAACATAAGATCTTCAATAAGGTGCCCAGGCTTGAGGTCAGGAACCACTCATTTTTCTTTTGAATGACAGACTCCCACACCAAGTGGTTGAAGCACCAACGGCAGAAGCATTTGAGAGAAGGCTGGATAGACATTGGAGAGGACGCCCATAATTATATGACTTCAGGGCTCCATGGACCTCCATATGTGTGCAAATAAATAGTTCTTTTTTAGCAATACGAGCTGGCACAAGAGCCCTAATAGGACTGAAATCAGCTAGAAGTTAATCTGTAAGTTAAGCTGTAATGCTAGGTACACACCTACCGTTTTTCCGCACCCACCTACCATATACGATCAAAATCTCCCCAAAAGTCGTGAGGTGTGCACTCCCCTAGCACACCTACCGATTGCGATTCACGACTTAAAAATCACTTTTAGGGCTAAAACGGATTCCTTACGATTGCGATTCGTGATTCGAAAAATGAATCGGCCCGTTTTCAGTTTTAAGCGGGTCGGGTCGGGTCGGGTCGAGTCGCGAGTTTTAGTGCGCGAGTCGTAAACGGTAGGTGTGTACCTAGCATAAGTCCTGATATGACCTTAGATGTTGATAGGACGTAAAACAACAAACAAACAAATTCTATGCTGTCCCAAAAAGCTCCAGCTGTGGGTGGTTGTTTCTAATACTAGCAAAGCTTGGGGCAGCGCACCGTTTGCTTGTTGTTTTACGTCCTAGCAACATCTAAAGTCATATCAGGACGGGTACCGGTGTCGAGGTTTAAAACCCCGGCCAGATCGCATCCCCTGCCATGGCTTCTGCGCATGCGCGGATTTTAAGCGCGTCGTCTGCGCATGCGTCAAATTCTCCCCAGTTTCAATGGCCGTGACCAATCTTCATACAGAAAAAGTGAAATATCTCTAAAACTACACCACTTAGAAACAAACTGCTTGGTACACATATAGAAAACATATTCAACGAATAGATTATATTAAATTTATACCGTTAGGGTTGTGCATTTCTATTAATTTTTAATAGTGGCAGTGACAGTGTGTATTCGTTCTGCAGCCGAGCTGCGCGCACATACACAATGTTTACAAACTCCGCGCATGCGCAGAAGCCACGGCAGGGGATGCGATCTGGCCGGGGTTTTAAACCACGACACCGGACTTGTGGCAGTCCACCTACGCGCTGTCCCTGCTACCCTGCTGCCAGCTGGTGGAGTGGAACTGCAACAGCGGGCAGTGTTGTCCCTGTCGCCACCTCGTGGTAGTGGCGCTCATTACGGACTACTACAGAATAGATATAGTTTGCTTGTTTGTTGCTTTACTTCCTACCAACATCTAAGGTCATATCAGAACGGGTAACGACTTGTGACGGTGCACACTCATGGCAACTTCATAGTGCTGCCCCACTGGGAAACCAGTCCACCGACACCATGACCAATATCCCACTCAGTCACATTATCCTGATATTGTGCTAACCAGTCCCTTGCCCTATCCTATTAACGCCGAGCGCCAGGCTAGATAGTGACAAGTATCGATCTTATAAGCCATCAGTTTGACTCGGCTGGGATTCAAATTTCACTCTGCGCTCTACCGATTCCATCACCACGTCCAGTCACATCATAAGCGATGTTTACACGGGTAATTGTAAAGCGAATTAGACAAAGCGATTTATATGAAGCGAAGTAGTAGCGCGTTTACACACGGAGCGGTTTAAGGCGGAAATCGATATCTGCGCAAGACTAACCAGCGCCAGTTTCGGTTAGTCGACGTCGCCACGAGAGAGTGTGGGTTCGACCTAGATATGTATGGACTGAATCGTATTGGTTTGGAACGGTCAAAACTTCCGCTGGGCAGTGAAAACCTTAAAATAAATCATGAAAAAAATATCTGTGCACAGCTAGCGGTTTCATAGTCAAAATTTACCAGAAAGTCAACTAACTCAGGTCTCGACTGTGACGTCCTTAATCCGCCTCAACTAATTTGCTTGCATCTACACATGCAAGATAGGCCGACTCAAGTTAGATCGCTTCATATAAACTACCTCGCGAAGCGGTTTACTTGAAGTGAATTAGTTGAGGTGAATCAGCCCTAATCCGCCTTAAGTCGCGTTTACACGGCGAATGTAAACCGAACTAGACAAGGTGATTTATATGACGCGGCTTAACTCGCCCGTGTAAACAGGGCTATAGATATCTAGAGAGTTTGTGCATTTATTCGATTCATTTCTTGATATTTTCTGCAGAGCAAGAAGGCGATTTACCCACCAAGTACACGTCACTTCTGAACGGCATTGAGGATTACCATCCGGACTTACAAGGTTTGGGCACGATTTTTGAAGTTGCATAGTCTGATCAAGCATCATATTTGTTTAACCAAAGCACCCACCTGGATTTGATTCTACAGAATTAGGAAGAGTTCATGTGTAAAACGCTGTAAACCCCAACACAAAATTGAATTAAAATAAATGGTTTTTACCTGAATGTAATTTTAATTCTCATTAATTCCTCTTTACCTGTGATGAAATATGTATGGACCAATGAACACAAAAACTGGAATGTAAAAATTGAACCTGTATATATAGGGCTGAGACCGATGTAAACTTATCTCAATATTTTGACCGGCCAGATGCCGCCAGATGCCGGCGTATGTGAAGCGTATGAGGCATACACCGCCATACGCTTTCATAAATCCGTCCGTCCAAATTTTGTTGTGCATGCTAAAAAAAAACCGACCTATGAGGCAGGGATGAAAGTGGTCTCCGGCAAAAAAAGCGGAAATGCTGATATTCTCCCATAGGTTTAGCATTGTCAGGGAATCGCGGAAAATTCCCGGAAGTTGGGTATCATATATATTGGTATACGCTGATAGTGCTGCGCCGTTTGAAGCATGTATTTGTAGTAGTGCTGCGGCAACTGCACTACATATTAGTATACGCTTATGGTGCTGCAGCGTAAAACAGTACAGCATATATGTTAATCGTGCTGCATGATTGAAAAATCCCGGAAATCCGCGAAATCGCGGAGATCTTTCATCCCTGATGAGGGCGTATGGCCCATACTGTCAAAAAATGTCACAGCACGCTCCCATACGTTACTCGTACGCTCCTCGTAGGTTCCACATACGCTCAAAACCACCCGAAAGGTCACCAAATGTCATCATAGGCCGGCACGCGCAGGACCTACGTAGGTTTTCAATACGCTCCCGCCATACGCCGTAATGTGACAGGGCCTTTACATTGCCACGTCCGACTCAACCGTTTTTCCTGATGTGAGTCGACGTCGACCCACAGAGAGACTAGCGTCGGACTGACATGAGTCCAGTGTATACTCGAAGGCAACGCGTTCACACCACATTCACAACACGTTAGACAACGTTACACATGCTAGAAGGTCGTCAACGATGTGAACTACGTCAGGACACATTTGCGAAATGTTTGAGCTACGTTAGGCACACGTCACAGACACGTTTGATCACGTTGACCTACGCTGCCGTAACTCGACTTATCTCGACGTCTGCCTAACGTAAGCATGATGTAACCCGCCGTACCTCAACGTAATGATCAAAATTCACCTATGTTGGCTCACGTTAGCTCGTTACATCGTAGTGTGACAGGCCTATAAGTCTATGGTTTCAAAAATCTAGCAGTGTAGGCTACCCCTCACTTCAGCCTCATGACTACATTATCGCACTGTAAGCATTTGTGAACAATTTCTCCCAGCATAATTTTTTACGCGTACTAAATCTTATAATATGCACTTTTTGTTCTGTACTTACAATTTAAAAATTTCCTGTAAGCGCATGTGAACAATTTTGTGCTTAGAAATAACTAATGTTTTTATTTCTGGCTATATATTATGTTAATATTATTTCTATCTCCATTGAAACTGCTACAAATGCTTATTGTTATCCTTTTCTTCACACAGCCAAACTGTACAGCTTAAGCCAGGGTCCGATGAAGGAGGAACCTCCGCAACCGATTAAGAAGTCAAAGTGGAACGCCATGAAAACCAAAATCACAATCACCAACGCTCTGAGCAGAGGCCGGGGAAGCAAGAGCAGTAGGAGTAGCATGTCCTAACACTAACAGGAAGGACTGTAGATCAAGTTTGTTGGGTTTGTTTGTTGTAGTTTTACGTCCTGGCTACATTTATGGTCATATCAGGATGGGTACCAACTTGTGACAGTGCACACTCATGGGTGACTTTATAGTGCTGCCCCACTGGGAAATAAGGCCAACAGCACCATGACCTGATATCCCACTCAGTCACATTATCCTGACACTGAGCACACCAGTCCTTGCTCTATCCTATTAGTGCTGATTGCCAGGCTAGGAAGTGACAAGTATCAATTTTGTACGTTATTGGTTTGACTCGAATTGGAATTGAACTCCTGATCTCCCACATGGGAGGTCTGCGCTCTATCGATTCGGCCACTGCACCAGGTCAAACTGTAGATTAAAGATTCACCCCTATCTCTAATAGAGTAGGGGTGAATAGTCCATATTGCTTGGACAATGTGGGTAATTCGGGACCGAGTCGGAGCTGAACCTCCCTATTCCACCCGATTAATGCTACACCTCCCCCTTCCCCCCTTTTATTCATAGGCGCCCATATCATTTAACTTCAGGTGGCGAGACCGGCGCACGCGCTGGTGTCGCAGTTTCCACCGTCACCAGTTTCCGCGGTACGCCTACACTCAAATGCATTGTCAATGGCCGTGAGCAATCTTCATACAGAAAAAGTGAAATATCTCTAAAACCACACCACCTAGAAACAAATCGCTTGGTACACACATATAGAAAACATGTGTACCAAAAACATTATATTAAATTTATAAGGTTACTGACGATGCTGTTCGATTTTGACGTATGCGCAGAAGCGATGCGTACCACGGAAACTGGCAGACGGTGGAAACTGCGACATCGGAGCCGCCGCCTGTACCCGGTGACCCCTCTCTGACGTCATTTTCGGCCCCCCCCCCCCCGAAATGCCCCATCGGTTAAAGCTAGTAGTAGGCTATTTACCACTGTGTGGTAATGGGGCTGATTGCACACTACACTTTTCACCCCAATGTAGCATTCATAGGAGTTAAGCCCAGAGTATGTACACATGTGAGGATATGGCAATTAAGGCTATTTTAAGGCTTTTCTAAAGCTGTTTATGATAGGAATTAAAGACTATTTTCATTTGGATTTCAGGGGAAAACCAACAATTCAGTAACGCGAAAGCAAGATGTAAAGTGGTAATTAGAATGTTTATTGTTGAATGACTCGAAGTATCTCATAGTTATATTGTCTTTATCAGTCTATCATCGTACATGTGGGCTACCAGGACGCTCAACCCTAGGGCTTCCCGGTCTTACAGATGGGAGGGTGGGAGGCTGAGAAAGGGTGAGACAGCTCCAGGCACCACGCGGGTTCGGATGCTCGGAAGAAGTGAGCAGGTCAGCCCGGCGCCACGTGGTGGGGAGTGGAGTTTCCACTAGATGGCGTAGGGGTGCTGGGTTCGACTCCCAGCCAGAAGGGGGCGCCAGGGGAGAGCGTCGGGGTGAGTTTGTAATGCTTTCGCGCCCCGAATTATCCATGTTGACTTCAACATGTGGCAATTCAGTAACGCGAAAGCAAGATGTAAAGTGGTAATTAGAATGTTTATTGTTGAATGACTCGAAGTATCTCATAGTTATATTGTCTTTATCAGTCTATCATCGTACATGTGGGCTACCAGGACGCTCAACCAAAAGTAGAGGAGAGCGCCCTGGGAGCCGAGACCACGGCATTCCGAGGCACATAAGTGTAGACTGCGTCGGACGACCATGTCCCGAGTGCCTGTATCTCGTCCAGTGTTGAGCCTGCCAGAGCGCAAGCCTGGGCGCCGCCCCTTCGCAGGCTGTGGAGCGTGAACGCGTCCGGAGATGGGTGGGCGGCCGCCCGTAGGGCCAGCCTGATGGCGGCAGTCAGTGTGGCTGCTCGTAGGGGTTCGCCCGATGGTGTGACAAAGGCAGGGCCGTCGCGGTAGAGATTACCCTGGCTGGCATAAGAGAGCCACGCCTGGACAGGGCAGCAGGTTGAGCCGGGGATGGCCGGGACTGCGATGTTAACGGGTGGGCCCGACCTCCAGCGGGTTTTGGTAGAGATAACCCGTACGTTGATACCTGCCGTGGTGATGGTGACGTCAGACGCGCGGAGTGCGTGGCCATGGGCCGCGGTGGGGCTGGAATCCAGAAGGTTCGACTGCCTCAACAATGTGAAGTACCCGAGCAGGAGGCTGGCAGTCAGGACCCTGGCATTGGGGCCCGCGGACCGGAGATAGAGGACAATGTTCTTGATGTCGGTCGGTGTTAGCGCGGGAGCCCGGCAGGCATTGTGGGTCGTGGTGCGCTGGACTCCTCTTTTTGCCAGCATCACGGGGTAGGAGTCGAAGGCGGCCGTGTCTACCCCGAACGTTCTCAGGAGTGTGCGAGCGCCGCTGAGGTAGTTCAGGGCAGCGCCGGTCGTTGCCAGCGTCTCGGATAGGTGCAGTACGTACGATAGTATGTCGTACTGAGTCGGGGCGAGTGGCAGTGCCCGATGGTGCCTCATGTACTGGATGTAAGTCCTCGCCTGGAGGTTTTTGTTGCGCCATGTGCCGGGCGCCAGGCCGGCCGCGATCAGGTCAAGTAGGCGTGCATGGTGTGCGTCCGTGTAATCTGGGGAGAGAGGCAAAAGAGATGGTACGATTCCCAGATTTGTAAATTTACAGTGTCGGGGACAGTGCCTGGTCGTGGTCAGGGTATACTCGTATTAGGCTGTACTGTGCTAGGATGAGGGAGGTCCTGCCCGCCGCCTCCGGGTCGAACCCCATTCGGCTCAGGCCATCGGCAAGGGTCAGTTCCTTGCCCGCCTTGTGGTGTATGACAATGTCACAGCTTGTCTGCGCCGCGAATAGCCATAGCTCGCGTGCGCATGCGCATAGCACCTGGTCCCTCCCGGTGCCGCTGGTGAGCACCTGCTGTGATGCGATGTTGTCTGTATTGACGTGGATGGTATAATTTTCAGGGTTGGACGGTGTGAGCGCTTTTATGGCAACTATCAGGTTGACTGCCTCCAGCTGTGCGATGTTAGGGTAGCGGTCAGTGTGCTCGCTGGAGTAGTCAGTGCTGAAGTAGTGTGTGGGGGAGTGGGCCCCGCCCCCTCTGAGTGAGGAGTCACACTCGATCACCCAGGGCTCACGCGGGCGGTCGTGTATCAGTACCAATCTGTTGGTCGCCCGGGCATACTGGTGGAACCAGGCGATGTCCATGAGCAGCTCATCCGGAACCTGGTGCCTTCCTCTGAAGGGGGCATCGCGCAGTGCTTTCAGGATCCTGCCTATGAAACGCTTGCCGGGTCGGACGCATTTTGCTATATGCTGTAGTCGGCCGACCAGTCGCTGCATCTCCCGCCTGGAGGCGAGCCTGCCGCTGTTCCAAGTCTTGCAGTCCATAAGCACGTCCTCCAGCTTGTCCTCTGGTATCTCGACTCTCATGTCGGTGGTGGAGATTTTAAATCCGAGCCACTCCAGTTGGGTCGTGGGGGGAATGCATTTTGGTACTGATAGTGCAAGTCCGAGCTCACCGGTGATACTCATGATGTCGTCGTATGCCTTCCACGCCTCGGCCTCGGTCCCGGCCGCCCCAACGAAATCATCGAGGTAGCACAGGACGTGGTGGCCTCGGCGCCTCATGAGGTATACTACTGCTGCTGTGGTCCTGGCGCAAGCGAGGGAGGAGGTGCGGCACCCGAAGGGTGGCGCAGCATCGATGTAGTACCTCCCGTCGACTTGTATTCCCAGCAGGGGTGAGGATAGGGGGCAGGTCCTTAGTTGCCTGTATGCCCTTGCGAGGTCCGCCCCCCACAAGTAGCAGCCCTCACCCAGCCGGGCCACCTCGTCGGCGAGGTCCATTATCCCAGGCAGGGTGTAGGTGAGGGGCTGGCCTTGGTATTGTGCGCGCCTAATTCCGGCATTGACACTGGCCCCGGCCGGGTAGCTCAAATCAACTATCACCCTTCGTTCGTCGGAGTTCCGTTTCTCCCTGGTCATCATTGGACTCACCTGTGTCCAGGGGTGGAAGGGCGGCGCAGGGAATGGTCCGATGAGGGCTCGGTGTTTTAGCTCGCGGTCGACGTACCTCCGTATGTGGTCAGAGTGGTCGTGTGACTCAGTGTGGTTGGCAGTGGCTGCAACAGGCGGCAGGTCAGCAGAGTAGTCGACCGGCCAGCCGAATTCCAGGTAGTCGACCAGGTCGGTATCGTGGTAATCGGCAAGTAGGCGCCGCCAGGCAGGGATGATGAGGGCCGATGGCACTGGCAGCCTCGCTCCGATATGGTTCGGCAGTGCGGTGTCCCGTATGGCATCATACAGTTTCATGTAGCCGGTATTGTTGGCCCATAGCTTTGGTATGGTGAAAGGCCATATCTCCTGTAGTACGCGACGGTACGTTGTTGGGGTGTGCGGTGGGTTGTATAGAACTGGCGCGCTGTTATTGGCATCGTTAATAATTTCTTCGATGTCATCCGCCGGGGTGTCCAGCAGCAAGTGGTCTGGGGGCCTGTCGTCATAGTATGCCACAACGCCGGCTTGCCGTGGTGTGGCGGTCGTGTTGGGGCATTGGCCATCTGCGTGGTCGATAACATTGTTATTGAAGTTGTTTACGGTACCTGTGGCGCCCTCCGGGGTTGGGCGGTGGTTGTCATGGCCGCGGCTGGGCGGTTGAGGTGGTGTGTGGCGTTGACGCCTGGTGTCGCCACGAGTTGTGTGGATAGCTGGTTCGCGGTTGGTCGGCGACCGGCGGCAAGCCGGCAGCAGGGCCCGGCCGCCGGTGGCGCCATGCAGCGTATCTGGCGGGAGACAAGAGTGTAAACAGTGTGGCGGCTGCGCCGTGTAGTTACCGGTGGCTTCCCCGGTGGGTGAGCCATGTGGTGGTCGGCTCCGATTGCTGGCGGTCGTGCCACGTGGTGTTGTTGGTGGGGGAGTCGGGGCCCGGCGAGTGGCAGCGCCGACCGGGTCGCGGCGTGGTAGTGTGGTTAGGTGTGCCGTGGGCCGCTCATGGTGGGTGGTGGCGGGGACGCCGGTGGCGCCACCCGGTGCACTATTTTGGAAATGGAAAGGGTAGAAGCCACCGCTCACGACCTGTGGAACTAGGTCAGCATTGTTATGGCGAGCAGTATTTCGGTGAGCAGTGTTTTGGTCAGTTTCACAGTAATCAGGGTCATATTCAGAGTCAGTGTCAACATATTCGCCCGTATACTTGTGGTCATCGGTGTCAACCTCACTTTCGGTACCAGTGGTACCATCCTCCCCCGGTTCGACGTCGCAGTCATGGAGAGATTGGTGAGCACTGGTAGTCTCAAGAAATAGGTCAGCCCGGGCTGCACCGGGTGTGCCAACCGGTATCACCGGTTGAAGGGCCGCTACTGGTATGGGTTCGCGGCCGTCTACCGAAAATCCTGGTCGTTACCATCATTCCCTTGATTTTTTCGATCCAAGAACCGCTTTTTGTTTTGGCACACCTTCTCTTGATGTGGGTTGGCCTTAGCATATTTGGAGGCGCACCATGCGCAGAGGTGGCACTTCCGATCGGGACTGAGGCCATGTGACGTTGTGAAGCCACAATCATTACCCCAGTTCCATTGCTTACATGGGGTGCCGTCGGTTTCTTTATTATATTGTGGTCGGGTATAATCACCCTTGCTCCGCTGCCCGCTGCTCACGGCCGTCTCGGCCAGCCGCGGGGCACCGTCAGTCTGGGCAGTACGGGTGTTTTTTCGGCCAGCTATCCGCGCGCCTGCGACGCAGGCGTCGCGTTGCACATCTTTTATGGCGTATTGGTCCACCCATCCATACGGGAGGCGGCCATCGCCGATCATGGAAAATACAGTTTCTGACCAGTTTCGGCACGTCTGCCAGTCCCAGGACGTGGCCATTGTGGCAAGCTGGTGCAAGTGCTCAAATAGGGGAACAGGCCAGGAGGCTGGCAGGGCGCGGTCCTTGGTCATCCTGCACAGTGCAGCAAAATACTCTGCCATACCGGCTTCTTCCATGTTAATGCGTACATTTCTGTTACCTCTAATGACATAGCGGTGTGGGCCTAGTATGTTATTACCTCGTTTCTTGCCCAGGGCTGAACCTGCCGCCACGAGCAGCTCATTTACAGCTTCAGTTCTCTCGGTGTCTTTCACCTCGGCCGGGTTGACTAACTCATAGAACGGGGTCCTAGTGGATGAGAGCTCCGCCGCCTCATGGGTCGGAACCAGATCTTTTAGAAAAGGAACGAACTCACAGTTTGTGTTGGCGTCGGTCTGCTCGGCGTAGTAGTGGTGTAGGCCAAGCGGGTGTGGGGCCACCATGGCCCCTTGGGCGGCGGCGGCGGCTGCTGCTGCGGCGGCGGCAGCTGGGGTGGGCCGGGCTGGGCCCGTTGGGATCGCACGTGGTGCGATCCGGTCAGCGGCGGGTGCCGGCGAGCTAGTCCTCCTCCGTTTGGCGGTACTCTCGATAGAATCAATGCGATCGTTGAGTCCATCGGTTAATTTCGTCATCTGTGCTTGCATTGCCGCCATCGCCGCAACCATGTCACGGGCATCGCCGCCATGGTGGCTCCGGCTCCTGGTACGGGTGCGTGTGCGGCTCCGGCGCCTTGCACCCCCCGCACTGTCGCGCCGTTCCACGGTTCGGCTTGAACGAGCAGTGTGGTGCTCACTCCGATCAGGACCATCCATCGGGATTATAACCGATCTGGGTCGTCCTCTCCCTCTGGTTGTTGGCACGGTAGCTACTTCAGTTGCAGCGCTAGCACGCGCCTTCCTCGTGCGGGTAACAGGCATGATGTTGTATGTTTACGGAGTGAGAAAGGGTGAGACAGCTCCAGGCACCACGCGGGTTCGGATGCTCGGAAGAAGTGAGCAGGTCAGCCCGGCGCCACGTGGTGGGGAGTGGAGTTTCCACTAGATGGCGTAGGGGTGCTGGGTTCGACTCCCAGCCAGAAGGGGGCGCCAGGGGAGAGCGTCGGGGTGAGTTTGTAATGCTTTCGCGCCCCGAATTATCCATGTTGACTTCAACATGTGGCAATGGCGAATGGCGATTTTGGACTAATTTAGATCAGTGGGGACAGTATAATGGAATTCAAGGCTTATCAAGACTAATTACCCAAAATAGGTTAAATTCAACGCTTGTTAAGGCCTTGAAATGGAGTGAATGAAGTTCAAGACTTTCCAGGCACCGTCTGGACCCTGTAAGCCCAACAAATATTGGATATCTCAATTATGCAATTTCGTACATAGTAACTCTTAACAAATACATTTGACAAAGATCATGACAAGTTTATTGTATGATTAAAACAGTGAACTTTTCAGTAAATAGCAAAGGAATAACAAAGACCCTATAATACTAAGACTGCTCACTCCCTATCTCTCCCATGGTAATGCCAATTTTGCATTGCCACCTTGGGGTTGGTTTGATCAGCCAGGCTGCTGGTTGGTGTTTCACATGTAAACACATACAATTATATTATACATGAGATAGGTAAGTATGAATACACATCAATATGAAATTGCTATGAACAAATACAGATCATCATCACCATCATCACACATCTTTCACATTCATATATACATTTATAAATATAATATAGCAACTGTTTAACCAAGAGAACAGCCAGCACACCAAGTGGTGGGTTTGATCATTTTGATTACACAGTACAGGCTGAGTGAACCGTCTTAGTATTATAGGGTCTTTGCAAATACCTACATGCTGTGGCGTACAATTGACTAGTAAATACATTTAAGGTGTAATCATTGCTAACTTGTAATTTTCATTATTCAAGATCTTGGCAAAGGAGATGCCACAGTAAGAAAAGGAACTAAAATGAACGGGGGATGAAAGTCTTTAGGGTAATAGAAATACATCGAACATATATGGTCATGGATTTAGGTAATACACAATATAACATCATTCAAGGATGGCCAATTCAAACTATTCAACTTAACAGTACAATCCTATGTAGTGTTGACAATAACACAATAATGAATATGACATTACTCACTGTAAACTTATTCTGCGTTATGCTAAGTGCTTGTGCTCAGTGCCAGATTTCCCTATAAGCTTGGCCGGCTGAAGCCTAAGGCCTCAAAATCTAGCGGGGCTCCGGCCAAGGTGTATATTTGTTTACGCTGTGATAGGCCTTTGGGAGGGGCCTCACAAGTGGAATAGCCTAGTGCCTCTCTTCATCTAAATCGGGCACTGCTCGTGCTGCGAGGACACAAAAGCCCTAATAATCAAGGAAATAAGATGAGTGTTTGCCCCTCCTTTGACTATGGCAGAGAGCTTTGTCTTCATGGTGATGTGCGTGGAATGTCACGTGACAACTGTAGGTGCGGTGTAATTGTCTCCAGAAGCTCAACTTGTGATATGTTTGGGTTTCGTTCCCATCTAAAGACGACAGGGGCCTATCTTTGGATGCTCAGATGGTACGCAAATGGAATAAAACGCGATTAGAATCAAACACAATGGAATAAACCGCCCTAAAACATCGCATATTTTAATTTTCTTAAATATATTTGTAATCTCAGGTGGTACGCAGTTGCGTACATGCGTATATGGAAGCTGCGCCCCTGTACTATATAGGTATTATTTTTCTGTACCTGAGAGTTTTACCAGAATGCTGATTTTTGTTTCCCCTGAAGAATAATATAACATGTTTATTTGCGTTGCTGACTACACCTACGCTAAAGCCACACTGCTGCCTACAGTTAACTATTGTCATGTAATCTACTCGCTAATTTCGCACATGTTATCATATAGATAAAAGATTCACACCATACTTGCAGTAGGGGTAACACAAAAATCTTTTAGAAAAGGTAGGGTAAATGAAATCAGCACATAAATTCTTAATTAAAGAAGCAAAATATATCCTTCACATACATCTTCATATTTAACCGCTGCTTCTGATTTGAAAAATATAATAAAACATATGGACTTTAAAAAGTCAAATCGACAGTGTTCTGCGGTCACAATTTTGCATTCTCTCCCTTTTCACCAACTCTGTGCCAATGGAGGTAGACATTAGATGCTGGAACCAGGAATTCCCCTTCCTGTTCCATACTAAAGCAGCTTTCGCTTGTATTTAGACTACCTTGTTATTCACCCCTACTCTAGGTAGCGATGAATATTTGATTTAGTTATCATAGTGTTATAGATTAGGATAATCAACAGTTGGTTTTTTTTTGTCCATTAGTTGTTTAAGTAGGGGAAATTTCAGTCATAGACGACTGGTCTTCCTCATTCCACTGCTGGTCGATAGAAAGCCCGAGCCTACACTTTTACCGACCCAAGGGATTTTTAACGTCCCACACCACATAGACATGGTATGGGAGCAACCGGCCTTTGATGACGCTGTAAGTTATACACAGCGGTGGAAATCCAAATTGGCAGAGCTGGGGGCACGGGGAATCGAACCGCCGACCCTCAGATTAGGAGTCTGACCTAGAAAAAAGTCAGCGCTGTCACCAGGGCTGCGTTCAGGGTACGCCTCAGAGTCAACTCTAAGATGGCTCTGCAACGGCAAGAACATGTCAAGACAGGCGCAAAACTATTTGTCCCTGCAGTGGCTGGTCGGGAGATGTTGGGAGTTCCATACATCAACCGCCCTTAATGCTGCCACAGTGACATGGTTTTCTGTTTAGGGTTTGCTCCCTTAGCCTTCGGTTCTGTCAAGAACCTGTACCACAAGGCAGTGGTTTATAACTCTGCAGGGCAGGGGCGTCAAACTCCCTGTGGTATTGTAATGTTTCGGCGCTGACAAAATAACTTATTCTGCAGAATAAACATATTTATCAATAACAAAATAGCATAGTAAGTGAAATCATGGGATAATTATAAAACATAACCGTAAATATTCTAATACATTTTATTTCCAACAAAAAATATTTGGTAAAATTAAACATACACAGCTTCAAATGAACCATAATCAAACATTAATATTTCTTTAGAGAAATGTATGAATATTCACCCAAAATGTGGGATAAATAAAGACTATAAATAAATAGTATTACAGTTTATTTAAATGCTGAAGGAAAAAGAAAATCGGTTTTTGGAGCTTTTCAGATTTCAGAATTTTGGATATGGGATTGTGGATCTGTAATGGAGATAGCTAGGGATGAGGTTGAAAGATGAGAGATGAGGGATGAGGTTGAGGTTCTGATGATGGCAAAGGTTTGCATGGATAGTGTCAGGGACTTTCCGCCGAATTCAGAATACAGTACAACCTCTCTAAATCGACCGACCTTGGGACCGACTTTAAGTGGTACATTTAGGGAGGTGGCAGGTTTATGGAGTTAGAATATGGTTAAAATGGCATTGTTGGGACCCAAATAAAGCGATCGATTTAGGGGAGTGGTCGATCTGTGGAGGTGGTCGGTTAGAGAGCTTTTACTGTATTAGGATATTACATGGTCGAGGGAGAATGGTACCATGTTAAAGTTGTATAATCCGATAATATTGAGTGTACCCCATATTTATTTTTAAATAAATGTATTATTACTGTGATAGGCTACAATTCTACTTGACTTCAAAGTATGTTTTATGTTAAAGGGTTTAATAATGTAGCGGGGATGAAAGTGGCCTCCGTAAAAAAACGCGGAAATAAAACTGAGATTATTACACCGACGGCAAATTTCTGCGATAACGCAGATTTTCCCCCATAGGATTAGCACTGTCAGGGAATCGCGAAAAAATGCTGGAAGTTAGGTTTCAACTGTACTTGTTGTGAATGTATTATCACCCATACGTAACTATTTCTTGTTTGGGTTTCATGCTTTAGCAACGCCTAAGGTCATATAAGAATGAGATTTGAACTAATCAATTGTTGTCATACAATATAACCCCGGTAAAGCAAACTCAAAGGGACACTAGAAATTTGTTTAGATTAACCAATCATTGGTTTAACCGAGCTTTGGCTTTGACTTGGCTTTGGCAAAAACGTGGGTGCATTATGAATTTAATATACAATGTATGTGGACACTTTGATTATTGTTATTTATGTATACAGTATAACCCCATTAAACCAAGCTCGGTTAAACCAAACAATCGGTTAACCCAAACTTTTTTCGGCAGCCTGGCAAAATACTACCATTTATCATATAAAAAAAGTCTCAGATGACCTTATAACCACATGAAAGTTTGGTTTAACCGTACCGGAAGTGTCCTGGGGCCCGACAATTTTGTTTGAATTAACCGATAATTTAGATTAACCAAGTTTGGTTTAACCCACTTTTTTTATATGATAAATGGTACTGGTGGGTGGGTGTGAGGAGCAAGTGTTATTATACTGGTATAATTCATATACAGCATATATATATGCACATGTGTCACTCGCTGAAACTGGACATCACATATTTGGCTTCCACATTACAATGGCGATAAATTCTTTGAATATTGCCAGTATGGAGCCATTACAAATTCCATTGCAGCAGTTTGAAGCCTGCTGAAATGAAATTTGTAATGACGCAACCCTGATTGTACACTTTCGCTTCACACAAAAATACACGCTGGCAACATTCAAAGTATCTTTCAAAGCATCCATTGGTGCACATTACCATCAGGTATTATTAATTAGCACCACCTAGATACACAAATTTAAAGTTGCATAGCCCGATGGTTTTGAGTTTCTGCCATATATATATTTTTTAGATAAATATATTAGGTTGATCATCTTAATCTTTATTACTTGAATTTAAAGTCACTTTTGATTATAAATGGTTAACTCTGGAGATGTTTTAAGTGAAAACTTGTAAAGTTACTTTTGGCATGCACACCGAAATGCTGGATTGCATTACTTAAGGTTGAAGTCACTTTTAATTATAAGTGGTTAACTTCGGAGATATCTGAAGTGAAAGCCTGCAAAATTACCTTTTAGCGTGCACATCGAAATGCTGGACACTGTAGGCTTTACCAGTAACTGGATCTATTAAACAGATTTAGTATTCTTTTTTATGCGTTAACACATATTTAATAAGTATACCAGCATCAAAGGTCGACATGGAGGAGCAAATCTAAGTGCGCACCTTTTTTTTTTTTTCTTTTTCTTTTTTTTTGGTCCATTAGTTGTTTAAGCAGGGGAAATTTCAGTCATAGATGACTGGTCTTCCTCATTCCACTGCTGGTCGATAGAAAGCCTGAGCCTACACTTTTACCGACCCAAGGGATTTTAACCTCCCACACTACATAGTCATGGTATGAGAGCAACCGGCCTTTGATGACACTGTAAGTTATACACAGCGGTGGAAATCCAAATTGGCAGAGCTGGGGGCACGGGGAATCGAACCGCCGACCCTCAGATTAGGAGTCTGACCTAGAAAAAAGTCAGACACTCTAACCACTCCACCACAGAGAACGCCACAGACACTCTAACCACTGCGCCACAGAGATTTAGAAAATTTGATGTTTAGTTTGTTGGGGGACGGGTGGGGGGGGGGGGGGGGGGGGGGAGTTGAGAGAGTGGGGTACATTAGTTGATGAAAGTTGCATAGTCCGATGGTCTAAAGTTTTTGCCATTTTCTGAGATATATACATTAGATCAATCATTATAGTCTACCTTACTTTAGTTTGAAGTAACTTTTAATTTAAATGGCAAACATTGGAGATATTTGATGCAAAAACATGCCAAATTAATTTTGGCAAGCACGCCAAAACTCTGACACCATAGGCTTCAGTAATAACAGGTTCTATTAAATTGGTGCATTACATCCCTTCTATGCAGCAACAAATGTTTAATAATTGCACCAGTATCTAGATTGGATATGTAGAATCTAATCTAGATCATTGTTTTGATTTTGAAAATTTGATGTTTTCATCGGACTATTCAACTTTAAGCAGGGAAAATGTCAATGACAGACAATTAATCTTCCTCATTCCACTGCTCCTTGTCCTATCCTAGTAATGCCAAACGCAAGGCTAGGTAGTGTCATGGGGGTGATGAAAATGGGAAATATTGTGCCTAGAGCGGGACTCGAACCCACATCTCTTTGCATTCTGGGCCAGTGTGCTAACCATTACACCACCTAGGCTCCCTGATATCAACACACTCCCCACGCCTACCTGTCTATGTGGTTACTTGCCTGAGAGGTCAGTGCAGACCACTACACTCGTCCCCCTGGAATTGTAAGTCTTTTAATGCTTACAATTACATACATACAGGCAATGCACTTACACATACATACACAGGGTAGGTTCAACAACCATACAGTGCAAAGCTTGTACAGGATCCTGATCACGGCAACCAGTGTCATGGGGGTGATGAAAATTGGAAATATTGAGCCTAGAGCGGGACTCGAACCCACATCTCTTTGCATTCCGGGCCAGTGTGCTAACCATTACACCACCTAGGCTCCCTGATATCAACACACTCCCCACGCCTACCTGTCTATGTGGTTACTTGCCTGAGAGGTCAGTGCAGACCACTACAGTAGCGACAAGTATTAATTTTTAAGTCATGCGTTTGACTCGGCCAGGGCTTCAAAAGCAGGGCTTCGAATCCCAGGATCTACCAAAATGGGAGGCGGACACTCAACTCATTTGGCCACCTGGTGGGGTTTCATCGGACTATGCAGCTTTAAAAGACAATCTGCTCGCAACAAAGACAAACAACTGTAAATGTATAATCGTTTCCAAAATTAATAAAAAACCTTACACAATATGAGTTACTAAGTGACTTAGTACCACGTTGGCAATAAAGCATATCTTCATACCAAAAGAAAAAGTACAATGTGAAGGAAGCTAACATGGTGAAAGTAACTCATTTTCATAACATGAATAAAGAGCGTGAGCAAAAAATCTTATAACATACATAGATGACTGATTGATTGATTGAATGATTGGTGATGGCGTAATGACGTGTCAGCAGTGAAGGGGAGATTCAGAGCAAAATGTTAGTGGCATTTATTTTGTCACTTTTGTTACACAAAAAAAACCCGCGTTGACCACATTTATTATTCAGGGATGAAAGTGCTCTCCGGGGAAAAAAAGCGGAAATGCTGATATTCTCCCATAGGTTTAGCATTGTTGGGGAATCGCGGAAAATTCCCAGAAGTCTGGTTACATATATATTGGTATACGCTGATAGTGCTGCACCGTTTGAAGCATGTATTAGTAGTGTACGATGATAGTGCTGCGGCGCTTGGAGCATTTATTAATATTAGCAGTGTACGCTGATAGTGCTGCAGTCTCAGCACCACATATTAGTATACGCTGATGGTGCTGCGGGATTGAAAAATCCCGGAAATCCGCGGAATCGCGGAGATCTTTCATCCCTGATTATTAAATTTGAATCAAATTGGACTAGTGCTGCCCAGCGGTGAAAACAAGTGTGAACACACTTATCCGTTATGAGCAGGGTAAATAAATTCATCACAAAAATACAAAACATACAACTGGAAAATGAATATATGGTTGACCACTCAGTGAATGTAACAAATACACCATGGTAAAGCCAAATAACGACACACACAAAAATCAATCATGTATATTCTTGCAATATGGACTTCTGGAACCGTAACGGAAAAACAGGCCCATGGATAACAACTGCTTGTTTGTGGAACCGTGTAATAGAAAGTTTGTGAAGGTTAGCAACACAACAAGTTGACCTTTAGGGTGCGATACACTTAGAGCATGGATCAAATAACTGCAACCTCAAACGAACAAACACCTCAGCGGAACATATACAGTCAAAAACCAGTACATCATACTCGAGCCAACACACAGTCTGATAACCAGAGGGCATAATAAGAAGATCGTCAAACCCAGGACTAACAAGCGAGTTCGTCAAAATTTCCTCACTTAGAGAACAGACTACCAACTGATGTAGTGAACGCCCCAAGCTTAAACTCTTTCAAAGGACGCCTCGATAAGCACTGGGTAAATTACCGTTACAGTCAGCGCTCGCCGCACGAAAACTATAAGGTCTCACTTAAACAGGCCAAACCTGCTAACAGGCATTGATGCCTAATTTCTTAAGCAGAAGAGGATAAGTGTAAGTGTAACATTTTATGGATGTATGTAAAATACTTGTAACATTTGATGAATATATGTAAAATAACAAGAACATTTTATCAATATAAGTAACATATTGTTGACAGAAGAGTACAGAACTGGATGCAGAGCCTCCCTGGCTGGGAGTTTGAATCGTGGCTGAGTCAAAACCTTGCTTTACAAAATTCATATATGTCGCTACGTAGCCTGACGTTCGACATTACTAGGATAGGGCAAGGACTGGTTAGGTCAGTATCAGGATAATGTGATTGAGTTGGAAATCGGATCATGGTGCTGGCAGCCTGGTCTCCCAGTAGGACAGCACTATAAAGTGGCCATGAGTGCACACTGTCACAAGTCGGTACCCATACTGATATGACCTTAGACGTTACCAGGATGCAAAACTCCAATAAACAAACAAAAACAAACAATATTAAATCGAGAAGTAAATTTTGCTAAGTCATCATACACTCAGGTTACAACTGTACCATCCGAATTCATTCACAGGAAAATAGGGATGGAGAATGCTTCTCCATCGCACAGCACTTTCTCCATCACACAGCACTTTAACAACACTTGGACGAGAATAATATCTCGGGTAATAAAGCTTAAAGTTGCATAGTCCGATGGTTTTGAGTTTCAGAAATTTTCTGAGATAAATACATTATGTTGATCATTATAATGTACCTTATTTTAGCTTGAAGTAACTTTTATTTTAAGCGGCTAACTTTTGAGATATTTGAAGTGCAACCATGCAAAATTAATTTTGGCAAGCTTGCCAAAACTCTTGACACCATAGCATTCTGCAGTAACATGATCAATTCAATTGCCTCACTATTCCCTTCTGTGTGGCGACAAATGCTTAATAAGTGCATCAGTATCTAAGCTAGATATGTAGAATCAAATTTAGATCATTGTTTTGGTTTTGAAAATTTGATGATTTCATCGGACTATGCAGCTTTAAATAAAATACATATACTACGACTCTTCAGGTCCCAGTAACCAAGCAACTCCTGGCACCCTACCTAACTTGACACCTCTGTAAATACTTTTTTAATCAGTGCTAACTTGGTTTCAATAAGATATAACCTCAGTAACCAAGGGAGTCCAGGGCCGCATTCAGGGTACGCCTCGGAATCGACTCCGAGACGGCTCCGCGATGTCTTTTTGGCCTATTTGCATTCAAGTGCACCTCGGAGACATCTCGCTTTTCAGATAGGAGGCAAAAAGCGCCTCAAAAATGGCCGCCAGATTCAATAGTTTCAGCCAATCAAAGCTGTTCTTTTCAATTGCAAATGGCTGCACCATATATAGGCAGCCATTTCCGAGCCAACCGACTGCTTTTGCCATTCAGACTAACGCGACGTCGAGAATTTCTCCGAGGCGCCTCCGAGGCACACCCTGATGCACCCCTGATTCCCTACCTAATTTGATGCCTCTGTGGACATTTCTATAATATGTACAAACTTGGTTTATAACATTAATAACCAAGGAACTCCTAACGCTCTGCCTAACTTGTCGCCTAATAGAACATTTTAATATGTGAAAATTGGTTTCGATAAGATATAATATCAATAACCAAGAACACCCTGATGTCCTGCCTACCTGGTCGCCTGCGTGAACAATTTTTAATCTGTGAAAACTTGGTTCCAATACGATGTAACCTCATACCCCGACCTCACAAAGTCACAGCGTAAACTGAGTATCCCTACTAACACTGGCACATGGGATAGGTATATGGGTTATTCTCCAAAACTGGGCACCACATATTTGGTCTCCATGTTACAATGCTGATAATTAAGTCTTTGTTTTATTGATAGCAAGTGAAATAATTATTGTAGCCTCTGTCTATTAGGTATGTTAGCAGTTCTACATGTATTGAATTTATCCCACATAAGATATCAAAATTATAATTGTTTGATTTTGCGCCAGAGTGAAAATGTGAAAACTTACACATTGACACCATACATGTAGCCACACTTTTGTTCAACTTATTTTTCAACTTTTTTCTTGTAAGTTATAACCTTGTCTGCTTAACAGTAATCAATAAAATCTTGTTTGACTATGTTGTATATGTTAAAAGGAGGTTCTGGATATGTCTTTGATTTTCATGTTACACGAGTGATATTAATGTATCGCTTAATTTGTATAAGATCTAATTCAAAAAGTGAAACTCATTTTTTTTCAGCTCTGACATATGCACAACATCCATACCTTCATAGGACATTGGATTAGGCTATTATTTGGAAGGATTTTTGCTATTATTTGGAAGGTTTTCACTTTTGGTTTCCATGTCACACTTTTGTGCCCAGTTTTAGAGAATGACCCATATACTCAAATGTTGCACCCAAAATACTAGCATAATTAAGGCCAACCACTAACAGCTAAGATGACAAGGCAACTACAAAATTGTGACTATTGCTGTTCGGATGAAAACAAGCCGTGATGCGAGTTACTCGTTATGAACAGGGTAAATAAGCCATGACAATAACAACAAATAATAACACCAGTAGCCAAGAACCTCTTGATGTCCTGCCTACCTTGTCGCTGCCGTAAAGATTTCTTTAATATATGCAAATTTGGTTTCACTAAGATATAACATTACTGGCCAAGGAAGTCCTGAGGCCCTGCCAAAGTTGACGCCTCTGTGAATATATTTCTTAATCTGCGCAGACTTGGTTTATAACATCAATAACGAACAAACTCCTTTCAATAAGATATAACATCAGTAACCAAGGGAGTCCTGATTCCCAACCTAACTTGTCACATGTGTTAACATTTGAACAAATCTGTACAGGCTTGGTTTCAATAAGATATAACATCAGTAACCAAGGGAGTCCTGATTCCCAACCTAACTTGTCACATGTGTTAACATTTGAACAAATCTGTACAGGCTTGGTTTCAATAAGATATAACATCAGTAACCAAGGGAGTCCTGATTCCCAACCTAACTTGTCACATGTGTTAACGAAAATTGATGGCAAGATGGGCGATAATACGGTCACAAGGACAGTGGAATGCTCTCCAGTGATAGTCTGTACTGACTGGTCAGTGGAATGGAACTAGGAGAGTGCTTGGAGAGTACTGGATGAAAACTGATTCCCGCCTTTTTCCCCATCATTCCCTGACAATGTTAAGTCTAAGTGAGATTTCCGCGTTTTCACGGAAATCAAACCCCACTCAGTAGGCTACAGGGACATGGTTGAACGTCTCAAATATTGCTGGCATTTTGTGGTATTTCAAAAACCGCTGGAGAAAATCCATAGAATATTCTTAAATATGTAGAATATCGCAGAATATATGTAGAAAGAACACAAATTGCAAATTACAAATTATCAAAAATCACAGGAATTCACCGAAATCGTGAAAGATCATTCATCCCTGCTATATCAACTGATGGGATGCTTACGACGTCAATGACAAATTGACGCAGATTCACTGATTGAGTTGAGTAAACATTAAGACTCCAACTTTTTAAACACAGGTAGATTACCACAGTTATGGCAGTGAGTTTATAAGCATGACCAGAATCTGATTGTATTGTATTGCGATTTCAGACTAATTTTGATCAGTGGGGACAGTTTAATTGAATTCAAGGCTTTTCAAGACTAATTATCCAAAATAGGTTAAATTCAATGCTGAAAATTGTCATGGCTTTGAAATGGGGAAAATGAAGTTCAAGACTTTTCAGGACTTTCCAGGCCCAGTACGGACACTGCATATATAACATTAGAGCGCGTATGAACTAAACATATGCCAGCGACTGGACACCAGTGACAAACACAACATCCAAAGGGATAACATTAATATCATTATAATCGATTATATAGCATGATATTGCACCAATAGAATATAACATGATTTTGAGCTGATACAACTCTAGCAAACTGACAAACAAGCCAACATTACATAAAGAGCAAATGACATTTTTGTCAATAATACATTGCTGTAGTTTGAATTGCATAATGTAACGCTCTTAGAATCCATAGATAACTTTCTCATAGACTTTAACTTCCTACACATACCTTTAAGCTTAGGCATCGCAAGTTTAATTTCTTTAAATTTGAATCTAAATACGGGTTAATTTTGACCTGCATGGTACTCAGCTCCAGTCGCGAATGACCGTAAACCCGTTGGTATTTAGCACGAAGGGTAGGTCCCCATAGAGATTCGAAATGATACGTGGCCATTGGGAGATCCAGATGCACTCGCTACATCCGGTATCATGCCTTGGCGACACTAACGCGGTCTTCAACGTCGTGAATTACCCATGTTACTGGCAACATGCATAATGTAATGCTCTTTGTCAGTTAATGCCTCAAAGCAACACGCGATACAACCCTTATATCTTTGCGACAACAACTGTTTGTGGCTATACCGAAATGGCTTCATCGAAATTATCTTTTACTTATGTATGAAAATTGAGTTGCAAATGTCAAAGAAATTACATTCTTTTTGTAGTTGGAAAAGTGGTTTAGAAACAGGGTATTTGCGCAGGCCGTTTGAGAACATAGGTAATTTTTGACGTGGCAAGGTCGCATCAGCCACTACAACATACGCCATCTGGTGTCTCAAATCTGCAACCCTGACATTCCATCACCTCGCCACCTAGCGGATTCGCCCCCCCCCCTTCTTCCGCCAGCTGGAGTAACTCGGCCACCTCCATAACCTAGAGCCTGACCTGCATGGTCAGATTTGATCTCTGGCAACTTTCATCCCGCCCCCCCCCCCCTCACCCCAGCCACCCTACACTCTAAACGTGGAAGACGTGAGGCCTGAGTGCCAGAGAACATTTACCCAACACCTGACTAGAACTCACCTTGGGCAGGGACCCAAACACCTTCGTCTTTTAATAAAAAAAGCATTACCTATTACTTCTTTGTCTGCTTCGTAAATTATGAACCGGCCGGAGTAACTCGGCCACCTCCGTAACCTAGAGCCCGACTTGCATGGTCAGGTTTGATCTCCGGCAACTTTCATCCCGCCCCCCCAGCCACCATATACTCTAAACGTGGAAGACGTTAGGCCTGCGTGCCAGAGAACATTTACCCAACATCTGACTAGAACTCACCTCAGGCGGGGACCCAAACACCTTCGTCTTTTAATATAAAAAAAATCATTACCTATTACTTCTTTGTCTGCTTCGTAAATTATGAACCGGCCAGAGTAACTCGGCCACCTCCGTAACCTAGAGCCCGACTTGCATGGTCAGGTTTGATCTCCCGCAACTTTCATCCCGCCCCCACCCAGCCACCCTGCACTCTAAACGTGGAAGACGTTAGGCCTGAGTGCCAGAGAACATTTACCCAACATCTGACTAGAACTCACCTCGGTCGGGGACCCAAACACCTTCGTCTTTTAATATTAAAAAAATCATTACCTATTACCTCTTTGTCTGTGTCATAAATTATGAACCACTATGTTATTATGTCATTAACACTAGCTAGCAATGCACATGACCAATTGAACTTGGATTCTTCAGGAACAACCTTAATCATGAGAATTGATACAGGAAGTCTCTGACAGGATGCAATCATAACAGTTTCTCACACACCACTCTGTGCACATTACACAATAAAGATGATACATAGCAAGAAAGCTACATCACATAACAATAACTCTTCAAGTAAATATAATCTTAAAGCATACTCAATGACCTCTCTCCCCAAAACATACACTGTAAACTCAACCAGTAGCGGCCAACTAGACCAAAAACCCGACCTACCAACTGAATGAGCCTGGAAATGATTCTAGTTAGATCCTACTGAGGTATATGATTAAACAATATTAACCTACTTACTCACTCAATATGCCCCACCTGAGATTATCATACTGACCAGTTCAAACACAAAGGCCCACCCTACATCCCACCATCACCCTTTCAATGAGTATGTCGCAACTAGAAAGATAATCAGTTATGCCCCACCCCCCTACTAACACTTACCATACTAACATAGTTACCTCCCTATACGTTTCTTTTTTCTCTTATCTTGTTCTTTATGTCATTCATATCGATGTTTTGCTTATTGTCTTGCAATTGTCTATCTATATTGTTGTAGATTTGTTTACTGTGTAGTGGCAATTGTCATTAGCGCTGGAAGACCAGTGCATTAGCACTGACATGTTATTCAGAGGAATAAAAACACTTGAACAAAAAACAAAACAAACAAAATAAAAAATTAGTCCGGATCTACAATGATAATCTGCCGCAGATCTTTCATGAGGATGAAGTTCTGGAGGAATACGGGCAGTGGAAGCTCAGCAACTTTCTTTGCGATACCATAACTGATGCACTCACGTATAACACACCGACACCGCTGGCGTAAGGACAACGGATTGCAGCTGAACTCCGTCAGGCGGGCCAGCAATGACGGGTTCTCAACAAGCGGAACTGGCAGCATCCCTGAACCAACGAGCTCATTGACAGCCTGCAGGAAGAGCAATTACAAAACAGATGCAGGGTCCGTACACATGTGAAGATATGGAATTCAAGACTATTTCAAGGCTTTTCACGGGTGGTTTTGATAGGAATTCAAGCCTATTTTCATTTGGATTGAATCCAAAATCGCTACTCGAGATGGTGATTTCTGACTAATTTATATCAGTGGGGACAGTTTAATGGAATTCAAGGCTTTTCAAGCCTAATTACTAAAAAAATAGGTGAAATTCAAGGCTTTTCAAGGCCTTGAAATGGGGCAACTGAAGTCCAAGACTTCAAGACTTTTTAGGCCCCGTACGGACTGTGCAGATGTATTTCTTTCAGAACTATTTCGTTCAATAGACAGACTGTAAGAAAAGCAATTACAAAATAAAATGTACGTCTTTCAAAACCATTTCCTTTACTGCAGAAACAAAAATAAATGTTTGTCTTTCAGAAATATCTTTCAGAAATGTCTTCCAATGCTAAACTGCAGACATTGTTGCTCAGTTCAGTAAAGTAAGGCTGCCAACTATTCTTCTTTTTTCTTCTTTTTGTATTTGTATAAAACTCTTTTTGATTTTAGACTATTATATATGTGAATGAATGTAACATTCACATAGCCGGAAGACCAGTGCCTCGGCACTGAAAAAAAATACCTTTATTCACTGAATAAAATGATCATTTACCCAAAAAAAATTAGGAAAATGAAAAACCAGAATATCTTAAGGGATGTTAGATTGGGGGTCTGGGGGTAGTCCCCCGGAATTTGTTTTTAACTTTTAGATGCTCTGTGGTGCATTTTGGACACAATAATCTTTAAGAAATAACACAAATCGCAGAAATCAGCTAAATCGCAGAAAACATTCATCCATAAAAGTATCCGAAACAAGAAAGAAAGAAAAATAGAAAGGAAAAAAGAAAGAAAGAAGGACGGAAGGAAGAGAGAAAGGAAAATAGAAAGAAAGGAAGGAAGAAAGAATGAAGAAAGGAAGGGAGGAAGGAAGGAACGAAGAGAGAAAGAAAGAAGGAAGGGAGGAAGGAAGAGAGAAAGAGAGAAAGAAAGAGATAAAGAAAAACAGAAAGAAAGAAGAAAGGAAGGAAAAAAGGAAGGAAGGGAGGAAGGAAGGAAGGAAGGAAGGAAGGAAGGAAGGGAGGAGGGGAGGAAGGAGGGAGGGAGGGAGGGAGGGAGGGAGGGAGGGAGGGAGGGAGGGAGGGAGGGAGGGAGGAAGGAAGGAAGGAAGGGAGGAGGGGATGAAGGAAGGGAGGGAGGGAGGGAGGGAGGGAGGGAGGGAGGGAGGGAGGGAGGGAGGGAGGAAGGAAGGAAGGAAGGAATAAAGAAAGAAAGAAAGAAAGAAAGAAAGAAAGAAAGAAAGAAAGAAAGAAAGGAAGGAAGGAAGGAAGGAAGGAAGGAAGGAAGGAAGGAAGGAAGGAAGGAAGAAAAATAGAAAGAGAGGGGGGGAAAAAGAAAGAAAAGAACAAACCTGGATGTTGACACGGCAGCCGGCCATGAGAAGCATCTCAACAATGGTGGCAAACTTCTTATTGGGCTTGGTGGTAAGTAGGTCAAGTCGCGCCACCTGGCAGTTGAACTCGAGCAGGACGCGCAGCGCGCCACGATGACCTTCAGCCACGGCCACCATGGCCGGGGTCAGCCCAGAGGTCGACTCGGGGTCAATGCGCGCCCCGCTCATCAGCAGGTGCCACATGCACAGGGCGTGGCCACCGCGCGCTGCCTGCAACAGGGGTTGGTGCTTCGAATTTTACGTCCTGGCAACACTTAAGGTCATTTCAGGACGGGTACCGACTTGTGACCCACTTCAAATATCTCCAAAGTTAGACATTTAAAATAAAATTTGCTTCAAACTAAAGTAAGGTATATTATAACCATCAACCTAATACACTAAAACCTCTCTAACTGACCACCTCCACAAATCGACCAGTCCCCTGTATCGATCGCTTTATTTGGGTCCGAAACGATCACCCAAACACTTACCATTGTAACAATAAAAAAACTATGTAAACCGACCACCTCCCTAAATGGACCATTTAAACTAAAGTCGGTCCCATGGTCGGTCGATTTAGAGAGGTTTTACTGTATATTAATCTCAGAAAATGACAGAAACTCAAAACATTCAGACTACGCAAATTTAAATCAAACTCAACTGAATCCGAGAATACGCAGGGGGGGCGGAGGGGGGAGGTAATCACATCCCTGGTTCACTCACCTTGTGCAGGGCAGTCATCCCGCTGAAATCCGCCTGGTTCGCATCCGCTCCGCGTCGCAGTAACAGCTTCAGAACGCTGCAGTGCCCTCTCGCGGCAGTCAGAAGGATCGGTGTGATCCCATTGGTCCAGACGGCCAGGTCAGGTGAAAGGCTGGCCCCCAGCAACATCTCGGCCACGGCCACGCAGTTGTTCTGGGCGGCCACATGCAGCGCAGTCCAGCCTTCGTCGGTTCTCACCGTGATGTCACATCCGGCGTTGATGAGGTGCTCGGTGATGACTTCATGGCCCAGTTCGGCGGCAAGAATGAGAGCGGTCTTTCCGTGAACGTCGTAGAGGTCTGGGAGTGCCCCGGCCACTAGCATCAGCTGTACGCATTCGTCTGGAGAAAAGAGAATGAATCATCGCGTTGTTTCTAAATTCGCATTAAATTAGGGCACGTTATAAATGGGATTTCACTGTATATGATAACTGCTTTAACTAGGTCACATAACACATTACTCACTGGAGTCCTGTAAGTATATGACCCTTGTTTTAACTAGGTCACATAACGGTTATTACTCATTGTAACTTGTAGGTATACTCAACAAAACACACCGCACTCCTGCAAAGTGACAGATGTCACTTTCATCAAATTCCTAATTCTAAGTCTGAAGAGCTTTCAATTACCAGATTGCCAATTATTTTGCAGAAAAAAATATTTAAAAAGTACTTACACCTAAAAAAAAATATGAAAAAAGTATAAAAAAATAGTTTTAAAAGTGGCAGCACTGTTATTACTCACTGGCTCCTGCCTTGGTGGCAGCGTGCAGCGCTGACCGCTTCGTCAGGTTCACTTTGTTCAGGCAGTGACCGGAGTCGGCCTGCGAAGTGAGGTGGCTGAGAATGGCACGCACCATCAGATCATTGCCACGCCTGGCAGCCAGCATTAGCGGGGTGTTCCCGTTACGGTTTGGTCGGCCCGGGTCAGCGCCATCTTGGAGAAGCAACTCTGCACACTGCGCGAGAGAAACATTTGGTTGGTTGGTGGGTTGGTTGTTGGAGGTTTACGTCCTGGCAACATCTAAGGTCATATTAGGACGGCTACTGACTTGTGACAGTGTGCACTCATGGTGACTTTACAGTGCTGCCCTACCAGGCCACCAGCACCATGACCTGATATCCCATTCGAAAGCAAACGCAGGCCTGGGCCCGTATGCATGATGCGGTGTTAGCTTACACTCGGTGTGTTTGTGCTAACACCGCTCCTTGCATACTGAGTTTTCGTCGCTAACCGAGAAATCGAACATAGAAAGGGAGCATGAAGAGAGCTCCGAAGAGACGTCCACCCTATGAAGAGTGGAAGAAAAAATCTAAATAATTGTTAAAAAGGAAGAAAAGACAAAAAAAATGTAAAAGCAAGGGGGGTGGATGGAAAAAGCTAGAGGCGTGTGCAGGTCGGGAGCCAGAGGAGGAGTGACTCCAGGGAGGAGGGGAGGGCATGAGGATGCGGTTAGGGCAGGGGGCGCCACAGGCGCAAGCCCGAGACGCGGGGCAGGATCCTACATAACCAACTTAGACACTGGTGCACTCATTAAGCATTTGTTGCTTAGGGTTACGGTGTAAAGATGGCTCACCTGTGTGTGTCCTCGGTCTGCTGCCATATGCAGCGCTGTCATGTGGTCGTGGTTCGCATTGTTTACGTTCAAATACTGGTTCCCCTTTGATGCATTCAATAGAAGTTTCACCGCCTGGCAATTAAACACGATGGTACTGTTCAGTTATTAGCATGCACAGAAACAGGCATCCATTTCTGCCATGCTTCCATCTTAATGTCCTTTAAACAAGTTTTATAGTCTGATAAAAGCATAACATTTTCAAAAGCAAAAGCAGTTATCTAGATTTGAACCTCCATATCCACTTTTAGATCATCATCATCATCATCATCATCATCATGCTGTCAGTCGCAATGCGACAAAGACTGCTTTTATTTCTTAAGCGCCGCTATTTTGTGCGGTTGTGCATTTCATGAAAGCTGCTTGCAAAGTGTTGAAGTGCTGCTGGCTTTTGCAAGTTACTAGCAGCACTCTCTCTGGGAGCAAATAGAGGTTCTCATACCGGCAAGAACACGTCAAGACAGGCGCAAACTATTTGTCCCTGCAGTGGCTGATCGGGAGATGTTGGGAGTTCCATTCATCACTGCCCTTAATGCTGCCACGGAAGCATGGTTTTCTGTTAGGTTTTGCTCCCTTAGCCTTTGGTTCTATCAAGTACCTGTTCACCATGAGGCAGTGGTTTATAACTTTGCAAGGTAGGGGCGTCAACCTCCCTGAGGTATTTTAGCAGGTAGGTACTGCAATACCCGCACACCGACTTTTAGATACTGGTCCAATTATTAAGTATTTTGTGCTAAATAGAAAACAACACTTCGAGTCACTTTAATAGAACCAATTACTATTGAAGCCTATGGTGTCAGAATTTTGACAAGCACATCAAAATTAATTTGCCATTTTTGTACTTCAAATATCTCCTAAATTGGTCATTGTAAAGCAAAGTAACTTCAAATTAAAGAAAGGTAGATTAAAAATTACAGAAACTCAAAACCACTTCGCAACTTTAAAAGGATTATATCATCTCACGTGATCCAGATTTTTACTTTTGGGTAAATAAATACAGGGAACTTGTATTGAGGTTATCCAGAGTGACTGACTCAATATAGGGTTCATACACTTTTCAAGTACTTTCTAGGTCAACTTCATCAAAATTCCATGACCGTACCAAGCTAAAAGTAAAAGTGACAAACATTCTTTTCCAATATGGCGACGCTATCGCTTGGATCTTGTGGCCATGCATTTATACTTATACTTATCCTTATACCTATCCTCTTCTGTCTATATATTTAGGCATAAATTGTTTAGCCTGTTAACAGATTTGGCAAGTCTATATATGACCGGTCATAATTATAGTGGTCATGTGGTGTGGACTGACTATACAGATACTGAGTCCAAAATTTATCAAGTGTGTTTTTCAATGCATAATTTAGTGATTTTCGCATTGCAAGATATTTAAAAAACAAAAACATTTTAGGCAATTATATTTTATCTGACTTAAAATATCATTTTCAAGATTCTTCCAGACTGCAAGATAATTTTCAATGGTATTCAAGCACTTGAAAACATTAATTTATTTTCAAGGGTTTTCTAAGCACGTATAAACCATGTCAATATAAATATATTTATTGTGTTGTCTTGAATATAAATGAGTTAATAAACATACATACTTCTGCGTGCCCATTACAGGCTGCCAGCAGCAATGGCGGGTTTCCATTCTCCCCTGTCGTCTCCACACGTGCCCCGCTCCGCAACAGCGTCATTATACAGGTCACATGACCACAGAATGCCGCGTGGTGCAGGCACGTTAACAGCTGGTTGTCCTGAGGTGGCCATGGATGGAGCCGATAAAAAGGAAGAGGTTGTAAGTGTGTGTGTAGGTGTAGTGGAGACGATAATACAGGAGAGGGTAATAATAAGGGAAAGGGTGAGGGTGCAGGGGGACGATAATGAGGGAAAGGGTGTAGGTGTAGTGGGTACGATAATAAGGGAAAGGGTGTAGGTGTAGCGGGTACAATAATAAGGGAAAGGGTGTAGGTGTAGTGGGTACGATAATAAGGGAAAGGGTGTAGGTGTAGTGGGTACGATAATAAGGGAAAGGGTGTAGGTTGGTAGTAGCGGGTACGATAATAAGGGAAAGGGTTGTAGGTGTAGCGGGCACGATAATAAGGGAAAGGGTGTAGGGTGTCAGAGGGGTACGATAATGAGGGAAAGGGTGTAGGTGTAGCGGGTACGATAATAAGGGAAAGGGTGTAGGTGTAGCGGGTACGATAATAAGGGAAAGGGTGTAGGTGTAGCGGGTACAATAATAAGGGAAAGGGTGTAGGTGTAGCGGGTACGATAATAAGGGAAAGGGTGTAGGTGTAGCGGGTACGATAATAAGGGAAAGGGTGTAGGTGTAGCGGGTACAATAATAAGGGAAAGGGTGTAGGTGTAGGGTGTAAGCGGTGTATACGATAATAAGGGAAAGGGTGTAGGTGTAGTGGGTACAATAATAAGGGAAAGGGTGTAGGTGTAGTGGGTACGATAATAAGGGAAAGGGTGTAGGTGTAGCGGGTACGATAATAAGGGAAAGGGTGTAGGTGTAGTGGGTACGATAATAAGGGAAAGGGTGTAGGTGTAGTGGGTACGATAATAAGGGAAAGGGTGTAGGTGTAGTGGGTACGATAATAAGGGAAAGGGTGTAGGTGTAGCGGGTACGATAATAAGGGAAAGGGTGTAGGTGTAGCGGGTACGATAATAAGGGAAAGGGTGTAGGTGTAGCGGGTACGATAATAAGGGAAAGGGTGTAGGTGTAGCGGGTACGATAATAAGGGAAAGGGTGTAGGTGTAGCGGGTACGATAATAAGGGAAAGGGTGTAGGTGTAGCGGGTACGATAATAAGGGAAAGGGTGTAGGTGTAGCGGGTACGATAATAAGGGAAAGGGTGTAGGTGTAGTGGGTACGATAATAAGGGAAAGGGTGTAGGTGTAGTGGGTACGATAATAAGGGAAAGGGTGTAGGTGTAGCGGGTACGATAATAAGGGAAAGGGTGTAGCTGATACGATAATAAGGGAAAGGGTGTAGGTCAATGAGGATCGATAATAAGGGAAAGGGTGTAGGTGTAGCGGGTACGATAATAAGGGAAAGGGTGTAGGTGTAGTGGGTACGATAATAAGGGAAAGGGTGTAGGTGTAGCGGGTATGATAAAAAGGGAAAGGGTGTAGGTGTAGCTGATACGATAATAAGGGAAAGGGTGTAGGTGTAGCGGGTACGATAATAAGGGAAAGGGTGTAGGTGTAGCGGGTACGATAATAAGGGAAAGGGTGTAGGTGTAGCGGGTACGATAATAAGGGAAAGGGTGTAGGTGTAGCTGATACGATAATAAGGGAAAGGGTGTAGGTGTATGAGGATCGATAATAAGGGAAATGATGTAGGTGTAGTGGGTACGATAATAAGGGAAAGGGTGTAGGTGTAGTGGGTACGATAATAAGGGAAAGGGTGTAGGTGTAGCGGGTACGATAATAAGGGAAAGGGTGTAGGTGTAACGGGTACGATAATAAGGGAAAGGGTGTAAGTGTAGTGGGTACGATAATAAGGGAAAGGGTGTAGGTGTAGCGGGTATGATAAAAAGGGAAAGGGTGTAGGTGTAGCGGGTACGATAATAAGGGAAAGGGTGTAGCTGATACGATAATAAGGGAAAGGGTGTAGGTGTATGGGGATCGATAATAAGGGAAATGATGTAGGTGGAAAGGGGGCAATACTAAGTGAAAGGGTGTAGGTGTAGGAGGGGCAAGAATAGGGGAGAAGCTGAAAGTGTAGCGGGGGGCGGGCATAATAAAGGAGAAGGTGTAGGTATAAGGGGGCGGTGGATAAGGGAAAGGGTGTAGGTTTACGGGGTACGATAATCAGGGAATAGGTGTAGGTTGATGATTAATAGGGAAAGGATGTAGGTGTAGGGAGGGGGGAATAATTAGGGAAAGGGTGAAGGTGATAATAAGGGTATCGAACCACAGTTGGACGTGTTAAAGCGCATCTAGACAAAATTCAATATATGACCTTTCTATGACATTATGACCAAAATCATGCCAATAAATGACTCTTTTAATGGTCATATTTTTGTCAAATCCATTATATGACTTTATATGACCTGGGCATGAACCCTGTGGATGTCAGTTCTTACCTGTATGGTCACGTGAGCACCTGCACCAATCAGAATACCGAGAAGCTCATGCTGACCGTGGCGAGCAGCCACCATTAACGGCGTGAAACCCTTCCGATCCTGAAAAGCGCAGGAAAAAAATAAATACAAGTGTAATTCCATTTACAGCTTTAAAATTAAATTGAATTCAAATGTGTAATGCTATACTAAGCTGCAAATCTCTTAGATATTTGCACAGAGTAAATATTATCTTATCGTAGCTGCATATTGATATATTGTCAAATCAAGTTTAAAGTTGCAGTCTGATAAAAGCATACAATTTCCTAAAGCAAAACACACATTTAGATTTAAATCTACATATCCAACGTTAGATACTGGTGCACTTAATAACTGTCTTGCTACATAAAAGGGAACACTTAAGTCAATTTAGTAGAAAGTGTTAGCCTACGTAATCAGAGTTTTGAACAAGCACGCCAAAATTGAATGCTTACACTTCAAATATCTCTGAAGTTAGTCATTTTAAATCAAAATTACTTCAAACTAAAGTAGGATAACGTATATGTCCCAATAGAAGCATGCTACCCAATAGAAGCACACCCCCCATTTCAAGATTGAAAGCGCGCACAAATTTACGATCATATTAAGAAAATGTACATAAAAATAAGACAATCCCACTTTATTTCAGAGGCACAACAAAAACTAATCAAAATTTACGATCATATTCAGACTGAATGCACATAAAATAAGACAATCCCACTATATTTCAGAGGCACGACAAAAACAAATCCATGTGATTCTTTAACTTTGAATAGACGTGCATCCATGTGTGCACTCGCGCAGTGCGCGTCTATTGGGACATATACGGTAGATGATAACGATCAATCTTATATTCATCATCTAAAATTACAGAAACTCAAAAGCATTGACCTATGCAAGTTTAATTGGGTAGGAACAGGTCAAATCTTAAAATATAGGCATTCCAAGTACCGCTAGTCCATTCAGTAAGTACGCTGATATTTCCGCTAGTCGGGGCCACCAACGCCTGGCCAGGTTCGATTTTAAGTATTATGCGCTCGTTACCCGCTAGTCGGCGACACGTTGGAAGGTAAGGATGGTTCCCCTCCCACTCCCAGCCTAATCCGTCACCATAAAACCTATAAGTTAAATTCACTTTGCACCTATTAGCTATATGCCTCATGATAACCGAACCTGGTTGGGTTATTGCCATTCATTTGTTTCTAATGAACATTGCAGTGAATTTGTCTGAGCAAAATATTTTACATGAAATAAAATACCATTTCCTGTATCATGGCAATTGTGTATTCACTACCTCCTCAACCTTGCGCCCGCCCGGCAAGCTGCAGCTGTGACCCAACATGCCGGGTCCCAGCTTCAGTCCTTCTTGAGGGACAAGTGTAACTCGGAATACGCATCTAATTAAAGTTGCATAGTCCGATGGTTTTGAGTTTCAGAAATTTTCTGAGATAAATAATTAGCTTGATTGTTATAATGTACCTTAATTTAGCTTGAAGTAACTTTTATTTTAAGTGGCTAACTTTTGAGATATTTGAAGTGCAACCATGCAAAATTAATTTTGACAAGCTTGCCAAAACTCCACCATAGGCTTCCACAGTAACAGGTTCTATTCAATTGCCTCAGTATTCCCTTCTGTGTGGCAACAAATGCTTAATAAGTGTATCAGTATCTAAGCTAGATATGTATAATCAAATTTAGATCATTGTTTTGGTTTTGAAAATTTGATGATTTCATCGGACTACGCAGCTTTAATAGTGGTTGAAATTTGGTTAACTCTGTGGACTCATGCAGGGATACATTAATTTTGATGACTGCTTTTTGTTATAACTCGTATGACACATACAAACTCCCATATAAGCAATGATTACTTATTGGGTAATTCACTTAGTTGATAAAGTCTTAGATGAGGAAAGTACTGTTAAGCCGACTACCTGGACATTTAGCTGGATATCTGGAGTGCAGAGCAGGAGATTGGTAATACCAACAGAGCCAACCTTAGCCGCATAGTGCAACGTACACATCTTCTTCCGGTTAACCAGATTTGCATCTGCATGGTTCACGATAAGACATTTGACAATCCCAAAGGCATTTACTTCGGTGGAAAGCATTAGTTCGCTTTCGCCAGTATTGGCTTGACTAAGCACTGCCCCAGAGGAGAGAAGGAGGTTGACAGTGGAGAGATGTGCACCACGACATGCATGGTGGAGCGGTGTGTAATATGTGTCATCCCGGTGGTTCACCTCTGCACCATGCGCAATAAGCAGCTCAGCCACAGATGTACTGCCATGCTTTGCCGATATAGTCAATGGTGTCATCTGGTGCTGTTCAGCCAGATCAGGCAGTGCGCCAATCTCCAAAAGCAGCCTTGTGCTGTCTTGTTGGTTCATCGCGGCTGCATAGTGCAGCGGGGTTTTTTCTTCAGAGTCACGGACATTGACATCGCCACCGGCCGCAATCACGGTACGCATCAAATCAACCTTAGAGGTACATGCGAGGTAATGCAACACCACCTTCCCGTTGGAATCATATTGGCTTACGCCCCTACCACCATCCACTTCTATCAGGAGCTTAACTATATCATCATGCCCAGCTTTGAGCGCGATCAGTAGCAATGGATCTTCTTCTGTTGGTGAGAAGATGGCGACGGTATCTTCTTCGGTTATGATCTTTTGCACGGTGTCCACATGGCCATCCATAACAGCGCGAAGAAGACCCACATTCACATCTGGACGCACATGTTGGGTGTCTCCTGGTGTCATTAACTCCATGTCTTCTCCGGTAGATAATCAGATAATTCATCATTCACAGCTAAAATAATAGTCATTCAAGAGAGATAACATATCGATCAATCTACCACCTGCTTGAAATGCAGCTATTCAAGAACAACTAGTCTTCTTTTTAAAATAATTTAGTATATATTTATTTTAGCACCAAAGCGCTGTTTGCATGGACTTTGTTTGTATAAAATACTAACTAATAAAATCGCCAGGTGAGATGAGTGAGCACAAAACTTAATCGGTGTTGCTTTAATTTCCATTTTAAAGTTTGCGAATTTGTCCTGTTCATCTCTAGAATGGAAGGTACGCATATTGATTTTCCTCAACTGATCCAAGGTTAACTTAGCGCATTGTGCCGGCGGAGCTTCTCCATGCCATTCTCCCCTGCATAGAAAGAAAATACAACAATGTGACAGGAAAATTGGAAAGAGCAGCAAAACAGTGATCATATTCAGGGGCGGGGGGTGGGGGGGGATGGTATGTCTGCACCGGTAGTTGCGAGAGAGCATCAGACCTACGACGAGCTCATGGGAAAGCATGTAGAAAATCCACACTTGCTCAACAGACACTGCCCCATCAGCATCTTACAAAAGTTACATTACAGAGTGGGTGAGTAGAGTGATTTCAAATGGCCCTACCCCTGAGCCTTTAATTCACCCTGCTAACACAGTCGTACATGTCTACGCGTGTATATTATTGTCTCCTTAGGTGATATTAGAGCTGCAGATTAGGACATTTATAAATATATTATATATGTTTAAACTTTAATTGATGAATTTATTTACCCGGCTCATA
Organism: Branchipolynoe longqiensis; assembly: GCA_030323885.1. Classification (NCBI taxonomy): domain Eukaryota; kingdom Metazoa; phylum Annelida; class Polychaeta; order Phyllodocida; family Polynoidae; genus Branchipolynoe; species Branchipolynoe longqiensis. Next base: position 79,804,133 of record CM059195.1, read on the forward strand.
ACGGAGAAGTGTGTTAACACTTGTTTTCACCGCTGGGAAGCACTAATTCAATTTGATTTAAATCTTCTGAATTTTGTCTCAGTAATAATTTTGGTTGTCTTGCTTCTTGTTTATCACTTTATGGCTTGTAACTGTTTGTAGATTGCAAACAGTCCAAAAGAAAGCTTTTACTACACTTTGTGTTAGTCCATTTACTATACGTCGTGTTAGTCCATATATATATATATAATAATAATATATTTATTTCCACATGATCAATGTACACACAAGTTGATATTTATATCAGTAATTTGTTCACATGAAAAAGGAGAAAGCAGAAGTACAATACTTATGAGGTGCTTTCCCCATTTAAAAATAACACAGATACACTTGCTTACAGTTATACCGTAGAAATATTAAGAGGAAAAAGAAAACGAAAAAGAAAAGTTAAAAGCATATCAACATATAGGATTATATGCTCTATAATCGGCAAGCATAGTAATAGACAAGACTGGCTGTGGGTTGGATACAAGATTCACCCCTACCCAGGCAGGCCAGGGTCAGGGTCCAGGGACGGTGAATCTTTTAGATCTAGATGTGGGTCAGAATAGCTTTTCTATGCTACAAATACCCCAATTATCGCTCGCGCTTCGTGTTTGTCAGGGAGTGGTCCATTTTAGTACATATGTCGCAGAACATCGTTGTCTATAATATTCTTGCGCCACTTTATGTGTACATCAATACCGTGTTTACCTACACTGACTTAGCCACAATGATTCACAGTGATAGTATTGTTTTAACCTACCGCCACCATGTGTCAGCCCCTCGGCGTTGTTCCATGTTAATTCGACAGATGGCGCAGTAGTCGGTTTGTGTACTTGGCGACTGATAAGTATGGACTTGCTCATGCGCAGATATCGATTTCTGGCTAAAAGTACTGCATGTGTGGACATGACACTAAATCGATTCATATAAATCGACTTGTCTAAGTCGACATAAACTTTGCCCGTAATAATGTCTGGAAAGAGTTCCAGGAGGGGGAGCCCACTAGCAATTCACTTTCTACGCTTACTCTGTCCATGACTTTGGCTCGCCGGCTGGTCACCATAGAGCAAAGAGATGCTGTCCTTTGACTCAACTCTCCTCATTTCTCTGTCCTGTAATCTACCCTTTTTTTTCTCTTGGGCTCACTTCTCCCCATGATCAAGGGAGTTGTTTGCTTGGGTGGGCCCTGTACCTTATCGTTTCTCTCGCTTTGTTCTTGTTGCTGGAACCTGCTGGACACACCTTTACCCGTCCCTTCCTCCTGAACCCTTGCTGCTGTTACTGGATACGAGTGCTGTGCTACCGCCGGACCACAGAGATTTGGGGCCGCCCCAACGCTTCGCCATTTTGAATGTTGTAAAGACATGCCCAGCTTCTACAACCATCCCACCTGAAGATTAATCTTCAACCAAAGATTGGACCGATTTATCGGGGCCTCTCTATATTGCTGCAGTTTTGCAGCCGGTAACTGTCGAAAGGTTACAAACCCCCAAAAAGCAAGTAGTAGTAGCAGTAGTAGTAGCAGCAGCAGTAGTAGTAAGTATATAGGGGGGGTATATATAGAATAATTATGTGAGACTTACCCTGGTATAGTAGTATAATTGTTGTTTTACCGAGTTTGAAGCCTCGGATATTTGTAGTCCAGTGATATACAGCACTCCCGCCCGATCAATCTTTTAACTTACCTACCGAAATTATGCCTTCCATCTTTTATATAACACTTAAGTTAATTCTCCTTCGGAATCCGAAGCCCCCCCAAACCTCCAACAATGAGAAGGGTGGGTGGGACTGGACTACAAATATCCGAGGCTTCGAACTCGGTAAAACAACAATTATGTGTCAACTATACCAGGGTAAGTCTCACATAATTATTCTATTTTACCTCGTCCTCACCCTCTTGGCTATTTATAGCCCAGTGAGATGTTTATGTAGACATAATTTCAGCTTAATATTTACTTTAGCTATCTTCTTATAGCCTAAGTACTCATGACCTGCTTAACAAAGTCGAAGCCATGCTCTTATTCTTCTCTATCCGTTTTTTGTAATGTTTCGCAAACGAAAGAGATGTTTTCCATCCTGAATCTTTTAGAATGGTTTTAATAGGAATACCCAAATTCCTAGCATTTGATGCTACTGCACCCCTAGTAGAGTGGGCTGAATACTTCTTAATGTCTATGCCTGCTGCTAACAGTATCCTAAGAGTCCATCTAGTTAACGTGTCTCTTGAAATTGGACCGAACGGTTTAATGTAACTTAACAATAATTGATTGTTCTTTCTTACATGTTTAGTATTCAGAATATATGCCTTAATAGCTCTAACCACACAAAGTTTCTTCTCTTCCGAAAAAGCTTTCAGCGTGATCAAAGAGAGAGGATTACCTGTCCTATTTGATTTCAATAACTTATCTAAGTCAAAAATCGCTTCTTCTTTTGACAACTCGATCTTATCTAAATTTAACGCTAGTATTGTCTGGCCTCTATGCCCTGTAATAAGCAGAATAAGTAATGCAACTTTAAACCCAAATCGATCATGGAAAGGTGTGTGTTATCTGGCCATCTCTTGAAAAGCTTGAAAACTAGCGAAACGTCCCAAAACCTCGAATATTTAGGCTTTGGTGGATTCCTTTTATACACCGACTTCAGAAACCAATGAATCAAGTAATGTTTCCCACTGTTTGACCATCTATCCTAGGGAGAACCACTGATAAAGCACAGCATGCTGTATTAATAGCTCCAAACCCTAGCCCTTCATCCTCCAGTGTGCGGAGGAAACGAAGAACCTGTGCAAGAGATGGGGTTAGACAATCAATTTTAGACACAGTACAAAACAATTGCCACTTTTTAACATAGTGAGCATAAAGCTTAACAGTCCCAGGTCTCCAAGCTGAAGAGAACAGTCCTTGTAGGGTCATTTTGTCGATCCCAAAGGGTTGCAGATGCTTCCTCTGAAGAGGAATGCCACCAAGGGGGTTGAATGGACGTCTCCCTTTGGTGCTAGAGGTCCGTTGTGACACAGGTTGTTTGGAGCTCTTTTGAATGTCACCGACTCTCTTGACCAATTCCTGACTGCTGCAAGCCAGGGCTGTGATTCCGCGGGAGGAGCTAGTAGGATTGCCCTCATCCCGTCATGATGCATTTTCCTGAATGGTGGAAAAGAAAAAATGTTTCCATTTGAAAGTAAATGCATCAATTCTCCATGAATTTGGCTCCGGTTGACACGAGACATATGTACATAATTTAAAATTATTTCTAGATGCAAACAGGTCAATGTCCAGTTTTCCCCAAATAGAGCATAATTTATCAAAAATGCTTTGTGACACACTCCATTCTAAATGGTCATGAAACCTTCGGCTCTTTGCATCTGCTACTACATTGTCTTTACTAGGAATGTATTCGATTTTCAACCAAAGGGACCTGGCTTCTGCCCACTCCCAAATATTTTTGGTTATGTCATTACACCTACGAGACCTAGTACCTCCCATTTTCCTAACATAAGCCAATGCTGTAAAGTTATCTGTAAGAACTATCACTGTTGATTTATTTGTATCCGCTAGGCTAGCCAGACCCAAATAAATAGCTTTTAATTCTAAAACATTAATATGCTCATCTGCCTCTTCGGGTAGCCATCTACCTCCTGTACAAACTTCACCCCCTGAGCTCCCCATCCCTGGAGGGAAGCATCAGTAGAAATTAAAATTTCGGGTCAGTTATTTTCAATATTCCCTAGCCACCAGTTCAAGTCGTCCAAACCACACCAAGAAATCTTCATGTTTCTATTGTAATTTCCTTTAGCTCTGGCTAAAGCCACATTTTTATCAATTTCCAGTGATTTAATATGTGAAGCTGCATATTGCAACCCTTGGGAGTAAGCCACCATAATTCCAATAATAGCAGCCACCTGTCTGATTTTTAATTTTCTCCTTTTATTAATAACTTTGTACACAAATTCTCTGAATTTAGCTATTTTATCAACTGTGAGTGAGACTTCCATATTAATGGTATTAATATGAAACCCTAGAATCACAATCTCTTGCCTTGGTTTTAGGAGCGACTTGTCTAAATTTATAGTAAGCCACCATAATTCCAATAATAGCAGCCACCTGTCTAATTTTTAATTTTCTCCTTTTATTAATAACTTTGTACACAAATTCTCTGAATTTAGCTATTTTATCAACTGTGAGTGAGACTTCCATATTAATGGTATTAATATGAAACCCTAGAATCACAATCTCTTGCCTTGGTTTTAGGAGCGACTTGTCTAAATTTATAGTAAGCCACCATAATTCCAATAATAGCAGCCACCTGTCTAATTTTAAATTTTCTCCTTTTTATTAATAACTTTGTACACAAATTCTCTGAATTTAGCTATTTTATCAACTGTGAGTGAGACTTCCATATTAATGGTATTAATATGAAACCCTAGAAACACAATCTCTTGCCTTGATTTTAGGAGCGACTTGTCTAAATTTATTGTAAACCCTGCTTTTACCACTTCCAATTTCGGGGCCTGAATGGCCAACTTACAATGCTCTTCCCTTTCTGCTGTAATAAAGGAATCATCTATATATGGGAACAACACAAAACCTTGTTTACTAAGCTTAGCATAAATTGGTTTCAATAACTACGTAAATATACGAGGGCAAAGTGATAATCCATTTGGCATACATGTATATTCATATAACTGTTTTCTCCAAACAAATCTTAAATATTTCCTGTATGATTGTCTTACCGATACAGAATAATAAGCATTCTTTAAATCAATGCTACCCATCCAAGCTTTGTGAGTTACCAAATCCAGAGCATTTTTAAGCGAAAACATTTAAAAATACATATAAGTTACTAATTTATTCAACACCGTAAGATCTAAAATTACACGATGTGAACCATTAGGTTTAGGTCTCAGAAAAATGTTGGAAACAAATTGACCTTCCGAATATTCAGCCTTAGCAATAACACCTTGACTTAATAACTTATTCACTTCAGAATCCGTCACTTCACTTTCAATTTTTGAAAATTTATACGGGTTTGGTATTTGGGTTTGGATGGGTATTTCATCAAACGGTATTTGTAAACCTTGTACATATGACAAGATTTCAGCAGACGATGTTAACTCTGACCAGTACTCTAAACAATTAGATACATTTTGAGCAACAAATGAGGCATGATCCTCAATTACCAAGGCACGTGGCATGACCGCAGCTGTGTGGGGAGAAGCTGTATCTGCATCTACTTCACTCCTCCCCTGTTGAAACCCTTCTGCCTTGGCTGCTGATATGACTGGTATGAGCTGGTACGACCTGCATCCTTCCAACCACCCCGGCCATGTTGTGATCGGTTCCTGAAGTTCTGGTTGTAACCCCCTCTCGAACCCTTGTAGTAGGGTTTCTTATGAGAGTCAAACCTTGGTCGCTTGGTTTGAGGTTGGTAGTCAGACTTCTTGGTCTTTAACCCCATGTGCTTGACATTCCTCGTACCAGTCTCAGCTTTCTTAATCAGGTGCTGGAGCTGCCCACCAAACATCTGGCTCTTATCCCAGTGCTTGGTTTTGGTGGCATGAAGAGGGTATATTCCTTCCCCTTCTTATCCTTGATCTTCTTTGATCTAGTCACCTCATTGCCTGCATCAGTAGTAACGTTCTTAAAGACATTCTCATATCTTTTGAACATGGCAAAGCTACTTGCTGCTGTGAGTACTTCCAAGCCATCATTCATTGTTGTAGCCAGCATGGTAAAGCGATGCTCGTTTGCCATCTGGTTCGCAATCATTCAAGTATAAAGTATATAACATTACCGTTTTTAGATTCGGGTTCTTGGGGTTAACCTTTATATTTTTGCAAAATCTCAAGTATTCCTCAAAATGCACCCTTTTGTTCCTCCACGTTCCTTGCGTTAGTCCTGCTCTGAAAAATATGCCCAGCCTGCTAACTAATGCATACTCATAATCTGCGAGAGAAGAGGGGCAAAGAAAGAAATCAGAACGAGCAGTGAATTATAAATACAGGTCAAACACATTTTCGTCATGAACAGCACTTACTTTAGTCAAATGACTACCAATACATAGTTTATTAGCCAGAATATGTGCCCGGTCATCGAAAAACAACCTACTCAGTGCATCAGCTAGCACCAGGGTCTTACCTGGTTTGTGTAACACTTGCACTACGCAGCATCTGTGGGCCGCGAACCTCCAGATCTCTCTGGCGCAAGCACACAACACCGGGTCCTTCCCAGCACCAGTAGATAGCACTTTTTGCGAAGCTTCATTATCAGTGTGAATGATAATAACGAAATCTTCAGGCTTGGGAGGGCACAATACTTTTAATGCAACAACCAAATTAATCGCCTCCAATTGAGTTATATGGAGATTTTTGTCGCTCAAAAAATCAGAAGAGTATAATTCAGAAAAATAATGTGTGCGACTGAATCCACCTCCTGCAAGCAAAGATGAGTCGCATTCGATTATCCATTTCTTCTTAGGGGATGGTCGCAACAATACCAGTCCATTACTACCCTCCGCGTACCGCAGGAACCAAGCAACATCTCTGACGAGTCCTTGAGTAACCACCGTTTTCCTAATGAATGGACAGCCCCATAAAAAATCAAGGATCCTATTCATGAAAGTTCTAGACTGCACTACGCATTTTGAAATGAATTGGAGTCTACCCACCAACCTTTGAACCTGCTTGCGAGTCACCTTGGCGCCTATTTTCCATTTCTTACATTCCATTAATACATGTAAAAGCTTTTCCTGTGGTATCCTCAACACCATATTGTCAGAATCTACTTCATAACCTAACCATTGCATAAGCATCCTGGGAGGGGTACATTTTTTGACTGAAAGCTCTAGACCAAGCAATGCTGTGAGTTTTAAAATGGAATTATAGCCCCGAAGTGCCCCCTCAAATGTGCTTTCTACCCCAACAAAATCATCCAGATAACACGCCACAAAAAAAACCTTTTTTCGCATTAAGTGTACTACTGCTGACGTGGTCCTGGCACATGCCATACAAGAAGTTCGACAACCGAAAGGAGGCGCAATATCAAAATAATATTTTTTCCTAACTTTAATGCCGAAAAGCGGAACACTTAAAGGACATGTTCGCAGCTGTCGATATGCTCTAGCTAAATCAATGGACCACATAAAACAACCTTTACCCAAATGAGTGACTTGGTCAGCCAACGTCATTATAGACGGCAAATTAAAGGAAAATCTATTACCCTGGTAAAAACCCTTTACTATCCCCCCATTAACGCCCTGCCCCTTTGGATAGCTAAGGTCCACAATTATCCTTCGTTCCTGGGTATTTTTCTTAGGGCGTGTCATAACGGGACTGATCTGCGCCCACGGAGAGAATGGCACAGTATCAAATGGACCCAGCAGCGCCCCATGGCTAGTTTCAGTCGCAACATAAGTATCTAACCAAAATAAATCTTCCTCAAGACGACAGTGATTAACCTCAGTAGAAACAGGACATGTAGAACCAGTGTAGTTTGCCGGCCAACCAAACTCTATGTAGTCAAGTACAGCGTAATCGCTATAACCAACTAGCAACTTGCGCCAAACACTAATCTTTAGGCCAGATGGCACTGGTAATCTGGAGCCTAAATAGTTAGGCAACCCCGTTGCTCTTACAGCATTATACAGAGACTGATAACACCACCCGGTGTCAGACAGTGGGGACCAAGTAGGCCACAATTTCAACAGGATGGATTTGTACTGTAACGGCGACAACTTGCAGAAGGAGTGCGTCGCCGGCACAACACCAGATTGATGACAGTCCTTACCACTAACATCACATTCATCAGGGGAGCGACGACCTTGGCGTACTTTCGTCGAGCCAACATCTATCAACATAGAACAAGTATTGTCAATAACTTCCAACGGATTAACAAACTCATCAACAAAGGTATCACCAACGAAAACATCATCCGACAAGTCATTACTGTAGCAACCTTGACGGTCAACAATGAGTGGAGATTCAACCCCACATAACTTGTCACTCAAACGATCAGTCATAACCTTAAATTTTAACGAATGACGTACAACTGGATTGTTTAGAACATCAACAATAAGTGCATCAGGGTTTGTGGAACATTAAGTCACAGCAGGGACATGACAGTAAGTACAGGTAACATTGGAGCTATTAACAGGGCATGCATGTGCCAGCACTGAGTGCCATGTAGCAGTACATTGGGTGCTGCCGAAAGTCGGACTATGCACATGGTTGGTAGCAGGACCAACAAACGTCAAAGATGCGGAGGGTGGATTCAACCTCAAAGGCATAGAAGAAAAGGCACCAGGGCCCGTGGAGTTGAGCTGCAACTCAGGCACATGTGTTGACATCTGTAAAGGATGGCCATTGACATCAGAAGACAATGACTCGTTGACAGTTAATGATGACCGTGAATTGTGGTCAATGGAATTGTCACCATGACAACCACGGGATGCTGACCCGGTCACCTTTTTGTTGACAATTACTGTTGTACCAGGAACTGGAGTTGATAAACATTCACGTTTTTCACCTACTGTTCTCCCCGGCATAAACGACGGGAAACTACTATTTCGTAAAGCAACATTAAACCACTTATACTTGTTCTGCACATATCGTGCGGACTCGCCACTAGCAACAACCCCACCAATACCACATCTATTTAAACCCTTACCCATAATTTCACAATTAACCTGACTTCTTGCCGGGGAGGCTCTCAGCCCATGAATAACAGTAGTGTCATCACTCACAAAAACTATCGACCTGGCACCAGTAGCAGTGTCACCAACCATCCTTTTGCAGCAGGCGACCGGGCCAGCAGAGTCGACCGTGCAACCAGATGAATTTTTTCTGTCATCGTCTCCGACAGGCAGCAGATAGCTATCTGCCGGACACTTGGACGGCACCGAATCATCATAGACTTCGGCCTGAGACCGCCCGATATCTAAAAATTCTTGGAAGTAGAAGCAGCATCCGCACCCCTGCCATCACGAGCGCGAAGTTTACTTTTGCATTCAGCCTCTTTGTGATAATGTTTACGCTTAAGGTTATACGCACACCATGGACATACATGTATAAATCGGTCCGCACCGACTCCATGACTAGATGCAAAACCGCAGTCTTTACCCCTATTCCATATCGTACATATACGTCCATCAACTTCTCTATTAAACTCAGACCCAACGCCGTCCTTTACTGTTCTTGCCACGCTATGAGGCAAACGACGTCCCAGCCCACTTTCGTCTCGATGAATGTCCTGTATCAGACCGGTATCATTCCAGCCATTGGGGAGCCGCTTGTCGGCAATCATGTTAAATACACGTTCTGAGTATGCAAGGCAGGTTTCCCATGTATAATTCTGAGCCATATCCAACAGCGAGTCGACATGCTCCTCCACACACGGTACACAGTCTGCAGAGATATCACCACATCGAATCATACGATGGATCGCTGCCAGATATTCGAACCAGGTTGACTGGCCCTGTGACACCTTTCCCTTACGCTCACCCCTTATTACGTACCGATGAGGAAGAAGTTTACCCTTACCTGCCACCTTTCGTGCCTTTGCACCTGCAACCCTCATCAAGTCTCTCATAAGCTCCTCATCCGAATCGGATGCGTCACCAACGCAACGTTCCAAATTCAACCGCCGCCCTGCCAGCCTAGACCTCAACAAACCACCAACAGAGCTAGCTACGTCATCACTATCGGTTTGTGCTACCCGCGACATCGGCGTACGTGGACTGCTAGCACAGCCAATGCACAATCTTGCCGGCGTAGCAGGCCTGCGCCTCTTGCGAACACCTGATACGACTTGGGCAGTCCCTGACGACACTTCCGGCTCACCCAAATCATGTACCGACAATGGCGAATCTGACACACCCGATTCTAATGTACTAAGCCTAGCTAACAATGGAGCAGTAACTGCAGAAAGTTTCACATCAAGGAGGTGGGACAAATCCTCCAGCGACACCCCGTTTGATGTATCACTCACCGTCGACGGCATACACCCAGATGTTGAAGCAGCAATTCTATCTGCCATCGACGGCGAGCACGACGCACGCCTCACTGTACCACACACAGGCGACAATTCTTGACGACCTCCAGAGGCAAGCAACTGCCTGGAGTACCTGCGACTACCAGTGGACCTCAGCTTCACTATTTTAGGCATGATGATGAAGTAATATCCAGATATAGGATACGGATGCTGACCAAGCAACAACTGTAAAATATGTAGCAGACAGACAAGCAGGTCTTTTCAGCTCAGTGATACGGTAAGGAATGATTCAACGTGTGTATGGGTAACCGGAAATCAACTCGCCCGAGTTACCGAATGCTATACCGCAACGGTATCCAGGTCGGCATCGCTATGGGGCCGTTGTCAAGGTTTTGAATTACGCATGTTACCGGCAACATGTACAATACTAAGACGGCTCACTCCCTATCTCTCCCATGGTAATCTAAATTTTGCAGTGCCACCTTGTGGTGGGTTTGATCAGCCCATCTGCTGGTTGGTGTTTCACATGTAAGCACATACAATTATATTATACATGAGATAGGTAAGTATGAATACACATCAATATGAAATTGCTATGAACAAATACACATCATCATCAGCGCCATCATCACACATCTTACACATTCATATATACATTTATACATATAATATAGCACCTGTTTAAGTTTAACCAAGAGAACAGCCAGCACACCAAGTGGTGGGTTTGATCATTTTGATTACACAGTACAGGCTGAGTGAGCCGTCTTAGTATTATAGGGTCTTTGGTTAAAGTGAGCCAGGTTAATTGTACACAAGAGTCCAAGATGGAGAAAGGGGGAACCCCTGAGCTTCTTTTTGGTGGTGAGGCTGAGTAGCTCCCTTTCTATTTTTAGACACAGGAGCCACTGTCCCATTGTGACCCGTGTCCCAAGGTGGTTGGTGCCCCGGACTCCCTTAGCCTAGTAGTAGTAGTATCAATAGTATTACTATTACTATTAGTAGGCCTACCTTTAATTTGTTAAACAGTCAAAATGGCAAGACATGTGAAAACAAAGGCATGGGGACCAGGCTATATTACCTATGGCTTACCTCTGGGCAGGTGCCTGTCTCTCTCTAGACAAAATGGGACCAGTATATTTTTACCTGCTGAAATCAGCCGTTCTAAATAATAATTAACATACCGGATTTCTAATCGCCAGCAACCAGCTCAAAGTGTGCACCGCAGCGACGTTGCTGTAATAATATTTCAAGTCGAATTCCATCATGCTCTCACAGCGAGATTAAGGTTATTCTATTTCAAACATGAAAAAATATATATATAATTAATTTGTTTAATGGATAACTTAATCTAAAGAAACATTACAAAACTTGCTGCATTCCGGAAATGTGTCAACGTATAAATACAAAATGGGCCAGTGCAGGAAGAACGTCGCAATATGGCACAGGAGAATATCTTTCATGATTTTGTGGGGAACGATGAAATCATTCAGTCAGCCGTGATTTGTCTTTTTATTCAATGTATATAAGGTAGGTTTCAAGAAGAAAAAAAGTGGAGTCCTCAATCTGTCCTCGTTGAAGCGGCAGGAGAACTGGGTTAATAAGCTAATTAAAATGTAGGCTATACACACATTGAGCCGAAGCCATAGATTGATAGAACTCGATAGGCCTACAGCTAAACACAAAACAAAATACACAGAAAATGAAACTCATTCAGCAACATGTTTTCATGGACTTACGGCTGCGTGATGCTCCATGTCATCACAAACTGGCAATTCAATACCTGTTTTTTTTCAAATCAATGCACACATCTTTTCCTATTTTGAATGCAGACTTGCAGTGCCAGTGGCAGTGCATCACGCAGAGTGTCAAGTTTCCTACTTTTTCCTATTTTTTGGATGACGCCATATTTAGCCCTATTTTCATTAAAAAATCCTATTTTCTCACTATTTTAACCAATCTTTTGACCCATTCCGCCTTTTTTTCCGGAATGCCATAATGTGTCTGTGCTCTGCACACTATTTGTTCTGGATTATTAGAAAAGGTTTGAGAATGTCACTTTTGCAACATTTTTGTCAGGAAATGTATATTTTTAAAGAAAAATAGGGGGCACCTACTAAGTGGGGCTTGCCTATTAAGCTTAGTAATGGGTAATCTGGTAGACTACAAATCAAATAGAATGAGACTTGAAAAAGTACCACAGTATGAATTAGATAAAAGATTCACCCGGTACTTGTAGTACACGGGTGAAGATCAGCCTTATATAAATACGGGCGAAAATAGCGTTAGTATGGAACATCACCTAGAAACTGTGGCTCCAGTATCAAATGGCTACCCATGTAGGCACAGAGTTGGTGAAATGGGAGAGAATGCAAAAAGACAAGATGGCGGCCGCAGAACGCCGTCGATTTCACTTTTAAATCTTATTTAACTAGATATTATATTATATTTTTCAACTCAAAGGTAGCGGGCTCTCAATAATACATATGTAAAGAATAAATGTTGCTTCTTAGATTGTGAAATTAGGCTCTCAATTCTTTGACCCGCATTTTCGTCACCTTTTACATAGGGTTGGTTTGCACCCCTACTGCAGCAGTACGGGGTGAATCTTGTACCTAAGTATGAATATGATCATACCGTTCATTAAAATTTGAACTTCAATTGTTTGTTTCCTACTTTTTGAGGTGACTGCTCATTTGACAGCCTGTATGCACTATTTTGGTACATTTGCTCTCGTGCAAAATTCCTATTTTGTGGGACAAATCCCTATTTTATCCCTATTTTTCTGACAAAGAAATCCCTATTTTCCTATTTTGTTAACCCACTGCCTCACTTGAACTCCTGATCACGTCTAAATACATATAAAATCAACTATCATCATTTATAAGCACCCTTCACAATCATTTGGTGTGCCATTTAGAGTAGGAATAAATAATTAACTGCATGCATAGTTTCGCCTTTGTAATGTATGAATGGCAGGACTACCATACAATAGATATTAACGATCCAATATTCGCGTATTATTCAATGAGTATGCTAGTGTGCCCTTAAATGTGGATAGACACGCACCCCGTGTGGTGAGTAAGTGAGATGGGGCAGATGGTTGATTTTAATATAGTGCTATCGATAATACATTGCTTGTGACAAACAAATCGAGAAAAACTATATATATATATGTGTGTGTGATGTATAATGCATTATACAAGTATAACTGCTAGACCTAGGGGAACATATATATACTTTACTACTATTTCGCCATCGGTGCATTTGTGGATCCCCCCCCCCCCCCACAGCTGTCGGGGAGTTGTATACAGGTGGTCCCCCTTGCGCCACATACACACACATATACGTGTGTAGTGTATACATGTAGTTAATTCACTAGCTATGTGTGGGCCCAGTCTTGTGTAATCAATGACCTGCTCACACCCTACTCTACTGCTAACCTATTGTCCATATTATTAAATCACCACCTAATTTTGCTGTTTACCCTCTGGAGAACATGTTTGATACATCCATAGAATGTTATTTGGGAGTCAAGGAGAAGACCCAGGTACTTGTACTCATGGACTTTCTCAAGTTCTTAAATTCCCCCTTGGGTGGCAGCTAGGGTGTTGTTTATTGATTTGCGATTGTGAAAGATAAGAGTTTGATTTTTTAGTATTGATGGTTATTTTGTTTGCATTGCACCAGCAAAGGTGTATAGATTGTGTGTGTGTGTAATTCTTTTGGTATTATGGATATCGCTCGTTTGCATCTGATTTATAATCAAATAGCAACAAATAACTAGCTTGCGAGTAATATAGTATATTCTATATTTGATTTAATATTTGATAGTAAAGTAAACTGTAAATTAGAGTTAAATGATCAATCTGAGTAAATTTGTTCTGGAATTGCTCTTTGCTTCATGGGTCGTAATGCTTGCATTGCGTTTGATGCGAAGCAGGGAAGGAGACCCCCGACCCCCTGCTCCCACCGTTGCCCATTACATAACTTCCCGTGCTTCTTCCCATTATAGCCAGCCCTCCTGGCCGCCTCCAGCCACTCGCCCTCCAGCCTCCCCTCACGCTGCTCCGACCCCCGACCCCCGACCCCCCCCCCCCACACACACACCCGACGACTTCGCCCCCCCCCCCTCACCGCCCCCCCACCGCACCTCCTCCCCCGCCCCTGCCCTCGCCCGCCCCATCCACATCGGCGCCCCTCGGCGAACCTATCGCCGATGTCGTGGATCCCGACATCCAAGACACCCTCCCCGCCGCCCCCTCCTGCGGCCCCTACCCCCACCAATACCGCCCCACTCTCCTCTCCATCTGGCCACATGCCTCCGGTGAGGCGTGGGCCCGCTACCCCACCTTCAACCAGGCCTACACGGCGCTCCGGGAAGCGGGCCTACCAAATATTTTGGCCGCCCGCATCCCTCTCCCCTCCGGTCTCCACATCCCCGCCTGGCGCGTTCGCCTCCGCGACTATCCCGACCGCGCCCTCCTCGACCTCCTTGAATTCGGCTTCCCCTCAAACTACTCCGCCTCTACTCCCCCCCGCCCCACCTTCTCAAACAACCGCGAGGCCCCCGAACACCTCCCCCACATCCGTGACTTCATAAGGACCGAGCTGGCCCTCACCGCCCTTCACTGCCCCTTCACTGTCCCCCCCTTCACTTCCTGGGCCCAGGTCTCCCCCATGATGACCCGCCCCAAGTCCGACCCGGGCAAGAGGCGGGTCATCGTCGACCTCTCCTTCCCCCCGGGGGCGAGCATCAATGCTGGCATCCCCCGCCGGGAATACCTCGGCAGACCCCACTCCTATAAGCTTCCCTGCGTCGCCGATGTTGGGCGTCGCCTCATCAGCGAGGGGTCGGGGGGCCTACACTTGGACCACCGACATATCCCGAGCCTACCGCCAGCTTCGCGCAGACCCCCTCTCTTGCCCCTTATACGGGATCACCATCGACGGGCTCACCTACGTAGACCTCGCCCTCCCATTTGGCTGCCGCTCCTCGGGCGCGGCCTGTGTGCGCGTCACATCCGCGGTCGCCTGGATCCTCCGGCGCGACGGATTCCACACGCTGGTCTACATCGACGACTTTGTCGGGTGCGAGCGGTCCTACCTGAGAATGTGTCAAGCCTTTGACGGATTCCTCACCCTCGTCGCCACCCTCGGGCTGGACATCGCCCCCGGGAAGTGTCATACCCCCGCTGTCCGCCTCACCTGGCTCGGCTCCGACCGTTGCCTATTACATAACTTCCCGCGCTTCTTCCCCTTATAGCCAGCCCCCCTGGCCGCCTCCAGCCACTCGCCCTCCAGCCTCCCCTCACGCTGCTCCTCTCCTATATTTTTTCTCCACCCACCCACCCTTTCCTATCCTCTCCTCCTAATGGGGTGGAGGGCTCCTCGGCTCCACCTCCTGACTCTCACTAGCTCTTTAGGCTCCCTCTGAGCTCCTTTTATTTATCCTTATATTTTATATTACCTGCATTATCCTGTACTGCATAACATTACTCTGATTATTGACCTGTATTATCCTGTTGTTCCTGCATTATCCTGTACATATTAGCACTTATCAATAAAGTGCTTTTTTCTCCACTCACGCCTCCTCTTCCTTGTCGCGCATCAATATAATGAGCCCCTTTCACACTTACACATTAAACCAGTTTAACTAAACCGGTTGAACTAATCTGGTCTTAAACGTGTGTGTGAACACAGTGCCAAATCGGTTTAGTGCTAAGTCGACTCAACTAGTTTGTTTCATGTAAACCAGTTTGTGAGGTGGATTAGTTAAACCGGTTTAACTAAAGGCCCTGTCACACTACGACGTACCGCGTCAGATTCACTCACGGAACGCTGACCAACGTTACATACGTCAGTCAATCGCTAGAAGTATGGCGTATACGTTAAATATGCTGGAGATATGGCAGGCATACGTTCGAAGTATGTTCAGGAGTAGGTAATGCATCCGTTTGCAGTACGTGGACTGTATGCGGACTGCACGTTCCCACCGGCTGAACGTATGGCTAACGTGCAGCAACGTATACCAACGTATCCCTAATGTACTCCCAACATACGCCACACAGCGTATGTTAAACGTACGAGCCACACGTCGACACATCGATGCACGGCGACGTAAGACAACATATAACGACGTATCCGGGATGTACCTGACGTATGCCCAATGTATACGTAATGTATGATGACGTACGCCGATATGTTGGTCGAAAATCACATATGTCAGCATACGCTAAGGCTATACGTCGTAGTGTGACAGGCCCTTAAACCAGTTTAACTCTGTATGTGTGAACCCGGCAATATAATTCTAGGCGAGTAGTAAATATAGCAACCAATCAAATAAATTGACAACCTCTTTCATCATTTCAGTTAACAGTTTTAATTCTACATTCACATCTACCGGCACCATGTGGAAGAAATTGCTGAGAAAAAAGAAAAAAAAAGAAAAGCCGGCCAACCTCGAGGATATCTTCAAACAGATGGACGAGGTCAAAGCCCTCGTCTACCTGAACCTGGAGAAACTTCTAGAAAGGGACGCCGATATAGAGCACGTCGAGGAAATGGCAGGTACTCATATTGTATTCTTCCTTTTTTTTTTTTTTTTGGTAGAACATTTATCAGAATATACATTTTTCACTGCCGAGGCACTGGTCTTCCAGCCGTTTACATTACATTGTAAATAGATAGATCAGTGGGTACTTAGGTAGGGGATATTAATAGATTATGAAGGGGGTTGGTGTGTTAGCGGGTTAGCCATAATAAGTTCAGTGTTATGGGCTAAGATGGTGGGGACCTGCGACCTTTGCCAATTTGGATTTCCACCGCTGTGTATAACTTACAGCGTCATCAAAGGCCAGTTGCTCTCATACCATGTCTATGTGGTGTGGGAGGTTAAAAATCCCTTGGGTCGGTAAAAGTGTAGGCTCGGGCTTTCTATCGACAAACTGTCTAATGGTGAAAACAAGTCTATTCAGACTTATCCATGACAGGCAGTATAAATCTTCAAGAAGAATTGTGCTGCTATTACGGTATAGTTGAAGTAAGTAATTGAGTGAGGGGGGCTTTGAACAAATTAAAAGCAAATAACACATTCAGCATATGAGACTGTCTCAAAAGGTGCTAAGCAATATGGGACAAAACCTTGTCCATTGAAACGATCAACATACTATCTGCTTATGTATTTGCTCAGGATAAATTGATTTGTATTTTTACATGGTGTTTCATAATCCCAATGGAATACATATTGATTTGAAGCAAATTTCCTTGTGTGTTCAGTGTAACCGTTTCTGTGCTGTTTTGTGTCAATCGTTACAATGGACAAAAAAAAGAAGAGTTATCAACTTTTAGGACAGGCTCATATAGCTGTGTTGTCAAATATGGGCGAATCATTTATGTGTGCTCAGTGGATGTAGAATTTCTGACACCATAGGTTTCATCAGTAATAGATAGCTTATATTATATTGACTTAAATACTAGGTGTAAGAATGTCAACAGCATGTTCCATCGTTTATATATATGAGCCTGTCTCAAAAGGTGATAGCTCTTTTGTTTTTTTCCATTGTAACGATTGACACAAAACAGCACAGAAACAGTTGCAATGAAAACACAAGGACATTTTCTTCAAATCAATATGTATTCTATTGGGATTATGAAACACCATGTACAAAACAAATCAGTTTATCCTGAGCAAATGCATAAGCAGATAGTATGTTGATCGTTACAAAGGACAAAGTTTTGTCCCATATTGCTTAGCACCTTTTGAGACAGTCTCATATATTAAAGTAGAGTGAATTAATTATGTGAGAATGCAAAAAAAAACAATCCAACAAGATGGCAGCCACTGAATCCTCTTGATTCTACTTTTAAAGTAGATTATTCTACACAGCTTTAAAAAAGAAAGAAGCGCCTGTCTGCTTGTCCAAGCCAAGTGAGAGTAGGAACGGACAAGCAGAATATAGCTTGGGCTTTTCCGTTGGACAAGTGAACATTTTGGGCTGACAAAACCTTGCGGACAGTCAGTGTACCTTGTGGACATTCAGTTACTCAGTGTGAAGTAATTTACCATGTCAGTGCGAAGTCATTATATTAATTTACATAATTTATTACATTTGTATTGTTGTTTTGATTTATTTGTGTAGTTTTATCCCCGTAACCATGTAGGTTAACTGAGATAATAACGGTAAGTACTGTGGACAAACGAAAATTCAGACGGACAAGTGAAAATTGAAAATCACACCAGACTTGTCCTATGGACAATTGAAAAATCTTGGTCATTTCTATCACTGCTATATGATTGAATAAATGCTTCATTCCAAAAATATAGATGAGCCTGTCTCAAAAGGTGCTAGCTCTTCGTTTTTTTGTCCATAGTAACGATTGACACAAAACAGCACAGAAACGGTTACACTGAAAACACAAGGACATTTGCTTCAAATCAATATGTATTCTATTGGGATTATGAAAACACCATGTAAAAAACTAATCAGTTTATCCTGAGCAAATGCATAAGTAGATAGTGTATTGATCGTTACTATGGACAAAGTTTTGTCCCATATTGCTTAGCACCTTTTGAGACAGTCTCAGATACGTGTTTGCATAATATATAGAGCATATTTTTGTTTGTTTTTTGGTACATTAGTTGTTTAAGCAGGGGAAATTTCAGTCGCAGACGACTGGTCTTCCTCATTCCACTGCTCCTTGCCCTATCCTAGTAATGCCGAGCGTCTGGCTAGGAAGCGACAAGTATCAATTTTTAAGTCATTGGTTTGACTCGACCAGGATTCGAACCCACGATCTACCAACACGGGAGACGGACGCTCTAACTCATTCGGCCATCCCGTCTGGTATTAGATTGCACATTCATATGGCTGTATCCATAACCCATCTTCCCACCACTTTTTCTACATTGTTATCAAGAAGCCGTGTCACAGGGCATAAAGAATAGGCTAACTAGTGGCAGTGACACAAATTGATGCTGTGAGTCGCAGCTCAAAAAGCTTTATTAGTGGGCCAGTATTTAATGATTTTTTTTTTAAACGCTTACTACTTTTGCGATTCAGAGATGAAAGATCTCCGCGATTTCGCGGACTTCCACGATTTTTTTCCGTGAGTCCCCTCCTATGGGGGGAAATCTGCGTTTTCCCTGAACTTCACTGTTGGTTCTGCCAGAACCTGCTAGGTGGTGCCAGGCTCTCGGCCTGATTTCCATCTTTTTATATTTTATAACCCGCTAGGTGGCGGCATGGTCTCGGCCTGATTCCAGAGGTTTTTTTTTGTGTGCAGGATACCACTTTCATCCGTGTGCGATTGTAATGTATTGGCAAATTGTCTTGAGTTGGAATTGAAATATCTTTGATGTTATCAATTGTAGATCTACTCAATAAAAATGCCGAACTGTTTGAGAAGACCAGTAACAAGCTGCAGTGGAAAGCGTGGTTTCGATACAAGGTTGTTGGGTGTTGCATGTGTTTTCTGGGTCTTGCCACCGTCGGGGGTATTGCTGCAGCTGGTAAGGGTGCTTCTGTCTTGCTCTATTATATATTGAATAATTATTGTTTTAATGAAAATCGATTTTATTCCTATATATAGTGTTTGTGTTGTTGTTTTGCATCCTAGAAAAATCTAATGTCATATCAGGACGGGTACCGACTTGTGACAGTGTGCACTCATAGCGACTTTATAGTGCTCACCCACTGGGAGACCAGGCTGCTGGCACCATGGCCTGATATCCCAGATAGTCACATTATCCTGACACTGTGCTAACCAGTCCTTGTTCTATATATATATAAGCCCGTCCTGATATGGCACTGGATGTTGCCAGGAAGTAAACCCCAAACAAATAAGCTATATATATTAGTCTTATCACATACTTATTTATGTGTGATTTAATTAATTATACAGTTATGTTTATTTATGTATCCATGTAATCTTCAGTAATTAAATATAAAACAAGAGTATATATACACACATATACACATATAGCCTACATAACAACAGTATATCAATATATGTACAATTATATATATGTACATGTAGATCTAGAACACAAGTACATGTATATGATATACATATATATAATATCTATCGATATACTTTTGTTCTATATTTAATAAAGGTAGACTGTCTGCACATAAGCTTTACAATAATATATATAATTGTAAAGCTTACGCATAGACAGCACCACACAAGCTATTTTTGGATGAGATATTATTTGCCTGACCTCTGAAAGACCCCTCCTTTCATTAATTAACTAATTATCCTAAGACATTGTTTATTGAGGCCACCATCACAACTATTCAATACTTGGGAAATTGGTATCACAGAAACTATTAACAAAACCCTAAATTTCTAGACCAATCCTTTTTGGTACTGTAGAATCTTGCACATCGCGATGACTACACAAACATTACCTTTGTGTCAAAGCATGCCTGGATAGCTTGGTTTCCGTGTGTAGTCTTCATGAGCAAGACACTGACTGCACCTGCAGTATGGCACATACATGTAATTTGTGTGCACAATATCTTGTGTTTATTAAAGCTGCATAGTCCAATGAAATATCAAATTTTCAAAACCAAACCAATTATCTAGATTTGATTTGACATATCTAACTTAGATACTGACACACTTATTAAGCATTTGTTTCTGCGTAGAAGGCAATACTGAGTCAATTTAACAGAACCTGTTACTGCAGAAGCCTATGGTGTCAGAGTTTGGCAAGCTTACATGTTTGCACTCAAAATATCTAAAAACATTGACCATTTAAAATAAAAGTAACTTTGAACTAATGTAAAGTAGCTACTAGTGATCGATCTAATATATTTATCTCAGAGAAAAATACGGAAATTCAAAACCATCAGACTATGCAACTTTAAAGGAATGTTTCCAACTCTCACAAAATTCCCCTTAAGGGGCTGTCACATTAGGGTTTGTTGCGGGAGCGTATGGCGGCGTAAGCGCGTTACGTCATATACGTCGGCATACGCCGTATACGCTACTCATACGCTACGCATACGCTACTCATACGCTACTCATACGCCGCCAGATGCCACCAGATGCCGGCGTATGTGAAGCGTATGAGGCATACGCCGCCATACGCTTTCATAAATCCATCCGTCCAAATTTTTTTGTGCATGCTCAAAAAAACTCGACCTATGAGGGCGTATGGCCCATACTGTCAAAAAATGTCACAGCACGCTCCCATACGCTCCTCGTACGCTCCTCGTAGGTTCCACATACGCTCAAAACCACCCGAAAGGTCACCAAATGTCATCATAGGCCGGCACGCGCAGGACCTACGTAGGTTTTCAATATGCTCCCGCCATATGCCGTAATGTGACAGGGCCTTTAGAGTCACGGAAATTGAAGGTTCTGATTAGTCACCTCACGACTTACGGCTCGACCCTAAACATACAAATGTCAATGCATTGTACACATTAAAGTTACATAGTCCGATGGTTTTGAGTTTCTGCATTTTCTGAGATAAATATATTAGGTTGATAGTTAAAATCTACCTTACTTTAACTTAAACACCACTTTCATCCAGGCGCGCTTCATGCTACTTACTCATAAAATGTTTATCTGAAAACCAGGAGCCAGTCCTATTCAACCTTTCTTGTCAGATGTTCATAGGCATATATTGGCTATATGATTATTATTTGTTGTTGTTGTACATTTTTCAGTTTATCTAAAACTATGGAAGTAAAAAGCTTTTATCTGGAAGAGAGAAAGGAATGTCAGAAGCAGTTATAAGGACACACACAGAAGAAGAATTGGCAGCCATAGTCGGTGGTCTATGATGACGGCATCAATCAGCTGTGGCACCTTGGACTACATATTTATAATTTCCGAGTTTATTCATGGTAGTCTACAAGATTTGCGTCAATTACATCTACATATTTTATATTTTTAAATTTTGTTTTGATGGTGTATTTATGCTGCCCATAACGGTTAAGTCTAATGACTTGTTTTCTCCGCTAGACAGTAATAGTCTCGTTGTTCCCCTTGTTTTGTTACTTTCAGTTGTGTAGCTATCTACTGCTTGCATTCTTTCTCTTGTTTGTAAGCATTCTCCCACATCTCCCTACCCTCCGTGAGTCTGGTAGTTCTACACTTGGTTAGTTGTTTGGTTATCTATAGTTGGCTTGAAGAAGAAGAAATCATTCGGATATGATAAGGGACTTTTCCCAATGAATAAACGTTTGTCAAGGAAAAGGAAAGGAGGGTAGGGTGAAAATGAATGCAAAAACCCCAGCTTGGACCATGTCACCATAATGCAGATGAAATTTGACAAAATGCTTGTTCAATGCTTCAGGTCACAAATGCGTTATGGCATGCTTATGGTCGCCACATCGGCCAGACCGTACGGTGGGTTACGGTCGCCTTTCCACATCTCCCTCCACCCGCTCTCTCCATTAAATAGTTTTAAAAAAAAAGAAAAATTAGGGCCAGGTGATTTTTCAGGCATGGGTGGGGACGACCACCAATTTGTATTTATATTTATTTGGCCTTAGGTTTGTTGTTGAGTTTTATTCGATCCTGTATGAAAGTATTTATTTCCTAATGCTGCAAATGATCAAGTTTTTCAAGTAATCAAATTACTAAATCTGAGTTCTGTGATAACCCATGCAGACAGGTCTGCCCGAAACCTTTTAAAAGGTTTGCCAACATATCGGCATGATTTACAGAATTGATCGCCGGGTCAACTAAATCTCTTAAATGTGAGATAGATTGCACATTGACAGGATCATGACCGATTATGATTACCCATAATCTGCATATTTGGAAGCTATTTAGTCTAGGAGAGACTTAGCGCCTAATGGCAGCTCCTCTAGTCAAAAGTGGGTGTTGGCTAAGCAGGGATGAAAGATCTCCGCCATTTCGCGGATTTCCGCGATTTAAAAAATTTACTGATTAATGTTAAAGCTGCATAGTCCGATGAAATATCAAATTTTCAAAACCAAACCAATTATCTATATTTGATTTTACATATCTAACTTAGACTGATGCACTTATTTAGCACTTGTTTATGCGTAGAAGGCAATACTGAGTCAATTTAACAGAACCTGTTACTGCAGAAGTCTATGGTGTCAGAATTTTGGCAAGCTTGCCAAAACTAATTTGTTATGTTTGCAATCAAAATATCTAAAAAGTTTACCATTTAAAATAAAAGTAACTTTGAACTAATGTAAAGTAGATACTATTGATCGATCTAATATATTTATCTGAGAGAAAATACAGAAATTCAAAACCATCAGACTATGCAACTTTAAGCAAAATGCTAAGGAATCGGGATGTATATGACAAAATTAACTGGTTCAAATCCCGTTCTTATATGACCTGAGATGTTACTAGAACATAGTTCTAACCCAAACAAGAACGAGTTGAGCATGGACGATAATATAGGCACAACAAGGATAGTTGAAAGCTGAGTTCCGGTGTCGCAGCTTCCGCTGTCCGCCAGTTTCCGCGGTACGCATACACTCAAATGCATTGTCAATGGCCGTGAGCAATCTTCATACAGAAAAAGTGAAATATCTCTAAAACCACACCGCCTAGAAACAAATCACTTGGTACACATATAGAAAACATCTTTACCAAAAAGATTATACTAAATTTATAAGGTTAGGGTTCTTGATTTCTATTAATTTTGAATAAAACTAATGTTTTGCAGTGCGCGTACCGTCAAACTCAAGGCATTGTCAATGGTCGTGAGCAATCTTCATACAGAAAATACAGAAAAAGTGAAATATCTCTAAAACCACACCACCTAGAAACAAATCGCTTGGTACACATAGAAAACATCTTTACCAAAAACATTATATTAAATTTATAAGGTTAGTGACAATGCTGTTCGATTTTGACGCATGCGCAGAAGCGATGCGTATCGCGGAAACTGGCAGACGGCGGAAACTGCGACACCGGCATTTTCCCCGCAATTCCCTGACAGTGCTAATCCTATGGGGGAAAATACGTGTTTTCACGGAAATTTGCCGCTGGTGTAATAATCTCGGCTTGCTTTCCGGTTTTTTTTTGCCGGAGACCACTTTCATCCCTGAGTAACTGATGTCCTTAGGCTTCTCACTTGATTTGGCAGCTTGAAGTAGAGACACAGAACACTGATGCAGGTTGACAGAGTTCTGCCCTCCAAATCTTTTAATGGAACATTTTAAAGCTAATTACAAAAGATAAATATTAACAACTCTACTGTTGCTATATAGTTAAGTGTTATAATGCCACTGGAAAAAATTCAAATGTTTTTCCTTTTAAAAAGTGTGTATGTCAGGCATTGCTCCTCTATACCCTGAATCTCACTCTCCATTCCCTGTCTGACGTCATAGGATAAGGAGAGTGAATTCTAAGCAAGGAAGAGCATGAATTCATAAGTCAAAAGAGTATTACAGCAAATATCCATTGTGTAGCATAACTATGTGTATTTTGTTAGGATATGACGAAAATATGTGTAAAGAAACCATGTTGAAAACTCTTCTCTAGGTATTTAATAATTATACTCCCAGTGATGTGTGTATGCTCTAGTTATTTACTCCTTTTTCACCAGCTACAATGACATTTGTGAACGTTGGCAATGCAGTGCTGCAGTCACAGTTACTTCCTACTGAAGCAGTTTTTGCTCTGATTTAGGCTCAGTTGTCACTCACCTCTACTCTGGATAAGGGTGAATCTTTTATCTTGTTAAAGCTGAGCTATATACATAGGTTAAAATTGTCGACCGGTGACGTAATAATGTGGGCAGCGGGTTTGCTGTTAGTTTAATTTAATGCGCTGTTTCCAGCCTTGTATATATATTGTATTTATATTATATATAGTAAATATATTGTACATACTGTATTTATTGCATATAGTGTATGTAAATTGTATATATTGTATATATATATATTGTATGTAAATTGTGTATATTTGTAAAGAAAACTTCTGAGCGAGTGGTGTGTTGCAACCCGCACCCCGGGAGCAGAGGTGGGGGGGGGGGGAGAGAAGGGGTGGGGGAAAGGACACTATAAAGCTTATTAAATGCGATAAAGGGTTTATCACTATCCATATATTATTTACATGATTGAATGTTGTTTATTGGTTAATATATATTATAGATTAGGTAGCACCAAGTGTGAATTGGCTAGAGTAAACCAAAGACACTATAATACTAAGACGGTTCACTCCCTATCTCTCCCATGGTAATGTAAATTTCGCAGTGCCACCTTGTGGTGGGTTTGATCAGCCTGGCTGCTGGTTGGTGTTTCACATGAGATAGGTAAGTATGAATACACATCAGTATGAAATTGATATGATCAAATACACAGCATCATCAGCATCATCGCCATCATCCCACATCTTTCACATGCATATATACATTTATACATATAATATAGCAACTGTTTAACCAAGAGAACAGCCAGCGCACCAAGTGGTGGGTTTGATCATTTTTATTACACAGTAAAGGCTGAGTGAGCCGTCTTAGTATTATAGGGTATTTGAGTGAACTAAATAACTGGCTCCATGTGTGTGGATGTGACTCCTTTAACTGAATCAGAGAGCGTGTATATAAACAGATGAGAGGGACAACTCCCATACTAGAGCATGTAACATCTGCCGACTGTGGCGCTCCAAGTGGTGGTTGTTGAACAGCTTAAGCATATGGGCAAACCTCAAGGCATTTTCAATGGCAGTGAGCAATCTTCATACAGAAAACGTTAAATATCTCTAAAACTACAAAACCTAGAAACAAACTGATTGGAATACACATAGAAAACATGTTTACCAACAAGATTATATTAAATTGATATGGTTAGGCTTCTGGATTTCTATTAATTTTGAATAAAACTGACGTTTTTTCACTACGCTTACGGCAAACTCAAGGCATTGTCAATGGCCTTGAGCAGTCTTCGTACAGAAAAAGTGAAATATCTTTAAAACTACACTACATAGAAACAAACTGTTTGGAACACATATAGAAAACATATTTAACAATGAGACTATATTAAATTTACATAGCTAGGGTTCTGAATTTCTATTAATTTTTAATAAAATACACGTTTTGCACTACACGTACGGCAAACTCAAGGCATTGTCAATGGCGGTGAGCAATCTTCATACAGAAAACGTTAAATATCTCTAAAACTACACCACATAGAAACAAACCGCTTGGAAGACATATAGAAAACATGTTTACCAAAAGGATTATATTAAATTGATAAGGTTAGGCTTCTGGATTTCTATTAATTTTGAATAAAAACAAATGTTTTGCATTGAGCGTACCGGCAAACTCAAGGCTTGTTCAACACTAACCGCCAGGAACGCCACTGTAGCCTGTGTTACCGTTTTTCGCGGGAGTTGTCCCTCTCATCTGTTTATATACACGCTCTCTGACTGAATGTAGACTGGGCAGCAAGCTGCAACATGAATCCGGGCCCTGTCTGTGTATTTGACCAAGTTAAAGTTGCATGGTTGGATGTCAAATCATTCTTTCTCTAAACCAAAACGCTTAGACACATTTGATCCTGTATACCTGTAACTTAGATACTGGTGCATTAAAGCTGCATAGTCCGATGAAGCATCAGCTTTTCAAAACCAAAACAATTATCTAGAATTGATTCCACATATCTAAGTTAGATATTTATGCACTTATTAAACAGTTGTTGCCACGTAGAGGGAACATTGAGGCAATTTAATCGAACCTGTTACTGCGAAAGCCTATGTTGTCAGAATTTTGGCGTGCTTGCCAAAACTAATTTGACATGTTTGCACTTCACATATCTCAAAACTTGGCCATCTAAAATAAAAAATTACTTCAACCTGAAGTAAGGTAGATTATTACAATGAATTTGAAGTATTTATCTCAGAAAAATGACAGAAACTCAAAACCGCTGGACTGCAACTTTAACTAATGATTTGAGACAGTATGGAAGGAGTAAATACCGAATTGATAAAATCACCTCTTTGGACAACTACATTGAGAAAGCCATAAAACAGGGGCACTGCTAAAAAATAGGCTAATCTCGTGACTTCTCAGTAGTCTTGCCCTAATTCCAGGTACTACATCAGGGGCGTAACTATATTGTCACACTGTAAGCACGTGTGAACAATTTCTTTCAGCATCACCGGAATAAATAATAATAAAGCAGGCACCGCCAATTTATATTCATGTAATAAATTATATTACAAATAATATATATGCATAAAATATATCAAATATAAAGAAACAGAGGTCATTGATATATATATATATAGTATATATAATATATGTACAATATATATAATTCTTCTACATATAAATTATATTTATATTGATCTTTATATATATATATATATCGTTCTCTGAAACTGGGCACTAAGGTGTGACATGGAAACGAAAAGAGAATGCCTTCCAAATAACAGCAGAAAACATCCAACTAACAGCAGGATCCATATTAATATGAAGGTTTACATGTGTATATGTATAGAGTTGAACAACATCTATTTCACTTTTTGATTTTGATCTTAAAAAATTGAGCAATATATTAAAATCACTTGGGTAACTAGAAAATAAAAATACATCCAGAACATCAGTTTAACATACACAACAAATTTAAAAAAAGATTTGATTGATTACAGTTAAGCTAACAAGATTATGTTTGACAAGAAAACAGATTTTAGAAAGCTTAAACAAAGTTGAGGTAAATGCATAACGTTGATGTGTAAATTTTCACAATTTCACTTTAGCAAGAAATACAAGCCTACTTTTGATACATTTGGTGGGATAGAGATTACATACATGTAGAGTCACGGAAATTGAAACCTAACACACAGAGGCAACAATAACAATTTGACTTGCTACCAAATACAGAGAGAATTAGCGATCGACATTGTAATGTGGAAGCCAAATATGTGGTTCCCAGTTTCAGAGAATGACCCATATAAGTATATAGAATATATATATAAGGGAAAAAAAAGGAAGCTTTGTCCTAAATATTTCACAAAACAACTGACTAAGCAGGGTAGTAGTATAGTAGGGTTCCTTAGATGACCTGTTTGTCCTTAGATGACCGGTGTGTGTGTGTGTGTGAAAAAGGACAAACGTACCCTCCCACCCTTCAAGAACGGGTCATCTAAGGACAAACCTACCCCCCCACCCTAAAAGTAGGGGTCATCTAAGGTCAATGGACTCTCTCGGAAGGGGTCATCAAGTGCAATGGACTCTCTCAGAGCCTGGCTTACGTCATTTTATGCTCAATTGAACCCTACTATACTACTCAGGATGGTGGTCAGAGATGTAGTAGTAGCTAAGGTAATAATAGCGGCAGTAAGCATTGGTGTATCAATGGATTTGCAGTTTGGTTATATATATGTACAATATAACCCCGTTAAGCCAAACTTGAAGGGACCCTAGAAATTTGTTTGGATTAACCGATCATTGGTTTAACCGAGCTTTGACTTTGACTTGGCTTTGGCAAAAATGGGGGTGCATTATGAATGTACAATGTATGTGGACACTATGATTATTGTTTTTTATATATATACAGTTTAACCCCATTAAACCAACCTTGGGTTAAATCAAACAATCGGTTAATCCAAACTTTTTTCGGCGACCTGGCAAAATATTACCATTTATCATATAAAAAAGTCACAGATGACCTTAAAACCACATGGAAGTTTGGTTTAACTGTACCGGAAGTGGCCTGGGGCCGACAGTTTTGTTTGGATTAACCGATACTTTGGATTAACCCACTTTGGTTTAACCAACTTTTTTATATGATAAATGGTAGTATTTTGCCTGGCCGCCGAAAAAAGTTTGGATTAACCGATCGTTTGGTTTAACCAAGCTTGGTTTAACGGGGTTGTACTGTATATATATATAGCGTGTACTTTTCTCAACATAAGTAAGTCAACATGAACGATCGTGAGGAATATATTGTGTAGAGTAAATTCGGGGAATGACCCATTACCGCAGTAATTTACTGTACACCATATGAATAGATTTTCATTTGTGAATAAACTCATTATCTAAGTCGTATAGTTGATCTAGGTCTTGTTATACTGTACCTTGTTTGAATCTGAGTTGAGTCCAGTTCACACACATATGTATATATATGTTTGTATATATATATTATTTATATACAAATTTCTCGGGCGCAAGTTGAGCGTTCATAGTTAGGCTCGGTGGCGGTGGTGGCGCCACTTGTCACGTGGGGTGGTGGATGCTCCGCACCAAATGGATATACCAAGAGCAATATAATAAGAGTAATACTATCTATTCCGCAACTTTATGCTTATACATCAGACATAAATAGTCATATATATAGTATATATATATATGGTCATATTACAAATGAGACAATACCAGGAACTTGGTTTGGGATGAGTTTATTCTCTGTATGGAGAATTGAGAATTAAGGCCTTGCCACCAGCATGCCTGCACTCTACCGATTCGGCCACCGCGTTTCGTGTACCCTAGGTGGGCCCCTAGTTAGGCTACTGGTATCACCGGCCCTGGGCAGCAGCAATCCTAATTATAGAAGGGCCTGTTGACCAGTGACGTCACTGTCACACCACTTGCACTTTTTTCTTGAAGATTTATTCTGCCTATCAAGTATCATGGATGAGTCTGAATAGACTTATTTTCACCATTAGACAGTTGGTCAATAGAAAGTCCGAGGTTACACATTCACTGACCCAAAGGGATTTTTAACCTCCCACATCACACAGGCATGGGATGAGAGCAACTGGTCTTTGATGATGCTGTAAGTTATACACAACGGTGGAAATCCAAATTGGCAGTTGAAATGGCCCTCTTGGCAAAACAGAGCAGACGGTTGTTGTTTTGCGGAGAAACCAAAGGAACAATATTTGAATTGAATTGATCATTTTCATAATGCTTAAAACTGTCACATGCTCTGGATCTCAACTCACTACAGTTTTGTCATTGTCTGATTGTGTATCCAATGCTTCCAAAACATGGTAAATAAATAGTCCTAACTATATGTATGTAGTATAATATAACCCAGCTCCAAGAACACAAGAAAGGAATGTAAACAGTGTTAAATAAGGATGCTGGTAAATTTCAAAGAACAATTATGTACATGATGATTAATACGGCCAGTTTTACTACAGGCATACCTTGACAAACATCAGATGAGGAAAATTGTGTTTTTGATAAAAACAGTCAAACTTTCAAAGGTAGTGTCGTCAGGGTGATGAAAATGGGAAATATTGTGCCTAGATTGGGACTCGAACCCACATCTCTTTGCATTCCGGGCCAGTGTGCTAACCATTATACCACCTAGGCTCCCTGATATCACCACACTACCCACGCCTACCGCGTGCAGACCATTACAGTAATGAATGCAGGTTGACATGGTTTTGCTGCTGTGTGTGCATGTTCAATGCTTCCAAAGCATTGTGAATAAATAAATGATACAGAATCCTAACTATGAGCAGTGAACGTGAATATATACGAAAAGGCCAGCTCCCATACAAAACCATGTAACAACTGGTGACAGCAGCGTTTCAAGTGGTGGTTGTTGAACAACTTATGATATGGCTGTACGCAGCGGGTTTGTAACGTCCTTTACAAAAGCAACTACCTGTAATAAGTGAATTCCTTGTAGAATAGTCCTGCTGATGAGTGTTAAATAATATTTAGCTCTATTACTGTAGTTGTTTTGATCATTTGAAAGACAGAGAGGTTGCGAAAAACATGCATTTGACAATGGTAACACTGACAGAGCTGGAAAACTCCATCCAACCTCAGTGAATCTCATTCCATTGTGTTTTTGTGAGTCAGCCCCTACAGTACTTCTAAAACTTGTAAAATAAAATTAACTAGAATTATATTTGAGATTATTTGCAATTAGTCAACACCATATTAAATTATAGGCCTACGTGATAATTAACAGATTACCAACATTTATAGAGGACACCATACTTAATTATTAACAAATTACCTGACCTAAATATAAAACATCACTCCTTAGCAAATATCCACTGCCACATTAGTATATATTAACAACCACATTGAAGAATAACTGGTTTAGCCGCCCCAGTTACTCATGTTCATAGTCAATACTATCAGGAGAATCCTGGCAAACTGTCTGCCAGTCTCCACCCACTAAATACCAAAACAAATCAATAAGTATTGATATGATTCCAAGCTCGTCTATTTCGACCGAAAGACCGTATATTTTTACAATATGAAGAAAACAAAGCAGATTCTAAACAGTACACAATGCTTGTTTTGGCTTATTCAACAATGGCCGCAAGAGGCACCACTGAAGCCGCTGTTAACGATTTTTGTTGGAGTTTACCCTCTCATAATCCACATTATCTGCTATGACCTCGTTACTGCTGCAGGTTTGCAGCATGGGTAACTATAACCCAGCTATTAGTAATATCGATTATGGTCATCACGTTACTTCTGCCAATCAGCCAGTAGGACTATGCATGGGCAGGAAATCCATAATGTAAGCATAAACATTCAATGTGTTTATAACCTTAGATTCTGCTAGCGAATGAAATCCAAACAATGTACAAATAAAGTTGGTTAAATAAATTGAATTAAATATCTAATATGTGTCCACATACTGGCTTCTAGTGAGAAGGGTACTGAGTAAGATTCTGCCCTTAATTTCAAATGTACTTGGCTATTGCATAATGTTGCGGGAGGTTGGGAGTTCGAATCACAGCCTTGTCAAACCAATGACTTAAAAGATTGATACTTATCGCTACCTAGCCTGATGCTCGGCATTACTAGGATATGGCAAGGACTGATTAACACAGAGTATTAGGATAATGTGACTATGCGGGATATTGGGTCATGGTGCTGGTGGCCTTGTCTCCCAGTTGGGGCATCATTATAAAGTCGCCATGAGTGCGCACTGTCACAAGTCGGTACTCGTCCTAATATGACCTTAGCTAGGATGTAAAACAACACACAACACAAAACAAAAGTGACAGGATCAAGGCTTACTAGTACCCTTATTTGGTTGGTTAATGTCGAGTGAATAAATGTTGGACGAATAACTGGCAGGATCAAGGCTTACTAGTATGCTTATTTTGTTGGTTATTGCAGAGCGAGCGAATGTCACACAATAAACTGACAGGATCAAGGCTTACTACTGCATTTATTTTGTTGATTATTGCAGAGCGAACAATTTGTAAAAATATATGGTCTTTGAGTCATAATAGTCGAGCTTGGAATCATATCAATATCTCAGGCGACGGAGTTGGGGACCATTATTATGCAATAGTGATGCAATGTGTGCCCACTCGCTGTGTGACATATAAATAACTATGTGTAAATGTTATGACACACGGTGACCGGGATTGCGGTATGATGTCCGGATATTAAGATACGGTTGGTGACTAATTACAGAAATGTTCCCCCCATGCACCAGGAAGAGTGCAAATGGAGAGGGGCATAGATTGTTGTTTACTGTAACTGTATGACGACTACTTGTTACCATGGGACTGCTGGGTAAGCACACCCAGTCATTCTGCATACATTAGTTACACCAACTTCCCTGGTGTTGAGTGACAGGTGCCCCCTCTTGGGTGCCACCCCTCCCAGGCTGCAGAGGTGTCTGATTGGCTGGCTGTGTGAGCCCAGTCACCCTTGTACTCCTTGCACTGGCTGGACAGACCACACACTCACTCTAGAGATACCAAAGGAAGCAGTTCATCACTGAGCTGTGTATAACACCCATAGGACTTAGGTTCAATGGGCTGTTTGCACTGATTTTAACAGAACAAGCAGAAGCTATGTGGGTCTGTATAGCAGGTTGTAAGTGAGTCAGGGTGGCAAGTCAGTACTAGGTGAACACTGGAGGCCTTGGGCGTGGATTTGGACGTGTTGGAGGATGCCAAAGTCCCAGAACATCCCCCAGTCATTGAGAAAGCCATCGGTTATCCTCCGACTCACGGAACTGAGGAAGTCTGGGACACATCCACTCGAGTACCAAGGACTGCATGCAGAGATTCAAGGCCAGTTTGCAGACCACCTCTCCATATACACTGATGGTTCGAAAGACCAAAGCCGGGTAGCTGCTGCGGCAGTCTGCCGATGGGAAAAATTTGGTGTACGTTTGCCCGATCAGAGCTCGATTTTCACTGCAGAAGCCCGAGCACTCCTTCTCGCGTTGGAGTGTATCGAGGTATCCAACCACACTAACTATGTTATATACAGTGATTCGTTCTCTTGCCTCCTGGCTGTTGCTGGACTGAAAACGAATCACCCTATTCTAGCAACGGTCATTTATAAAAATGAACCAACTGACAACGGATGGGTATGACATCCACCTGTGCTGGGTGCCTGGCCATGCCGGCATACAAGGAAACAAACGAGCTGATCGGGCTGCGAAGAAGGCCCTGAACTGTGATCTTGAACCGTGTCTGATCCCTCACTCTGATCTGAAACCACTAATAGCCACCCACATAAAATCCAAATGGCAACATGAGTGGGATGAAAACATTAATAAACTTAAAGAAATTGAACCATCTGTGGGAAAGCCACCACAGACTCATGCGGGAGGTTGGCAGGACCAAGCGGTCCTTAGCCGCTGCCGTATTGGCCACTCGTGGCTTACACATGCTTTTCTGCTCAAGGGGGAACCTCCCCTTGAATGTATTGGGTGTCAGTCCCCACTGACACTCAAACACATTTGACTAAATTGCGTTGATTTTGTTGGCCCTGCACCAACAGTTCTACACTGCAGACAGTATGCATGACCCTTTTACTAAGGTAAAGCAGGAAAACATTTTAGCCTTTTTGAGGGCAGCTGGATTGTACCACCTCATATAGTTTACTAAATAGATTCTATCAATTATTAATCAAACTTTTCTTTTTCTATGGGAATTTGTTTCCCTTGACCACAAATATATGATTGTGAGCTTTCTAATTTAATGAGTGTCTATTGGCACATAATTGATTGTCTGCTTTTACACGTAAAAGCGATGGTTTGAACAAAAAACAAACATTTCTCGCCGTGAATATGGCCTATGCTGCCGACACGGCGAAAAGCAACCACCAATCAATCAATCAAACTAGGTGAACAAGAGTTGTAGCAATAAAGCTCAACCTTATCACTGTCAATCTTGCGTGACTTGTCTCCCTTTCTTTCTTATAAGTTGTGTTTTGGTATTAAGTGGGGGGAGACTGGCAGACCGTTGCCAGGATCTTCCTGATAGTAGTGAGTACAAGAGGAATACCTGCGATGGCCTGCAGTTATTCTTTAGAATGTTGCACAATTAACTGACAGGATCAAGGCTTACTAGTGTGCTTATTTTGTTGGTTAATGCAGAGTAAACAAATGTTGGACAGATAACTGACAGGATCAAGGCTTACTAGTGTGTTTATTTTGTTGGTTATTGCAGAGCGAAGAAATGTTGAACGGATAACTGACAAGATCAAGGGTTACTAATGCATTTATTTTGTTGGTTATTGCAGAACAAACTAATGTCGCTAGAAAAACTGACAGGATCAAGCCTTACCAATGCATTATTTTGTTGGTTACTGCAGAGCGAACAAATGCTGGACAGATAACTAACAGGATCAAAGCTTACTAGTTCCCTTATTTTGTTAGTTATTGTACAGCAAACAAATTTTGGATGAATAACTGACAGGATCAAGGCTTTCTAGTACGCTTATTTTGTTGGTTATTGCAGACCTAACTAATGTCACATCGATAATTGACAGGATCAAGGCTTTCTAGTGCGCTTATTTTGTTGGTTATTGTAGACCTAACTAATTTTGCGAGAAAAATTCCCAGGATCAAGTACCCTGACACAACCAGACTTGTCTTGCCCAATTATCTTCACCCTTGACGCCACATTGCTTGGCGGACATTTTTGTTTCTGCAGGCATCAGCACAATGGCGGAGGGAATGCCAAGCCAGGCTGCGGCTCAGTTGGTTGCTGTCTTCTCAACCCTGCTGTGCACAAACACATGCCCCAACACATTCTCCAAACACCGACTAGGCCGACCGTGTTTCCCTCACAAGCCACGCCCGGGGGTTGGAGGCAGCCACGGGTGGAATGGGGGGAGGGGAGGAGTGGGAGGGAGGGGGATGAGAGGAAGGGAGAGGGGGAGGGAGGCAGGGGGAGGGAGAGATGGGTGGCGGGGGAGGGGAGGAAGGGAGGGGGAGAGAATGAGGGAAGGGGGGGAGGAGGGAGGGATGGGGGGAATGAAGGAAAGGGGAGGGAGGGATGAGAGGAAGGGAGGGTGGGGGAGGGAATGTTGGAGGGGATGGACGGGTGGAGGGAGGAGGATGGCAGGGAAGGGAGGAAGGAATGGGGCGGGGTGGAAGCAGAAAAGAGAAGGTAGGGAAGGAGGGGGGGGGGGGGGGGGGGCAAGGTGGAAGGAAGGAGGGAGGGGAGGGTGGGGGGCTCAGCGAAGAATATGCCTAAGTGAAAGAATGGGTTGAGAGAAGCGGAGTGGTGTGAGCGGAGGGGAAGGGGCGGGTGGGGGGAGAAAAGAGGGATGGAAAGATTTTCGTGGAAGTTTCTGACACATTTACTTTTTTAGCCCATTTAAAAAAAATATATATTTTTTTAATTAAAATTTAATTTTTTTATTTTGGTCAACATAATCCAGGCACGATTTGAAACATGACTGGCCGCTGCCGCCAGTCATGTATTGGCGGGCGGCTGTCAGTAGAGATTAGAAGCGGGAGGGGTGACGCGGGGACACTCTGGGCGCCTTGTGTTTACACACGTCAAACCGAGGCTGTCCGCCATAATAGAAACGTAGCACCTGGCGGCGCGTCTACCAACTAATCCTCACCGAAAGTGCAAGCCGCTACAACTCAACAACCTAAACCCGGTGTTGCACTTTCCGCGGCACACCAGTTTGCGAGGGACACATCGCTTCTGCGCATGAGTCAAATCGAACAGCATCGTCACTAACCTTATGAATTTAATATAATGTTTTTGGTAAAGATGTTTTCTATATAAAGCGATACAGCGAATGGTAGACAGGAAGTGTGAACACTTATTTGTCTCTCATTTTGTTGTTGTGGGTACATTAGTTGGACCAAGCAGGGGAAATCCCAGTCACAGACGACTGGTCTTCCCCACTCCATTGCTGGTCGATAGAAAGCCCGAGCTTACACTTTTACCGACCCAAGGGATTTTTAACCTCCCACACCACATAGACATGGTATGAGAGCAACCGGCCTTTGATGACGCTGTAAGTTATACACAGCAGTGGAAATCCAAATTGGCAGAGCTGGGGCACGGGGAATTGAACCACCAACCCTCAGATTAGGAGTCTGACCTAGAAAAAAGTCAGACACTCTAACCACTCCACCACAGAGAACGCCACGTGTTCCAAGCGATTTGTTTCTAGGTGGTGTGGTTTTAGAGATATTTCACTTTTGCTGTATTTTCTGTATGAAGATTGCTCACGACCATTGACAATGCCTTGAGTTTGACGTTACGTGCAGTGCAAAACATTAGTTTTATTCAAAATTAATAGAAATCAAGAACCCTAACCTTAAAAATTTAAGATAATCTGTTTGTTGATTATGTTTTCTGTATGTGTACCAAGCAGTTTGTTTCTAGGTGGTGTAATTTGAGAGATATTTGACTTTTTCTGTATGAAGATTTGCTCACGGCCATTGATAATGCATTTGAATGTATGTGTCCCTCGCAAACTGGTGTACCACGGAAACTGCAACACCGGGCGATAATATTAATGAAACAGCATTCTTATTATCAGTATAATGCAAGATGGTGACAATACAGCCACTAGCGTGCAATATGTTGCTGTAGTCAGCCCTATCTCTGAGACAGGGCTGCTGTACAATATATTTTGTTAAGTGTTTGAAGGCTGGGTTATGGATAACATATTACCCTATGACTTTGCAATTTAATATATGTTAAAGTTGCATAGTCCGTTGGTTTTGAATTTCTGTATTTTTTCTGAGATAAATATATTAGATCGATCACTAGTATCTACTTTACATTAGTTCAAAGTTACTTTTATTTTAAATGGTAAACCTTTGAGATATTTTGAGTTCAAACATGGAAAATTATTTTTGCCAAACTTGCCAAAACTCTGACACCATAGACTTCTGCAGTAACAGGTTCTGTTAAATTGGCTCAGTATTGCCTGCTACGCAGAAACAAATGCGTAATAAGTGCATCAGTATCTACGTTAGATATGTCAAATCAAATCTAGATAATTGGGTTGGTTTTGAAAATTTGATATTTCATAGGACTCTGCAGCTATAAATATAATTATGGTCCCATTGGCAATGCTTGTTTATCATAACCCGGGTATTCTTTAAGTGACCAATTTATTAACCCAGGTAGATTGAGGCATTTTGAATGTCAAATTGAGAGCTTGTTGTGGCCACGATCTTCGGTTTTTGTATTCTCTATAAATTTCAATTTCTCCACCATGCGTGGTGGCCTAAACGGTAGAGCGCAGGCCTCGCGTGTGGAAGGTCGGGAGTTTGGTTCCCTGTCGAGTCAAACCAATGACTTTAAAATTGATAGCCTACTTGTCACATCCTAACCTGGCACTCAGCCTTAATAGGATAGGACAAGGACTGGTTAGGTCAGTGTTAGGATAATGTGACTGAGTGGGATAGTTGTCATTCACCCTTACTCGGAGTAGGGTGGTCTAATATGCTGGACAGACGGGATGGCCGAATGAGTTGAGCGTCCATCTCCCGTTGTGGTAGATCGTAGGATTCGAACCCAGAGTTGGCCCCCCCACCCCCGCCCGATAGCCAATGTCTATTTTTGTGTGTCATTAAACAAACGAACCCACAGTTCTAACCCTTTTCGACTCAAACCAATAACTTAAAAATTGATACTTGTCACTTCCTAGCCTAGCACTTGGCATTATTAGGATAGGGTAAGGACTGGTTGGCTCAGTTTCAGGATAATGTGACTGAATGAGATATCAGGTCATGGTGCTAGCGGTCTGGTCTCCCAGGGGGCACCACTATAAAGTCGCCATGAGTGTGCGCTGTCACAAATCGGGTCCCATCCTGCGATGACCTTAGATTTGCTGATTGGGCGTAACATCCGAATAAAGAAAATAAAGAAAGATATTTTCCAATGGAACCACTTATAATACAATTTCAAGAATTACAATTTTTAGACACCTACCTAATATATGTGATTCGGGAGGTGTGAAATGAGGTATGATAGGTGAGAACAACTGACTCTGGTAGCACATCTGATTAAAGCTTGTGAGCTTTTCTCTCTTTTTTCATTAAGGTTGTGAGCTTTTGTCTTGTGAGCTTTTGACTTGTGAGCTTTTATCTCATGAGCTTTTGTCTTGTGAGCTTTTGTCTCGTAAGCTTTTTGTCTTGTGAGATTTTGTCTCGTAAGCTTTTTGTCTTGTGAGATTTTGTCTTGTGAGCTTTTGTCTTGTGAGCATTTATTTTGTGAGCTTTTGTATTGTGAGCTTTTGTCTTGTGAGCTTTTGTCTCGTGAACTTTTGTCTTGTGAGCTTTTGTTTTGCGAG
Source organism: Branchipolynoe longqiensis (assembly GCA_030323885.1). Lineage (NCBI taxonomy): Eukaryota > Metazoa > Annelida > Polychaeta > Phyllodocida > Polynoidae > Branchipolynoe > Branchipolynoe longqiensis. The sequence goes on from CM059195.1 coordinate 79,842,602, forward strand.
CATTTATCTTGTGAGCTTTTATCTCATAAGCTTTTGTCTTGTGAGTTTTTGTCTTGTGAGCATTTGTCTTGTGAGCATTTGTCTTGTCAGCATGTGTCTTGTGAGCATTTGTCTTGTCAGCATTTGTCTTGTCAGCCTTTGTCTTGTGAGCTTTTATCTTGTAAGCATTTATCTTGTGAGCATTTGTCTTGTCAGCTTTTGTCTTGTGAACTTTTGTCTTGTCAGCTTTTGTCTTGTGAACTTTTGTCTTGTGAACTTTTGTCTTGTGAACTTTTGTCTTGTGAACTTTTGTCGTGGAACCATTAGCAATGTAGCACATTGACGTTGACAGCTGATGAGGCCGACAACCACGCATTAGAAAGTGTGTAACATGCATCCTGGCCGACTTATCCAGTCGGTCCTAGTGAGCCGAGAATTCTGCCTGCAGGCATTAATTCTACGGAGCTGTTTTACTAGCTTTCCACCCAACATTACAAAATTCATGAGTGTCCATTGACACAAAATTGATTGTATGCTTTCACATGTAAAAGCGATGGTTTGAACAAAAAACAAACATTTCTCACCGTGAATGTGGCCTATGCTGCCAACACGGTGTAAAGCAACCACCAATCAATCAACCCAACATTTTTGCTGTGGACCTGTCAATGATAATCTGGGGCAGGTTCTCCCAAAAATATGGTCTAGATAATTGTATAGACACAAGCTTTTATGTCCATCACAACCTGCATCTCCCTCTTCCTGGCAAAATCATAGAACAAATAATACATGATGAGATAAAAACATTTTTAGAGTCTTCAAAATACCTAACCACCCAACAAAATGGATTTAGAAAAGACAGATCAACAATAGGGCATTGGCCTCTCTTATGGATGAGTTATTGACCAACATGGACAAAGGTGAACTTACAATCACAGTATACCTCGACTTCAAAAAAGCTTTCGATACAATTGACCATAGAATACTATTGCAGAAAATCCAGAAAGCAGGATTGGGGAAGAAAACCTGTACATTGATGGCCAACTACTTAACTAATAGGAAACAATACACAAAACTTAATGACACTGAGTCAACCATCAGGACTATTAAAACTGGAGTTCCGCAGGGTTCAACCCTGGGCCCCCTTCTGTTTTTAATCTTTATAAATGATTTACCCCAAGTATCAGAGGATGCAACATTCACATTATTTGCAGACGATGCAGCACTCACAGTACACAATAAAGATTTCCAAATAGCAACTGATCAGGTTCGGACAGTGCTGACCAGGGTTAACCTGTGGTGTAGTGAAAACAAACTATCCCTTAACACCAATAAAACCGAGTTTGTCATTTATGGCACCAAAGCAAGGAAGGCAAGGGCACAACCCATAACACTGCAAATTGGCGGAAATCAAATTAAGGAGGCAAGTGCATACAGGTACTTAGGAACAGTGATTGATTCTACCTTAAATGGGAATCAACAGCTGGCTAGACTAACTCAATCATTGGCACTAAAAATGACTACAATCAGGAAGATGCGGAGCTTCATAAGTGAAAACACTGCCCTACTGCTGTATAAATCAACAGTTCTACCAATAATAGACTATAATGATATAATTTATGGATTGCTCACAAAGCAGCAACTGACTAAGCTACAAAGGATCCAAAACCGGGCGTTAAGAACAATTTATTGGGGCAAAACACTAAGTGTACAGGAAATGCATGACAAAGCAAACCTAGATCACCTAATGGTTAGAAGAGATTCACATCTCCTATCACTTATGTACAGAAGAGCCAGAGATACCCAATATATAGAAAACACAAAAAGGAATACTAGACGGGCTGATTCCACTCTACTCAAAGTCCCCAAGCCTTCCACAAACAAACTAATTAAAGCACCAATTTACAAAGGCAGCATGATGTGGAACAACCTACCAACCAGAACCAGGGCAGCGTCCTCTTACCTAGAATTAAAAAACTCACTAAGAGTACATCGGATTGGGCAGGCCCTTATGCAGTTGCAGTAAAGTATGTTCCATGGCGTCACCATACCATAAGTGGCAGACCACCAAACCCTCAGCCTCGGTTTCTCCCCCCTCCCCCCCCCCCCCACAGTCCCCACTTTTTAAAATTTGTTGCTGTTCCTCTGTTATCTCCAGTCAACCATATACGATGACAGAGACAGCCCAGGTAAAAATGTAAAATTTAAGACCTAAATGCATTGGGATTGGTCCCACTGCTTCACTGGTCACAGATGGTCCAGTGTATTATTAACAACCCCACCCCAACAACATAATTCATAAACTCACATAACTAGCTACATTAGAGTTACACTAGAATTTTCCTAACAAACCAACATTTATATACCGCTTGCCTAACTGCAACTGAACATTCAAACTTAGTACAAATTTACCAACTGAATACAGAAGATAACTTCTGCTTACATTCTAAATACTATGTAAATACTCACATTGATCTGACTAATATTGATCTGGTTATATGACACTACTGTACCATATTGTTATGGAACTTTTGGGTTTCAGAATTTCATTGTGTTACATAGTGAAAATTGTCTATTCAACAGGTATTGTACACCTTATTCTATATACCTTTTGTGTAAATAACCCTGAATTGAAAAATGGCTGGAAGACCAGTGCTTCGGCACTGACAAAAGACTTATTCAGCAGAATAAACATATTTACCCAAACAAAAAAAACAACAAAATCTGTTTTTAATAGATAAGTGTCCGTCTCCTGTTTTGGGAGATCGGGGAATTTAAACCCATGGGTTCGTGGATTCGAACCCTCGTTGAGTCAAACCAATGACTTAAATATGTATACTTGTTGCTTCCTAGCCAGGCGATTGGAATTATTAGGATAGGGCAAGGACTGGTTGGATCAGTGTTAGGATAATGTGACTGAGTGGGATATCAGGTCATGGTGCTGGCAGTCTTGTCTCCAAGTGGAGCAGCACTATACTTATGAAGTCGTCAAGGGCACACTGTCACAAGTCGGTACCCGTCCTGATATTACATTAGATGTTGCTAGGACGTGAAACAACTACAAACAAACAAACAATAAAAGAGGCAACTCCTACCAAGAGTAGGGCTGAATGACCACTAAAAACGGCTTTAATGGTAAACAAGCTGTGGATGTGGTGGTCCCAGCTTGCATTGTTTATATTGGCGTAGAGTTGAGAAATTTGATTGGTTGGTTGATTGTTTGAGTTTTACGTCCTGGCAACATCTAAGGTCATATCAGTATGGGTACCGACTTGTGACAATGCACACTCATGGTGACTTTATAGTGCTGCCCCACTGGGAAATCAGGCCACCAGCACCGTGACCTCATATCACATTCAGTCACATTATCCTGACATTGAGCTAGCCAGTCCTTGCCCTATTCGAATGCCGAAAACCTGGCTAGGAAGTGACAAGTATCAACTTTGTAAGTCATTGGCTTGACTCAACCAGGGGAATTAAACTCACGATGTCCCGCACACGAAGACTGCGCTCTACCGATTCGGCCACCGCGCATGAGGAGAATGCAAAGAAAACCCCAAAAGAGACAGTATGGAGGCCACCAATACATCTCGATTCAACTTTTAAAGTTGATTAATCTACAGGATTTCATCAATTATTCACCACAAAAGTAGAAGGCTACGATAAATAAGTATCTGAAGACTATATTTAGCATATTAAATTGCTAAATCATGTGGTCACTTCCATAGCCCATTCTTCTAACACTTTTGCTATCAGCCCTCTCATGGAGACTTAAATAAAAGATTCACCCGTACTTGTAGTACGGGGGTGAATACCAACCCTAAATATGGAAAAAGGATGTGGAATCTCTGGTTCCAGTATCAAATGACTATTTATATCAGCACAGAGTTGGTGAAATGGGAGAGAATGCAAAAATACCAGATGGCGGTGATAGAACACCATCAATTTCACCTTATAGTGTGTTTAAGTACATATTTTATTATATTTTTTATATCAGAGGTAGCGGGTAAATATGAAGATGTATGAGAAGAATATATTTTGCTTCTTAAATTAAGAATTTATCAGTTCAGTTCATTTCTCCACCATGTCGAAATTCTTTGCCAGCTTTTTTATAGGGTTGGTATTCACCCCTTCACTGCAAGTATGGGGTGAATCTTTTATCGAACAGAGACTTGCTGTGGAAGTGACTAATGTTTTAATCTCTCCTTTCTTATCGTCCAATTGTAAATGAAATGATTACACATAGACTTATATATTTATAGGTTGCGATTTTCTTCTAATGCTATCAACAGACATAATGTACAGCTGGGTTATTTCATGATATAACTTCATGTTATAACGTAGTTACCCACCCATACCACTAGCTAAGCCCTGCCTGCAACAGGGTTTAGGGTTCGAGTCCAGTCACCATGGCGAACTAAAGGGGCTGTCACACTACGACGCATAGCCTTAGCGTATGCCGACGTATGTGATTTTCCACAAACATGTCGGCGTACATCGTCATACGGTACGTATATGTTGGGCGTACGTCGGGTACATTCTGCGTATGTCGTTATATGTCGTTATATGTCGTCTTACGTCGCCATGCATCGAGGCTCCGAAAAAATGTTGTGCCTGCTAAAAAATGTCAACGTGTGTCGACGTGTGCCTCGTATGTTGAACATATGCTGCAGGTACGTTGAGATATGTTGGCATACGTTGGGAGTACGTTAGGGATACATCGGAATACGTTGCTGCACATTAGCCCTACGTTCAGCCGGTTGGGAATGTACAGTCTGCATACTGCCAACGGATGCATAACGTACACCAAGCATACTTCGAACGTATGCCTGCCGTATCTCCAGCATACTTAATGTATATACGCCATACTTCTAGCGATGGAGTAACGTATGTAATGTTGGTCAGCGTACCGTGAGTGTATGCGAACATTTTGTGAGGCACATGAATACTCTCAATAGGTCAGAGATAAGTTATGCATACATTACATATGTTGTGTGTACGCCCATTTTTATCCCTTGCAGCACGAAAAGTTAGGCGTATGCTGACCTATTTTGATTTGAAATTTATTTCAACACGTTACACACACGCCGGCGCCATACGTCATAGTGTGACAGGGCCTGAACCCCCAAGGGGCGCTTTGTGATTAATCCCAGGGTCATGCTGCTTCGAACAGAACACCGCAGATCAATAGAATAACCAAAGACTTCCCGATAAATAAAACCATTATATACCCGGTTGTGTCGCTGTCCTGTGAATTATGGCGGACTTCATCGTACTAGTTACATTCGTGATTTATTTATTATAAACTATGAGGAAGAAATTAAAAGAAGGATAACAATAGCCCGAACAACATTCTCCAAAATGTATAGAGTGTTAACATCAAGTAAGATATTAATACAAACAAGGAAGCGTATTCTTCAGTGTTATGTGTGGTCTACTCTAATGTATGGGGCAGAGACATGGACAATCTCTAAGAAAATGTACAAACGTTTAGCAGCATTTGAGATGTGGACTTATCGAAGGATGATGAAAATATCATGGACAAAGAAGATCACCAACAAAGAAGTTCTCAGAAAAATTAAAAATAAGAAAAAGCTTGTTTGCCACTATACAGACAAAGAAACTTATTTATTTTGGCCACATCATTCGTCAGAGTTCAATATACCGTACATTGTTGGAAGGGAAGGTGAATGGCAGCAGAGGGAGAGGGAGACCAAGAACATCATGGTTTACAAATATTTCACAGTGGACAGGCTTGAATTATTCACAGTCTATCAGAACAGCACAACATCGGGACAAGTGGAGAACCATTGCATCCAACCCTCGACTAGAGGATGGAACTATTGATTGATTGATCCCACAAAACACTGACTACGTTGCTTAGTTCCAGCACAATTTAGATTATATGATATTATGCGAAGCAGCTGGCAGTCGAGGTATCTAATTATTCCTAATTAAATAACAATTACTTGGATTATCGAGGTAGGAGAAAATTGACAATTAGGTGAGTCCTGCACATTTCAATATTCTGTAAATTGGACCTGTAATCATTTTCTTGCACCACATCCCATCAGACTAACTAGTTGTTCCTGTAGCAATGTTTCTGTGAAAGGGATGTGCTAAATAATCCAGTAGAACAGGTGTTGGAAGGGTTGCATTGAGGAAATAACCACGTGATTTTGCAATCTAATCTGCTAAATATATTGTTCAAATATTTTTTAACTTCTTTCGAATAGACTGTTTCAACAGACATTCAAAATCAGAAATAGTTCCACATTTTGACAAACAACTATTATAACTCAATGACATAATAACATTCAAGACCCACTACCACCACTGAATAACTACATCTTCAACCAGCATTATACGCAATATAAACCACTATACATGCACAACATGGCACTATTAACAGATTAACCATTAATAAAACCAAATCTAACTGTTATACAAACACAGCATATGGTTTAACCACTAGTGTACATTACTGCAATCTCTATCTTGATGCATATACCTTGCACTATGTTGAGTACCTATGCTGTACACTATACAGCATAGGCTGCTCCCCCACTCTATTTTTATGTTCAGAATGGGTTGTGCTGCACACAATGCAACACATTCCACTTCCACTATGTACAAATCAAATGTGAGCGCTCCAATGGCTGGAATACCAGTGCCTCGGCGCTGACAAAATATGTATTTAGATGAATAAAAATATTTACCACAACAAATAAAGTTGTATTATATCATAATAAGTCTGGATATGTGAAATTCTATCGGTCATGTGACCAGACAGAATGGCCGAATGAGTTGAGCTTCCGTCTCCCGTTTTGGTAGATCGTGGGATTCGAAGCCATGGGTTAGAACCCTGGTCAAGTCAAGCCAATGACATCACAAATTATAATTGTTGCTTCCTAGCCAGGCACCTGGAATTATTAGGATAGGGCAAGGACTGGTTGGCTCGGTGTCATGATAATGTGACTGAGTGGGATAACGGGTCACGGCGCTGGCAACCTGGTTTTGCAGTCGGGGATCACTATTAAAGTCACCATGAGTGTGAACTGTCACAAGTCGGTACCCATCCTGATATGACCTTAGATGTTGCCAGGACATAAAACTTCAATAACCAACCACTGGCCATGTTACTGCCCCTTTAAATGTGTGCAATGCTCCTGGTTGTTGATTGTGTACTAAGCTTGTGGACTTTACATAGTCACAAGTCGGTACCCATCCTGATAAGACCTTAGATGTCACCAGGAAGTAAAACTCCAACAACTCACCACTGGTCATGTTACTGCCCCTTTAAATGTGTGCAATGCTGGTTGTGTACTAAACTTGCGGACGGTACATTGGGGAATATTCCATCCCACAAGAAATATGGGGTTACAGCTGATATGGCTACTGATTTGTGAATGAGTTCATATAGATTATCGATTTAATCTCTCCCCCCCCCCCTCACCCTTCAAAATAAGGCTATTCCTGCCTCAGCTGTGTTGCTGTTCCCACACATACAAGTACCGTCACATATTTAATCTTACATTGATGGTGGACACTTACAGCTGATGGTATTGTGATACGATTTCAACACGTCAATGGCGAGTGAGCTATGAAAACATCAAACTTTTAAAAAGCAACCATCAGATATTGACCGTTGGCATTAGAAGCGGTGGCTGAATCGGCAGAATGCAGATTTCCGTATGAATATCAGCCGAGTCAAACCAACGACATACTAAATTAATTCTTGTCGCTACCTAGTCTGGTGCTCAGCATTACTAGGATAGAGCCAGGACTGGTTTGCATGGTATCAGGATAATATGATTGTGGGATATCAAGTCATGGTGCTGGCAGTCTGGTCTCCCAGTGGGGCAGTGCTATAAAGAAATTATCAGTGTTCACTTTTACAAGTTCTCACCGGTCCTGATATTACACTAGATGTTGCCAGGATGTAAAACAACAACAAACAAATTCCTCCTCCCACCCTTCAAAATAAATATATTTATTCATCTAAATACATATTTGGTAGATCGTGGGATTCGAAGCCATGGGTTAGAACCCTGGTCAAGTCAAGCCAATGACATCACAAATTATACTTGTTGCTTCCTAGCCAGGCACCTGGAATTATTAGGATAGGGCAAGGACTGGTTGGCTCGGTGTCACGATAATGTGACTGAGTGGGCTAACGGGTCATGGCGCTGTGTTGCTGTTCCAACACGTACATGTACCTTCACATATTTAATCTGACATTGATGGTGAACACTTACAGCTGATACGATTTTAACGCGCCAATGGCGAGTGAGCTATGAAAGCGTCAAACTTCTAAAAAAGCAACCATTAGATATTGAGTGTTGGCAACAGAAGCGATGGAGGAATCAGTGGAAATCCGACTTTCCGTTTGAATATCAGCCGAGTCAAACCAATGACATACTAAATTGATTCTTGTCGCTACCTATCCTGGCGCTCAGCATTACTAGGATAGGGGAAGAACTGGAATGCTCAGTCTCAGGATAAGTTTGACTGTGCGGGATATGGGATCATGGTGCCAGCGGCTTGGTCTCCCAGTGGGGCAGTACTATAAAGTCATCATGTGTGTCCACTATCACAAGTCGGTTCCCTTAAATGTTGTCAGGATATAAAACCCCCTACAAGCGAACATTGTGCGTCGGCACATTGGAATGATGGGAAAGGCCCGAACTCTGAGCGGATCAATTCTGAGATAAAAGTGTTATCGTAGCAAGGCACTGAAACAACATGCAACCACTTACTTCGACGCCGAAGTCTACCGAAACTGTGGAAAGGAGATGTTGAGTGATAGTTAGCTCGAAATCTCTCTCTATGCATTTTGGTAGATCGTAGGATTCGAATCCAAGGGTTCGAACCCTGGTCGAGTCAACCCAATGACTTAAAAATGTATACTTGTTGCTTCCTAGCCAGGCGCTTGGCATTATTAAGATAGGTCAAGACCTGGTTGGCTGAGTGTCAGGATGATGTGACTGAGTGGGATATCAGGTCATGGTGCTGGAGGCCTGGTTTCCGAGTGAGGCAGCACAGCACTATAAAGTCGGCATGGGTGTGCACTGTCACAAGTCGGTACCCGTCCTGACATGACCTTAGATGTTGCCAAGGCGTAAAACTCCAACAATCAATCAATCATTTTCACTGGTTCACATCCTCATCCAATATACCCATTATTAAAGCTGCATAGTCCGATAGTATTGAGTTTCGGTCTTTTATAAATAATGTATAGATAAATATGCTCATTTGATTGTTATAATGTATGTTATGTTAATGTGAAGTAATATTTATTTTAAATGGATAACCTTTTCGATAATTGAAGTGCAGGTTACAACGCCCGAGCCAGACGGGATGGCCGAATGAGTTAGAGCGTCCGTCTCCCATGTTGGTAGATCATGGGATCGTGGGTTCGAATCCTGGTCGATTCAAACCAATGACATAAAGATTTATACTTGTCGCTTCCTAGCCAGGCGCTCAGCATTATTAGGATAGGGCAAGGAGCAGTGGAATGAGGAAGACCAATCGTCCGCGATTGAAATTTCCCCTGCTTAATTAAAGGCTCAGTCACACCTTACTGGATTGGGGAAACGGATAGAAACCGGACACTGTCTGGTGAAATACGTCAATGTCCGGTTTATATATGGTAGGCATCCAGCGTTTCCGTTCTCTGTCCGGTGGTGTCCGGTGTGTACGGTGTCAAGTTTTGAACATGCACAAAACTTGTCCCGGACACCACCGGATTGACGTGTATGGTTGATGTCCGGTTTAAGTTTGTTTAGTCCGTTTAGTCCGGTTTATGTCCGTTACCCATCTGTTACGTCTCCGGTTTGCTTCCTGCCGAGTCCGTTGACGGTGTTGCGGGAATTCGGTCAGTATATGTTTTCGGCGTGTCCATTACAGTCCGGTGTTGCGGATTCTGAGGGACACCAGTTTGCCAGGGACACTTCCATTCAAATGCATTGTCAACGGCCATGAGCAAATCTTCATACAGAAGAAATCAAATATCTAAAAAATGTCACCACCTAGAAACAAATCGCTCCGTACACATATAGAAAACATCTTTACCATTAAGATTATATTAAATTGATAAGGGTAGGGTTCTTGATTTCTATTAATTTTGAATAAAACTAATGTTTTCCACTGCGCGTACCGTCTAACTCAAGGCATTGTCAATGGCCGTGAGCAATCTTCATACAGAAAATACAGGAAAAGTTAAATATCTCTAAAAAAGACACCACCTAGAAACAAATCGTTTGGTAGACATATAGAAAACATCTTTACCAAAAACATTATATTAAATTTATCAGGTTACTGACGATGCTGTTCGATTTTGACGCATGCTCAGAAGCGATGTGTCCCTGGGAAACCGCAACACCGGTATGTGGCCGGTTGATGTTTGGTCCGTCCGTTAGACATTCGGTTGTACTATGGTTATCGTCCGGTTATCTTCTGCTGGCTATTCGTTAATGTACCTTTCTTGTCCATTTAGCGTTCGTTTCGTCCCGGGGGGGGGGGGGGACATTTGCAACATTTCGACACATTTCGGTACATTTTGATACCAAACACCACCAGACTGGAAAATTCTTTATCCAGTTGTCTCGGGTAATCAATCCGGTATGGTGTGACAGGCACTTAAACAACTAATGTACCAAAAAACTAAAAAAAAAAAAAAAACAAGTGAAAATAATGTCCCCATGCACGTCAAAGCTCTGACATCGTAGAACTCAGCAGATTCTATTAAATTGACTCAGAATCCTCTTCCATGTGACAACACATGCTCAATAAATGGACAATTGTCTAAGTTAGATAAAAAGACGTCAGACTCAAAAACTGACAAGCACCACTTGGGTTGAAACGAAACCATGACTATCAGATTTTAGCTGAAGCTGCCATCATTCCGAAAATCAAATTAGTTTGTTTCCACCGAAACCAACACATCATCTATATAATGCGCCGCCCAATATAAATTTGACAAGGCTTTACCTGTAAAGCGCAACAACAAATTCTATTTTTACAGAGAACAACTAAAATGGATTCTTCATTTGTAGAATCAAATCTGGACCGGTCTTTTGGTTTCGATGTTTAGTTTTTGTTTTTTTACGTCCTAGCAACATATAAGGTCATATCAGGATGGGTACCGACTTGTGACAGTGCGTGCTGATGGCAACTTCATAGTGCTGCCCTACTGAGAGACCAGGCCATCAGCACCATGACCTGATATCCCACTCAGTCACATTATCCTGACACTGAGCCAACCAGTCCTTGCCCTATCCTAATAATGCCGAGCGCCTGGCCAGGAAACGACAAATATCAATTTTTAAGTCATTTATTTTACGCGACCAGGGTTCGAAGCCACGATTCCATGGTCTACCAACACGGGAGATGGACGCTCTAACTCATTCGGCCATCCCGTCTGGTTTTTAGGTTTCGAACATTTGATGCTTTCATCGGACTATGCAGCTTTTAATCGTGGGTTCATCGTTGAACACAACTCTAACTTGTATAAGTACTTACCACGATGGTAAGGGTCTGAAATTGCTTCATTGATTTCGTTCCCGATTTGGCCTCTCGGTCCCATCCTAGGGGGATTTGTTCTTCTACATTTACTAAACAATCAACACCACTTTGCAGCCCCCCGCCCCCCATCCCTCCCCCCGCCCCCCCCCCCACCCCCCACACCTCATCTCACTTAGCCTCCACTCCCCTACTGGGGGCGTGGTGGCCGAATCGGTAGAGTGCGGCCTCGCGTGCGGGAGATCGGAAATTCGGGTTCCCAGTCGAGTCCAACCAATGTTCTATCAAATTGATACTTGTCCCTTCCTAGCCTGGTGCTCGGGATTAATAGGATAGGACAAGGACTGGTGGGCTCTGTGTCAGGATAATATGACTGAGTTAGGTATCGTATCAGGCCGGCAGCCTGATTTTCCAGGGGGGTAACACTATAAAGTCGCCATGGGTCATCGGGCTTGACTCGACCGCTATTCGAACTCCTGACCTTCCAGACGGGAAGCCTTGGCTCTTACCGATTGGGCCACCGCATCCGGTCTGATGTAATACCCCTGTCACACTATGACGTTTCTCTCCAACGCATGTCAACGTTTGTAATTTGTTGGTGAAACGTCAGGAAATGTCGAGAAACGTTAAGGGGACGTTATGCGACCGTCGGTACACGTCGGTATACTATCCTAGACGTCGACAGTCGCCGCGGGACGTCGGGGAGCATAGGAGGTCGCTCGAGGTTTTTAGCATGTAAAAAAAACGTGATGACAGACAACGCGCTTCAATGCGCGGTTGCCAATATTATGGCGACATCAGAAGGACGTCGACAGCGCTGGAATAACGTTATGCGAATGCTAGGCAGTCGCCGCGCGCATGAGGGTCGTCTCCACACGTTGCACCAAATGGTTGCTTTGTTGTTTTATGTCCTACCAACATCTAAGGTCATATGAGCACGTCGCGCCAAACTTTTCTTTTTTTTTTCCTCAATGGTCGACTAGTGTTGGCCGCGTGTGAATAACGAGCTGCGCTGATGCTGATCTTTTTCCCCAAACCACCGAAAAGTTGGACGTGTCTCGACGCGTAGAAGATATTTTGCGTGCTGATGGTGCGCCGGCGAGAAGCATCATAGTGTGACAGGTCCATAAGGAAAACCGGTAATCAATAACTGTGATATGTTTACGACATACTGTTACCCACTCGCATCCAACTTTATGCGTGCAAAGAACCCAGTAGGGAAATGGGAAGGTGAGATTTATCGGGGCGTGAAGGTCAGCAACTCGCAGTGTGTGTGGTAATTCAGTACACATGGGTGTGCTTGTTGGTTGTTGGCGGTTTTGCGTCCTGCCAACATCTAAGGTCATATCAGGAAGGGTACCCATTTGTGACAGTCCACACTCATGGTGACTTCATAGTGCTGCCCCACTGGAAAATCAGGCTGCCAGCACCATGACCCAATATCCCACTGAGTCAAATTATCCTGACACTGAGCTAACCAGTCCTTGTCCTGTCCTATTAATGCCGAGTGCCAGGGTATGAAGCGACAAGTATCAATTTGATAAGTCATTGGTTTGACTCGACAAGGAACCGAACCCCCAATCTCCCGCACGCGAGGCCCGCGCTCTACCGCTTTGGCCATCGCGTCCGGTCGCTTCCAATGCAAAGGAACATCTAGACACTTGGGGATAATATATGTATGCACAGACCAGACACGGTGGTCTAATCGGTAGAATGCAGACTTTCCGTGCTGAAGGTCGGGAGTTTGAATCCCAGCTGAGTGAAACCAACGACTTATAAAATTGATACTTGTCACTACCTAGCCTGTCACTCAGCATTGCTAGGATAGGGCAAGGACTGATTAGCTTGGTGTCAGGATAATGTGACTGAGTGGGATATCAGGTCATGGTGCTGGCAGCCTGGTCTCCCAGTGGGGCAGCACTATGAAATCGCGATGAGTGCGCACTGTCACAAGTCGGTACCTGACCTGATATGACCTTAGATGCTGCTATGATGCAAAACACCAACAAACAAGCTTTACATGCAGCACCCAATGGGGGCCAATAAACGGTCAGTCTGGTTCCCAGGTCTACTCACCAGAGGCCGCCACTGGAGATCTTTCCCCGTCGACGTACCGAAGCGCCACTGACGGTCTGCGGCGAGTAACGGAACCTGGATAAATAAACAATGATGAACATTACTCCCGGTAGATACATGTTTCACCCCTAGATAAAAGATTCACCCCGTACTTGCAGTAGGGCAGAAAAACAAACCAGCAGAACAAGTGGCAAAAGTTTAGGTAAGCAAATTCAGAATATGAGTGGTTAGAGTGTCTGACTTTTTTCTAGGTCGCACTCCTAATCTGAAGGTTGGTGGTTCGATTCCCCATGCCCCCACCTCTGCCAATTTGGATTTCCACCGCTGTGTATAACTTACAGCGTCATCAAAGGCTGGTTGCTCTCATACCATGTCATGGTGTGGTGTGGGAGGTTAAAAATCCCTTGGGTCGGTAAAAGTGTAGGCTTGGGTTTTCTATCGACAAACTGTCTATGCCCCAGATGTTTTTAACATTTTAAAACATCTGGGACGGACCCCGGAAGAGGCCGGACCAGCCATGGATTATGCCCTATCACACCGGATCACCAAGGACTAGCCACGGATGAGCCACGGATCACCCCGGATCGCCACGTACCACACCGGATGACAGTCCGGGGCTCGTCCGGCCCCTGATCCGGGTAGGTGTGACTGGGGCTTTACACAGGCAGCCTTGTTCCTGTGACAGAGCTGCTGAACGGCCCGTTAGAACAAGTGTCAGACGGCTGGTTTATGGATATAACTCCATAAATCTGCAATCAAATACGCTAAATATATCGTTCCAATGCTTGTTTATCATAACCTGCTATTTTTGGGTGAAATCATGCGGATTAAAGTTGCATAGTCCGATGGTTTTGAATTTCTGTATTTTTTCTGAGATAAATATATTAGATCAATCACTAGCATCTACTTTACATTAGTTCAAAGTTACTTTTATTTTAAATGGTAAACTTTTGAGATATTTTGAGTGCAAACATGGAAAATTAGTTTTGGCAGGCTTGCCAAAACTCTCACAGCATAGAGTTCTGAAGTAACATGTTCTGTTAAATTGACCCAGTATTTGCCTTCTATGCAGAAACAAATGCTTAATAAGTGCTTCAGTATCTAAGGTAGATATGTAAAATCAAATCGAGATAATTGGTTTGGTTTTTGAAAATTTGCTATTTCATCGGACTATGCCGCTTTAATAGACTTTGAAACTCAAATCGAGAGCTTTCTGCGGCTGCCATCTTGTAGTTTTTTTTGCATTCTCTTCTACTATCTCAACTTTGCACCAATATAAGTATATACTGCACACTGGAACCACTATTTACAGAGTTAATTCCCATTTGAAACACCGGACTTGCTGGCCGAATCACCAGAGTGCAGGCTTCGTGTGCGGAAGGTCGGGAGTTCGAATCGCGTCCGAATCAAGCCAATGACTTCTAAAATTGATACTTGTAGCTATCTAGCCTGGCACTAGGCATTAATAGGATAGGGCAAGGAATGGGTAGCACAGTATCAGGATAATGTGACTGAGTGGGATATCAGGTTATGGTGCCATGACCTGGTCTCCCAGTGGGGCAGCACTATAAAGTCACCATGAGAGCGCACCATCACAAGTCGGTACCCATCCAGATATGACCTTAGATGTTGCTAGGACATAAAACAACAAAAGCTATTTGAAGCAGGTTTTGCTTGGATATAAGCAGTTGTCCTTCACCTCTATTCTGGGTAAGGGTGAATCTTTTATCTACATCTCCCTAACCCTGGCGCAGATTGCATATCTGTATGGGGAGGTTGGTTGTTGGAGTTTTACTTCCTGGCAACATCTAAGATCATATCAGGACGGGTTCCGACTTGTGACAGTGCACATTCAATTCTATAAGTCATTAGTTTGACTCGACCGGGAACCGAACACCCTCCCGATCTCCCGCACTCGAGGCCTGCGCTCTACCGATTCGTCCACCGCGCCCGGTTGTATGGGGAGGTGTGAGGGGTGTGTGTGAAAATTCGGTAGTGTCTTTTATCAGATTATGTAGCTTCAACCACTAGATCTACTCTTTTCAAAATTAAATCATGAACCATGCAGAGTTCCCTCAACATTGCAATGCCTTTTAATCTGTTAATCATTGGTTTGTTTGTGTGTGGCGGCCTTTTCATTGAAAGTCGTATGTTGTTTCCACGCGCGGATTCGTCTGCGAGCCCTGCGTCTCGTCCTGGGTAATAGCAGACGACATTTATGTCGGTCCTCAAAGGGGGGCGCGTGCAAAACAGGCGGGGTCACTGCGCATGTGTAATTATCGGGTTGAAAGGGCTGGAAGGTTCTTTTTTTTTTAAGACCGCCACACATTGCACGATAATTTGTCTTGAAACCGCCGTTGATCGGATAATCCCGGTTCTAGATTTCAATTAAATTATTAGATCACGGAATCGAAGTGCATAAACTTTTAAAACAGAAGTCAAAGGCAATTAAGAATATCATATATATATATATATATATATATATATATATATGATATTCTTAATTATATATATATGATATTCTTATATGTGTGTAGATATACACACACATATATATGTACACACACACATATATATATATATATATATATATATATATATATTTATATATATATATATATGTGTCTGTGTGTACATATATATGTGTGTATATATCTACACACATATGTATGGACCAGACGGGATGGCCAAATGAGTTGAGCTTCCATCTCCCGTTTTGGTAGATGGTGGGATTCAAACCCACGGATTCGAATCCTGGTCGAGTCAAACTCAATGACTTACAAAGTTATACTTGGGTCGCGCTAAATGGGCTTTCAGTTTACTGAATTACCTTGAAATTAAAGCTGCATAGTCCGATGGTTTTGAGTTTCTGTCATTTTCTAAGATAAATATATTAGGTCGGTCGTTATAATTTACCTTACTTTAGTTTAAAGTGATTTTATTTAAAATGGGTAACTTCACATGATTAAAATGTAAAAGACCAGCCATATTGCGCTTTGAGCAGACTGTTGGAAAGATGATGCCATGCTAAAGAATTTCTAGCTATGCTCGGTATATTCGTACACCTTTTAACTATATATATTTGGAGTGCAAACATGTCAAATTACTTTTGGTGTGCACACCGAAATGATGCACACACATCAGAGGCTTCAGCCGCGTGTGGTTCTGTTAAATTGATATATCATTCCCTTCTAGGCAACAATAAATGTTTAATGTGTTTACTTGTACTTAACTTGGGTATATAGGATCGAATGTACATAGGTATGTGTTTTGGTTTCGAAAATGTTATACTTTCATTGGAGTCTGTAGATGTCGCCAATGTCATCAAGGCCGACTAAAATAATTAAGTTCTTTTTAAAAATAATTTAAAGAAAGCTGTCGACTTAAATTTGCATAGTCCGATGGTTTAGAATTTCGGCCATTTTACTGAGATAAATATATTTAATTGGTTGTTATAACCTACCTTACTTTAGTTTGAAGTAACTTTCATTTTGAATAGCTAACTTTGGAGATATTTGAAGTGAAAACTTTCAAAATTACGTTAAATTTGTACAATCAAATCTAGATAATTGTTTTGACTTTGAAAATGTTATGCTTTTATTGGACTATACAACTTTAATGCTGCATAGTTCGATGAAAACATTAAATTTAGAAACTAAAGCAATTATCTAGATTTTATTATTCATATCTAACTTCGATATTGGTGCATTTATTAAGCATTTATTGCTTCACAGAAGGGACTGTTGAGCAAAGAAAAAAACAATGACAGAAACTCAAAGCGATAGATAGGACTATGCAACTTAAAAGAATTCCAGTGACAAGTCGCGTTATCAGGTAAGGTTCATCACTGGATTCTCAAGCTGTCTCAGTTCCTCAATGCGTATTGAAAAACCATGTCAGTTTTCATATAGAAACAAATGGCGGTGAGCTGTCACAGTTTACGCCTTCTTTAATATTGAATAGAGAACGTAACAGGAATTAGAATGGGCTTAAGTAGCTCTTCAAAGTTTCTATAAAGAAAATGCTCCTATAAATAGTATGTCCATAATATTGTGATGGGGCCCAATCAGCCACCTGGAACTTGACCCTCAGGCAGTAGACCCCTATGAAGAAGGAGTAAGAAGGATGTTGTTTGTTTGTTGTGTGTTGTTGTTTTACGTCCTAGCACCATCTAAGGTCATATCAGACGGGTACCGACTTGTGACAGTGCGCACTCATGGTGACTTTATAGTGCTGTCCCACTGGGAAACCAGGCTGCCGGCACCATGACCTGGTATCCCACTCAGTCACATTATCCTGACACTGAGCACACCAGTCCTTGCCCTGTCCTAATATTGCCGAGCACCTGGCTAGGAAGCGACAAGTATCAATTTTTAAGTCATTGGTTTGACTCGACCACGGTTCGAACCCGCGACCCCACGATCTATGCTTCCTAATGTTTATTATATCCGCTCACCGTGGCATCCACAGTCAAATGTCCTCCCCCTGACTCGCCAGGTACCACGTCACCTCCTTTGGGGGGGGGGGGGGGGGGGGGGGGGGGAGGGGGTTAAGCTAGCCGCTCGCAGTAGGTGGCACTGCTCAGGGCCTGTATGCACCAGGGGCCGTATGCACCAATCGGAGTTAGGGCCTTAACCGCTGTTTGACTATCTCCACATGGCTAAATGTGAGAAATCGGTATGCATCAATCGGTGCCAGCGCTAACCGCCGACCGTAGCCTAGGCTAAGCTAAACCACTTTCAAATCAGGTTTAACTGCTAGCCGGGGCGGTTAGTGTGCCTGTATGGGTATCAATCTATTAAATGCTGTCATATTTAACAGAATTACACATGCAATAAGTGAAATTTTATCAATTTAAACCCTAAATGCGAAGCGATATTAACGCTGCTGCCGCAGCAGCGGCGATATTAATATTTTCGAATCGACGAATGTAAAGTAAACAAACCGCCACCGCCGCAGCGACGTCGATATCCATACTGTCAACGTCAAGTAAAAATGGCCGCCACCATCGCCGCCGAATCGGCGGGAATTTCTTACGCCCAAATCTATTAAATGCAGTCATATTTGACAGATTTACATACGGAATAAGTGACATTTTATCAAATTAACCCTAAATGCGAACCGATATTAACGTTGCCGCCGCCGAATTGGCGGCGTTATTCATATCGTCGACTGGAGGGAATTCCCAAATCTATAAATGAACTCACGGTCAGCTATCCTCCCGGCTAAAACATTGGCGCATACCAGTTTATATTTTTCGCGGAACCCCTGGTACCCGGAGCTAGCTGACCGGAGTTAGTGCCTAGCTCCGGTTACGACTAGCACAACTTGGTGCATACGGGTCCAAGTTGTGCTAGTCGTAACCGGAGCTAGGCGCTAACTCCGGTCAGCTAGCTCCGGGTAGTGGGGGGTCCGCGAAAAATATAAATTGGTATGCACCAATGTTTTAGCCAGGGCGGATAGCTGACCGTGAGTTTATTTATAGATTTGGGAATTCCCTCTGCGTTTGTAGGCATATATTAGGCTCAAATATATTAAATGCTATCATATTTAACAGAATTACATACGCAATAAGTGAAATTTTATCAATTTAACCCTAAATTCGAACCGTTATTAAGGCTACCGCCGCATTGGCGGCGATATTAATATTAATATTTTCGAATCGACGAAGGTAAAGTAAACAAATCGCCGCCGCTGCCGCATCGACATCGCTTTACATACTGGCACCGGCGGCGGTTTGTTTACTCTCTATGTGTGTGTCTGTGTCTGTGTCTCTGTGTGTCTGTGTCTGTGTGTATGTGTCTGTGTGTGTGTCTGTGTGTGTGTCTGTGTGTCTGTGTGTGTTTGTGTCTGTGTGTGTATGTGTCTGTGTGTGTGTCTGTCTCTGTGTGTGTGTCTGTGTCTCTGTGTGTGTCTCTGTGTGTGTCTGTGTCTCTGTGTGTGCCTCACTCTCAGTCTGACTCTGACTCTGACTCTCAGTCTGACTCTGACTCTGACTCTCAGTCTGACTCTCACTCTCAGTCTCAGTCTGACTCTCACTCTGACTCTCAGTCTGACTCTCACTCTCAGTCTGACTCTCACTCTCACTCTGACTTTCAGTCTGACTCTGACTCTGACTCTCAGTCTGACTCTGACTTTCACTCTCACTCTCAGTCTGACTCTCACTCTCACTCTCAGAGACACAGAGACACACAGAAACACAGAGACACAGAGACACAGATAGAGACACACAGAGACAGATTCACACACACATATACACACACAGAGACACACACACAGAAACACAGAGACACACACACAGACACACACAGACACACACATAGAGACACACACAGAGACACAGAGTCACACACACAGAGACACACACAGAGACACACACACAGACACACACACAGACACACACAGACACACACACAGACACACACACAGACACAGAGACACACACACAGACACACACAGATACACACACAGACACACACAGAGACCCACACAGAGACACACACAGAGACACACACAGAGACACACACACAGAGACACACACAGACACAGAGACACACACACACACAGACACAGATACACACACAGAGACACACACAGAGACACATAGACACACATAGACACACACACATAGACACACATAGACACACATTTACATCCATACACGCACACTAACCGCCCCGGCTAGCAGTTAAACCTGATTTGAAACTGGGGTAGCTTAGCCTAGGCTACGGTCCGCGGTTAGCGCTGGCGCATACCTATTTTCCACAGTTAGCCGTGTGGAGATACCCAAACCGCGGTTAAGGCCCTAACTCCGATTGGTGCATATGGCCCCAGGCGGCTACCGTAACGCCACCTGACGCAATATTACTGCAGCAGAGATGGAGCAGTCCCTGCAGCCACCGTATGGTAGTGGAGCTCATGTATAGACTACTACAATATTCAATTGAAATCACAATAAAATAAAGCGATCATTTTATTTTGTCTATAAGTTATAACATTGTGTCAGTTGTATTATTGAATGAGTCATTTTTTACAGGGGAAGCTCCATGGTCTGTTCTAATAATTACTCTTCTTAGAATCAAAATTCCCGACATAGTAAATGATAAATAAACAGGAATATGTGCAAGTCATAAAGGCCCTGTCACAGATCACCGGATTGGGGGAAACGACAGAACCGACAAGTTTGGTTTGTGTCCGTACAAGTTTTGAACATGCACAAAACTAGGAACAGATGCCATCGGATTGACGTCTATGGTTCTTGTCCGGTTTAAATTTGTTTTGTCTGTTGGCTATCCATTCATGTCCATTTCATGTCCATTTCATGTCCGTGTCATGTCCGTTTCATGTCCGTTTCATGTCTTTCGTCCGGCAGCCTTTGACCCGATATCGCAACACTTTGACACATTTTAATACATTTTGATACTTATCAACACCGGAGTAGACAATTTTGTCCATTGCTGAATCCGGCATAGTGTGACGGGCACTTAAGGCATGGCATCATATATGGGCCATTCTCTGAAACTGGGTACTAAAGTGTGACATGGAAACTGACAGTGAAAACCTTGCAATTAAAAGCTGAAAACATTCCAAGCAATAGCAGAAGCTATGTTCATACATGTATAAAGGTTTACATATTGTGTATATATCAGAGTCGAAAAAAATCTATTTCGCTTTTTGATTTTGATTTGATACAAATTGAGCAATAAATTAATATTACTCATGTAATGTGGAAATGAAAGACACATTCGGAACATCATTTTAATATATCAAACAAATTCAAGTAAAATTTGTATTGATTACAGTTAAGCAAATAAAGTTATGTCTTACAAGAAAAAAGTTGGCAATGTGTAAATTTTCACATTTTAGCACAAAATCATACAATTATTCTTAAGTTATTCCCATAAACAAAGACAGTTAACAAAATGCAAGAAAGATAATCAATCCAGCCAATTATTTATTCATGAGATTTACGTCGAATTATCGCATCGTGTGCGGCGAACTTTAAATGTAATTATCCTTAAAGTTAAACTGTATAATCCGTTCAAAGTTTCACATTTTCGAAACGATAGCCCCAACGGAGATTTGATTCGATTCAATTAACTTATATACTGGTGCACTCATTAAATGTGCATTGCTGCATAGAAGGAAATGTTAAATCAATTTAATCGAACCTGTCTGTCACCTTACTTCAACACTGAGACACTAACTAGTCTCTTGGGCTTCGCACTTAAGGGGCCGTATGCACCAATCGGTGTTAGGGCCGTAACCATGGCTAGGCTAGCTCCACGCGGCTAAATGTGAGAAATCGGTATGCACCAATCGGTGCCAGCGCTAACCGCCGACCGTAGCCTAGGCTAAGCTACATTCAATCAGGTTTTACTGCAGCCGAGTTAGTGTGCGTGTATGGGTCTCAATCTATTCAATGCGATCATATTTGACAGATTTACATACGCAATAAGTGAAATTTAATCAAATTAACCCTAAAATCAAACCGTTATTAACGCCATCGCCCCATTGGCGGCATTATTCATATTGTCGAATCGACGAATGTAAAGTAAGCAAATCGCCGCCACCGCTTCGACGTCGATATCCATACTGTCCAACGTCAACTAAAAATGGCCGCCGCCGTCGCCGCCATATCGGCGGCAATATATTTAGCCCAAATCTATTAAATGCTGTCATTTTTAACGTAATTACATACGCCATAAGTGAAATTTAATCAAATTAACCCTAAATTCGAACCGATAGTAACGCTCCCGTCGCATTGGCGGCCTTATTCATATTGTCAAATCGAGGGAATTCCTAAATCTATAAATAATTTCACGGTTAGCTATCCGCCCCGGCTAGTACATTGGTGCATACCACTTGACCTATTTCTCCAACCCGCCGCTACCCTGAGATAGCTAACCGGAGCTAGCGCCCTAACTCCGGCTAAGCCTATCACCGATTCATGCATACGGCCCATGGTCTATATGAACTATTGATAGATAACATGACAAGATGGTACTGTGATGGGGGCCCCTTTGTTGGCCGCCCGGAACTTGACCCTCACACGGTAGACCCCACCCCCCGCCACAAGCAAGCAGGAGAACGAGTACGCTTGCTTCTTACATATCTTTATTTGTCCTCTGCTCACTGCGGCGTCCACGATCAAGTGACCCACCTCTGCCCTGACAGGTCCCATGTCAACTTCCTCAGGGGGATTGGGGGGGGAGGTTATACTAGCCGCACGCAGTAGATGGCAGCCCTGTCGCGGAACTGCCCGGCGGCTACCATACTGCCACCTAACGCAGTAAGTAACCTGCAACGTTGATGGAGTGGTCCTTGCTGCCATCGTATGGACTACTACAATATGAACGATATAGACAATAGCAGGTAGCAATCAAACAGTACACATATTTATAGCGATCTATTCACCAGGTGTATTAGTACAAAGTTAGCCTAATCATGACACTGCTAATATCAAATGTACACCCTGTTATCTCTCAATTCTGTTGGGTACCAGCACTATCTTAAACATATTTGTTTAACCCGCCCTGATATGACCTTGGATGTTGCCAGGATGCAAAACTCCAACAACCAACCAATCATCTTCTCTTGTTTTTTTCCTTTTTTTCTCTTGTTTTCTTCCTTTTTGTATCAAACTCTTATTGATGTTGGACTATTATAAACGTGAATGAATGCAACATGATATGGCCGGAAGAACAGTGCTGAGGCTCTGAAAAAAAATACCTTTATTCGCTGAATAAAATTATCATTTACCAAAAAAAAAATAAAAAATGTGTGGATATGTAGAATCCAGTCTAGCTAAGTGTTCTGGTTTAGACAAGTTTGTACTTTCATTTGATTACATGTAGCCGTTGCATAGATTCTTACAAAAAAAGGATGCAGTGCTTAGACAATAGCCACCAGAGGTTTCTATGAGCTTACTAACCATGCTATTCTCCAAGACTTGACAAACTCCCGGCCTGTCCATTCCCTGACGTTGTCTTCCCACCTCTTCATTTGTCTACCTTCTCTTCTTCTCTCTTTCACTGTGCCTTGCTAGATGGTTTTCGCCAGACCTGATGAATGTGAAACATGGCCATACCACTGCTGTTTGCGTCTCTTTACGATCATCAGATCTTTGTGTTGTCTAATTACCTGTTAGATGTTGGCACGGATTTCCTTGTTGGTAATGGGGCTGTCACATTACGATGCTTCTCGCCAACGTGCGTCGATGTATGTTTTTTTGCCACAACGTCGGCATATGTCAGGAAGCGTTACGCGCGCGTTAGGCACGCGTTGGTATGTGTTGATCTACAGTGATGGTCGGCAGCGCACGTCAGGGAACCGGCGAAGTTTTGTGCTTGCACAAAACTTTCAACGTGTGACAATGCGCGGGTGCCAACATTATGGCGACGTTAGGGGCACATCCAGATACGTTAAACGCGCTGGAATAATGTTATGCGAACGCTAGGCATCTGCCATGCGCACGTTAGGGTCGTTCCCACATGTTGCACCAAACTGTTGCTTTTTTTGTCTGTTGTTGTTTTACATCCTAGCAACATCTAAGGTCATATCAGGACGCTGCGCCAAACTTTTTTTTTTTTTTTCTCATAACGTCGGCCGCACGCTACCAATACGTTGCGCTGACACCGAAAAGGTTGACATGTCTTGACGATTAAAATTGAGTTTGCATGTTGGCGGCGCGCCGGCGAGAAGCATCCTAATGTGACAGGGGTATAACATGGTCTTTGTATGAGATGTGTAGTATTTTGCTGTAACACCTCATTTCCAGGGTTTGTATTCTTCTTTGAAGCACATCGGGTCTCGAGCCCTGTGTTGAACAATAATTGCTCAACATACCAGACCTCTCTGTTAGTGTCAGTATGGATTATATCATGTGATATATATATATAGATATATATATATATATATATATATATATATATATATATATGAGGCTGTCTCAAAAGGTGCTAAGTAATTTGGGACAAAACTTTGTCCATTGTAACGATCAACATACTATCTGCTTATGCATTTGCTCAGGATAAACTGATTTATGGTGTTTCATAATCGCAATAGAATACATATTGATTTGAAGCAAATGTCCTTGTGTTTTCAGTGTAACCGTTTCTGTGCTATTTTGTGTCAATCGTTACGTGGACAAAAAAAGAAAGAGTTATCACCTTTTGAGACAGGCTCATAGATATATATATAAATGCCCTCAAATGGCGGCTGGTTTGGAGTAAACTGCTTCGTCTTATTTTTCTACGCCGGACGCGGTGGCCGAATCGGTTAGAACACTGGCTTCCCATGTGGAAGACCGAGAATTTGAATTCCTGCCAAATCAAAGCAATGAATTACAAAATTGATAGGTGTCGCTACCTAGCCTGGCAGTCGGTATTACTAGGATAAGGCAAGGACTGGTCAGCTCAGTATCATGATAATATAACTGAGTGGGAGATCAGGTCATGGTGGCAGCGGCCTGGTCTCCCAACACGACAGCACTATTAAAATTGCCATGACTGCTAACTATCGCAAGTCAACGGTTGATGTTTATTTATTGTTTGTTGGGGGGCGGGGGGGGGGGGGGTTACATTCTGACAACATCTAAGTTCACATCAGGAACGGTAGGGGCCTATATCACAAGTCGGTTCCCATCCTGATATGACCTTCGACGTTGCTAGGACGCAAGACCTAAACAAACATGTGGCTATAAGTATAACAGCCGTGAAACACAAAGCTTTGCCATCTATACACAAGACAGCTATCTACCCGACAAATGACTTCTCCCACCCACCAACCCCCATCTCACCCACCTCCATCCTCCCCCCCCCCCTCCCCCCTCCCCTTTTAGGCGCCACGTCTAGAGGCGCCACCTAGTGGCGCCGTGCTTCGTTACCGCCCCCTGCCGGCACCTCGTTAGACACCAGGAGAGGGTTCCTCCAGAGGGTTTGAGGGTAGTAATACATCGACGACCACGGCCGTGTGAACTAGTGAATGAGGATAGCGCACGAAGGAAAGAAAGATAGACAAAGGAAGCCTGCCGCTCACGGGATTGTTTCATAGTTGTGATAGTGGTTATTAAAGCCCCGTTCACACTGGGCAGTTAATTCGATTCATATAAATCGACTTGCCTAGTTCGACTCAGATTCGCTGTGTGGACGCTACGCTAATGCGATTTAGGGCTGAATCGATGCATCTAGTTCGCTTCAAATAAACCACCTCGCGAGGTAGTATAGATGAAGCAATTTAGCTGGTTCCTGGGCGGTGATAGTGTAAAATAGCAGTGCTTGCCAGATACAGGCTCAGGTGTAACTATTGCTGGTGCCCGGCAGTGTTAGGGCCCGATTAGGCCGAAATCTATTGAATGCGATCATATTTAACAGAATTACATCCTCAAATAAAGAAATTTAATTAAATTAACCCTAAATTCCAAGCGATATTAACATAGCAGCTACATCGGCGTCGTTATTCATATTGTCGAATCGACTAGTGAAAACTAAACAAATAGCAGTGCTCGCCAGATACAGATGGGAGGGGGGTACTTGCTCATGTGCATATATCAATTTCCGCCTTAAACCGCTCCGTGTGTGGACACGACAAATAAATCGATTCATATAAATCGACTTGTCTAAGTCGACATAAACTTTGCCCGTGTGAACAGGGCTTTAGAGAAGGGTCCACAGCGACGAAAGGAGCAAAAACGACTGACCACTGGGTCATATCGAGCATAGCCTTGCAGGATGAGTTTCCCATTCAGTAAGTAGTGATATTGTGTGATTTAAACAGAAATAATGTAGATCAATTTCAAATATACTTCAAACAATTTAATCTGTGCAAAAGATACATAAATATGTGATAATGTCTGAACAATAAACTAGTCAAATAATATTTGACTACACTGCTAGCTCTGTGGAGGTCTAGCCTGGTCCCCTGGCATTCATTTGCTCAGGCAGAGGCACCGGACTTTTCATCTATTATCGCTCAGTTTCCAACCTGGTCCCCTAGCCTTTGTACCAGAAACAAGTTTAAAAACGGGCTCAAATGAGTTCAACCATGGCTGGTTGGGTCGCACCGTGTGCTGTTTGGGTTCGCTCCGTAAAGCGCTGAATATGCTTATGGTTATTTACTGTGATAAAGTGAGCAAATATACTTTGGATGTATATAAAATACATATATACATATATATTATATATATTTCGTGAATGGTGGATATATATATATTTATATAATATAATACAGATATATTACATACATAATGCGAATACGGGATCTATATTTATATAATATAATGCAGATATATATATATATATATATATATATATATATATATATATGAAGAGTTCAGGCGCAAATCCACTTAAACGCCAATCCAAAAATGTAGTTTAAGTACAAGATTTTTACTTGAAAATAATTTTAGCTCTCACTAATTCCACCTTTCTTATGATGACATGGTTATGGAGCAATGAACTAAAAAGTAGGAATATAACAAGAGTAACTCTTTGAAGGTTCGAGTCCAATGTTTATCTCAATCTATGGATTGGCGTTTATGGGGTTTTGCAGCTGATCTCTTCATATATATATATGCATGACGTGGCTATATATAATGTGAATGGTGGATGTATATAATATATAATATATCGTGGATATATAGCGTGAATGCTGGATATATATTTGTATCTAATATAATGCAGATACATATAATGTGTATGTATATAATATGAATAGTGTGTATATATATATATATTTAATAAACATGACTGGTGAATAAATAAATATATATCTAAAATAATGTGGCTATATATACATAAAGCGAATGGTGGATATGTATCTTTGTCTAATATAATCTGGATATATATAATTTGGATATATCTTGGTCATTATGTAGGCAAACTATTATATATATATATGAAGTGAATGGTGGATATATATATATATAATGCAGATGTACATAACCTGCATAGTGCAAATGCATAAATATACATACATGTGTAGCACTAGTGGTCTGCACTGACCTCTCAGGCAAGTAACCACATAGACAGGTAGGCGTGGGTAGTGTGGTGATATCAGGGAGCCTAGGTGGTGTAATGGTTAGCACACTGGCCCGGAATACAAAGAGATGTGGGTTCGAGTCCGCTCTAGGCACAATCTTTCCCATTCACAGTATATATATATTATATTATATATATATAATGGCATTATATATATATAATGTATTATATCATGAGATCTATCTAAGTCATTATATATATATAGATATATCATATATAATTAAAAAAAAAAAAAAAAAAAATAAATTATAGAATATATATAATATATAATATTTACATCTAAAGAAATACATATATATAATGTGAATGATGGATATATAAATATATACATATTATTCATATCTCATAAATCCACTATACAAATACTAAAGAGGTGTTTAGCTACTACTTGCATGCCATTATTTGCATGACATACATATTATAATATGAATACTGTTTATATGTATATATATAAAAATATATATAAAAAAATATATGTGGTGATATAACCCCCCCCCCCCGCCCCCCCTCCGGCTTATCACAACTAAATAATGGTGTCGCGTAGCCCATCCGCCCCCCCCCCCCCCCCCACACACACACCTTACACAGGGGCGGGTGTGGGCTGACCGCTCTTCAACCAGGCGGTACTCCCCCCCCCCCCCCAACAGCCTCCCACCTGGAAACATTAACATCTTTCTTATACAATTATATATATATATATGTGTATATGTATATATATACAAGTGAAGTGGGCGAGACTGCTCGCCTTGGGCATTGCGCGCTGGTGCCAAGTGACTCGCATTTGTAGATGTGGGCTACTCAGTTCCACAGGTGCGCAAATCGTGGGTTCTCGGCCGTAAAGCATTGCTTGGATACGTCAATTGCGACTATCCAAGCAACAGGCGTGGGGGTCGGGCGTTCGGACCCAGACCCGTTGGACGTATTTTTGCTAGCTCCGATGTTTTAGCCGCGATTTAGGCCTTATTTCTTGAAATTCTAAACTTTTTCAATGTAAATAACCATGGGAGGGGATTTATCTATAATAATATAACCTGCAACTATGCCATTTTGTTAGTTTTGGTAAGAATAAGTCCGTGAACTCTTGAAGGGTGGATTGGAACTTCCTGGCATTCTTACTATCCCTCCAGATCCTTATTGTAGTTAACCGCTAGGGAAAAACCTATATTCGCTTGCTTTATATGTAATTTAAGGGCTTTATGCCTAAATACGCCTTATTGCAGTTAATTTAACCCATTCTGCTGCGGGAATATAATAACAGACATATTAACGGAATTAACGTAGTGTTACTTTTGGCTAAAATAACGACATGCACTTAGGTGGATTAACCGTGACAGCAGCAGCAACACTAGCTTGTCTGCTTAGTTCTGGATTAATTTAGTGGTTAAACATATATACATATGTCCATAGTTAGGATCGGTGGCGGTGGTAGCGCCCACTCGGGACAAGTGGTGTTGGATGGCCTCTGCACAAATGGAGTCGGTTGCCCAGGAAAGGGAAACGGAAGAGTGCCTGGTTACAGGGGAGGGAGGGGCGGCTGCTGAGAATAAGGGGTGTTGGGAAGCGAGACGTGCCTAGAAGGAGCACTGAAATCATTAGGGACTATTCTTTATTTATATTCACATAATAAATTCTATAGCACATATGTATATATATGTATGTATATATGTATATGTATATATATGTACATATATATATGTACATATATATACAAATGGATATATATCAATAACAATATAATAGCAGCAATAATAATAATCTCCCTTCCCCGGCTTTATACTCGCATAATCCTTATACAATATATATATGTGTGTATATATTATTCGTGTGGTGGGGAAGGGGGGAGGTGAGACTGGCGTATTAGTGGGGGATGGGTGCATGGGTGGTCGGGTGGAGGGTTGGCTACCGGTTGTTGTGTATGTGGGAGGGGGTGAGGGGGGATGTGTGTGTTGTGTATATCTGTGGGGATTGGGAGTGGTGCGTGTATGTGTGGTGTGTGTGGTGTGTGGTGTGTGTGGTGTGTGTGGTATTGGTGTGTGGGGTGGTGTGGTGTGGATGTGTGTGGTGTGTGGTGTTGTGGTGGTGGTGTGTGGGTATGTGTGGTGTGGTGTGGTGTGTGGTGTGTGTGGTCAAAGTGAGTTGTATGAGTGGTGGGTGTGTGGTGTGTGTGGGGTGATAGTGGTGTATGTGTGGTGTGTGTGGTGTGGGGCATGTGGTGGTGTGTGTGGTGTTGTGTGGTGATGGAGTGTGTGGTGTGTGTTGTGTGGTAGCGGTGTGAGGTGGGTTGTTTGTGTGTGGTGTGTGGTGTGTGTGGTGTGTGATGTGTGAGTGGTGTGTGGTCAGTGGAATGTGTGTGACGTGTGTGTGATGTTATGATGTGTGTGGTTTGTGGAGTGTGTGTGATGTGTGGTGTATGTGGTGTGTGATGTGTGAGTGGTGTGTGGTCGGCGGAATGTGTGTGATGTGTGTATGATGTGTATGATGTGTGTGTGGTTTGTGGAGTGTGTGTGTGGTGTGTGGTGTGTGATGTGTGTGTGGTGTGTGATGTGTGTGTGGTGTGTGGTCGACGGAATGCGTGTGATGTGTGTGTGATGTGTATGATGTGTGTGTGGTTGGTGGAGTGTGTGTGGTGCATGGTGTGCATGGTATATGGTGTGTGCGTGTGTGTGCGCGTGTGTGTGTGTGGTGCGTGCTGAGATGTCCTAGGGTAGTTGCATTACCTGGAGTGGATCGTACTGTTGATTCACTGTGGATCGGGGTAGGACTGCCCTTTGACCTTCTTGGGGGAAGGGGGGTATGTGTATTTAGTCAGGATTAAGCATGCAGTGTATCTATCCATATGAAGGTGATGGCTTAATTAGTTTGTAGAGGTATATGGTGTGTGTGAGGTGGTGGTGGGAGAGTTGAAATAAATCACAAGTCTCCGTTCAAATTTGTGGCTGTAACTTAGTGTAAGTGCTAAATATTATTTGGTGAGTTGTGGGGGTGGGGGGTGTCAGTCTACAGTAACAATATGGGTTAACCTTTGTGGCTGTAAAGCCCCCGTCAGACACGAGCCCCTGATTTTTAGCCGGACCACCCCCGGACCAGTCCCCCCGGACTGTCCCGGAGAGCCCAGGATAAAATCGCTATTTTTGGTCATTTTTGCCTTGCTCTCACACCTACCCGGACAAGCCATGGTCTACCCACGGACCACAGCACGGACAGCCCCCGGACTACCCGGTGTAGCCACGGATTAGTCCCGGGTCAGCCCCGGATGATCCCCTGGACGACCCCTGGACTACTCCTGGATAGCCCGGAGTATAAAATGACCCAGACTGCCCCGAACGAGACGCGGACGACCCCCGGACAACACACGGACTACCCGGATGAGTCACGGATCATACACGGATGATGCTGGTTAACCCCAGATTGCAATATTCCGTGGATCGGCCCGGATCAACATTTTAAAACATCCGGGGTAGAGCCCGGATGAGGCCGGACCAGCCAAGGATCACCAAGGATCACCAAAGACCAGCCATGGATGAGCCACAGATCACGCCGGATCGCCATGGACCACTCGGATCACGGTCCGGGGCTCGTCCGGCCCCTGATCCAGGTAGGTGTGACCTAGGCTTAACTGAGCCTAAGTGTTAAATATTATTTGATGAGTTGTGGGGGGAGGGAGGTTCAGTCTAACAGCATCTGATGTCAAATCAGGACAGGTTCCCTACTTGTGACAGAGCGCACTCGTGGTGACTTTATAGTGCTGCCGGTATCTAGTCGAGTGATATAATCCAACCACTATGCCAACTAAACAGTCCTTGCACTTAATGCTAAACGCCCGACAAAGATACTTGTTTTTATTTTTTATTTTTTATTTTTTTGTATCCTACCTCCTGATGCATCAAACCAGGCACCGGGCGCGATGGCCTAATCGGTAGAGCGCGGACGTCGCCTGCGGAAGGTCAGGAGTTCGGTTCCCAGTCGAGTCAAACCAATGACTTGGAAATTGATACTTGTCGCTTCCCAGCCTGGCGCCCAGCATTAATAGGATAGGGCAAGGACTGGTTGGCTCAGTGTCAGGATAATGTGACTGAGTGGGATATCAGGTCATGGTGTCGGTGGCCTGAATTCCCAGTGGGGCAGCACTATAAAGTCACCATGAGTGTGCACTGTCACAAGTCGGTAGCCCTCCTGATATGACCTTAGATGTTGCTAGGACTTAAAACAACCAACAACAACAACATCATACCGAGCTATCACCTGTCCGATGTGGCAGTGCTCATCCTTAGTGCATATGCACTACACAGAAAACACTACATCTAAAAGGATGTCCATTACCCGAGAAAACAAGTCCCCCCCCTTTCCACAGCCCTCTATTTACTGTATTTAAAGGTGCATCGGTGGTTTTGAGTTTCTCTTTTTTTTCTGAGATAAATATAATCGTCATAATCTACCTTACTTTAGTTTGACTTAACTCTGATTCAAAAAGAATAAACTCGCATATATTTGACATTTAAACATACACAATTAATTTCGGCATGATTGTCCAAGTGCTGACCCCCATAGACTTCAGCGGTAACAGGTTCTATCAACTTGACTTCTTGTATGTACCCTTGTATGCCGTATCACATACTTAAAGCTGCATACTCCGATGAAAGCATGGGGTGGGGGTGGGGGGGTGCTGGTGGGGTGGGGGGGGTGCTGGTGTTGGGGTGGGTGTGGTGGGGTGGATGCTGGTGAGGGTGGGTGTGAGTGTGGGTGGGGTGGTGGTGTGAGTACTGGTGGGGTGGGGGTGGGGGTGGGGTGCGGGTGGGGGGGGGGGTGCGGTGGGGTGGTGAGGGTGGGGTGGGTTTGTGGGTGGGGGTGGGGTGTGTGGGTGGGGGTGGGGTGGGGGTGGTGGGATGGTGGCGTGGGTGGTGGTGAGGGTGGGGGTGGGGTGGGTGCGGTGGGGGGTGCTGGTGGGGGTGGGTTTGTGGGGGTGTGGGGGTGTGGGTGTGGGTGGTACGGTGGGTGAGGGTGTGGGTGTGGATGGAGGTGGGGGTGGGGGGAGGGTGTAGCACGGGGGCTGTGGCTTGTTGCTGGTAGTGTGGCAGTCACACTACGACGACAAGCAGCGGCGACATCCCTGCGACAGCGACTTCCGGTTGTCGCTGATTGTCGCGCAGATGTCGAGCAGGTGTCGCCGCGGCACCTCCGCGGCACCTCCGCGACACCTCCACTTTTTCCACACTTTCTCGACTGTCGCCGGGTTGTCTTAGTTGTTTTGGACATGTTGAAAAACTTCGACGACAGCCGATTTTGCGGCACTGTCGCGGCACTGTCGCGGCACTGTCGCACTGTCGCGGCACTGTCGCGGCACTGTCGCGGCACTGTCGCGGCACTGTCGCGGCACTGTCGCGGCACTGTCGTCTTGTCGTTAAGCTGTAGTTGCTTCTCTCTCCATGTATGTGTCTCTGTGTATGTGTCTATGTGTGTGTCTGTGTCTATGTGTGTCTATGTGTGTCGGGGTGTGTCTGTCTGTGTCTGTGTGTGTGTGTCTGTGTGTGTCTGTGTGTGTGTCTGTGTGTGGTGGTGTGTGTGTCTGTGTGTGTGTCTGTGTCTCTGTGTCTGTGTGTGTGTATGTGTCTATGTGTGTGTCTGTGTGTGTCTGTGTGCCTGTGTGTGTCTGTGTGTGTATGTGTGTGTGTCTGTGTGTGTGTCTGTGTGTGTCTGTGTCTATGTGTGTGTCTGTGTCTATGTGTGTGTCTGTGTCTATGTGTGTGTATGTGTTTGTGTGTCTGTGTCTGTGTGTGTGTCTGTGTATGTGTGTGTGTCTGTGTCTGTGTATGTCTGTGTGTGTGTCTGTGTGTGTCTGTGTCTCTGTGTGTCTGTGTATATGTGTGTGTCTGTGTCTATGTGTGTGTGTCTGTGTCTGTGTGTGTGTGTCTGTGTCTGTGTGTGTCTGTGTCTCTGTGTGTGTGTCTGTGTCTGTGTGTGTCTGTGTGTGTCTGTGTCTGTGTGTGTGTCTGTGTCTCTGTGTGTGCCTCACTCTCACTCTCAGTCTGACTCTGACTCTGACTCTCAGTCTGACTCTCACTCTCAGTCTGACTCTCACTCTGACTCTCAGTCTGACTCTCACTCTCAGTCTGACTCTCACTCTCAGTGTGACTCTCACTCTGACTCTCACTCTCAGTCTGACTCTCACTCTCAGTCTGACTCTGAATCTCACTCTCAGTCTGACTCTCACTCTCAGTCTGACTCTCACTCTCACTCTCAGTCTGACTCTCACTCTCAGTCTGACTCTCACTCTCACTCTCAGTCTGACTCTCACTCTCACTCTCACTCTGACTCTCAGTCTGACTCTCACTCTCACAATCACTCTCAGAGACACAGAGACACACAGAAACACAGAGACACACACAGAGACACACACACAGACACACACACAGACACACAGAAACAGAGTGAGAGTCAGACTGACAGTGAGAGTCAGAGTCAGACTGAGAGTCAGAGTCAGAGTCAGAGTCAGACTGAGAGTGAGAGTGAGGCACACATAGAGACACAGACACACACAGACACATACACATACACACATAGACACAGACACACACACAGACACACACAGACACAGACACACACACAGACACACACACATACACACACATAGACACACATGGACACAGACACATACATAGACACAGACACACAGAGACACATACACACACATAGAGACACACACAGAGACACAGAGTCACACACACACAGAGACACAGACACACACACACTGACACACACAGACACAGACACACACACAGACACACACACAGACACAGACACACACATAGACACACATAGACACACATAGACACAGACACACACATAGACACAGACACACACATAGAGACACACACAGAGACACAGAGTCACACAGACACAGACACAGACACACAGACACTGTCGTCCCGCTGTCGTCCCGTCTGTTGTCCCGATGTCGTCCGGATGTCGTCCGATTGTCGTCCAATTTAGCCCGAATTTGCATATGTCGTAGTGATTTCTCAAAATTCCAGCCGCCGGGCTGTCGTCCTCCCATTGTCGTCGTAGTGTGACTGCTACATAGGAGAGATAAGGCCGGGGACCAGTGTACTGCCAGGCGGCTTCCCGGGCAAGTGGCTCCCGGCGTTGACTCCCCGACGGGGCACACGCTACCAGGCCCGGGAGGCTTTAAGACGCTCACACCAGGGGGCAGTAGTAGTACCGGCAGTGGAGGGAAGCACCGACGGACGGACTGGCGAGAGACAGAGAGAGAGACAGAGAGAGAGACAGAGACAGACAGACAGAGATATCGCTTTACCAGAGAGATACAGAGAGTGACACACACAGAGGCATGGAACAACAGAGAGAGAGACAACGAGAAACATAGACATACAGACAGAGATATACAATGTGAAACAGAAAGAGATAGAGAGAGACACATACAGGCAGAACAACGAAGAGAGATAATGAAAAGAGAAACAGAGAGATAGAGAGAGATGGAACGGGAAACAGGGAGATAGATAGATACAGAGAGACACACAGAGGGAGAGAGAAACATAGAGATAATGAGAAACAGAGAGAGACACACTGAGAGAGAGAGGGACAGAGACAATGAGAAGCAGGGAGCGATAGAGACAGAGAGCCACACCTGGCAAAGAGAGGATATAGTGACAATGAGAGACCGATAAACAGAGACAGACATAGAGAGTGAGGGAACGACATTGAGAGGCAAAGAGAAAGGAAAAGAGATAAAGATAACGAGAGATAAACAGGGAAAGACAAAGAGAGACAAAAAAAGAGAGAAAATGAGAGCTGGAGAGAGATAGGAACACAGTGTGGCAAAGACAGAGGGAGACAGACAGAGAGAGACAAAGAGAGACAAAGAGAAGCAAAGAGAGATCAATAGAGACATATACAAACAAATAGATAAAGGGAGAACGAGGCAGAGATCCTAGGAAGATACTGGGAGAAAGAAAAAGAGAGAGATACCCAGACAGACAGAGAGACAGATAGAGACAGTGAGAGAGAGACATATATAGACACGGAGATACAGAGAGACACAGAGAGACACAGAGAGACACAGAGAGAGACAGAGACAGATAGATACAGAGAGAGTCAGAGACAGACAGAGACAGACTGATAGACAGAGAGAGACAGAGAGAGACAGAGAGAGACAGACAGAGACAAACAGAGACAGAGAGAGACAGACAGATACAGAGATAGACAAAGAGAGACACAGAGAGACAAAGAGAGACAGAGACAGACAGAGAGAGACATACAGAGCAGACAGAGACGGATAGAGTAAGAGAGAGACAGAGACAGAGCGATCCAGAGAGAAACAGACAGAGTTTGACAGAGACAGACAGAGACAGTCAGAGACAGACAGAGACAGACATAGACATACAGATAGATAGTGACAGAGAGGGATAGAGAGACAGAGCAGACAGAGAGAGACAGAGAGAGACAGAGAGAGACAGATAAGCACAGAGAGCGACAGAGAGCGACAGAGAAACAGACACACAGAGGTAGAGAGAGCTAGAGAGCCAGAAACATACGGAGACATACGAAGACATAGATAGAGATGCCGAAATACGCGGTTTACAAACTACGGAGATAGGCTGACCAGTGACTGAGATACAAGTACTGTTGTGTGTATAGAGCACAGAACCCCAAGAATCAGGTCAGTCTAGTCTCAAGTATCACCACATTTAGCAATAGCGTGGGTGTGACCACATTGACAAAAGGTTCATTTACACTTTCTATTCTTTAGTAGTAGTACTGATGTATAGAAACCCCGAGTTCTCCATTCATGCAACACTCCCCCCCCCCCCCCACACACACTCTCTGCTTCCGCCTCCCCCATACCCACGCCCATCCTCCCTCTCCCCCTCCAACTCCTCCCCCTCCAACCCCCCCCCCCCCTCCACTTCGCTAATACAGGACACAATGAGAAGTCACTCTGATGCACTGGAAATAGAGTCAAACCAATGGTGTTCTCTGTGGTTGACTTTGTTCTAGGTCGGACTCCTAATCTGATGGTCGATGGTTCGATTCCCCATGCAACCACCTCTGCCAATTTGGATTTCCACCACTGTGTATAACTTACAGCATCATCAAAGGCCAGTTTCTCTCTTAGTCTTACCATATCTATGTGGTGTGGGAGGTTAAAAATCCCTTGGGTTGGTAAAAGTGTAGGCTGGGGCTTTCTATCGACAAACTGTCTAATGGTGAAAACAAGTCTATTCAGACTTATCCATGATAGGCAGTATGAATCTTCAATAATTTTGTTGTTGTAAATGTATGCTTGTTGCTACGTAACCTGGCGCTCGGAAATAATAGGAGAGGGCAAGGACTGGCTAGCTCAGTATCACTATCAGAATAACGTAACCATGTGGGATATCGGGTCATGTGCCGGCAACCTGGTCTCCCAGTTGGGAAGCACTATGAAGTCACCATGAGTGCTGCACCGTCACAAGCGTTACCAGGGGCGTAGCTAGACCTTTAACGATGTGTGCTCCTAATTTCGGCAGGGGGTTTAGGGGGCCGCTTAAGCTTAAGCTGGCGGATTTTTAACATTTTAGACTTGAGTTTTCGACACTCCGGACTACTACATGCTCTCTCTCTCTCTGTCTTTATTATTTTATAATTTTTTACAAAACGATGTGGACATTTTGGCGTACGCGTGTACGCCTAGCTACGCCCCTGGGTACCCATTCTGATATGACCTTAGATGTTGCTAGGTTGTAAAACGACAACAAACAAGCAGCTACAAACATGAACCAAACCTTGTTCTGTAAATATCAGGGATGCGTAAGCACCTGAACAAGGCTTTTTTTTCTCTTGTACATTTGCAGCTTTTTATAGTTTTAAGCAGCATAATTCAATAAAATCATGAACTTATCAAAAGCATCGAAATTATATAGATTTGAACCTACATATCCAATGTCGATACTGCTGCTCTTAGTCTTCAGGTCTTAGGAAGCATTTGTTGCTGCATAGAAAGGGATGCTAAGTCAATTTGATAGAACCTCTTACTACTGAAGCCGCTTAGAGGGTCAGAATTTGTATTTTTTTTTTTTTGGTCCATTAGTTGTTTATGCAGGGGAAATTTCAGTCATAGACGACTGGTGTTCCTCATTCCACTGCTGGTCGATAGAAAGCCCAAGCCTACACTTTTACCGACCCAAGGGATTTTTAACCTCC
The DNA here is from genome assembly GCA_030323885.1 of Branchipolynoe longqiensis. NCBI lineage: Eukaryota > Metazoa > Annelida > Polychaeta > Phyllodocida > Polynoidae > Branchipolynoe > Branchipolynoe longqiensis. The sequence continues at coordinate 79,880,413 of CM059195.1, forward strand.
CACACCACATAGACATGGTATGAGAGCAACCGGCCTTTGATGACGCTGTTAGTTATACACAGCGGTGGAAATCCCAATTGGCAGAGCGGGGGGCACGGGGAATCGAACCGCCGACCCTCAGATTAGGAGTCTGACCTAGAAAAAAGTCAGACACTCTAACCACTCCGCACAGAGAGGTGCTCGCCAAAATTAAAGTAGCATAGGCCGATAGTTTTCAGTTTCAGCCATTTTTCTGAGATAAATATATTAATTTGATTGTTATAATGTACCTTACTTTACTTTGAAGTAACCTTAGTTTTTAATGGTTAACTTTTGAGATATTTGAAGCATAAACCTGTAAAAATTAGTTTTGGCAAGCACACCCGAAACTCTGACACCATAGGCTTCATCAGCAACAGGTTCTATTAAATTGACTCAGTACTCCCTTCTATTTGGTAACAAATGCTTAATAACTGCATCAGATTCTAAGTTACATATGTAGGATCAAATCTAGATAATTGCTTTGGCTTTGAAAATTTGATGCTTCATCGGACTGTGCAACTTTAATCTTGGCACGTTTTACTTTTAATATCTCCTAAGTTACCCTACCACTGGTACCCTACCACTGGTACCTACCACTGGTACCCTACCACTGGTACCTACCAGAAGGGATGGCCGAATGAGGTGAGCGGCCGTCTCCCGTTTTGGTAGATCGTGGGATTCGAACCCATGGGTTTGAACCCTGGTCAAGTCGAACTAATGACTTAAAAATTGACACTTGTCGCTTCATAGACAGGTGCTCAGCATTATTAGGATAGGGCAAGGCCTGGGGCGGAGTCGGTGGTATTCGGTGTTAGCGAGCCAAAACGGTGGTAGGCGGGAATTTCCCGGTTAGCGGCAAAAAATGGTATGCACGAGGCGGTGATAGGCCTAACACCAAAACCTTAACCGGTGTTACCTTAACCCTGATAGATAGGAGGTATAGCGAGTTCATTAGGCCCAAATCTATTCAATGATGTCATATTTAACAGAATTACATATGCAATAAGTGAAATTTGATCAAATTAACCCTAAATTCGAAGCGATATTAACGCTGCCGCCGGATCAGCGGCGATATTAATATTTATATTTTCAAATCGACGAATGTAAAGTAAACAAATCGCCGCCGCCGCCGCATCGACATCGCTTTCCATACTGGCGGTGGCGGCGGTTGCTTGCATTCGTCGGTTCGAAAATATTAATATCGCCGCCGTTGCGGCGGCAGCATTAATATCGCTTCGAATTTAGGGTTAATTTCATGAAATTTCACTTATTGCGTATCTAATTCTGTTAAATATGCTAGCATTTAATATAATTAAGCCTAATATATGGGTATAGACGCAGAGGGATTTCCCAAATCTATAAATAAATTCACGTTTAGCTATAATGAAAGTGTTACGCACTCCTGCATACCACTTGACACAGTTCCCGACGTCGGTGATAGCTAAACGGTAACAGGCTGTAACACCAAACCCCGCTAACACTGACTCCTGCATACGGGCCCTGGTTAGCTCAGTGTCAAGATAATGTGACTAGGTGGGATATCAGGTCATGGTACTGGCAGCCTAGTCTCCCAGTGGGGGCAGCACTATAAAGTCACCATCAGTGCACACTGTCACAAGTCGGTATCCATCCTGATATGACCTGAAGTCCCAGTCACACCTACCCGGATCAGAGGCCGGACAAGCCCCGGACCGTCATCCGGGGTGGTCTGTGGTGATCCAGGATGATCTGTGGCTCCTCCGTGGCTTGTCCGTGGTGATCCGGCGTGATCCGGCGTGATCCGTGGCTGGCCCGGTGTCCACCCCGGATGTTTTAAAATGTTTAAAACATCCGGGGTGGTCCGGGGCATCTGGGCTCGATCCGGCATGGTAGTAGTAGTACTAGTAGTAGCGAAGCAGCCGCAGACCAAACCCGGACAGCCCGGACAGGTCCCGGTTCACCCCCGGACTACCCAGAACACCCCCGGACCACCCCCGGACCACCCCCGGATCACACCGGCTGGGTACGTGTGACCGCGAGGCAAAAAATGACAAGAATAGCGATTTTATCCGGGGCTGTCCGGGACAGTCCGGGCAACTGGTCCGGGGTTGGCCCGGCTCAAAATGCGGGGCTCGTCCGGGTAGGTGTGACTGGGGCTTTAGATGTTGCCATGACTTAAAAACTCCAACAACCAATCAACCTATGTTATTTGTTAGCCATTTAAAATCAAAATTCCTTAGGTAGATTATAACGATCAACCTACTATATTTATCTGATATTGACAGAAGCTCAAACTTCAAAGCCCCGGTGTAACGATTTCAACTTCCCCCCTTCCCAAGTTCCCCCCCGGGAATCTGAAAACGTTTTTAACTTCCCTCCAGGGGAAATTAAAAACGTTTTCAGATTCCTGGGGGGGAACTTAAAAACAGTTTTCAGATTCCTCCCCCTATTTTCAAATTCCCCCTCTGGGAATTTAAAATTGTTTAAAAAATGTTAAAACACGTTTTAAATTTCAGACCTATAATATTTTTTTCTTAACCATCTTGGAGACTTTTTGTGTCATTTGTGGTTAAATATGTTTTGTTGTACTAGTAATAATTTCCATTATGCTATTCTCTGTATATTATAATATTTATCATGAAAAATAATCAAAAATAACCAAAAAAATACAAAAATAAAGAAAATTCCCCCAAAATGGTGGGTGGGAGGAATTTGAAAACGTTTTCAAGTTCCGGGGGGGGAACTTGAATATGGGGGGAATTTGAAATCTTTACACCGGACTGTGCGGCTTTAATAGACTCAGCCTGCAGCAGCAGCTTTGTGAGGCCGGTCATGCAGAGCCTCGGTTTTCCACACACCTCCCGGGGCGGCCACCACCCGCCCAGTTCACGGGGGCCACTTAGCGGGCGACCCGGGCGGGGAAAGCCGGGGAGCCAGGCGGATAGATGCCGGGCGGGGGTGAAGCCGGACTGCCGGGCAGCCGAGCGGGGAGGTGGTGCCGGGCAGCAGGGCGGGGGATGCCGGGCGGGGGGAAGCTGGCCTGCTGAGTGAGCCGCAGGGCGGGAGGATGTCTGGCGAGGAGATGCCGGGAGATGGGCAGGGGGATGCCTGGTGGTGGGGGGGGGGGGGGGAGACATGCCGGGAAGCTGGGCAGGGAGATGCCGGGTGGAGCATGCCGGGTGGCGGGCTGCCGGGCGGGGGAATGCCGGGCTGGGGGCTGTTGGGCGGGGGGGGGGGGGTGGTTCGTCGGGCGGAGAATGCCGGGAGGTGGGCAGGGGGATGCCGGGCGGGGGAATGCCGGGAGGTGGGCAGGGGGATGCCGGGCGGGGAGATGCCGGGAGGTGGGCAGGGGGATGCCTGGTGGGGCATGCCGGGTGACGGGCTGTCGGAGGGGAATGCCGGGTGGGAGGATGCCGGGCGGGGGGATGCCGGGCTGGGGGATGCCGGGCGGCGGGCTGCACGGTGTGGTGAAGTCACTCCTCGTTGTGACTAAGTAACCAATCTATCACCTCATTAGTGTTCTCATCTCCATAATAGAGCCCCCACCCCTTGTCACCCCCCTCCCGCCGCACCATCTCCCCGGACCCCCCCCCCCCCCCTTCACCCGCCGCCACATCCTCCTTCCCTTCGTGCGCCACTCCTCTCCATCCCTCCTTCCCTCTCTCCCTCTCTCCCTATCTCCCTCCCCCCTCTCCCCCTCTCTCTCCCCCTCACTCCATCCTCTCTCCTCACTCCCTCCTCCTCCCTCTCCCTCCCCCTCTCTCCCCTCTCCCTCTCTCCCCCTCTCTCCCCTCCCTCTCTCCCTCTCTCCCTCTCTCCCCCTCCCCTCTCTCCGCCCTCCCTCCTCTTCCCCTCAACCCTCCTCTTCCCCTCAACCCTCATCCTCTTCCCCTTAACCCTCTCCCTGTGCCACTGTCTCTCTCTATCCCTCTCTTCTCACCTCCCTCCCCATCTTCGTCTCCCTATCCCCTCTCTTCCACTGTCCCTATCTCCCTCTCTCCGTCTCTCCCTCTCCATTTTCCCCTCTCCCTCTCTCCCCTTCTCGTCCCCTGTCCACTCCTCTCTCTTTCTCTCCCTCTTTCCCCTCCCCTCTCTCCCCCCCTCTCCCCCTCTCCGACTCCCCCTCTCCCCTTCTCTCTCCCTCTCTCCCCCTCTCCCCTCCCACTCTCCCCTCTTTCTCCCCACTCCCCTCTCCCCTCTCCCTTCTCTCTCACCCTCTTTCCACTTCTCGCCCTCTCGTCTCACTCTTCCCCTCTCTCCCCTCTCTTCTCTCTCCCTCTCCCTTCTCCTTCTCTCTCCTCTCCGCTCTCCCTCTCTCCCTTTCTCCCTATCTCTCCCATCTCTCTCCTCTCTCCCTTTCTTCCTATCTTCTCCCTATCTCTCTCCCTCTCTCCCTTTCTTCCCATCTCTCCCCCTCTCTCCCCTTCCCTCCTCTCCCCACCCTCTCCCTCTGTCCCCCTCTCCTCCCTCCCCGCCTCCCCTCTTGTCCCCACACTAGCTCTCTCTCCCCCTCTCTCCTCCTCTCCCTAACCCCTCCGCTCTCCACCCTTTCCCCCTCTTCCCCTCTTCCCCCCTATCCTCCTCTCACTCCCCCTCCCCATTCTCCCCCATCTTCCCGCACCCCTCTCCCCGGCTCCCCATCCCCCTCTCGGTACACCCCTTGAACCCAGATCTTCCCTCAGAGCCCTCTAGTGACCGGATCTACTCCCCACAGAGGCCACTTTCTCTGTAACACATGCACCGGACGTGGTGGCCTAATCAGTAGAGCGCAAGCTTCCCATGTGGAAGGTTGGCAGTCCGACTCCTGACCGAGTCAAACCAATGACTTATAAAATTGATTCTTGTCACTACCGAACCTGGCACTTGGCAGTAATAGGATAGGGCAAGGACTGGTTAGCACGGTGTGGGTATCAGATCATGGTGCCAGCGGCCTGGTCTCCCAGTACTAGAAAGTCACCAGGAGTGTGCACTGTCACAAGTCGGTACCCATCCTGATATGACCTTAGATGTTGCCAGGATGTAAAACTCCAACAAACCAACCACTTGTCATGTTACGGCCCCTTTAAATGTGTGCAATGCTCCTGGTTGTTGATTGTGTACTAAGCTTGTGAAGGGTACATTGTCACAAGTCGGTACCCATCCTGATATGACCTTAGATGTTGCCAGGCTGTAAAACTCCACAACCAACCACTTGTCATGTTACGGCCCCTTTAAATGTGTGCAATGCTCCTGGTTGTTGATTGTGTACTAAGCTTGTGAAGGGTACATTGTCACAAGTCGGTACCCATCCTGATATGACCTTAGATGTTGCCAGGCTGTAAAACTCCACAACCAACCACTTGTCATGTTACGGCCCCTTTAAATGTGTGCAATGCTCCTGGTTGTTGATTGTGTACTAAGCTTGTGGAGGGTACATTGTCACAAGTCGGTACCCATCCTCATAAACACATAAAACAATAACAAACAAACCGTAACACATGTACACACACATGCGTTGCACTACGTTGACCTACTTTAAAGGCAGCGGGAAGGTACAGTCCACATTCTGACAACATATGGATAACGTATGCCTAACTACGTCTAAGTACGCTTAGCATTTCTCCAGCGTGTCTTGAGGTATGTAAAGTATGACGCGTAGTTCTGGCAATTGAATACCGTATATAACGTTCACCGGCATTCTGTGAACATACCGTGAGCGTAATTCAAGCATTTTTCGCCGGGAAGTACATTAGCCATACGTTGGTCATACGTTGGCCAAATGCTGTGTATATGGTATGTTTATGTCCAACTTTGCTCCCCATACCGAATGCTTCTCGACGTAAAAAAGTGATTTTACGTGTCGGCGGCGCGCTGGCGAGATGCGTCGTAATGTGACAGGGCCAATACACGCTCCGCTTACACACTCACCCGGTCCACACACACATTCACCCCTCACACACTCACCCCCTCCTCCGTAGCCCTCCCCCACTCCCACCCACCCTCACACACACTGATCACCATACAGCCACAGGAACACAACCACCCTTACACACACACCCCTCACACACTTCCCCCTCCCACCCACCCTATCACATACTGATCATCATCAGGTAGCATACCGGACGCGGTGGCCGAATTGGTAGAGCGCAGGCTTCCCAGGCGGAAGGTCGGGAGTTCAATCCCCGGTCGAGTCAAACCAATGACTTGCAAAATTGATCCTTGTCGCTTCCTAGTCTGGCACTTGGCATGAACAGGATAGGGCAAGGACTGGTTAGCTCAGTGTCAGGATAATGTGACTGAGTAGGATAGCGGGTCATGGTGCCAGTGGCTTGATTTCCCAGTGGGGCAGCACTATATAGTCGCCATGAGTGTATGCCGATGACAGTGTAATACTAGCAGACAGTGAGAAAAACCTACAAGATAGTGAATAGAATCAATAAAGCTGGAATACTATTCAACATGAAGATGAATGCCAGGAAGACCAAAACAATGGTTATAAGTAAAAAGACAGATAAACCAAATATCAATATAACCATAGATGGCACAAACATAGAACAAGTATCCGAATTCATATATCTCGGACAAAAGATTACAAATGATGGGAGATGTGAGGAAGAAATTAAAAGAAGGATAACAATAGCCCGAACAACATTCTCCAAAATGTATAGAGTGTTAACATCAAGTAAGATATTAATACAAACAAGGAAGCGTATTCTTCAGTGTTATGTGTGGTCTACTCGAATGTATGGGGCTGAGACATGGACAATCTCTAAGAGAATGTACAAACGTTTAGCAGCATTTGAGATGTGGACTTTAAAAAAAATAAAATTTGTTGTTGAAGATTTATACTGCCTATCATGGATAAGCATGAATAGGCTTGTTTTCACCATTAGACAGTTTGTCGATAGAAAGCCCGAGCCTACACTTTTACCGACCCAAGGGATCTTTAACCTCCCACACCACATAGACATGGAATGAGAGCAACTGGCCTTTGATGTCGCTGTAAGTTATACACAGTGGTGGAAATCCAAATTGGCAGAGATGGGGGCATGGGGAATCGAACCACCGACCTTCAGATTAGGAGTCCGACCTAGAAAAAAGTCAGGCACTCTAACCACTCCGCCACAGAGAACACGACTTATCGAAGGACGATGAAAATATCATGGACAAAGAAGATCACCAACAAAAAAGTTCTCAGAAAAATTAAAAATAAGAAAAGCTTGTTTGCCACTATACAGACAAAGAAACTTATTTATTTTGGCCACATCATTCGTCAGAGTTCAATATACCGTACATTGTTGGAAGGGAAGGTGAATGGCAGCAGAGGGAGAGGGAGACCAAGAACATCATGGTTTACAAATATTTCACAGTGGATAGGCTTGAATTATTCACAGTCTATCAGAACAGTGCACCATCGGGACAAGTGGAGAACCATTGCATCCAACCCTCGACTAGAGGACGGAACTATTGATTGATTGATGAGTGTACACTGTCACAAGTCGGTACCCACCCTGATATGACCTTTGCTAGGATGTAAGACTCCAACAACCAAGCACCCACCCTTATACGCCCTCTCACACACACCCTCTCACACTCCCCCCCTCCCCCCTCCCATCCCCTCACACACACTGTTCTATATCCGGCCACAGGACCACCCTTCTATACATAGGGCCTATACATATAGGAACACACACCACCACCGACGACCACAACACACCAAAGTCAAGCAAAGCAGTTGCCGACTGTCGCCTGTCGTCTGCCTAATTGAACATCTTCCTAAAGAATTGAACAAAGCAGACGACACCCCCACCCACGCCCCTGCCCCCTCTCTCTCATACCTGGCCTCGACTGGACCGAAAACGCCCACTTGATCCGACACATCAATCCTGTTGGTTCGTTGTTGGAGTTTTACATCCTGGCAACATCTAAAGTCATATCAGGACTGATAACAACTTGTGACAATGCACACTCATGGCAATTTTATTGTGTTTTCCCACTGGGAAATCAAGGTGCCCACACCATGACCCGCTATCTCAATCAGTCACATTATCCTATCACTGAGCCAACCAGTCCTTGCCCTATCCCATTAATGGCGAGCACCAGGCTAGCAAGCGACAAGTATCAATTTTATAAAGCATCGGTTTGAATCGACTGGGAACCGAACTCCCGACCTTGCGCACACGAGGCCCACGCTTTACCGATTCGGCCACCATCATCAATATTGCCTGTTGGCAACTTCAAGTGTCAGATTCTGACTTTCTCAAGGGCCTGTCACACTATGACCTATGGCCTTAGTGTATGCCAATGTATGGGATTTTTGACCAACATGTCAGCATACGGTGTCATATGTTATGTATACATTGGGCATACGTTGAGTATGCTCGGGATACGCGTCATAGGTCGGCTTAGGTCGAGCCGCTAAAAATTGTGCATGTTCAAAGTTTTCGCCATATGTTTCTCATATGCTTGGTGTATGCTCGGTGTACGTTGGTGTATGTTATGCACACGATAGGGGTAGGTCGGGATAGGTTGGAACATGTTAGCTGAACATTCAGCCTGTTGGGAATGTGCAGTCCGCATACAGCCAACGGATGCATAACGTACTCGAAACATACTTTGAGTGTATGCCTGCTATATCTCCAGCGTACTTAACGTATGCGCCATACTTCTAGCAATGGAGTAACATACGTAATGTTTGTCAACGCACCGTCAACGTATGCAAATGTTTTGTGAGGCACATGAATGCTCTCAATAGGTCAGAGCTACGTTCTGCATATGTTACGTATGTTGTCTGTACGTTGTGTGTGTGCCCATTTTTATCCCTCGCAGTGCGAAAAGTTTGGCGTATGCCAACCTATTTTGATTTGAAATTTATTTCAACACGTTGCACACACGCCGGCGCCATACTTTGTAGTGTGACAGGGCCTTCAGTTCTGGATGCACTAACCAAACTGTTTTGTTGTTGGTAAAACAGTTTATTCATCAGAAGATACATTTTTTTTCAGTGCCGAGTCACTGGCCTTCTGGCCGTTTAGATTACATTGTAAGTAGGTAGTTCAGAGGGTACTGGACTGCCCTGTTGTTGTCGACCGACTTACTGTCTGTCCCTTCTGGGTGAATCGGCCTGGTCAACGCATTGCAACAAGCAACGGGATGGCTGAATGAGTTGAGCGTCCGTCTCCCATTTTGGGAGACCGTGGGATTCGACACCCACGGGTTCGAACCAAGGTCGAGTCAAACCAATGACTTAAAAATGTATGCTTGTCACTTCCTAGCCAGGTGCTCGGCATTATTAGGATAGGGCATGGACTGGTAGGCTCAGTGTCAAGATAATGTGACTGAGTGGGAAATCTGGTCATGGTGCCAATGGCCTGGTCTCTCAGTGGGGCAGCACTATTAAAGTTGCCATGAGTGTGCACTGTCACAGGTCGGTACCGTTCCTGATATGACCTTTGATGTTGCCAGGATGTAAAACTCTCAACAACTAACTATATTTTGAATTGACCATAAGTGCGTGCTGTCACAAGTCAGTACCCGTCCTGATATGTCCTTTGATGTTGCCAGGACGTAAAACACCAACAACCAACCAACGAACATACACAAACCCCGGAGAAGGCGAGGGTCGGGTTCGCACGCACTGACGCACGGACGCACTAACGGACGCACTGACAGCCTGCAGGGCACCTGGAGTTAGTGCTTTACTTGGCGCCCACCAGGTGGCCTCCCGGAATCCTCCCCCGCCAGGTGGCAGCAGTGGCGGCCCCTGGTGGTGGTGGCGCACACCGCGGGTAACACTGGCGTTGAGGTGGTGCGACTGACAAGGGACTAAAGGACTGCGTGCACGCACCGTCAGTACAGCCAGTGGGACTGCGGCACCAGCAGCACCAGGCACCAGCAGGGCGGTACCAACAGCACCAGGCACCAGCAGGGCGGCACCAACAGCGGCGCCAAGCACCAGCAGGGGGGCACCAGCAGCACCAGCCGTATGGTATCAGTAGCACCAGCCGTGCGGCACCAGCAGTAGCTGTGCGGCACCAGCAGTAGCCGTGTGGCACCAGCAGTAGTAGTTTTGGGGCACCAGCAGTAGCCGTGCGGCACCAGCAGCAGCCGTGCGGCACCAGCAGCAGCCGTGCGGCACCAGCAACAGCTGTGCGGCACTATCGCCAGCCGTGCAGCACCAGCAGCAGCAGGGTGGTACCAGTAGTAGGAGCGGTGCGGCACCAGCACCAGCCGTGCAGCACCAGCAGCAGCAGGGTGGCACGAGCAGTAGCCTTGCGGCACGAGCAGTAGCCGTGCTGCACGAGCAGTGTGCGTGCTGCACGAGCAGTAGCCGTGCGGTACGAGCAGTAGCCGTGCTGCACGAGCAGTGGCCGTGTGGCTCCAGCAGTAGCCGTGTGGCACCAGTAACAGCAGGGTGGAACCAGCAGTAGCTGTGCGGCACCAGCAGCAGTAGTCTCGAGGCACCAGCAGCAGTAGCCGTGCACCACCAGCAACAGTAACCGTGAGGCACCAGCAGCCGTAGCCGTGTGGCACCAGCAATGGTAGGTGTGGGGCACCAGCAGTAACCGTGCAGCATCATCAGTAGCTGTGCATCACCAGCAGTAGCCGTGCAGCACCATCAGTAGTTTTGCATCACCAGCAGTAGCCATGCGGCACCAGCAGTAGCCCGGCGGCACCAGCAGCAGTAGCCATGCAGCACCAGCAGCAGTAGCCGTGCAGCACCAGCAGCAGTAGCCGTGCGGCACCAGCAACAGTAGCTGTCCAGCACCATCATCACCAGCAGTAGCCGTGCAGCATCAGCAGCAGTAGCCGTGCATCACCAGCAGCAGTAGCCGTGCGGCACCAGCAGCAGTAGCTTTGCGGAACTAGTAGCAGCATCAGCAGTACCTGTGCGGCACCAGCAGCAGCACGGTGGCACGAGCAGTAGCCGTGTTGCATGAGCAGTAGACCTGTTGCACGAGCAGTAGCCGTGCGGCACCAGCAGTAGCCGTTCGGCACCGGCAGTAGCCGTGTGGCCCCAGCAGTAGCCGTGCGGCACCAGCAGCAGTAGTCATGAGGCACCAGCAGCAGTAGCCATGCACCACTAGCAACAGTAACCATGAGGCACCAGTAGCATTAGCCGTGCGGCACCGGCAACGGTAGCCAAGCGGCACCATCAACAGTAGCCGTGCGTCACCAGCAGTAACTGTGCAGCGCCATCAGTAACCTTGCAGCACAAGCAGTAGCCATGCAATACCATCAATAGCCATGTGGCACCAGCAACAGTAGCCATGCAGCACCAGCAGCAGTAGCCATGCGGCACCAGCAGCACCAGAAGTAGCCGTGCAGCACCAGCGGCAGTAGCTGTGTGGCACCAGCAGCACCAGCAGTAGTAGCCGTGCGGCACCAGCAGCAGTAGCTTAGCGGAACTAGTAGCAGCACCAGCAGGAGCCGTGCGGCACCAGGAGGACGACCAGGTCATAGCACGAAGAGGATTTCCAGCACCAGGTAGGCCTGCCGCCTGCCGGCTACCCCAACCCCCCTTTTTTGTTCTCTTTAAATTTTTCTTCTTAAATTATGATCTAGCCCCCACCCACTCCTCATCATTTTTATTATTGCCTTATATTCAGCACATATGTATACATGTAGACCCTTGTATACAGCACACATATATGTGTAGTATATAATTTATTATGTGGATATAAATAACGGCAGCCCCTTAATGTTTCTCTCTAACCACCTTAACTTATAAAGATGACAAAAGGCGTGGTGGTACTGGGATGCACACACTGACCGAATATCAATAAGAGCGCTGTCCCCTGCCCCTCGCCTCCAGTGCGGAAGGTTGGGAGTCCTTCGAAATCCCAGTCGAGTCAAACCAATGACTTACCAAATTGATACTTGTCACTGTTACCTAGCGTGGCGCTTGGCCATTACTAGGATACAGCAAGGGACTGGTTAGCACAAGTTATCAGTATAATATGACTTTGAGTGGGAAATCGGGTCATGGGACCGGCTGGCTGGTAGCACAGCAGGGCAGCACTATAAAAGTCGCCGCCATGAGTGTGCACTGTCACAAGTCGGTACCCATCATCCTGGTATGACCTTAGATATTGCCAGGACGTAAAACCCCAACAAAGAGCAAGCAAACTCACACAAGGCGGTGCCTGGGAGAGCCGATTCGATGAAGCCTGGTTCAGTGGGCATCTACAATGCTGGCTTGTCTGCTCAGAGGCTGCCACCACAGACTCTACAACTGTCACATTACAGCGTATGGTGGGAGCGTATTGAAAACCTACGTCGAAAATGGGGAAAAACTGTGTGGGATGACGTATCGTGACCTTTGGTGACCTCTCGGGTGTTTTTGAGCGTATGCGTAACCTATGAGGAGCTTACGAGGAGCGTATGAGAGCGTATGGCGGCGTATGTCGGCGTATGCCGACGTATATAGCCGTGTTTACACGGGAGAGTTAAATCGCTTCATATAAAGTGCCTTTCCTAGTTCGCCTCACATTCGCCGTGTAAACTCGACTCTGAGGCGGATTAGGGCTGATTCGCTTCATATGATTCACTTTATGTAATCCACCTTGCCAGGTGGTTTATATGAAGCGATTCAGCTGGTTCCCGAGCGGCGATAGTATAAAATAGTAGTGCTTGCTGGCTACAGATGGAGCAGTAACTAATCGCTGGTGCCCGGCAGTGTTAGGGCCCGATTAGGCCGAAATCTATTAAATGCGATCATATTTAACAGAATTACATCCTCAAATAATGAAATTTAATTAAATTAACCTTAAATTCCAAGCGATATTAACGTAGCAGGTACATCTGCGTCGAATCGACGTGTCTAAACTAAACAAATAGCAGTGCTTGCCGACTACAGGCGCACCACAGGCTGCTGGTTCCCGGTGTCCGACAGACTTTCAAACTCGCTCGTGTAAACGCGCCACTAATTCGCTTCATATGAATCGATTTGTCTAATTCGCTTCACAATTGCCCGTGTAAACACGGCTTATGACGTAACGCGCCTACGCCGCCATACTCTCCCGCAAAAAAAACCTAATGTGACAGCCCCTTTACAAGTATAGAGCGTGAGGCAACGGTCGACTACAGGTAGGCGCCCTCGCCGACTGTGTGACGTAATCGGGTTTTAATTATGGACCCCCTCATTGTTTAACTATAGATCTAGTGGGCGTGGTAGTTGGGGGTAGATTTGTTTTGTTGTTGTTTTACGTCCTAGCAACATCTAAGTTCATATCAGGACGTTTGTTTTGTTTGGTGTTGTTTTACGTCCGAGCAATACTCTATGGACATATCAGGATGGGTACCGACTTGTGACAGTGCGCACTCATGGCAACTTTATAGTGCTGCCCCACTAGGAAATCAGGCCACCAGCACCGTGACCTGATATTTCCGTTCAGTCACATTATCGTGACACTGAGCCAACCAGTCCTTGCCCTATTCTAATAATGCTGAGCGCCTGGCTACGAAGCGACAACTATAAATTTGTAAGTCATTGGTTTGACTCGACCAATCTTTGGATCCCCCGATCTCCCAAAACAGGAGATGGACACTCAAATCATTCGGCAATCCCATCTTGTCTGTGTGTCGTAATCGGGTTTTAATTATGGGGGCCTCATTGTTTAATGACAGATCCACAGCTGATCTAGTGGCCGTGTTGGTTGGGGGTAGAATAGTGGAGCTTAAATATTAGGAATCTACCCCAGTTGTCTGTGATTCTAATGTAGCAGCAAGCGAGCGAATATGGTGTTGGGTGCGGTGTAGTGTCGTGTCGTGTATGCATATAATAGTTGACCTACATAAATTAATAAGAGGAAGACATGATAATTGATAGTGGGTTAGAGTGTATTTCTCTGGCTAGTGGAACGAAAGCTAAAGGAAGCATTAATTTTAATGGTAGAGTGAATGAGGTTAGGAGCAGATAGCGAGTGGCAGGAGGTGGCGCCACCGTCAGAGCTGAGGTTGAGTAGGTTGGAGCAGTAGATGACCAGCTCCAGGCTCCATCACCTGATGACTGGTGGGTGGAGCTGAGGAGCGAGTAGGGAATTCCGGGTTATTATACTTGTATAATTCTTATATAGCATATATATATATATATATCCCCATCTGCAGGGACAGGAGTGCCTGGATGGAAATGGTTGCCTATTTGGTAAGAGCGCCGGCTGGCTTCCAATGTCGAAGGTCAAGGGGTTTGAAAAACCCGGCCGAGTCAAATCAATGACTTACACAATTGATACTTGTTGCTACCTGTCGTGGGGGGTGATGAAAATGGGAAATATTGCGCCTAGAGTGGGACTCGAACCCACATCTCTTTGCATTCCGGGCCAGTGTGCTAACCATTACACCACCTAGGCTCCCTGATATCAACACACTACCCACGCCAACCTGTCTATGCGGCTCCTTGCCTGAGAGGTCAGTGAAGACCACTACACTACCTAACTTGGCACTCGGCACTACTAGGATAGGGCAAGGACACAAGTCGGTACCCATCCTGATATGTATTTAGCTGTTGCAAGGACGCAAAACCCCAACAATCAAACAAACTTTGTTCAAAGACTGCGACACCACTAATTGCCTCTACTGAAGTGGCTGCATGTCTCGCTATCAGTCCATACTCGGGTGAGAGCCTAGCAGTAGCTAGATATTTTTATTTGGGGTTGCGGATAAATTCTTGCAACAGACGAGTGCCAAAGGCTCAATGTGCTAGGAGGGGGTTTGGGAGTATGCCTCTCCAGTCAGGAAATTCTTTAATCTAGAGCCTCTGAAATGCAATGCATGGCCATTTCAAGGAGGTTACTTACTGGCTTTTTTGTAGCCTTGACTTCTGGGGTTTTTGTAACCTTGCGGTGGTTACCGGCTGCAGAACTGCAGCATTATAGAAAGGCACCGATAAATCGGCCGAATCTTTGGTTGAAGAATTATCTTCTGGTGGGACGGTTGTCGAAGCTGGGGGATGTCTTTACAATGATTAAACGATGAGTCATTGGGGCGGTCAAGAATCACTCCGGTCCGGCGGTAGCACAGCACTTGTATCCAGCAGACAGCAGCAAGGGTTTCCGAGGAAGGGACGGGTAAAGATGGGTGCAGCGGTTCCAGCAACAAGAACAAAGCGAGAGAAACGAAAAGGTAAAGGGCCCCACCCAAGCAAACAACTCCTTTGATCAGGGGGAGAAGTAAGCCTGGAAGAAAAAAAAATGGGTAGAGTATAGGAAAGAGTAATGAGGAGCGTTGAGTCAAAGGACTGTATATTTGCTCTGTGGTGACCAGCCGGTGAGCCAAAGACACGGACAGAGTAAGAGCAGAAAGTGAAATGCTGGCAGGCTCCCCCTCCTGGAACTCTTTTCAGACAATATCGAGGAGGAGTATGGCCAGCGGAGAGGAGATAGAGAGAGGTGTGGACGAAGTGCGGTCCGGATAGCAAGAGTTATGACAGTTCACACTCATGGTGCCTTTATAGTGCTGCCCGACTGGGAGAACAGGGTACCAGCACCATGACCTGATAACCCACTCAGTCACATTTTTTGTAGCGGTAGGAGCGCGACAACTCACCCCTCCCTTCCCAACCCCCCCTCCCCCAGCCAGCTGCGGGCCTGTAAGGGGCTACATTCCGTAATGGAACCATGGAGGAATGCTTCTTTGTTTGTTGTTGCTTTACGTCCTAGCAACATCGATGGTCATATCAGGACGGGTAGCTACTTGTGACAGTGTGCACTCATGGCAACTTTATAGTGCTTCCCCACTGGGAGACCAGGTTGCTGGCACCATGACCTGATGCCCCACTCAGTCACATTATCCTGACACTGAGCCAACCAGTCCTTGCCCTATCCTAATAATGCCGAGCGCCTAGCCAGGAAGTGACAAGTAACACTTTTTAAGTCATTGGTTTGACTCGGCCAGACTTTGAACCCACGCACCCATGGGTTCGGATCCCCCGATTTCCCGAAACGGGAGACGGACGCTCAACTCATTCGGCCATCACGTCTGGTCGGGAAGGACGCTACGCCCTCACTCCGGCTCTGCGACGTTGGCTTGATTAACGCCCCCCCCCCCGCCCCCTCAGCACAACAAGTAAACATCGGCTATTGGGGGCTGAGGCATTGCTATTGATATGCTTCTCCTCTCATGAATGGTGATTGAATCGCAGAGCACAGGACTCTCGTGCGGGAGATCGGGAGTTAAATTCCCGGTCGAGTCAAACCAATGCCTTACAAAATTTATACTTGTCGCTTCCTAGCCTGGGGCTCGGCATTAATACGATAGGACAAAGACTGGTCAGCTCAGTGCCAGAATAATATGACTGAGTGGGATATCGTGCAATGGCACCGGTGGCCTGATTTCCCAGTGGGGCAGCACTATACTATGAAGTCTCCATAACTGTGCACTGTCACAAGTCGCTGCCCGTCCTGATATGACCTTAGATGCTGCCAGGACGTAAAACTCCACCAACCAACTAACCTCTTGTGAAGATAATGCATCCGCGGTTTTCCCACCCATCACGCCCCCTGGTGGATTATTCCGGCGTTGAGTGTCGAGCTTCAGCTGTCATAGGGGCGGAGTGTTTTGTAAATATGCGGAGGGATACTAGACTGTGAGACACCGTCGTCTGCAGCGTTTCGGGCGCGTCTAGATTGAGTTGTTCTCTGAAACTGGGTACGCATATTTTCTTTCCTTTTTTTTTTTTAGTCCAACGAAAGCTTCATATTTTCAAAACCAAATCAATTATCTTGTTTTGATTCAACATATCTAACTGGAACCAGACGGGATGGCCGTCCGTCTCCCGTGTTGGTAGATCGTGGGGTCGTGGGTTCGAATCCGGGTCGAGTCAAACCAATGACTTAAAAGTTGATACTTGTTGCTTCCTAGCCTGACGCTCGGCATTATTAGGATAGGACAAGGACTGGTTGGCTCAGTGTCAGGATAATGTGACTGAGTGGGATATCAGGTCATGGTGCTGGTGGCCTGGTCTTCCAGTGGGGCAGCACTATTTAGTCATCATGAGTGCACACTGTCACGAGTCAGTACCCATCCTGATATGACCTTAGATGTTGCTAGGATGTAAAACAACAACAAACAAACAAAACATATCTAACTTAGATACTGATGCACTTATTAAGCTTTTGTGGCTACATAGAAGGGACTACCAAAGACAATTTTACAACAAGAGACACCACTCAGTGTTTTTCCATTAATTAGAGCAAACAAGGTAATTGGACAGGTACCCATGCCCAGCCTGAGTGATGTGCCATTGAATCAAGAGGACAGGTTCCCTAGCCCACCCTGACTGCTGAACCATCAAAGGCAATCTGCAACAATTATAGTGTATTATATCCTAATATTAATAATGAAAACAATATTCGAGTATAGTTCAAACATACTTTAAGCGCTTTAACCTGTGCGATACATAAATAAAATGTGTGATTATGTCTGGGTAAGAAAACTACTACTACACCTGATCAAAGATAAGGCATCTTGTTTGCCGTGGGATTACGCCACTTCATGATTATATATGAAAGCGCTGAGTGCCGCATCTTGTAGTACATTGTGTTTGGGAATACCGAGTTAATTTAATAGAACCTATTACTGCAGAAGCCTATGGTGTCAGAGTTTTGGCATGCATGCCAAACTTAGTTTTCTATCTCTGCACTTCAAATATCTTTAAAGTTAGAAATTTTATTTAAAAGTTACTTCAAACAAATTTTATATATATATATATTATGTTGGTCATTATAATCTGCATTACTTTAGTTTGAAGTCACTTTGATGTGTAAAATGACTAACTTATGGAGATATTTGAAGTGTAACCATGACAAAATAATTGTGGCATGCTTGCCAAAACTCTGACCCCTCTAGGCTTCAACGGTAACAGGTTCGATGAAATTCACTTAGTATGCCCTTCTATGTAGCAACACATAATTATTACCCCGTCCTGATATGACCTTAGATGTTGCTAGGACGTAAAACAACAAACAAACAAACAATAATTATTACTTACACCAATATCTAAGTTGGATATGCAGGTTCAAATCTAGATAAGTCAATCAATCAATCAATGAACAGGATACAGCTATAATAGGCTTTGGACCTGTTAGCCGCTCTTAATTAATAGAAACCGAGATATTTCTTCAAATATGGTGGATTGAGCCAACTGTCACTGACTCCAAGGTGTATGCAATGCTTGACCAGTAGGCATCCAGTCGGGACTTGAAACAGTTCCCCGTCTCTGCTGCTACGGCACTCTCCGGCAAGTCATTCGACAGCTTTAAGATACATAGACGATTAAGGCATGTGACCAGGTCTCTAAGGAGCATACCACTGCATGGTTGCTGGGTGTTCTCCCAGACTGCTCTGTTCTTTCCCAGTACGAATCCATCCATCTCCACAATGCCGATCACCATCTAGGTAATCTGCTTGTTCCTCTACCGCACTGAACAGACTTTGTCAAAGCTGGCGCGTCTGCTATTTTAGACAGGGCGTAGCTTAGGCAATACAGTGTCCATCTGTGAAGGTTTGGTTCATTTGATCGATCCTGCTCAGTGGACCCATTTGTAGTTTGCGCTATTTTCCGTTCCAACCGGTGGTCCACAACTGGTTCATCAAAGGATGTGGTATGTGCTTTCCTGCCTGTGGGAAAGTACATATAAAAGACCCCTTGCTGCTTATCGGAAAGTGTAGCCTATGATAAAAATCAATGTAGGCTACTCTAGAGGTGTCGTTAAATATAACAAACTTTCCTTTGCTACTTTTGACTGAATGGTTCGAATTGATTGATTATTTGACAAATCACCGGGCGTGGTGGCCGAAACGGTAAAGCACAGGTCTTGCATGTGGGAGATCGAGAGTTTGGTTCCTGGTCGAATGAAACCAATTACTTATATAAATTGATACTTATCACTTCCTAGCCATCCGCTCGGCATTAATAGGATAGGGCAAGGACTGGTTAGGTCAGTGTCAGGATAATGTGACTGAGTGGGATATTGGGTCATGGTGCCAGCGACCTGATTTCCTAGTGGTGCAGCACTATAAAGTCGCCATGAGTGCACACTGTCAGAAGTCGGTTACCTATCCTGATATGACCTTAGATGTTGCCAGGACGTAAGATTCCAACAACCAACCAACCAGTTTCAGTTATCCTACTTAAGGTCATCATTAATATTGTCAACCCAGTAGTGGATAAGTAATAGATATCCTGATACAGGCTTATAGCCTACCAACCAAGTAGTGGATCAGTAATAGATATCCTGGTACAGGCTTATAGTCTACCAACCCAGTAGTGGATCAGTAATAGCTATCCTGATACAGGTTTATAGTCTAACAACTAAGTAGTGGATAAGTAATAGACAACCTGATACAGGATTATAGCCTACCAACCAAGTAGTGGATCAGTAATAATTATCCTGATACAGGCTAATAGCCTACCACCAAGTAGTGGATCAGTATAGCTATCCGACGGCTATAGCTACCAACCAAGTAGTGGATCAGTAGTAGCTATCCTGATACAGGCTTATAGTCTACCAACCCAGTAGTGGATCAGTAATAGCTATCCTGATACAGGTTTATAGTCTAACAACTAAGTAGTGGATAAGTAATAGACAACCTGATACAGGATTATAGCCTACCAACCAAGTAGTGGATCAGTAATAATTATCCTGTTACAGGCTTATAGCCTACCAACCAAGTAGTGGATCAGTAGTAGCTATCCTGATACAGGCTTATAGTCTACCAACCAAGTAGTGGATCAGTAGTAGCTATCCTGATACAGGCTTATAGCCTACCAACCAAGTAGTGGATCAGTAATAGCTATCCTGATACAGGTTTATAGTCTACCAACCAAGTAGTGGATCAGTAATAGCTATCCTGATACAGGTTAATAGTCTACCAACCAAGTAGTGGATCAGTAATAGCTATCCTGATACAAGTTTATAGTCTACCAACCAAGTAGTGGATCAGTAATAGAGAACCTGATACAGGTGTATAGTCTACCAACCAAGTAGTGGATCAGTAATAGACAACCTGATACAGGCTAATAGCCTACTAAACCAGTTATAACTATTTACAGAAACTGGAAACTGAACACGGTAACAAGCAGTGATGAGTGTTTGAAAACCTGTTCCACCCACTAATGGACAGAGCTGTCCTGTTCATGACTCAGTTCCTGTTAAGCTAGGATTCCTTACACGCGGTAAGCGGCATGTGGCATGCGGCATGCGGCATGCGGTATGCGAATGGGAAGATTCCTTCTACACGGCATGCGGCATGCGGCACACAACTGGCTATATTTAAAAAATAAAAATAAACAAGTATACTCCTTACTGCACTCTATATGACCAAATATTGCATTTATATCTATGTACCTTTTTGTACATCACATGGGGACGGTCCTAACATCCTAAACTGAGCCATGTTAGGACCGTCCTTTCGGTCAACAAAATCTGGGACGGTCCTAACATCCCTCGGAGCAAGCTAAACTGAGCCATGTTAGGACCGTCCTTCTCCTGGCTGTCCGTGATTATCAGTCGCCTCCTCCAGCCTTATATCAATGGACAAATGCGACTGATGCTTTTCTATTCGCACCACCTTGTCCCGGCTGTCGGTAATTATCAGTCGCCTCCTCCAGCCTTATATCAATGGACAAATGCGACTGATGCTTTTCTATTCGCACCCCTGTGCCGCATGCCGCATGCTGCACCGATCGCTACAGGGACCGATCGAGTTGTCGCATTCGCATTCGGATTCGCATTTGCATACCACGTGTAAGGGTTGCAGCCCATTGACTTCAAGGCGTTTCGATTTTTTGCCGCATTCGCATTCGCATACCGCATACCGCATACCGCGTGTAAGGAGTCTCAGCTTTAGTGAACTCTTAAATAGACACCTGTGAGTAGAGAGGGGCTCGAGCTGGGGGTGGGGGAGGGGGGGGCAACAATGGAGCTGTGTGAGAGACACAGCCACGGTTAGGCTTAGCCTTTATTATTATTATATCTGGATATTATAAACATATATATTCCTAGATATACATATATTATATACCATATATGTCCCAATAGAAGCACGTTACCTAATAGAAGCACACCCCCCATTTCAAGATTGAAAGCGCGCACAAATTTACGATCATATTCAAATTGAATGCACATAAAATATGACAATCCCACTTTATTTCAGAGGAATGACAAAAATAAATCAAAATTTACGATCATATTCAGACTGAATGCAGATAAAATAAGACAATCTCACTTTATTTCAGAGGCACGACAAAAACAAATCCATGAAATTCTTTAACTTTGAATAGACGCGTATCCATGTGTCTGCACTCGCGCAGTGCGCATCTATTGGGACATATATGGTAGTGTAGTAGTCAGCACTGACCTTTCAGGCAAGTAACCACATAGACAGGTAGGCATGGGTAGTGTGTTGAAAGCAGGGAGCGTAGGTGGTGTAATGGTTAGCATGCTGGCCCGGAATGCAAAGAGACGTGGGTTCGAGTCCCACTCTGGGCACAATATTTCCCATTTTCATCACCCCCATGACACTGGTGCCATGACCAGGATCCTATACACGCTATGCGCTGTATGGTTGTTGAACCTGCCCTGTGTATGTATGTGTAAGTGCATTGCCTGTATGTATGTAATTGTAAGCATTAAAATACTTACAATTCCAGGGGGACGAGTGTAGTAGTCTGCACTGACTTCTCAGGCAAGTAACCACATAGACAGGTAGGCGTGGGTAGTGTGGTGATATCAGGGAGCCTAGGTGGTGTAATGGTTAGCACACTGGCCTGGAATGCAAAGAGATGTGGGTTCGAGTCCCACTCTAGGCACAATATTTCCCATTTTCATCAGCCCCATGACACTGGTTGCCGTGACCATGATTCTATACAAGCTATGCGCTGTATGGTTGTTGAACCTACCCTGTGTATGTATGTGTTAGTGCATTGCCTGTATTATGTAATTGTAAGCATTAAATGACAATTTAAAAGACTTACAATTCCAGGGGGACGGGTGTAGTAGTCTGCACTCACCTCTCAGGCAAGTAACCACATAGACAGGTAGCCATGGGTAGTGTGTTGATAGCAGGGAGCCTAGGTGGTGTAATGGTTAGCACACTGGCCCAGAATGCAAAGAGATGTGTATTCGAGTCCCGCTCTAGGCACAATATTTCCCATTTTCATCACCCCCATGACAGTAGATATAAATGGATATGTATGTTCATATATATATTCATTCATAAATATACATTATATATGGATATATATATATGAAAACTACTAAACTCGTCCCCCTTGAATTGTTAGTCTTTTAATGATTACAATTACATACATATAGGCAATGAAAGACCTTACATATTCATACACAGGGTAGGTTCAACAACCATTCAGTGCGTAGCTTGTACAGGATCCTGGTCACGGCGACCAGTGTAGTAGGGGGTGATGGAAATGGGAAATATTGCGCCTAGAGCCAGACTCGAACCCACATCTCTGTGCATTCCGCGCCAGTGTGCCAACCATTACACAACCTAGGCTCCCTGATAGCAACAGTATACTACAATGAGTGTTGCTAGGCAACCGATCCACTCTGACAGGCATTTATTCAGTGCTGCACCGGACGTGTTGACCTAATCGGTAGAGCACGGGCCTCGCGTGCGGAAGGTTGGGAGTTCGGTTCCTGCTCGAGTCAAACCAACGACTTATAAAATTGATATTTGCCACTTCCTAGCCTGACGCTCGGGATTAATAGGATAGGGCAAGGGCTGGTTAGCTCAGTGTCAGGATAATGTGAGTGAGTGGGATATCAGGTCATGGTGATAGTGGCTTGATTTCCCAGTGGGGCAGCACTATAAAGTCGCCATGAGTGCGCACTGAATCGCAAGTCAGTAACCATGTTGATATGACCTTGGGTGTTGCCAGGAGGTAAGCCATTGAGTGCTGGACTTATCACTTCTACAACACCCAGCCGTCATATTGTGACAGCTGGGTGCATTGCCTGTTGCAGGAGGAGTTAAAGGCGCATAGAACGATGGTTCTCAGTTTCTATCATTTTCTGGGATAAATATATTAGGTTGAACGTTATAATCTACCTTACTTTAATTTGATGTAACTTTTATTTTAAATATCTCTTCTTTTATTTTTTTTAGATATTTGAAGCGCAAACAAACATTACAAATTAATTTTGGCAAACATACCAAAACACGCCAAAACTCTGACACCATAGGATTCTGCAGTAATAGAATCTATTAATTAAATGCCTCCGTATTCCCTTTTATGTGGCGACAAATGCTTAATAAATGCACCGGTATTTAAGTTATATAAGTATTATTAGTTCCTTCCGTAATAACAGAAAATAACAGAAAGGAGACAAGTCAGATTCGTATGGATCAAGCCTATAACTCTGGCTGGCCCTTTAGACCTACCGTTAATTTTATTTAACTAAATCATTGGCGAAATGGGCCATTAGTAGGGGGGGTGAGGCGCCGCCTGGAGGGAAGGAGGGGAAATAGGGGAGCTGCTTTGAAGCAGGCCTCCCGGTCTCCAGGCCGCACCCCAGCCTCCAGTAACCCGTAGTAGAAAGGAGCATATCAAAAAGGAAAGGCTACAGGAGCAGTCGTAATAATAACAATAGAAGACGGGAGAATTACATGCATAATAATATTTGCGTAAGTACTATATATCTCACATAATCAAATCTTGATAATTGTTTTGGTTTTGAAAATTGGATACTTTTATTGAGCAGTGCAGCTTTAATTTCGTGATGTCAGTCGGTGTATCATCCCCCCCCCCCACCCACCCCCACCCAACACCCACGCCCTCACCACCGCCTCCACACATCCCTTAGTGGATGGTGTTCATAATGAGTTACAAATGACAGCACATTTAACGCCATCTAGTGGTGGTAATGAACAATAACTAGCAGTGCTCGGTCACGCATGCGCTTCGCGGAACCGACCAGACGACACTGGGAACGCTGGGAAATGGCGGCAGGGCGGGAAACACTGGCAACGCCCGGAGCAGTCTGTTGATGTTGGTTGTTTTATGTCCTGGCAACATCTAAGGTCATATCAGGATGGGTACCACTTGCTGTCTGGACTCCACCTCCGTCCACACCTCTTCTATCGCCTCGCTGTTGCCTGTCTCCTCCTTGATATGTCTGAAAAGAGTTTCTGCAGGGGGTGGGGGTGGGGGGGACCGGCCAGCTTTTCAGCTTCTACGTCTTACTCCTGTCTCTGGCTCGCCGACTGTTCACCACAGGGCAATGAGGCGCGGCCCTTTGACTCAACTCTCATTTCTCTTTCCTCAATATTACCCTTTCTTTTTTTTTCTCCAGGGCTTACTCCTTGCCCTGATCAAGGGAGTTGTCTTCTTGCTGCAGATCCCACTGCCCCCCCCCCCAACCCCCAACCCCCCAACATCCCCCAACTCCCAACCCCCAACCACCCAACACCCCAACCCCCCAACTGCCCCAACACCCCCAACCCCCCAACCCCCTTCCTCCCAACTGGCGACTGGACACAAGTGATCTGCTAAAATCAGACCGGACGAGACCCGGTACCACTTCAATGATTCATCGTTATCGTAGTCAAATACACGCTACTTCTACTCCCCCACTCCAGAAGTCTACACTTCAGCCAACGGACCGATTTATCGATGCCGTTTATATAATGCTGCAGTTCAATAGCCTGTAACCGTCAAGTTTACAAACCCCCCACAAAGAAGAAGATGGGTACCGATTTGTGACAGTAAATACTCATGGTGACTTTATCATATAGTTAGATAGTTGTTGGAGTTTTACATCCTGGCAACATCAAAGGTCATCCTAGGACGGGTACCGACTTGGGCATTCATGGCGACTTCAATAAAATTTCAATTGATGAACAACCAGACGGGATGGCCGAATGAGTTAGAGCATCCGTCTCCCGTGTTCGAACCCTGGTCGAGTCAAACCGATAACTTAAAAATTGATACTTGTCGCTTCTTAGCCTGGCGCTCGGCATTATGAGGATAGGGCAAGGACTGGTTGGCTCAGTGTCAGGATAATGTGACTGAGTGGGATATCATGTGATGGTTGTGGCAGTCTGGTCTCCCAGTGGGGGAGCACTATAAAGTCGGCAGGAGTGAGCACTGTCAAAAGTCTGTGCCCATCCTGATATGACCTTAGATGTTGCTAGGACGTAAAACAACAAAAGCAAACAAAAAACAAACAATTGATGAACACCACGGTAGATAGAAATGCAGGACCCTAACCTTATAAATTAAAAATAATCTGTTCTTTGAACATGTTTTCTATATGTGTTCCTAGCGGGGTTTTTTCTAGGTGGTGTGGTTTTTTAGATATTTCGCTTTTTCTGTATGAAGATTGCTCACAGCCATTGATAATGCATTAAGTTTGCCGATACGCGCAGTTCAAAATGTCAATTCTATTCAAAATTAATAGGAATGCAGAACCCTAACCATATAAATTTAATATAAACCGTTTGTTGAATATGTTTTCTATATGTGTTCCAAGCGGTTTGTTTCTAGGTCGTGTAGTTTTAGAGATATTTTACTTTTCCTGTATGAAGATTGTTCATGGCCATTGACAATGCATTGACTCATTGAGTTTGCCGATACGTGCAGTTCAAAACGTCAATTTTATTCAAAATTAATAGAAATGCATAACCCTAACCTTATAATTTTAATATAATCTGTTAGTTGAATATGTTTTCTATATGTGTTCCGAGCGGTTTGTTTCTAGGTGGTGTTTAAAAAACAAATAGATATTTCACTTTTTCTGTATGAAGATTGCTCAAGGCCATTGACAATGCATGGAGTATGTGCAGTTCAAAATGTCAATTTTATTCAAAATTAATAATTGCAGAACCCTAACCTTATACATTTAATATAATCTGTTCATTGAATATGTTTTCTATATGTGTTCCAAGCAGTTTGTTTCTAGGTGGTGTGGTTTTAGAGATATTTCACCTTTTCTCTATGAAGATTGCTCATAGCCATTGAGTTTGCAGTGTGACTGTGTGTCGTCTTGCAGCCAAGCAGCGTGCACACTGACTTAAATACCGATGCTGACGTTATATGAAATAGGTCTATGTGTTCGCCTCATTAAGGAGTGATAACACGCTGGTGTTTAGATCGAGCGCATAATGAACACAACACCTCAAGGCTTATTGGCTCATTAGAGAATCCAGGCACACAGAATACAAGAGCCTGGACTGGGAATTACAAGCTGTATCTCTCATTTATATATATATATATAATATATATATACATGTATATATATATACATTCACAATACAGTATAACCCCGTGAAACCAAACTTGAAGGGACCATAGTAATTTGTTTGGAATAACCGATCATTGGTTTAACCGAGCTTTGGCTTCGACTTTGACTTTGAGTAAGCGTGTATTGCACATGTAATATACAATGTTTGTGGACACTTTGATTATTGTTTTTTATGTACATACAGTCTAACCTCATGAAACCAAGCTCGGTTAAACCAAACGATCGGTTTCGCCAAACCTTTTTCAGCAGCCCTCAAAATATTAACGTTTATCATATAAACAAGTTTGTGGAGTATCAGATGACCTTATAATCACATGAAAGTTTGGTTTAACCATACCAAAAGTAGCCTGGGGTCCGACAATTTTGTTTGGATTAACCGATCATTTGGATTAACCAACTTTGGTTTAACCAACTTTTTTATATGATAAATGGTAGTGTTTTGCCAGGCCGCCAACAAAAGTTTGGATTAACCGATCGTTTGGTTTAACCGAGCTTGGTTTAATGTGGTTATACTGTATATATGTATTATATTTGAAAGAACTGCTTGCATATAAAAGTTCAGATATTCTTCAAAAGGTTTGGACTTTAGCTTAGCTTAGTTTATTTGATTGATGATTGATTGCTATGATTTCTCACCGTGTTGGCAGCAAGGGCCCATATTCCTGAGTTAAAGTTAGTGGTAATTATTCCGGAAATTTTAATCATCATATTTATATGCTTACATAGAGATGTACATGAAATTCTGAAATGGTCAGATTTATGTCCAAATGACAGCAACAATTATCTCTGATTCAATGTTTAACTTGTAAAAATGTGTGTCAAATGAAAGCAAAATTTCAAACACCAAACACAGCTAAAATTACAGCGGGCGATACATTCCAGTTCCTAGGAACTCAAAAATGTGTTTGTGCTTTATGTTGATAAAGAGGTCTTGCGTGCGATTTACATTGAAACAGTGTTGGCAACTGACCATCGAATCTACACATTCAAGCAGAACGTGTCGGCACTGACACCCAATGCACTCAGGGGGCGGTTCTCCTTTGAGTAAAAATATACGAGTCAGCCAAGAGTGGCCAATGCGGCATAACGGGAGGACTACTTGGTCCTGCTGATATGGGGTGATGTTAGGCAACATATTGTTTGGATACTCATCACATTCATGTTGCCATTTTAATTTGACATACAGTAAAACCTCTCTAACTGACCACGTCCATGGATCGACCACTCTCCTATATCAATGGCTTTATTTGGATCCCAAAACGATCGCCCATACAATACCATTGTAACGATTAAACAAAACCTGCCAAGACCGACCACCTCCCTAAATGGACCATTTAAAGTCGGTCCCATGGTCGGTCGATTTAGATAGGTACACAATGTTTCTCATTTTCATCACCCCCCCATGACACTGGTTCCGTGACCAGGATCTTGTACAAGCTGTGCACTGTATGGTTGTTGAGCCTACGATGTATATGTATATGTAAGTGCATTGCCTGTATGTATGTAATTTTAAGCAATAAGTGACTTATGGAGATAAACCATTTAAAAGACTTACAATTCCATTGGGATGACTGTAGTAGTCGGCACTGACCTCTCGGGCAAGGAGCCACATAGACAGGTATGCGTTGATAGGGTGATTGCATCAGGGAGCCTAGGTGGTGTAATGGTTAGCGCACTAGCCCTGGAATGGCAATCCATGTGGGTTCAAATCCTCCTCTAGGAGCAATATTTCCCATTTTCATCACCGAGACTAACAATACGTTGTGGCGATTAAGAGAATTCCCTCCATAATTAATTCCATTATCCTGCTTTAGCATTCTTCCCTATCTCACTTTATCTGACTGAATCAATTAATTTCTCAAAGAAATCATGAATGTTACATTAATATTCGGATATTTACGCTCACCTGAAGGAAGACATTGAAGTGCCAGCAGTTCAATTGTTGCGTGGTAAACCCTGGGGTACTGCAGGTATTGTAATACCTCAGCAGAGTTGTAAATCACTGCCTTGTGGTACAGGTCCTTGACAGAACTGAAGGCTAAGGGAGGAAACCCTAAACAGAAAACCATGTCACTGTGGCAGCATTAAGGGCGGTTGATGTATGGAACTCCCAACATCTCCCAACCAGCCAATGCAGGGACAAATAGTTTTGCGCCTGTCTGGACATGTTCTTGCCGGTGTGAGACCTCTATTTTCTCCCCGAGAGAGTGCCGCTGGTAACTTGCAAAAGCCAGCAGCACTTCAACACTTTTGCAGGCAGCTTTCATGAAATGTACAACCATCACTCTCACCGCAGAGAGCTAAATGGAGAGCGACAGTCAAGTAATGAAAGCAGTCTTTGTCGCATCGCGACCGACAGCATGATGATGATGATGATGATGAACCATGCCACCAGTGAATTCAGCACTCATCCTGACATGAACCATCGATGTTGCTAGGATGTAAACAGCTAAAGCCACAACAAACAAAATAGATCTCTTCAAAGTGTAAGTATCAATGTAAGCTGGTAAAATAGGACTGGTGCTGAATCGACGCAATTGTTTATTTATTAATTTTATCTCCTGGTAACATCTAAGGTCATACCAGGACGGCTACCGACTTCTGACAGTGCACACTCATGGGGACTTTATAGTGCTGCCCCACTGGGATACCAGGCCACCGGCACCATGATCCGATATCCCACTCAGTCACATTATCATGATACTGAGCTAACCAGAGCTTGCCCTATCCTATTAATGCTGAGCACCATGCTAGAAAGCGACAAGTATCAATTTGGTAAGTCGTTAGTTTGACTCGTGCCAGATTTTTTAACTCCTGCTGGACCTTCCGCACAGAAATCCTGATTCAGGGAGTGGGACATAGCTCAGGCGGTACAATGTCCACCTGTGAAACTGTCAATTATCCCAGCGATCCATCCTATTTACAGTTTGGGCTATTTTCTGTTCCAACCAGTGGTCCACAACTGGTACATCAAAGGCTGTGGTATGTGATGCCCTGTCAGTCGGAAAGTGCATATAAAAGACCCCTTGCTGCTTATCGGAAGAAGTACCCTATGTGGTGGCAGCGGCTTTCCTCCAAATAAAAAGGTCAGAATGACCATATGTTTTACGTCAATATGTTTGACGTCCAATAGTCAATGATAAGATCAAAATCAATGCGCTGTAGAGGCGTCATTAAATAAAACAAGCTTTACTTTGGAAATCCTGATTCAGGCAAGGCGTCCATTGGGTGCCACAGACGCAGTTAAGACAAGACGCTGGTTCCCGGCGGGCATCTTCTACCTGCAACGTTCCACATGGGGAGGGTTTGTTTGTTTGTTGTTCTTTTACATCCTAGCAACATCTACGGTCATATCAGGAAGGGCACTCACTTGTGACAGTGCACACTCATGGCGACTTTATAGTGCTTCCCCAACTGGGAGAACAGGCCGCCAGTACCTGATATCCCCCGCTCAGTTACGTTATCCCGATACTGAGCCAACCAGTCCTTACCTTATCCTAATAATGCCAAGCGTCTGGCTAGGTAGTGACAAGTGTCAACTTTAAAAATCAATTTGGTTTGACTCGACCAGGGTTCGAACTCGAACCCACGAACCTATGGGTTCACAGGGGGAGGGAACCAGTAGCCTGGTGCAGGTCTACCCGACCCTCTCTGCTCATGCGCGTGTAATGCGTGCACCTGCCGACCCTAGGGTGGCGCCAAGGATGGGCGATGATACGGGGGTTGACCTTTTGGGCGCACGGGCGGCCCTGAACGAGGACAGGAGAACCCCACAGCACCACTGGGCACCAGTGGCGCCCCCTATCGGGTCCTGCCAACAGTTAGAGTAACGCAGCTTGCCAAAGCGTTTCTACGCCCCGAGGGCTGTTGAGCAAGTTGCGCATGCGCCACCTTTTGATCCTTTATTTGATCCGACGGTTGTAAGCTTTGTGACCCTCCACCCCCCACCACCTCCGGGCGCGGTGGCCTAATCGGTAAAGTGTGGGCCTCGCGTGCGGAACGTCGGGAGTTGGGTTCCCGGTCGAGTCAAACCCAATGTCTTATAAAATTGATACTTGTCGTTGCCTAGCCAGGGGATCGGCATTAATAGGATAAGGCAAGGATGGGCTAGCTTAGTGCCAGGATAATGTGACTGGGTGGGATACCAGGTCATGGTAACAGCGGCCTGGTCTCCCAGTGGGGCAGCACTATAAAGTCACCATGAGTGTATGTGTCACAAGTCGGTACCCATCCTGATATGACCTTAGATGTTGCCAGGATGTAAAACTCCCAATGACCAACCAGTCCACCCCCACCCACTCACTACCCACCGACCCTTCCTTAAAGGCCCTCTCACACTACAATGTATGGCGTTAGCGTATGCTGACAAATGCAATTTTTTACCAACACATCGGCATATGACGTCATAGGTTGGGCATACGACGAGTACGCTCGGGATACGGAGTCATAGGTCGGCGTAGATCAAGCGACAAAAAAAGATTTGTGCATGTTCAAAATGTTCAACCTATGCTGGCATGTGGCCCATACGGTTCTCATATGCTGGACATACGCTGGGCGTACGTCAGTGTATCTTATGCACACGTTAGGGGTAAGTCAGCATAGATTAGCCATACGTTGAACCGACACCCTCCAGGTGTCTCTGGCGTATATAACCTACTCACAACATTCTGTAAAAGGGCTGTCACACTATGGCATATAGCCTTAGCGTATGCCAACGTATGTGATTTTCAACCAACACATTGGCGTACGGCTTCATACGTTACGTATACATTGGGCTTACATTGGGTATGCTTTGCAGACGGTGTTATACATCATCTTACATCGGCGTGCGTCGAGGCTCCGAAACAATATTTGTGCATATTCAAAGTTTTCAACATGTGTCGACGTCTGGCTCATACGTTCCTCATATGCTACGTGTATGTTAGTGGACGTCAGGGTACGTTAGGAGCACGTTCAGTATACGGCGGCCTACGTCACTCATACGCTGGTCCTGTGCCTCCAACCATCAAAATACGTCCCAATACGCCGAGTATACGTCATCATATATTTTGCATACATCGATACACGGCAGGGATACGGTAGCCATATGCCAGGCATACGCTATGCGTACGTTTCATATGTCGCTGGTACCACCCGCAGTGCAAAAAGTTTGCCGTATCTCAACCTATTTTGATTTTCAAATTAATTCGAAACATTACGCACATGCCACCGCCATACATCATAGTGTGACAGGCCCTTTAGCCTGTCTTTGTCTTGTATATATGTCTCTGTGGTTCAGTTTATCTCGTTTCTTGCCTCGCACCGAAACCACGTGACATCAAAGAACGCGCGTATGTACAGGGCCGTAGTTAGCAGGGATGCGAAGACCCCCCCACCCCATACAACCCCCTCTCCACCACTACCAACACCAGACGGGATGGCCGAATGATTTGAGCGTCCGTCTCCCGTGTTGGTACAATGGTAGGTCGTAGGATTCGAACCCACAGGTTCGATCCCTTATCGAGTCAAACCAATGACTTTAAGATTTATACTTGTCGCTTACTAGCCAGACACTCGGCATTATTAGGATATAGCAGGGTATGTATGTGTATGTGTGTATGTATGCATGTGTGTATGTATGTGCGCATGCATGTGTGTATTATGTATGTGTATATGTATGTATGGTTGTATGTATGGGTGTGTATGTATATATGTGTGTATGTATGCATGTATGTGTGTATGTGTGCATGCATGCATGTGTGTATGTATGCATGTATGTATGCATGCGTGTATGTATGTATGCATGTATGTATGTATCTGTTTATATATGTATGCATGTGTGTATGTATGTATGCGTTTATGTATGTATGCATGTATGTATGCGTTTATGTATGTATGCATGCATATATATATGCATGTATGTATGTATGTATCTATCTGTTTATATATGTATGTATGCATGTGTGTATGTATGTATGCGTTTATGTATGTATGCATACATGTGTGTATGTACAGTAAAACCTCTCTAAATCGACCGACTATGGGACCGACATTAAATGGTCCACTTAGAGAGGTAGTCGGTTTAGGGATTTAAAAAAAATCATTGCAGTGTAGGCTCGGGCTTTCTATCGACAAACTGTCTAATGGTGAAAACAAGCCTATTCAGGCTTATCGATGATATGGAGTATAAATCTTCAACAACAACAACAAATTGCAGTGGTATTCTATGGGTGATCGTTTGGGACCCAAATAAAGCGATCGATATAGGGGAGTGGTGGATCTGTGGAGGTGGTCGGTTAGAGAGGTTTTACTGTATGTAAGTATGTATGTATGTCTGTATGTCCCATACCCCACTCAGCGATGCTGTTTCTCCCTATTTACAATGTGTGTATTAGGGAGATCTCCCTACTCACACCCTTATCTACTTGGCACTTCTGCTAACGTCATCCCAAATACATGATATTATACCCAGGGAGAGACAGAGAAAGAAAGTCTCGCAATATTTGAAAGTTAAATCCGGAGAACCGAAAGGTCAGGGCTGTCACCAATGTCTCCTGCACACATTAATATCTTCTCGGTATTTTATTTTCCCAGTCCTTCTTCTAATCTGGGCAATCCACTGAGAAATATGAGCAGAATATATATCTAGGTTTCATTTTCACATATGTTTATTTCACATACCGTATATGTCCCTATAGATGCGCATTGCGCGAGTGCAGACACATGGATGCACGTCTATTCAAAGTTAAAGAATTTCATGGATTTGTTTTTGTTGTGCCTCTGAAATAAAGTGGGATCATCTTATGTTATGTTTGTTTTTGGGGAGTTTTCAGTTGCATTGGTGCGCTGAAGGCTGCAAATGTGCAGCACTGTATGGGCGCCGCTGAAAGTGGTCCCATGTGGTCGGGAGTTGGCTTCCGATGGGTAGGGGGGGAGGAAATTGGGGAGGGGGGGAGGAAGGAAAAAGGCAGCCTAAGAGCCCAACCACAGTCCTCTGAGAGGGCCGACGGAGGCTGGGTGGTTGGTGTAGTTTTACACCCCAGTAAGACCCTAGACCATACCAGGACGTGCACCGACTTGTGACAGCGCGCACTTATGGCAACTTTATAGTGCTGCCCCACTGGGAAATCAGGCCACCGGCACCATGACCTAATGTCCCAGACAGTCACATTATCCTGACACTGTACGCCCAGTCCCTGTCCTGACCTCGTAACGCCAAGCACCAAGCAGCAATAGGTACCTATTTTATAAGTCATTGTTTTGACTCGACCAGGATCCAAACTTCAGTCCCTTCAGATTCACCCGTATGCACAGTAAGTCCGGCCAAGGCTAGAGGAAGAAGTGAAGTGAGGATGGGATTAGTTAGGCAGTGGGTCATGTTACCTGTTAGTTGTTAGTGAAAATTACTGGTTAGTTGGTAGTGGGTTCAAGTCAGGTATGGGGACGAGATGGGGCCTGCTAGTCCTCGGTGTCAGGGTCTGGACAACCGACAGTGTTGATGATATCTGCATTCTGGCAGGAGAAGCGAGCAAGTCCGTTCCAGGATGACTTGGAAATCCTGGAGAAGATAGCCAGAGCGGCCCTATTGTCGTTGAGTTGGTGGTCAGATGCCTCCATGAAGTCACTGATGGGAGATCTGTCGACGGCGCCACATGAGGTGAGTATGTGGGCCACATTGAAGATTTAGTGCCGCAGGGACAGCGCTGGAGGTTGGGGACATCAATCCAATGCTGGGTAGCCAGTCCTGAAGCGGTTGACAGCAACTTGAGTAGAAGCAGGAAGGCCAACTGGATGGGGGATGTTAGTTCTGACCAGGGTGTACCAGAGCCAGCTTATTGAATAAGGGTTCCGTACTTGTTCCTTCTGTGTGGCGCGTTCCCAAATATGTCCACTGAGAAGGATGGTTCGGATGACCCACACCTTCACAGCTGGACACTCTACCGCCAGAGCTATGTCCCGCTTCCCTAAGGCCAGTAAATATACATGGCTCAGTGTCTGATTAATGTGACTGAGTGGGTTATATAGTTCATGGTACTGGCGACAGGTAGTGTCAGTGGAGCAGCACTAAAAAGCTGTCCTGAACACAGACTATCTATCATAAGTTGGTGCTCATCCTGATATGACCCCCCCAGATATTGCTAGGATCCCTAAAAAAACAACCCTTTCTGTGAACTTGAGCTCAATGCACAAGCTGGACCTCTTTTTGTGAAATATTGTGTACATAAAGCTGGCACTAATCTGAGCCTCCCCACCCCAACTAAACACCTTTTAGAAATAATATAATAACACGCCGCTTGTTAGATAAAAGATTCACCTCTGACTCTAGTCAGGGGTGAATTACAACCCTATGTAAAAGTTGGAGAAAATGTGTCTCGCTATTGATGGTCTTAGTTTGGCATTCCTACGTTATGTTGATTAAAATCCAATAGCTACAATCCGATTATATATGTTTTACCTCGATATATACACTTCAGGGTGTTCAAATCACATAATATCAAGACATAGTGACACAAAGTCAGTTTGAAGTGATAGAGTACATGAAATAAATCCTCTGTGCTTGAATGAACTGGTTGTACCACCTGACTACCTCATCAAATGAAAATGACTGCTTCCTGACCTAGATTGGATTATTACCCAGGAACCTCTCAATTTCCTGCCAATGGCTGCCATGTGGATATGTGAGCTTCATCAATTCAAACTCAAAATTCCATTCATCTACTGCACTAATATACTAATCAATTCAAAAGTTTAGGGTAATATATATCAGGGTATGTGAAGAATATATTTTGCTTTTTAGATTAAGAATTAACGTGCTCATTTCATTTACCCACATTTTCTCCACTTTTTATATAGGGTTGTTCTTCACCCCGACTCAGGCTACTGTAGTATGTTGCGAATCTTTTATCTAGTACATTGTGCAAATATATAAGCGTCGATAATTCCTTCTTGTTTTTCAACCAAACTATTTTCTATTAAGAACCCGCACATCTGTTTCCCCAGGTGAGGCACTAGGTGGAATCCTGATTGGATTTTTGCGCAGAAAACCCACAATGCCGACATTCACTCTCCCACCTTAGCAACCGATAAATAAACCTGCACCCAGGCTAGCAACGGGCAAAGTAAGGGGTCTCGGGTTACAAAGGCGAGCTATCTCTTTTCACCAACGGACACTCGATTAGTTCGTTGTTGGAGTTTTACGTCCTGGCAACATCTAAGGTCATATCAGGACCTGTACTGACTTGGTTGGTTGGTCGGTCGGTTGTTGGAGTTTTATGTCCTGGTAACATCTAAGGTCATATCAGCATGGGTACCAAGTTGTGGCAATGCACACTCATGGTGACTTTATAGTGATGCCCCACTGGGAGATCATGCCACCAGCACCATGACCTGGTATCCCATTCAGTCACATTATCCAAGCTACCCAACTCACCACCAGCAATCGCTCTATCACAAATGGTCCATCACAAATTACAGCACTTTTCCAAACACAATGCATTATATATATATATGATGTATAAGCATTGTGCGAGTATGAAGCCACATATAGTATTTCTGGATATTGGCCGTCATGAATACCAGATAACACCATAAAGTCTCCCCCTTCATGTCACCCTTGATGCCTCCCTTAAACAACCCTTAAACAAACTCATCAACAAACTCATAAGGAAGAAAGGAAGACAAGTCACAAATGAATGACAGTGAAGATGTTGTGCTTTAATGGCATCAACTCCTGTTCACCTACGAGTGACCTATCCCCCTGACCCCTTACCTGTTGCCCACACAGAGTCTCATTACCTCTCTTGTATCTAGGAGTCAGTGCCTACAGCCCATTGAACCGGAGTCCCCTGGTTGTTGCGCACAACTCAATTTGGATATATGAAATTTGGTAACATCCGACAGAGTGTCTGGGGTCCTGCTCTAGAGTAGGTCTGCCTCATTCAAGAGCCAGGAGTAGAGTGATCTCTCCAGTGTGTCTGCAGAATTTTCTTGAATAATTAATTAAAATGAGACTAGTGTGGTCAGGTGAACAAGGGAGTCAGGTGACTGGACCTCCCACAGCCAGCCAATCAGACACCCCCTACAGACTGGTCAGTGCTGTAGTGTATGCATATATGTATACCAGGACTGACCGGACCCAGCGCTGTGAGGGTCACGTGACATGGTAAAGTGAGGGACAATAAACTGGCACTTTGTGTCTAGAGCTTGGAGGAGTCACGTCTCTGTCATTACACTACCACTATGTTACATGGTGTCAGATGTGAACAAGAAACAGCCGGTATGTCAGGAATGGGACTGAAACCGCCACCTCCCCTTTGCTTAGAGGGGAATGTGGCATTGAATTGGCGTATGAGGTACGGAGCATATCAGCTAGACTCCGGGGCGACAGGAGTAACCGGTAAGAGTGAACGAACACAATGCTGCACATTCCTACACGTTGCGGGAGCATTCAACAAATATTGCAACAGCAAGTCAAATAGAACAATAGTGATATCAGTTCTATACATACAACCAGGGCACCGAAAGTATCGACACATATATCAGAGAATTACAGTATCGAGTTGAGCAATGTGATTTTGGTGATACCGAAGAATCAATGTTATGTGACAGGCTAGTTAGCGGGGTCAGGGATGAAACATTGCGCGATAAATTGTTACAGACAGCTGACCTGTCACTCTACAAGTGTCTGGAATTTTGCCGCCTGAGGGAGCACAATTCGACACACCTGGCAAGGAATGCGAACAGACACGCTGAGGCTGAAGTACATGCCATTGACCGCTGCGAAGTGAGACAGCGACGCCCCCCAACACGCCCCCCGGCAACAGCATGCCCACTGGCACCGGTGCCTAGGTGGAGCTGGTGTGCAACGCAGCCAAAGAACGCCCCAACACGTCCCCAATGCGGCCACTGTGGATACACACATATATGAGATACGTGTCCAGCGCAAGGGAAACAATGCATTGCGTGCGGGAAAATAGGACATTTCACCAAAGTTTGCAGAAGCAGGCAACAGCAAAATACACTGGTGAACGCCATTGACATGGACGTCCATGATGAGTATGACACCTGGCCGGAGGAAGCAGCAGAAGAGCAAGATGAAGATGCCGGTGACATCTTCGTTAGAGCCATCGGAGAAGAGGCCAACAAAAATCCACGGCTTTGGTTCGAAACATTGAAAACATGCAGTGAACCAGTCACGTTCAAACTGGACAGTGGCTCCAAAGCAAATATACTACCCGAAAAAATACTTATGAAGTTGCCGAATATGAAGATACAACCTCCCAGATGCAGACTCATCACGTTTACCGGAGAGCGTATATGCCCGCGAGGGGAGGTGATGCTGAACATACAAGGAAAAGCATTCAAGTTCCAGATAATAGACAGTGGATGTGCAATACTAGGGAAGGAGGCGTGTGAGGACTTGAACTTGCTACACCGAGTTCATGCAATAAGCAGAGACAGTAAAACACCCGAGACCCCCGATGAAGCAAGACTCCTGGTAAATAAATACAATGATGTTTTTAAAGGTCTCGGTTGCATTAAGGTGAACGCTACAATACACATTGACAAAAAAATTCCCCCTGTAATTGATCCACCCAGATGAATCCCACATGCCATAAATGATGCTGTGCGGGATGAGCTGGACCGGATGCTAAAAATATGAGTCATTGTGGAACAGAGTGAGCCCACAGAGTGGGTAAACTCTATCACAATAGTAAAAAAAACGAATAAAATCAGGATTTGCCTTGATCCCACGAAACTGAATAACTTAACCGTGGCCCCTATCCGATAAGAACCGTCGAGCATGTTGTGGCGAGAACCTCAGGTGCAAAATATTTCACAGTATTAGATGCGCAAAGTGGATATTGGCAGGTCGTATTGGACGACGATAGCTCTCGATTATGTACATTTAATACACCATGGGGGCGATATAGATATACCGAGCTGCCCTTTGGTATAAAGACAGCCGGCGATATCTTTATCCAAGAGATGGATAATATCCTGGGGGACCTCCAAGGTGTGGCTGTTGTAGCGGATGATATTCTAATATTCGGTTCGGACATTGCAGAGCACAATAAGAGGTTAGAAAGTGTGTTAAAAAGAGCTCAAAAGGTTGGTTTGAAATTAAATCCGGAGAAATCGAAGATTTGCCGAACTGAGGTCGGATATGTAGGGCATCTGTTAACGGGCGAAGGATTGAAGCCGAACCCGGAACGAGTTTAAGCGATAAATGAGTTAGCCAAACCAACAGATAAAGCAGGAGTGCAAAGATTCCTAGGGATGGTAGGTTACGTCCATAAATTTATCCCAAATTTGTACGAAGTCACAAAGCCATTGAGGGTATTACTATCCAAAGATGTAGCATGGCATTGGGAAAGAGAGCACGATGAAGCATTTAGTAAACTAAAAAATTTGCTAACTAAGGCCCCAGTACTGAGATATTTTGACATTTCTAAGAAAGTAACAATGAAAGTAGATGCTTCCAAATCTGGGTTGGGAGCGGCATTATTACAAGACAGGTTACCGATCAGCATTGCTTCTAAAGCACTCGACAAATGTCAAAGTAATTATGCAGTTATCGAGAAGGAGATGCTTGTGATCTGTTTCGGCTGCTCAAAATTCCATGAATATATATTTGGGCAAGAAATTGTAGTCGAAACGGATCACAAGCCTCTCGTAAACATTATGAACAAACCGATACATACTTTAACTGCCAGGCTTCAGAGAATGAGGATGAGACTTCAAAACTATGACCTTAAAGTAGAATATATAAAAGGAACTAGCATGTACTTTGCTGATACGCTTTCACGAGTGCATTCAACAAAAACAATTCCTGAAAATTTATATGATGCAACCCTATCCATTGCAGCCTTAAGCTACGCAGAAGATGATCTAGAGGAGATCGCCGAAGAAACATGCAAAGATCGCACGCTCAGCAGGCTGACGGAGTTCATCCAACATGGATGGCCCAAACAAAATGATGTACCAGATGAAATAAAGCCATACTACACATACAAAGACGAACTGACAACACACAACAACATTGTTATGAAAAACGAGTTTTTGCATGGTACGGCATTCCAAACGAAGTTGTCTCTGACAATGGCCCACAATTTACCAGCGATGAATATAAAAAATTTGCAACAAAGTATGGGTTTAGAGTAACGCACTCGAGTCCTTCGTACCCAAGAAGTAATGGCCAAGTGGAGCGGGGTGTACAAACAATTAAA
The DNA here is from genome assembly GCA_030323885.1 of Branchipolynoe longqiensis. Classification (NCBI taxonomy): domain Eukaryota; kingdom Metazoa; phylum Annelida; class Polychaeta; order Phyllodocida; family Polynoidae; genus Branchipolynoe; species Branchipolynoe longqiensis. Next base: position 79,919,861 of record CM059195.1, read on the forward strand.
TCATTACTAAAAAAATCAACAGCCGATAACACCGACTTCAACTTGGCCCTCCTCGCTTTTAGGAATACAACCATACAAGAATTAGAAGCTTCTCCAGCTCAGTTGATGATGAGCAGGAAATTACGATCGAACATCCCTCTACTACCAAAATACTTGAAGCCAATTGTGGTACCAACGAAAAAAACACAAATAAAAAACATCCAAAAGAAACAAAAGGTCTATTACGACCGGCATGCAGGAAGACCTCATAAATTACTGAGGACAGGCGAGAAAATAAGGTACCGAAATTATAAAAATCAGTGGGAGAAGGGCATCATTATCGAGAACAACAACACAAACAAAAGAGAGTACAAAATACAAAATCAGGAAAACAAAACAGCGTGCAGAAACAGAACACTAATTTTCAGCACACACGAAGCAAACGAGAAACAACAATCACAAGTCCAGGCCCATCAGAAGACGACACCAACCCTCGATACTAAACAGGACAATCAAAACAGTCCATACGTAACGCGACACGGTAGGACAGTCAGACCCAGGCATCGAATGGACTGCTGAGGGTGTAAACAAAACACGTGAGTAACGCATAACACCAGTCAGCACAGGTACATAGTAACATTAGATGTAGGTCATGTGACTATGTGTATAAGAGACTTGAACTGTAAGAACAGATGAATGGCCAGGGTCAGTCAATGAGGGATGGTTAAGACAAGTGTTGAGAGGTATATAGGTAGTACAATTGGTCGAATGCATTAGAAGCACAACATATATGATGAGAGATGTAATGAACTGTAAGCATCGCAATTGCTATTATGTTGATTAATATTAAGAACAAGAAAAGGTAGAGAGATTGTGTATTGAAAACAGAGATGTATATTGAAATAAGAGAGTAAACAGTCTCCCCGAACACCAAAAATAATTAATACCGACGATGTTAGTAATTAAGCTATATATTTGTCTTTGTATGAAGAAACATTTTTTCGATAAAAGGAAGATGTAGTGTATGCATATATATATAACAGGACCGACCGGACCCAGCGCTGTGAGGGTCACGTGATGTGGTAAAGTGAGGGACAATAAACTGGCACTTGGTGTCTAGAGCTTGGAGGAGTCACGTCTCTGTCATTACACTACCACTACGTTACAAGTGCAATGCCCTAATATGGGGGAGTTGCCACCCAACCCAGCCTGCAGGGTGTGGTCCTAACGAATGTGGAATGGCTGGTGTGCTTGGCCATAGGTCCAGTAGTGACAGGTAGTTGCAGACAGTTACAAATATATATATATATTAAAAATGTCCTTTTTCTCCAATTGCATTCTTTATGGATGCATAGAGGAACATTTCACCAAACATGAACTGTCTCTTATATAAGAACATCTCTTCATTAATCTTAGGCATCATGTATGAACATATATTTCACATAGCCTATATCATGTCATAATGTGAGTGGGGCACCATTGCTTTTAGATTACATAACCTTGTCCCCACTCCGTCGCCCAAGAATAATAATGCTCTCTGCCAATATATAATTCCGAACCGAAAATCCATATATCTTTACACACAGAAGGGATTGTTCTATGTATTATTTTATTCTATTATTCTGGTATTATATTTTTAGCCAATGGGCTCTCTGCATTTAGTTGCTCCTTACTCATATGGGTACTGGTGGCTCCACCACCGCCCACCTTAACTTCCGACGCTAACATTGTCACTTGCACCCGGAACATTTGTGTATATACAGTAAAAACCTCTCTATACCGACCCTTCCACAGATGGACCACTCCCCTATATCAATCGCTTCATTTGGGCCCCAAAAATACCACGGTAAGGATATTCTAACTCTCTAAACCGACCACTTCCCTAAATGGACCACTTAGAGTCGGTCACATAGTCGGTCGATTTAGAGAGGTTTTACTGTATATAGGCCGCCTAAATATAACACAAAACATATGCATACAAGTTTAATAGACTTTAAAAGCGAAATCGACAGCATTCTATGGTCGCCATTTTGTCTTTTTGCGTTCTCTCCCATTTCACCAACTCTGTACCGATATAAGTAGTCGATTGATACTGGAACCAGGAATTCCACTTCCTGTTCCACATGAAAGCTATTTCCGCCTGTATTTAGACTATATAGCCGTGTTCACACGGGAAAAGTTTAAACCGATTTAGACAAGGCGAATTATATAAATCGATTTAGAGGCCCGTTCACACGGACCGAGTTTGAAAGTGTTTGAAAGTGTGTCTCGTTCACACCGGCAGTGCATGAGTCGGTTTAAGGCGGAAGTGGATATCTGCGCATGAGCAAGTCGATACTAACCAGATATCTATGGACTGAATCGTATTGTTTTGGAACGATCAAAACTTCTGCTGGGCAGTGAAAACCTAAAAATAAAATATGAAAAAAATATCTGCGCGCGGCTAGCGGTTTATAGACTAAATTCTATAATATGCGATTTTGATCGACCGGAAAATAAACAAACTCAAGTCTCGACTGCGCATGCATGTGACGTCCTTACTCCGCATCAAGTAAGTCGGTTGCAATCACACGGGCGATATAAGTCGAATCATAGAATTTGGTTCATATAAACCACCTACTTAGGTGGTTTATAAAATCCGATTTATATGAGTCGAATCAGCCCTAAACCGCCTCAACCGCGCGTTCACACGCCAAATGTGAGCCGAACTAGGCAAGTCGATTTATATGATTCAAATTAACTGCCCCATGTGAACAGGGCTTATGTTGTCATTCACCCTTACTGCAAGTACGGGGTGAATCTTTTATGTCGGGTGAACATTGACATGGCGCAACGTTAATTAGCCCTGTTAGAAGTGGAGGACCCCCTACATCACTAACAACATCCAATCAGTAAACTAAGCCCCCCCCCCCCCGCCCCCCACTGGCAGATAAAACTACCCCGACTGCCAGCAGCAATCCTTCAATTAGACAATTGCCTACCCGGGAACTTCTGTCACGCTGATTGGGGTTTTAGGTCCTATCAATGGTTCTGATCATAACTGCGTAACAGGTGGCAATTTGTGACAGAGCACACCCCTGGTATCTTTATAGTGCTTCTTCACCATCAGTACCCACTGTGTCATATTAACTTGAAGCTGAACCAACCAATCTTAAGGTAACACATTTCATACAAAGACCATGTTGCTAATGACGAAGTATGTGCTAAGATCTAGCAAGTGTCGTGGGGGTGATGAAAATGGGAAATATTGCGCCTAGAGCGGGACTCGAACCCACATCTCTTTGCATTCCGGGCCAGTGTGCTAACCATTACATCAGCTAGGCTCCCTGATATCAACACACTACCCATGCCTACCTGTCTATGTGGTCACTTGCCTGAGAGGTCAGTGCAGACTACTACACTCGTCCCCCTGGAATTGTAAGTCTTTTAAATGGTCATTTAATGCTTACAATTACATACAGGCAATGCACTTACATATACATACACAGGGTATGTTCAACAACCATACAGCACATAGCTTGTACAGGATCATGGTCATGGCAACCAGTGTCATGGGGTGAAAATGGGAAATATTGCTCATAGAGCGGGAGTCAAACCCACATCTCTTTGCATTCTGGGTCAGTGTGCTAACCATTACACCAGCTAGGCTCCCTGATATCAACACACTACCCACACCTACCTGTCTATATGGTCACTTGCCTGAGAGGTCAGTGCAGACTACTACACTCGTCCTCCTGGAATTGTAAGTCTTTTAAATGGTCATTTAATGCTTGCAAATACAATTACACTGCGCGCATCGGCAAACTCAATGGCCGTTTGCCTTCGTTTTGCAGCCAACGTGTGCGCACATACACAATGTTTATCAACATTGAAAGGGGTATATATCCACTCATTTTTTAAACAAATAAATCAAATGTCGAGAAGACTGTTCGGGTGTCATTGTAGTCAATATTTTAAAACATAAACTGTCTTAATCTTAACATAAACTGTCTTACTCGACGGTCTTAATCTGGCGGAAATGCCCTTCGATTTTGACGCATGCGCAGGTTGAAAGCGTAGGTTTTAAACCAGCGGAGACTTAAAACACTTGTCTGCACACCACTGAGGGCTTCTTGGTGGACTCCCCCGGTGAGTCTGAGGCGAGGAATCTAATCTCACCATTTGCCAATCTGACCTTTGACCCATCACAAAGGGGCGGCCTTCTGCTAAGTGGCGGATAGCATCAATCAAAGCCGCGCCTTCTACTTCCTGAATAGTCCCCTCCATTGCACCTCTCCTATATTCAGCCTCATTTAGGACCTCCCATGCCTGATCTAAACGAACCAAAGTGGACTGGGTGACTGAATTGGATTTGTTGTTGGAGCTTTACGTCCTAGCAACACCTAAAGTCATATCAGGACAGGTACCGACTTGTGACAGCGCGAAATCATGGTGACTTTATAGTGCTGCCCCACTGGGAAATCAGGCCGCTGGCACCATGCCCCAATATCCCACTCAGTCACATTATCCAGACACTGAGCTAACCAGTCCTTGTCTTATCCTATTAATGCTGAGCGCCAGGCTAGGTAGCGACAAGTATCAGTTTTGAGAGCATTGGTTTGACTCGACCGGGAACCAAACTCCCGACCTTCCGCACGCGAGCCACGCGCTCTACCGATTAGGCCACCGCTGCCTTCCCGTGCGGAAGGTCATGTCCTTGAATCCCGGCCGAGTTAAGCCACTGACTTACGAAATGTGTGCTTGTCGCTACCTAGCGGTAGACTCCTAACCTGGCGCTTGGCATTAATAGGATAGGGCAAAGCCTGGTGAGCTCAGTATCAGGATAAGGTGACACAGTGGGATATCAGGTCATGATGCCAGTGGCCTGCTCTTCCAGTGGGACAACACTATAAAGTCATCACAAGTGTGCATTGATAGGACCTTCGATGTTGCTAGGACGTAAAACCCACAACAAACAAACCTAAATGAACCGTGATTCAAGAGTAGAAACCCAAGCGCAAAGCAACACATTGGGAGCAAGGTTCTCTGTCGAAACCCAGCGAAGGATCGCATTAAAAATGTATCCCTTTTTGTTGTTTTCTCCAAATATTTCAAGAATTCCCTTTGATTATTTTTCTATATCTAACTAATACATTAAAGGCTAATCTTATGAGAATCGTCTATGTCAACATATAAGACCATATAACTTACGTGTATTGATATGTCCAGACCACCCAAACTTGGCACGAAAATTAAAGCTCTGGTCGAGTTAGTGGGTGCGCACGGTGCCGCTGGTTGCTCTGGGAGACAGGAGAGGTGTGTGAGTATTTGCCCTTGGCTCTTATTACCTTTGGAAATGAGACATTGATCGATGTGTGCTTTCTCTTGGCTGCGTTAGTCTAGGATCATTGTTAAAGCTGCATAGTCCACTCAAACTACGCAGCTGGCTAAATCAAAACACTGACTTAGATTTGATCCCTTTTTCTCTCTTTTGTTGTTGTTAGTGTTTGTTTATTCTGCTCATAGCGCTCAAGTGCATGCACTTGTTTTTGTCGCTGTGCAGTAGTATTCATAATCCACTCGGATTGATTTCCTTGATCAATAATTTCTGTAAACTTGCTTGTGGTGTAAAATCAATTAGTTCCCAATTTTTTAATATTCATATTTTGTTTTCGTCTATATTTTGTACATAGTCAACATTTGTAATACCTTGTACCGATGCGAGTCGTGTTTTAATCTAGAGATACTATGTAACATTTTGTCACACCTTTAAAGGTTAGGTTTGTGCATAATTTATACGGGTTTCAGGTACTCCATTTTCTGTTTCATGTAGCTCATTTTGCTTTAGAAATACCTCCCGCAATTTCAACTTCACGTCTTGCCTGGCACTTACACGATCAGTAGTTGCTTAGTATGGTGTCTCCTATTGGTTTGTGGTGTTTTATGGATTACTTACTGTTTATCCCTGATCTATTAATCATATACTTAGTACATATTTCTTTATCGATATCTCACTTCCTGTCTTTCTTGATTTTTGTATTCTTTTAGTGTTTTGGTGTATCCAACTTAGATACTGGTATCCAACTTAGATACTGGTGCAGTTAGTGAGCATGTCCCGCTGCACAACAGGGGTACAGTGCTACGGGTAGTTGAATAGGACCTGTTAATGCTGAAGCCTTTCGCTTTCAAGCATTTCGATGTGCACACCAAAACTAATGTTGTTTGTTTTTCATTTAAAATAAATTAGATGTTAGCCATTTATAATAAAAGTTATTTCAATCTTAAGTAAGGTAGAGTATAATCAAATATATTCATCTAACAATAATATGGCAGAGACTCAAAACTATCAGACTACACAACTTTAAAGATCTGGTCACGTGATTGCACCATGTATTCATCGCATAAATATCCAGTGTATCTTAAAGTTGCATAGTCCGATGGGTTTGAGATTCTGTATGTTTTCTGAGATAAATATATTACATCGATCACTAGTATCTACTTTACATTAGTTCAAAGGTACTTTTTATTTCAAATGGTAAACTTTTGAGATATTTTGAGTGCAAACATGGAAAATTAGTTTTGGCAAGCTTTCCAAAACTCTGATGCCATAGACTTCTGCAGTAACAGGTTCTGTTAAATTGACTCAGTATTGCCTTCCACGCAGAAACAAATGCTTAATAAGTGCATCAGTATCTAAGTTAGATATGTAAAATCAAATCTAGATAATTGGTTTGGTTTTGAAAAGTTGATATTTCATCGGACTATGCAGCTTTAATGCACGACCAAACTTAGAATGCATACCTGTCAAGTCTCCCGATTTGGGCGAGAGCCTCCCGATTTTAAGTACTTCTCCTGACCTCCCACTTTTAAACCCAATCGCCCACCTTAAAACCCAATCTCTTACGTTAAAAAAAAATCTATCGTTGTATCATGCCATGAATTATTTGGCAAGTGGTACATGAGGTTATACAGATACATGCAGTTCTTTACAACTTTTAAATTAATTTTTTTATGTTTTATGGTGCAATAAAATGTTGGTACTGATCAACTTTGCGCAAATGGCGTAAAAACTGATTTCGCGCATAGTCTCCCCCATGAGAATTTTCAAATGTTGACAAGTATGAGAATGAGCGATTTGAGCGCTAACCCAGAAAGGCAGGATTGATCTTCCACAGTATCGTTAGCCTCTGAGGACCCAATGGCTATAATTAATAGTTCTGTGACATCACACATGGAAGGGAAATCTGTAATATTCCCTAGCCTACGTCACTGAGGATAGTCATTAGGGATGAATGACACTAATAGCGAAAGCTTGATCACAGAGATCCTCAGATGATGATTTGGGATCTAAATAACTCCTAGAGAATATTTTGTTTCGAGCTATGCAAAGTATGACTAGATATTTTTGTATTATTATCAGATCATTGAAAAAACTCCGAGAGAATAAATTATTTCAAGTCATAGAAATTATTACCGTTTATGTTTTATCGTAATAATTGTGGCTAACTAAATTTATTTTGGAAATTAAATGCCTTTTATGTTCAGAACATTGAAATAACTCATAGCGAATAAATTATTTCAAGCTATAGAAATTATTATCAGTTATGTTTTATCATAATAATTGTCACTAACTATAAATTTATTTAGGCGTTTGCATGCCTTTTATGTTCCGAACATTGAAATAACTCATAGAGAATAAATTATTTCAAGCTATAGAAATTATTACTAGTATTATTTGATCATAATATTTGTGAATATGTCAATTAGTTTTGGCCATATTATATGCCTTTAAAGTTCAGAACATTGGAATTACAGTCTTTAAATCCGCTACTACCACACTAAAGTAGGCGTATCCATGGTTACATAGCGGGATTTGCTGATTCAGCCATATGGATAAGATGTGGAGTATTCATTGCACGCTGTGCACTCTTCTGCACAGTACATTTCCGGTTTATGTAGGTTGGTTGTTGGAGTTTTACATCCTGGAAACATCTAAAGTCATAGCAGGAAGGGTACTGACTTGTGACAGTGCACATTCATGACATCTTTATTGTTGTAGATTTATACTGTTGTTGAAGATTTATACTGCCTATCATGGATAAGCCTCAATAGGCTTGTTTTCACCATTAGCCAGTTTGTCGATAGAAAGCCCGAGCCTACACTTTTACCGACCCAAGGGATTTTTAACCTCCCACACCACATAGACATGGTATGAGAGCAACCGGCCTTTGGTGACGCTGTAAGTTATACACAGCGGTGGAAATCCAAATTGGCAGAGATGAGGGCATAGGGAATCGAACCACCGACCTTCAGATTAGGAGTCCGACCTAGAAAAAAGTCAGACACTCTAACCACTCCGCCACAGAGAACACCACTGAGAAATCAGGCTTCCAGCACAATGACCTGATATCCCACTCAGTGACATTATCCTGACACTAAGCCAACCAGTCCTTGCCCTATCTTTATAATGCTGAGCGCCTGGCTAGGAAGTGACAAGTATAAATTGTTGTAAGTCATTGGTTTGACTCGACCGAGAACTGCCGAATTGGCCACCGCGCCCCGGTGTTCAGGTTTATGTTTAATGGCCCAGTCAGACCTTACCGGACTGAGTACCAGACACCACTGGACAAAGAATTGTCTATTCTGGTGGTGTTCGGTGTCAAACTGTTGCAACGGCCGTCGGACGAAACGGATGCTAAATGGACAAGTAGCGTACATTAACGAATAGCCAATGGACGAGAACCAGATGAGAACCGGACAGCAACCGAATGTCAAACGGACAGACCGGACACCAAATGGACACCAACCGGACACCTACCGGACACCTACTGGACTGTTCACGGACGTGCCAAAAACCGATGGACCGAATTCCTGCAGCACCATCATCGGACTCTTCAGGATACAAACCGGACACCTAACTGATGAGTAACGGATATGAAACGGACAAAACGGACAAAACGGACACCAACCGTACACCTCAGTCCGGCGGTATCCGGTACAAGTTTTATGCATGTTCAAAACTTGTATTGGACACCGCCGGACACCACCGGACAGATAACGGACATGCCGGATGCCAACCATATATAAACCGTACTTTGCCGTATTTCACCGGACAGTGTCCGTTTTCTATCCGGTTCTTCAATCCGGTGAGGTCTGACTGGGGATTAGCACACACGGCCACTGAGTCTTCTGAGATACTGCCACTGGGACCCAGCAGGCCACTAATCAGGCGTCACGCCCTGCTCGGGCATGGATCAAGCACACTGCATTAATCCAGAAAAACTGGAGCAGTGTACAGTATACGCAATCGTGGCACACAATAACTGGTCAGTGCGCGCGCACGCGCGTATGTGCGTGTGTGTGTGGGTGGGTGTGGCAATGTACACTGGTGGAACTGTGGTAAGCCCTACTGCATACAGTATTCGATTAACACGACCCAGGCGACTCGGGTCATCCGAGTTGCTAGAATTTAAAATCGAACACTGCGAGTGGAGTCGCCAAATAAAAGTGCCGTGTGCAAAAAGTCCTGACCCCAGTAACCCACTTCTTGGCTGAGGGTGGCTAGGAGCGATGACGTTACATTTGTGCTGGTACCTGTAGGATAACAGCTACCATTACAAGTCCTACCTGTTGTTTTAATGCTTTTATTTTTTGTAATAACCCAGATTAATTAAATGGAAATATAACTAAACTATGCAATCATAAAATACTTTAAATCCTATTTTGCTGTAGTTATATCGGTTAGTTAAAAGAATATCAAAGTGTTGGATTAAGCCACCATTCTTTCCACCCCAAGCATGGAAAAAGCGTGTTCGTTTATTCGACCTGAGTCTGTAGGATATATGCGCATGCGCCAAAAAGTGACTCAGGGGACCCGAGTTGGTTAATCGAATACGCCGGGCTGCATATCAGGTTACCAGGTTACTACGGTTTACTAATTACTAGAGGTACGGGTGACCAGAGTAGGCGCTCTATAGCTATGGTGTCAGAGGATGGCGGGGGTTGTGAACACACATACAGGATATTTTATCTAATGTAAAGTACACATACAGGAAGTGGTAGTTTATCTAATGTAAAATACACGTACAGGAAGTGATATTTTATCTAATGTAAAGTACACGTACAGCAAGTGGTATTTTATCTAATGTAAAATACACATGAAAATATCATGGACAAAGAAGATCACCAACAAAGAAGTTCTCAGAAAAATTAAAAATAAGAAAAGCTTGTTTGCCACTATACAGACAAAGAAACTTATTTATTTTGGCCACATCATTCGTCAGAGTTCAATATACCGTACATTGTTGGAAGGGAAGGTGAATGGCAGCAGAGGGAGAGGGAGACCAAGAACATCATGGTTTACAAATATTTCACATTGGACAGGCTTGAATTATTCACAGTCTATCAGAACAGCACACCATCGGGACAAGTGGAGAACCATTGCATCCAACCCTCGACTAGAGGACGGAACTATTGATTGATTGATTGAAAATACACATACAGGAAGTGATATTTTATCTAATGTAAAGTACATGTACAGCAAGTGATATTTTATCTAATGTAAAGTACACGTACAGGAAGTGATATTGTATCTAATGTAAAATACACATACAGGAAGTGATATTTTATCTAATGTAAGACTCCAATACAGGGAGTGATATTTTATCTAATGTAAAGTACACATACAGGAAGTGATATTTTATCTAATGTAAAGTACATGTACAGGAAGTGATATTTTATCTAATGTAGAATACACATACAGGAAGTGATATTTTATCTAATGTAAAGTACATGTACAGGGAGTGATATTTTATCTAATGTAAAGTACACATGCAGGAAGTGATATTTTATCTAATGTAAAGTACATGTACAGGAAGTGATATTTTATCTAATGTAAAGTACATGTACAGGAAGTGATATTTTATCTAATGTAGAATACACATACAGGAAGTGATATTTTATCTAATGTGAAACTCCAATATAGGAAGTGATATTTTATCTAATGTAAAGTACATGTACAGGAAGTGATATTTTATAGTCACTTCTGCACACTGGGTGTTGAGCGCAAGATGAACCAAGCAGGAATTCAACACTCACTTTTTCCCATTCTCTGTCTACATCCGAACCATTAAACTATTTCGGCTCACCCTATCCTCGTCTGCCTGTCTATGTGGCTCGTTGCCTGAGAGGTCAGTACATACTACTACACTCGTCCCTCTGGAATTGTAAGTCTTTTAAATGGTTTATGTCCGAAAGTTGCTTAATGCTTACAAATATGTCCATACAGGCAATGTACTTACATATATACATACACAGGGTAGGTTTAACGACCACACAGCATGTGCCTTATACAGTATCCTGGTAATGGAAACAATGTCATGGGAGTGATGCCAATGGGAAATGTTGCATCAATAGCTGGATTTTAACCCACACTTCTTGCCATACCAGAGTTAGTGTGCTAACCTTTACACTACCTAGGTTCCCTCATGCAATCATCCTATCCACGCTTACCTGTCTATAGTGGCTCCTTATCTGAGAGATCAGTGCAGACGGATGTAACATCTATAGTGACTGTTTCTATGGAAACACTGAATGAGGTTGGCTGAGGTTCTGCCACAGACGGCCACCTCCTAACTGGTGTAAACTTACCGAACCACCAGTGGTGAACTGGGATTTAGGTGTCGGCCTGATGTAGGCGTTCTCGCAGCCAAGGACCAGACGCGATGGCCGAGGGAGTTGAGCGTCCGTCTCCCATTTTGGTAGATCATGGGATTCAGCACCCAGCGGTTCTAACCCTGGTCGAGTCAAACCAATGACTTATGACACTGATACTTGTCCCTTCCTGTTATGTCACTGGGCATTATTAGGATAGGGCAAGAACTGGTTGGCTCAGTGTTGTGATAATGTGACTGAGTGCGATATCAGGTCATGGTGCTGGTGGCCTGGTCTGGTGGTGGGGCAGCACTATAAAGTCGCCATGAGTGCACACTGTCACAAGTCGGTACCCGTCTTGATATGATGTTAGATGTTGCCAGGTCGTAAAACCCCAACAACCAACCATCTCACAGTATAGATTCTCTGCTAACCCCCCCCCCCCCCACAAAAAAACCGGATGAATGCATTTAATCTTCAAACAATTCCAACCATCATGATTTTTGCCATAATCTTTTTATTTATTTATTTATTTATTTATGTTCTATTCATTGATTAAGTGAGTGAAATTTTAATCGCAGAGAATTGGTCTTCCTCATTCCGTGGTTCGTTCGCCCGATCCAAGGAATCCCGATTACCAGGCTCGGTAGTGACAAGTATACATTTTTACGTCATTGCTTTGATGTAGCCGGGATTCGAACCTGGGAATCATGCTAACTGCCAGAGGGGAATCGGGTGCTGAATTCATTCGGCCATCCCGTTTGGTCTTCCTGAATAATTGATTAATCAAAACTGAGATGACATGATATAAGGTATTTAGAACAATGACAAGAAATGTATGTATACAAAAATACTTCCGAGTGAGTGGAGTGTCAAGCCCCGCGCAGGGGTTGGCACAGTGCACCAAGCAGGCTAGGTCAGACTCCTAATCGGAAGGTTGGAGGTTCGATTCCCCATGCCACCACCTCTGCCAATTTGGATTTCCACCACTGTGTATAGCGTACAGTGTCATCAAAGGCCAGTTGCGCTCATAGTCATACCATGTCTCAGAGGTGTGGGAGGTTAAAAATCCCTTGGGTCAGTAAAAGTGTAGGTTTGGGCTCTCTATCGACAAACTGTCTAATGCTGAAAACAAGTCTATTCAGAATTATCCATAATAAGCAATACAAATCTTCAATAAAAATATGTGGCTGTAGGGTGGAGCATGGTGTCGCCCCCTGTCGTTGTACACAGGCTGCGGGTTCGAGCCGCTAGGTGCTGAATTGGCGCTACGAAGCAGCGTATGTCAGGTGCGCCACGGTTGGGCCACGTCAGAACTAACTAAGTGGCCTACAGACTCGTTGATATATCTCGCAGAATTATATATAACTTTATACATTTGTATAAAGATATATATAGCTGAAGTGGGCGAGACTACTCGACCGATTATTTGCGGGCTCACATTTCACGGGGGCACGTATTTTGCTCTTATTTGCGTGGGCTCGCAACTGCCACATTTGCAAGGCTGGGTTCCCTGCTGTAAAGCGTTGCTTGGATACGTCGATTGTGACTATCCTAGCAACGATAGAAGGTCGGGCCTTCAGAGCCAGACCCATCGGACGTGTTTTTGCACGCTCCGATGTTTCAGCCGAATATTTAGGATTTTATTATGGAAATTCCAAACTTATTTAACTTAATTATATGGGAGGGGATTTGACTTATAACATACATTCCACTGTTATATGCAGATTTATATAACTATATATTCTATGTATGCATATATAAGCATCTACACGTATGTCAATAAATATGTCTATGCAAATATGTATATATATATTTATACCAAACACACACATAACCATAATATTAATTGAATATCAATTTGTATATTAACATATATATACATATTATTTAAATATGTACATATTTAAATAACCATATATATAACATATATAAATATATTGTAGTAGTCTGCACTGACCTCTGAGGAAAGGAGCCGCATAGACAGGTAGGCATGGGTAGTGTGTTGATATCAGGGAGCCTAGGTGGTGTAATGGTTAGCACACTGGCCTGGAATGCAAAGAGATGTGGGTTCGAGTCCTGCTCTAGGCACAATATTTCCCGTTTTCACCACCCCCATGACACTGGTTGCCATGACCATGATCCTATACAAGCTACGCGTTATATGGTTGTTGAACCTACCCTGTGTATGTGTATATAAGTGCATTGCCTGTATGTATGTAATTGTAAGCATTGAAAGACTTACTATTTCCAGGGGGACAAGTGTAGTGGTTTGCACTGACCTCTCACGCAAGTAACCAAATAGACAGGTAGGCGTGGGTAGTGTGTTGATATCAGGGAGCCTAGGTGGTGTAATGGTTAGCACACTGGGTCAGAATGCAAAGAGATGTGGGTTTAAGTCCCGCTCTAGGCACAATATTTCCAATTTTCATCACCCCCACGACAATATTAATATAAATGTATATATATTTATATAAATATATGTTTATGTAAATATTGGTTTTTCCCGAATAAGGCCTATCTAAGCTAACATACATTGCTCTAATGGTTGGTTGGTTAAGAACTCATCCTAAGATTCCGTTAGTTGTGTAGAAGGATCTGAGTTTGCTTTGATTCCGTTTCAAGAGGCTAATTAAGGCGGGCTACAAAGACTGGCAGTTCGCTACCACAGAGCCACACACAGCTTTCAATGAGGCAAAGCCTTGCGGAGAAATTGCGCCCTGAAGGCAATGAGCAGGTGGATGAGTAAGTGGGTGAGCAGATGGATGAGCAGGTGGGCGAGCAGGTGGTGAGCAGATGAGCAGGTGGCTAAACGAGTGAATGAGCAGGTGGTTGAGCAGGTGGATGAGCAAGTGCATGAGCAAATGCTTGAGCAGGTGGCTGATTTTTTTAGCAGGTGGTTGAGCAGGTGGCTGAGCAAGTGCCTAAGCAAGTGAATGAGCAGGTGGTTGAGCAGGTGGCTGAGTGTTTGAGCCGGTGGTTGAGCAGGTGGCTGAGCTGGTGGCTGAGCAGGTGGCTGAGCAGGTGGCTAAGCAAGTGAATGAGCAGGTGGTTGAGCAGGTGGTTGAGCATGTGCATGAGCAAATGCTTGAGCAGGTGGCTGATTGGTTGAGCAGGTGGTTGAGCAGGTGGCTGAGCAGGTGGCTAAGCAAATGAATGAGCAGGTGGTTGAGCAGGTGGTTGAGCATGTGCATGAGCAAATGCTTGAGCAGGTGGCTGATTGTTTTAGCAGGTGGTTGAGCAGGTGGCTGAGCAGGTGGCTATGCGAGTGAATGAGCAGGTGGCTGAGCGGGTGGTTGAGCATGTGCATGAGCAAATGCTTGAGCAGGTGGCTGAGTGTTTGAGCAGGTGGCTGAGCAGGTGACTGAGTAGATGGTTGAGCAGATGCCACCTTAAAGGTTTCCATGCTGGTCCTCTCTGCGATTATATATAACCCCAAATATATATATACACACCAGTATCTAAGTTGGATACCAATATCTAAGTTGGATACACCAAAACACTAAAAGAATACAAAAAGAAAATCAAGAAAGACTGGACATGAGACATAGATAAATAAATATGTACTAAGTAATAGATCAGGGATAAACAGTAAGTAAGCCATAAAACATTATAAACCAATAGGACACACCATACGATAACAAACTAGGCACACAAATATAATCAAAAACCAAACAAATTGGAAACTCTCCGATTTTACACCCTAAACAAGTTTACAGAAATTATTGATAAAGGAAATCAATCCATATGAATTATGCCCACTACTGCACAGCGGCAAACACAAGTCCCTGCACTTAGCCGGTATGAGCAAAATAAAAAAAACAATCACTAAAAAAATATACATAATTTATCAAAAAAGGGATAGAAATTCAAAACCATCGGACTATGCAGCTTTAATGCCGATACTGTGTTTGGGATGTTGCTACGAGGATATATCCTGTCTCAAAAGGTGATAACTCTTTTTTTTTGTCCATTGTAACAATTGACACAAAACAGCACATTAACGGTTACACTGAAAACACAAGGACATTCGCTTCAAATGAATATGTATTCTATTGGGATTATGAAACATCATGTAAAAAACAAATCAGTTTATCCTGAGCAAATGCATAAGCAGATAGTATGTTGATCATTACAATGGACTAAGTTTTGTCCCATATTGCTTAGCACCTTTTGAGACTGTCTTATGATATATGCTGGTGAGGCTGGTAGTATATATACTGGTGTGGTACATAGTCTGATTTGTGCGTCAAGCTTGATGAAGAATCCCACCCCATCACATCATTGCGGCACAAGACAAGTCCAGAGGTCAATCTCTATGTCTACCAGCCTCATTGTGAATACAAGCCACACAGAGCTACGGATCAATGAATCCATGGTATCCCCAGCGGATCAGGCTGGGCCCTAAAGTTCTGTTTTACACCAAATAAATCTATCAAAGAAAACCAAAAAGAACCCATATATATGTTGTATAAGAATTATACAAGGATAATAACCGGTAACATTCCTCCTTTCCTTCATCACTCAGTCAGCTCCATTGACTGATGGAGTCTGTCCTAGTCATCTACTGCTCCAGCCTCCCCAACCCCAGCTCCGAAGGTGGCGCCACCAACTCTGCACACTGTAACCGCCACTCACTGTACCGCTGAAAATTTATATATCAGATGTTCACTTTCCTTTCAACATTTTTTGTTATGTTCGTTGATTAAGTGGGTGAAATTTCAAAATGCCGACAATAGTTCTTCCTCATTTCATTGCTCCTCGGCCAATTCTAGTAACACTAAATGCCAGGATGGGTTGGGGCGAGTATTTATATTGTACGTCATTGGTTTGACTCGGCCAGGGGTTAGAAACACACAACCTGACACATGCGAAGTGGGCCGTCCATTCATTTGGCCATTCCACTTATACAGATGTACTTCCTATGGGTTTATGCATTCACAGCACACTGTACAACAATAAAGCAGCCTAGTCTGAAACGCCCACATATCAGCTCATCATGAGCAGGGCCTTGATTTCAAAGCTGCATAGTCCGATGGTTTTAAGTTCCTCTCATTTTCTGAGATAAATATATTAGGTTGATCATTATGCATGTTACGGAACATGGGTAATTGAATACGCACGATCGACGTTCCACCTTTTCCTGGATACAAGCTCACTTGTTCTATTAGTGGACTGAATCCTGGCACCGCATGACGTCACGTCACCCCGCATCATGTGGTGCTCTCTGTGGCGGAGTGGTTAGAGTGTCTGACTTTTTTCCAGGTCGGACTCCTAATCTGAAGGTCGGTGGTTCGATTCCCCATGCCCCCAATCTCTGCCAATTTGGATTTCCACCGCTGTGTATAACTTACAGCATCATCAAAGGCTGGTTGCTCTCATACCATGTCTATGTGGTGTGGGAGGTTAAAAATCCCTTGGGTCGGTAAAAGTGTAGATTCAGGCTTTCTATCGACAAACTGTCTAATGGTGAAAACAACTCTATTCAGACTTATCCATGTTAGGCAGTATAAATCTTCAAGAAAAAATCATAATCTAACCCTGACGGTCTTCCCACCTTTCTGGTTCACTTTGACCTTGGCTGCTGCTCCTGTGAGATCTACACTACAAGTTCATTTGTTTACCATCCCACCCACCCAATCTTGTAACAAATATAAGTGGAGTTAAGTTCTGTAAGCCTCACAAATTATAATATCTTGACTCTGAAATGTAACTTCTAAAAGACTGTAATAAATCCCAATATAAAGTATGTCAGTCTTGCATTGTTTCAATTATTATCTACATTACTTTAGTTTGAAGTAACTTTTATCTTAAATGGCTAACATTGGAGATATTTTAAGTGCAACCATGCAAACCTAATTTTGACAAGTTCATCAAAACTCTGACACCATGGGCTTTTACAGTAATAACCGATAGGTTCTAATTCAATTGCTGCAGTACTCTCTTCTATGTGGCGATACATGTTTAATAACTGCATCAGTATCTGAGTTAGATATGTAGAATTAAATTTAGATAATAGTTTTTGTTTTGAAAATTTGATGTTTTTATCGGACTATGCAACTTTAACTTCAAGTGACAGCAGTATGCTCTCGGCTCAGGACTACACACAGTGGGCCTCACAGAACCACGTGACACCACATAATATGATTATATTAAAGTATTATACCCCAGGCATGTGCGCCTAGTGTATAATAATACTTTCATTATCAAACTAGAATTGTATGAAGATACGAAATAACTGATAGGTTAATTTTAACATATCGTGACCTTACTATAAAAAGGTGTTATCTGACAAAGTGACCAAATTGGTGTTATGGATGTAAAAATGTTCTATCTACAAAAGGTTATCATGCAGTTACACAACTGTTTCTCAACTGGTATTTTTCACTGAGATATATTAAAAAATAATATTGTTCTATCTGCTTTGCTATCATGCAGTTACACAGCTTCAGTCCTCATTATCTCGAAAGCACCATTTTGTCAGATAGAACCTTTTAATAGTAGGGTAGCGATATGTAAAACATTTTATTATAGAATGGAATTTGCATACAGTTACTGTTACAAATGATAGATTCGTTTATTTATGTATCAAGACATTTTACTGTCTGGCTAAAAGACAAGTACTCTGGCACTGAAAAAAAAAGACATTATTTAGTGAATAAACTACATTTAGTTTTAACAAAAAGAAAAGAAAGAACAGTTAGTAAAACATGGTAGGTCCATTGAAAGCCCACCCCATTCTTCCCACCAAGTTGGTTGTTGGAGTTTTACGTCCTAGCAACATCTATGGTCATATCAGGATGGGTACCGACTTGTGACTGAGCACTCATGGCAACTTTATAGTGCTATCCCACTGAGAGATCAGGCCACTGGCACCATGACCTGATATCCAACTCAGTCACATCAACCTGATACTGAGCTGAGCAATCACTGCCCTATCCTATTAATGCCGAGCGTCTAGCTAGGAAGTGACAAGTATCAATTTTGTGAGTCATTGGTTTGACTCGGCCAGGATTCCAACTCCCGACCTTCCGCACGAGAAGCCTCCGCTCTACCGATTAGGCCATCGCGCCCGGTCTTCTTCTTCTTCCCCTTAAGTGATGCTGCGCACGTTTAGATGGATGGCCCCTCGTTGAGACGGGTTCCTCGACCAGCTTATTCACTGGAGCATTTGTTAAAAAGGGCAAAATAAAATGCAGCCAGAGTATGCCTGCCCGTCCTCACAGCTCATAATGGTTGGGTGTTTTTTGGAGTTTTACATCCTGGCAACATCTAAGGTCATAGCAAGATGGGTACCAACTTGTGACAGTGCACACTTATGGCAATTTTATAGTGCTGCCTCAGTGGGAGACTAGGCTACCAACACGATGACCTGAGATCCCGCTTAGTCACAGTATACTGCCACTGAGCCAACCAGTCCTTGCCCTATCCTAATAATGCCGAGCGCCAGGCTACTAAGTGACAAGTATCAATGTGGAAGTCATTGGTTTGACTCGACCTGGTGTAAAATGGCTAAAGCTTGAATCTGTGGTTGTGGAGGCAGGCTATAGTGAAATTAATACAGACAAAGAGAAAGTGTAAAGGAAGAGAGGAGAGTCAAGCCCTCTGGTGTATTATTTATATGGTTACATGGGTTCAATGTAGAGTATCACCCCACCCTTTTCCCCCAATGGGAAACAAGCATTCTTGGCCCTACCAATAGGGATCCAGCATTCCTGGTCCCCATGGGTACCAGTGGTCTGCCCACCACTACCAAGCTGTGTGGCACCCCCCCCCCCCACCGGCCACCACCAACCTTGACCCTGAGTGTGGTGATCCTACCCAGCAGAGGGGGAGGGGGTAGGCTCTGAGTGTGGTTACACCCAGCCCTGCCAGCACCACTATGTCTATTTACATCCCACTCAGGCACCACCAGCACTTACATATATATACATACATGCGCTTGGTCACGTATACCTGTTTAATAATAGAACATTTGCATTCCCCCTGATGCCGGAAATAGGAATATTTTACACAGGGTTTGAACGATCCCCCAAAACGGGAGACGGATGCTCAACTCATTCGGCCATCCCTTCTGCTCGCCGATAATGGGGAATTTTGGTAAAGTCTTTCACAGTCATCAAAATGCGAAAATCGTATCATTTTTCAGTCATTCTTTCAAGAATGCCAGACAGGATGGCTGAATTGGTAAGAGTAAGCATGGGGCTTAAACCCCAACCAAGTCAAACAATGACTTACAAAATTGATCCTTGTCACTACCTAGCCTGGCACTTGGCATTAATAAGATAGGACAAGGACTGGTTGGCTCCGTATCGCGGGAAAATGTGACTGGTTGGTATATCGGGTCATGATGTTGGCAGCCTGATTTCCCAGCAGGCAGTACTATAAAATCACCATGAGTGCGCACTGTCACAAGTCAGTACCCATCCTGATATGACCTTAGATGATGTTAGGTCGTAAACCAATTAACAAACAAAGCCCTCTGCTTAAGAACATGTTCACGAGGTGTATAATAACATTCCAAAGTGGTCGTAATACTTGCATTACGGTTGATTCTTGGCGGGAGAAGAGGCCCTACCCCCTGCCGCTAACACCTCACCGCTTCCTCCCCATCGCTGACACCTGACCTCTGCTGCTCGCCTCTTGCCCCGCCCGCCTAACGCCTCGCCCCTGGTCGCCCCCTCCCCTCCCGGGAGCTTTCTCGCCTCCCCTCTCTCTCCCCTTTATAACTCTGGCCATCGCTGCATTCAGCCCCTCAGCCTCCAGCGGCCTCCGGCTCCACGTCTCTTCTTGTTTGGCCTTCTCCTCCCGGACCTCTCGACGCCTCTGCGGTGTTCTCTGTGGCGGAGTGGTTTTTTCTAGGTCAGACTCCTAATCTGAAGGTCAGTGGTTCGATTCCCTGTGCCCTCACCTCTGCCAATTTGGATTTCCACCGCTGTGCATAACTTACAGCGTCATCAAAGGCCAGTTGCTCTCATACCATGTCTATGTGGTGTGGGAGGTTAAAAATCCCTTGGGTCGGTAAAAGTGTAGGCTCAGGCTTTCTATCGACAAACTGTCTAATGGTGAAAACAAGTCTATTCAGACTTATCCATAATAGGCAGTATAAATCTTCAAGAAAAAAAAAAAAGGAAAAAAAAAAAGAATCATACATTTCGCCGCCCGTGGTCGAGGCCACCCCGCCGGCCGCAGAAGCAGCAGAAAAGCACCTGGGAGTATAGCCGACTCTGCCTCCATGACACCACGGAGCGATTGGCCGCCTCCACATCGGCGTCACTTGACTCCCAGGACTGCATGCTCGACTGGCTCGGGAGCCTCATGGAAAGCCTCATCATCACCCAGATGTCGGTCGTCCCACCTCCAGCTCCTTCGCCGGGCCCTGCTGCACCCTCTGGGGCCTACGCCTACCTCCCGCCCCCCACGATGACATATCCTCCACAGACGGCCGCCGCCCTTCATCTGGAGTATCACCGCCATGCCAGAAACTGGACTCGAGCGGGGACGCACGCCCCTGTCCCAGCTTCCGCCCCCGTCGCTGCCCACGCTCCACCACCCGACAGCCCACACGCCCGCCTCCACCGCCGACGCCATCCGAGAGATCCTCGCTTCCGCCGAGGCCCTCTACAGCATCGCCCGGAAAGGCATTCCTAGCAGTTATATATTTCCTCACGATTTGGTAGAACGAGGGCCCGAGGGCAAGCCAGTCAAGGACGAATATAGCTTAGCTCTCAGGTGCCTGGAGACCCACCCGCCTTCCCCCCTGACTGTCCCCCCACCCTCTGTCACCATATCCTCACCGTCCTCCGGGACAACCTGACTGTTCCCAGGCCTACCGTCCGGCGCTACTCCGAGACCATCTTCACTTGGATAGTGGGCGGGAGGCTGCCCCTCGGATGGCACGACCCCGTTGCCATTAACGCCCTCCACCTCGAGGCCCTCAGTATCAGCGCCACCTCTAGCACAGCCTCGCAAGCCGCCGAGCCGGCCTGCGCCAAGGTCTCCACCGACTTGTCGACCGCCGAACCCCGCACCCCATACACCAGGGAAGCCTACGGAACCGTGACCACTCCTGCGATCGTGCCCTGGTCGGCGAGACTCATGGAGAACCCTCTGCAAGACAGCGCCACGCCTGTGCCTACTGCGCCAACGTCAGGCGCATCCTCACCACACACAGTGAGGCAGTATGCTATACCAAGAGGAACCGTGAGCGAGTGATCACAGGTGGGGGGGGCCTCAGCGAATTTTTGATCCGCCGGCAGTACCGCACCTCGTGCCACCAGAACAAGACACAGCAGCCCCAAAGCCAGCGGCACCCCCTCTCGGGCCGCCAGGATGATGCGGAACAACACCCCGGACACCCCAGTGACATCACAGCCGGCGACGCATCCTACAGCCGCCACGTCCCCCCAAACGTCATCACCAAAGCACCGGCCCACGATCGGGCCTGCCCCCGGGAGACCACCAGTAGACACCCTGGCATATGCCAAGCTGGTGCCCCCCAGATCTCCCCCCAGACAGCTATCAGGCCCATTTTGATCCCACTGCCACCCTCACCGCCCCCAGTGACATCAGGAGCGATGCCCTCTACCAGCCCTCCGAGACACTAGCATGCACCCCGCCTCAGGCCCGGCCCCGGTCCGCCTCACCCCCGCATTCACCCTGCCGTGACTCACCCACCCCCAAAGACACCGCCTCGATGCTCACCTCAATGCTGCCCCCCGGACCTCCTCACCCACCTGTGGCCACACCCTGGCTTCCTGGACATATACAAGATCCTCCGGGATGCGGGCCTCCCTAATCCTTTGGCCGCCCGCATCCCCCTCCCCTCCGGCCTCAATGTTCCTGAGTGGCGAACCCGCCTACATGACTATCCGGACCACAAGCTCGCCGACTTCCTCGACTTCGGTTAATCATCGCCTTGCCCCAGCTGGGGCCCCTCGAGCCCTCTCCTCTCTTTTGGTGGAGGGCTCTTCGGGGCTCTCTCTTACTTAAGTTCTCACCTCGGACACTCACGATCTCACATCACCTCGATTATATACCCTGATTCTATCCTCGTGTGCCTCATGCTTTGATCTTGTTTGTCTTCCCTGTTTTGTTATTCCCTCATTTCTCTCGATGCCTGTAAACATTTTGTTCTTCCTGTAATAAAGTGTTTTTTCTTCCACCCCACCTCCTCTTCTGCGTATTCCAAATTAGATTTCCTGTTCTAATAATTTTCATTCCAACGAAAGGAAAACTGTCTCAGTACAGAATAATTCAAAAGTAGTTAATAACCAACAGTGGTCGGTGAGGAAAAATGTCATGCGTTTTCTTTTCGATTGTGAAAATTGAATTAGAAATGTCAGCATGATTTAGGAAGCCGTCGAAATTGAGTACACTTGAAAAGGTTAGCGCTCGAGAGAGGGGGGTGAGGGTCGTCGCTGGGTTTGGTTGGTTGTTGGAGTTTTATGTCCTGCCAACATCTGAGGTCATATCAGGATGGGTACCGACTTATGACAGTGCACACTCATGGCGAGTGCTGCCCCACTGGGAAATCAGGCCACTGGCACCATGACCTTATAGCCCACTCAGTCACATTCTCCTGATACCGAGCTAACCCGTCCTTGCCCTATTGTAGTAATGCCCGGCGCCAGGTTACAAATTGAAAAGTATACATTTTTAAGTCATTGGTTTGACTCGACCAGGGTTAAAAAACCTGTGAGTTCGAATCCCACAATCTACCAAAACAGGAGACGGACGCTCAACTCAATCGGCCAACCCGTCTGGACAGCAACCTTGGGGAATCATCGCTAGGAGTGCAGCGGCAATTATACTGAATTCTTTTAGAATAAAATAAAACTACCAGGATGTCTGAGGTCTGCACTCTAGTCTAGTGTTAGATGGAATGGCCGAACGAGTTGAGCTTCCGTCTCCCGTTTTGGTAGATCCTTGGGATTCAAACCCGTGGGTTCAAACCCTGGTCAAGTCAAACCGATGACTTAAAAATTGATACTTGTTGCTTCCGAGTGAGGCATTCTGCATTATTAGGATAGGGCGAAGGACAGGTTTGCTCAGTGATAGGATAATGTGAGTGAGTGGGATATCAGGTCATGGTGCTGATATCCTGGTCTCTCCAGTGGGGGTAGCACCATGAAGTCACCATGAGTGCGCACTCTCACAAGTCTATAGGCACCCATCCTGATATGACCCTAGAGGTTGGCAGGACGTATGACACCAACAACCAATCAACAAATCCAGGGGTTGCCTGATTCCTTATGGCTTCCGGATCTAGGGTCGTGGGCTACACACAGACGACAACAGCCGCCCAGAGATGTAGAACGGCTGTTACCGCCTCCACCATTGAGTTAAAGGGTCTACGCAATTGTCGTCTGCGCAAACTCAAATGTTGTCTGCTCTTTTGGGAGCGGAACGTGGTGGCCGAATCTGTTACACCCCCATCACACAAAACTAGTTCTCAAAACGTCCGAGCCCATTCTAAAAGGGGTAGAACGTGACCGCCGAAAATTGTGAACATGCTCAAAGTTCTAGAGCACCGTACCATCCTTGCCCGTCCATGCAGTTCATAAAAAGTTAGCAAAATGTTGCTACTACGTTCACTACGTTCGCACACAGTTTGAGCCCGTTCAGCAACATTTTCAAGAATGTAGTAAGAACTACTTTGGTGTGATGGGGGTATAAGCGCACAGGCTTTTCCCGTGTCGAAGGTCGGGAGTTTGAAAATCTGGTCAAGTCAAGACAATGACTTGCAAAAATGCATGCTTGTCGCTACCTAGCGTGGCATTCAACATTACTGGGATAGGGTAAGCGCCAGGTTAGGAAGCGACAAGTATCAATTTTAAAGTCATTGGTTTGACTCGACCGGGAACCGAACTCACGACCTTCCGCACAAGAGGCTGCCGCGTCCGGTGAATGCGTTGCTGGAGTAACTAGAAGTGGTCGGTTGTAGGGCAGAGCTGTTGAGAGAAGGGTCCGTGGTCCGGTGTCATGTTGAGAGAAGAGTCCGTGGTCCAGTGTCATGTTGAGGGAAGAGTCCATGGTCCGGTGTCATGTTGAGAGAAGGGTCCGTGGTCCGTGTCATGTTGAGAGAAGGGTCCGTGCTCCGGTGGCATGTTGAGAAAAGGGTCCGTGGTCCGATGGCATGTTGAGAGAAGGGTCCGTGGTCCGGTGGCATGTTGAGAGAAGGGTCCGTGCTCCAGTGGCATGTTGAGAGAAGGGTCTGTGGTCTGGTGGCATGTTGAGAGAAGGGTCTGTGGTCTGGTGTCATGTTGAGAGAAGGGTCCGTGCTCCAGTGGCATGTTGAGAGAAGGGTCTGTGGTCCGGTGTCATGTTGAGAGAAGGGTCTGTGATCCGATGTCATGTTAAGAGAAGGGTCCGTGGTCCGGTGTCATGTTGAGAGAAGGGTCCGTGGTCCGATGTCATGTGCTAAAGGATACAATTGGACTGAGTAGGTTGGTTGTTGGAGTTTTACGTCCTGACAACATCTGAGGTCATATCAGGATGGGTACCGACTTGTGACAGTGCACACTCATGGCGACTATATAGTGCTGCCCCACTGGGAAATCAGGCCGCCAGCACCGTGACCCGATATCCCACTCATCACATTTTCCTCACATTGAGCCAACCAGTACTTGCCCTATCCTAATAATGTCGAGCGCCAGGCTAGGTAGTGACAAGTATCAGTTTTAAAGTGATTGGTTTGACTCGACCGGAGAACGAACCCCCGACCTTCCGCATGCGAGGCCCTCGCTCTACTGATTAGGCCACCGCGCCCGGTGCCTGCTCTAAAGGATTGCTATTATGTCAATAAGTACATACAATCATGTCTTTCACTTTTATTTTGAAAATGTACAGAGCTATCTTATTTTACTCTGCTATTCACTACGGAACTAATCACGAGTTACATCATATGGTACTGACCAAGCGGGATGGCCGAATGAGTTCAGAGTTCTCCCGTTTTGGTAGATCGTGGGATTCGAACCCATGGGTACCCACGGGTTCGAACCCTTGTCGAGTAAAACCAATGACTTACAAAATGTTAACTTGTCGCTTCCTAGCCTGGCGCTCGGCACTCCTGGAATAGGGCAAGGACTGGTTGGCACACTGTCAGGATAATGTGACTGAGTGGGATATTAGGTCATGGTGCTGATGGCCTGGTCTCCCAGTGTGTTAGCACTATAAAGTCACCATGAGTCACCAGGATAATGTGACTGAGTGGGAAATCAGGTCATGGTGCTGGCGGCCTGGTCTTCAAGTGGGGCAGCACTATAAAGTTGTCATGAGTACGCACTGTCGCACTGTCACAAATCGGTACCGTCCTGATATGACCTTAGATGTTGCTAGGAAGTAAAAAAACAACAAACAAACTTCAGCCAAGCCGAAAGCACTCTGCTGCCAAATGCGGGAAATACACATATGAGCAGCATTAAAGGCTTGGTTTGCTTTATTGGGGTTTTATGTCCTAGCAATACCTACTACACTGGTATACCCATCCTGATATTACCATATATGTTGCCAAGACGTGAAACTCCAACAACCATCCAACTATATGGACGTATGCTATATATATATATATATATTGCCCGCCCGGCACTTTACCCGACAGCTGGGCGCGGAGGGGGGGGGGGGGGGGGGCACTCCCCCAATGCGCACAGAGGAAATATAGGATGTACATGTTACCCTTGCATTTATACTCGTATAGTGCGTTATACATCACATATATATATACAGTAAAACCTTTCTAAAACGACCGACCTTGGTACCGACTTTAATTGGTTCATTTAGGAAGGTGGTCGGTTTAGGGTGTTAGAGTATGGTTGTTGGGACCCAAATAAAGCGATCGATATATGGGAGTAGTCGATCTGTGCAGGTGGTCAGTTGGAGAGGTTTAAAAAAAATGTATATATAGTATATATATGTGTGTGTGTTTGTTTGTTTGTTGTTTTACATCCTAGCAACATCTAAGGTCATACCAGGATGGGTACCGACTTTATGCACTCATGGCGACTTTATAGTGCTGTCCCACTGGGAAACAAGGCCGCTGGCACCATGACACGATATCCCACTCAGTCACATTATCCTGACACTGAGCCAACCAGTCCTTGCCCTATCCTAATAATGCCGAGCGCCAGGCTAGGAAGCAACAAGTATCAATTTTTAAGTCATTGGTTTGACTCGACCAGGGTTCGACCCCACGACCCCACGATCTATCAGCACGGGAGCCGGACGCTCTAACTCATTCGGCCATCCCATCTGGTCCGATATGTGTGTGTGTGTTCGTGTCCCATGTGTGTCAACATCTACTACGCCCTTTGTACGACTACACCACATTAAACCCAACTTGTTGATAAACACCGGTTGCATTAATTGTTCCACTGATTGCGATTATCTGGCTATAAAACGATCCAATCTACGTATTTGCCTCAGACTGGTTTTAAAGACCGCCTTACACCCCCATCACACTGAAATAGTTCTCAAAACGTCCGACTCCGTTCTAAAACGGGCTGTGGTCAGGGTAGAACATGGCTGCAAGAAAATGTTGGGCGTGCTCAAAGTTCTGGAGCACCATTCCGTTCTAGTCCGTCCATTCTGTTTGTAAAAAGACCCTAAAAAGTTGCTACTACGTCCATTACGTTCATACACAATTTGAGCCCGTTCAGCAACATTTTCAAGAACGTAGTGAGAACTATTTTGGTGTGATGGGGATATTACATTCTGTGGCATTCTGTGTCCAGCGCTGTTCATCGGGAATCCCGACTTCGCGCCATATAACGATTAGTTGGTTGTTGGAATTTTACATCCTGGCAACATCTAAGGTAATATCAGCACGGATACCAACTTGTGACAGTGCACACTCATGGTGACTTTATAGTGCTGCCCCACTGGGAGACCAGGCCATCAGCACAATGACCTAACAATGATATCCCACCCAGTCACATTATCCTGACACTGAGCCAACCAGTCCTTGCCCTATCATGATAACGCCGAATGCCTGGCTAGGAAGCAACAAGTATCAAATTTTAAGACATTGGTTTGACTTGACCGGGGTTCATACCGGTGGGTTCGAATCCCACGATCTACCAAAAAGGGAGACGGACGCTCAACTCATTCGCCCATCCCGTCTGGTCCCATATAACGATGGTATCTTTGAGGGTGGGCGATATTAATAATGGATGCCACCAAATACCAATTGGTTTGTTGACAATTCTGACATTGTCCAAAAGTAAATGAATAATACACAAGTTTAGTGTTCTACTCCCAGTGGGGCAGCACTATAAAGTCGCCATGAGTGTGTACTGTCACAAGTCGGTACCCGTCCTGATATGGCCTCAGATGTTGCCAGGAGATAAAACTCCAATGACTAACCAACTTATAAATAGGTGATTTGTTTAAACAGTTTTGAGTTTGACCTGAAGATTAACATCAAGAACACGGAGCTGCTGCACCCATCCAACTCTATAAGAACCCGAGAGGAGGATATCATGGTTGATGGAAACAAGCTGAACTCTCTTCCGGAATTCACCTACCTCGGAAGCACTATATCAAGTGATGGACGCATTGATGCTGAAATACAGAGGAGGATGGCCAAGGATAGTGCATCTTTCGGCCGACTACGCCAGAGACTCTGGAACAACCACCTTGTGTCCATGTGGGTCAAAGGCAAGATCTACCATGCATTCATGCTATCCACCCTACTATCTGGAGCCGAGGCCTTGACAGTGTACAGACGGCAGGTGAAAAAGCTGCATGCCTTCATGATGCGACAACTGCGTTCAATCATGAGGCAAACCTGGAAGGACAAAGTGACAAATAAGGAAATACTCGAATGGACGGGGCTGCCCTCTATGGAAGATCTTCTGATCAAAAAGAATCTCCGGTGGACTGGTCACCTCATGAGGATGTCATCAGACAGGCTACTAAACCAGATCCTCTACTCTCAACTGTCTTCTGGTTACAGAAAGAGAGGGCGCCCTCGTCTCCGGTTCAAGGATACCATCAAGAGAAACCTGGAGCTGAGAGACATTAAGACCGAATCATGCACATCACTCTCACAGCAGAGAGCTAAATGGAGAGCGGCAGTCAAGTAATGAAAGCAGTCTTTGTCGCATCGCGACCGACAGCATGATGATGATGATGATGAGTTTGATTTAATGAATTCCATAAGGAGAGTCATATGTGTTATTTGAAGAATGTCTTTTCAGTGCACTTTACTTTATAACTAACCGACGCAAAACGCAAGAGAAAACTGGTCATTTCTGGAGAGGGGACCAGTGTGATATCGGTTTCACTGCCAGAGGCAAGTTTTGGCACATTTCATGTTTGCTGTCAACACCAGGTGGGGCTGGACGTCGGGTTCTGAAAGGCATCGATCCAGGTTTCTACTTAGTTTTTACACACAACTGACAACAAGTGTTTTGGGTTGTTTTTGTTTTTTGTTTTTTGTTTTTTTAAAGCAATTTGTAAAATAGAAGGAGAAGAATAAGGACACCGAGAACAAGGAGAACAACGAGAAGAAATAAAACGGCGAAAAGAAAGAGAACGACAAGAAGAAAGAGAATGAGGAGAACAACGATAAAAATGAGAAGAAAGAGAACGACGAGTAGAAAGAGAACAGTGAGAACAATGAGACAATGAGAACAATGAGAAAAACGAGAACAACGAGGACAACGAGAATAACAAGTACACTGAGAAAAATGAGAAGAAAGAGAACAACGAGAACAATGAGAACAACGAGAACAATGAGAACAACGAGAACAACGAGAACAATGAGAACAACGAGAACAACAAGAACATCGACAACAACGACAACAACGACAACAACGACAACAACGACAACAACGACAACAACGACAACAATGACAACAACGACAACAAGAACAACGAGAACATTGAAGACAACAAGACCAACGAGAATTAGAACAAGGAAAAGGAGGAGAACAAGAAGGAGAACAAGGAGAACAGTGAGGACTACGAAAGGAACGAGAACAACGAGAACCCAGAGGACAAGGGGAACAAGGAGAATACAGAGAAAACCGAAAGCAAGGAGAACAATGAAAACAAGAATAACGAAAACAAGGAGAACAAGGAGAGCAACGAGAACAAGGAGAACAAGGAAAACAAGGAGTACATTGAGAACAACGGGAACAGTAGGAATAATGGGACCAATGGGAATAACTGGATCAATGGGAACAAACGAATCATGGGGAACAACGGGAAACAACATGAACATCAGGAACAACTTGAACAACAGGAACAACAGGAACAACTTGAACAACAGAAACAACGGGACCGATACGAACATGGGGAAGGAGAACAGCAGGAACAACACAAACAATTGGAACAACACCGACAACGGGTGCAACGGGAACAACAGGAACAAATGGAACAATGGGAACAACAGGAACACGTAGAACAACGAGAACAACGGAAGTAAGGAGAACGACAGCAAAAAGTGGAGCAACGGGAACAAAGGGAACAATGTGAACAAAGGGAAGATGGGGAAGATAGGGAACACTGTGAACAGAGGGAACATGGGGAACCGGGGTAACAAGGGGAACATGCGGAACATGTGGAACATGGGGAACATGGGGGGAAACGCAAACAAAGGGAATATGGGGAACAACGGGAACAACGAGAACAAGAGGAATAGCAAGATCTTAACATTTCTAAATTGACTTGAATCAATTGAAATTGCTTTAATTGTTGTTCACCCATGTCTTTTTTTGTTTAGCCTCTCCATTAATCCACAGCACCCTGAGTTTCTGGAGATGCCTGACACTTGTGACCCCCCCCCCCCTCCCCCCACCCCACCCCATCCGCCGCCGCCGCCGTCACTCCCTTTCCCCTTCCTCTATACCCACACACCAGGCGCCGTGGCCGAATCGGTAGAGCGCACGCCTCGCGTGCGGGAGGTCGGGAGTTCGATACTCGTCGCTTCCTATCCTGATGCTCGGCATTTAATAGGATAGGACAAGGAATGGTTGGCTCAGTGTCAGGATAGTGGGATATTGGGTCATGGTGCCAGCAGTAGGCCTGATTTCCCAGTGGGCCAGCATTATGAAGTCACCATCAGTGTGCACTGTTACAAGTCGGTGGTACCCATCCTGATATGACCTCAGATGTTGCCAGGACGTAAAACTCCAGCAACCACCCAACCAGTGTAGACCCACCCACCTGGTGAAGTAGGGTTACACGACTCAGGCGGTGTAGTTTAACGACACGGCACTAACGTCACCTTTACCTAGAGTCTGCTTCACTATAAAATAGACAGCTACTTTCCACGAAAATTTAAAAAAATAGAATCTAATATTTAACAAAGATTGATGGAAGGGTTGATATATACCCTATAGGATAGGGCAACGATATATATATATATATATATATATATATATATATATGTATATATATATATAGAGAATGTATAATTTATTATACCTTTTGATCAATCTTTATTAAATATTAGATTCTATTTTGTATATATATATATATATTATATATATATTATATATATATAGATGTAAATATATATAAATTCTGTCTCATGGTAACTTTATAGTGCCGCCCCACTGGGAGACCAGGCCTACTGCCAGCACGATGACATGATATCCCACTCAGTCACATTATCCTGACACTGAGCCAATCAGTCCTTGCCCTCTCTTAATAATGTTGAGCGCCTGGCTAGGAAGCGACAAGTATACAACCAGGGTTTGAACCCGTGGGTTTAATTAATTATGCATCATATATATATGTATGTATATTTGATGTATGAGCATTCTCCAGTGTGTGTGTCACGAGGGGGGCCACCCGTATGCAACTCCCCGACAGCTGGGGGGGACTCCACCAATGCATCGATGGAGGAAGTAGCAAAGTATATATGTTCCCCTAACATTTATTCCTGTATAATGCGTTATATATCACATATATATATGCATAAACAGTTGGCCCCAGATAAAGAGAACAACGATAAGACTGGTGGTTGAGAAGATATATTCTCTGGCGGAGATATAGTAAAGTTAAAATTTGACCATCCAGACGGTTCTATAGGCGATAATGATCAGACGCAGCTGGCATACAGTGCTTAGAGCCCCTCACGGGTGGCGCCAGTGTGGCCAATACTGTAATTACACATGGTCAGTTAGATAGGATATAGTGAATATACTATTATATAGGGAACTGAAGATAGATAGTCTCCTTGTTTATATTCCCATACTATAATATAGAGCACATATATATATTGACTGACAATAACTTGCTAAAGGCCCTGTCACATTACGGCGTATGGCGGGAGCGTATTGAAAACCTACGTAGGTCCTGTGCGTGCCGGCCTATGATGACATTTGGTGACCTTTCGGGTGGTTTTGAGCGTATGTGGAACCTACGAGGAGCGTACGAGGAGCGTATGAGGAGCGTATGGGAGCGTATGGGAGCGTGCTGTGACATTTTTTGACAGTATGGGCCATACGCCCTCATAGGTCGTTTTTTTTTTAGCATGCACAAAAAAATTTGGACGGACGGATTTATGAAAGCGTATGGCGGCGTATGCCTCATACGCTTCACATACGCCGGCATCTGGCGGCATCTGGCGGCGTATGAGTAGCGTATGAGTAGCATATGCGTAGCGTATGAGTAGCGTATACGGCGTATGCCGACGTATATGACGTAACGCGCTTACGCCGCCATATGCTCCCGCAAAAAACCCTAATGTGACAGCCCCTTAACGGTAAGTGAATAGGTGTGGGTTAGTCTCAATCGGGTAGTGAACTAGAGGATACAGAATGATAAAGTCCGGAAGTCCATTGATAAGGCCACTGTTTGTGGGTGAAGTGGTCAGTAGTTTGTTGATAAGACGGCTTCTAAGTGCGCCTCCAACATGTTTACCGAACCTTTGCTTGTATACACACAGCTATACCGGAAATGTAGTTGTGTTCCGCTTTGACTTCCTTCAGCTGGGAGGGAGCGGGATGTAGCTCAGGCGGTAGCATGTCCACCTGTGAAGGGGTCGGTAATCTTATTGATCCTGCTCAGTGGACCTATTTGAAGTTTGGGCTATTTTCCCTTCCAACCAGCGGTCGACAACTGGTTCATCAAAGGCTTGTGATATGTGATGTTGTCTCGGTGGGAAAGTGCATATAAACGACCCCTTGCTGCTTATAGGAAAGAGTAGCCTATGTGGCGGCAGCAGGTTTCCTCCAAAGAAATATATGTCAGAATAACGATATGTTTGAGGTCCAATTGCCGATGCAATGCTCTACTTTCTTCAGCTAGGTGACAGATTATTAGAGAGCGTCATTATCACCACAGGAGTCCTCCGGGTGTATATATTCCCCATCAAACAAAATCTAACACAGACAAGTCTAGAGTATAAATCCATATATATTCTATATGTTTGTTTACATTAAGTTGTTCATTCCCTGTGCCCCTATCTCTGCCAATTTGGATTTCCACTGCTGTGTAAAACTTACAGTGTCATCAAAGGCCAGTTGCTCTCATACCATGTCTATGTGGTGTGGGAGGTTAAAAATCCCTTGGGTCGGTAAAAGTGTAGGCTCGGGTATTCTATCGACAAACTGTCTAATGGTGAAAACAAGTCTATTCAGACTTATCCATAATATGCAGTATAAATCTTCAAGAGAAGAAACTACTGTGTGTAAGTTGTAGACGAGTGGGATGCTAACAAATCAAAACCCCCCTGCATGTTTCCTATGTGATACCTTGGTATATTAGCCTGACTGTAGATTGAGGCATCAGACCACACATCCGATTTGGAGATCAGCTGTCTCTTTTCAGAGAAGTAACAGGTAGAATCACATATTATGTTTATACGTATATATATATATATATGTGGGTATGCAGGTATTGCAGGTATTGCAACACCTCAGGGAGTTTGACACCCCTGCCCTGCAGAGTTGTGAACCACTGCCTTGTGGTACAGGTTCTTGACAGAACCGAAGGCTAAGGGAGTAAACCCTGAACAGAAAACCCTGTCACTGTGGCAGCATTAAGGGCGGGTGATGTATGGAACTCCCAACATCTCCCGACCAGCCACTGCAGGGACAAATAGTTTTGCGCCTGTCTTGACCTGTTCTTGCCGGTGTGAAACCTCTATTTGCACCCCAAGAGAGTGCGGCTGGTAACTTGCAAAAGCCAGCAGCACTTCAACACTTTTTGCAGGCAGCTTTCATGAAAAATGGAGAGCGGCAGTCAAGTAATGAAAGCAGTCTTTGTCGCATCGCGACCGACAGCATGATGATGATGATGATGATGATGTATGTGTATATCTATGTGTATAAAAATTGCTTCCAACCGAGTGGCGAAAGCAGCCCCCCTGAGGTGTGTGTGTGTGTGGGGGGGGGGGGGGGGGAGATATATGCTGATCATCACCCCCCACCCGATGAGAGGGGGAATGAACCACTACACAGAGCTTATTACCAGCGATAAAGGCCGTTATCACTATCCATATACACACATATATATATGGACATGATAATCACTTATCATTGTATAAAAAGGCAGAGCGGTTTATTCGTTATTATTGTACGATTTTATTACTGCCCAGTAAATTGCTTGTGTACAACGACAATTAATGTGGTTTGGCCTAATACGGCCTGATGGGATCGATCCCTCCCTCCGTCTGCTATTGCAGCGCCACTGTGTGTTCGTGCCCTGCGCCCCACTATTCGGACAGTTCGCACCGGGTTTTCAGACTTTGTAACCGGTTAGGCAGTTATCCTAGCCAAGGTCTAGTAATAAACTGATCAACCCATACTTATCTTGTGTCCTATGTTTCTAGAGCGTAGCCTAACTTTATATATAATGTCATATATATATATGTGTGTATATATCAGATATATCCTAACAATGCCGAGCGCCTGGCTAGGAAGTGACAAGTATAAATTTGTTAGTCATTGGTTTGACTCGAGCAGGGTTCGAACCCACGATCGCACGATCTGCCAACGCGGGAGACAGACGCTCTAACTCATTCAGCCATCCCGATCTTGACCTACGAAAATACCCAACTAGCACCCAAATCCTACTGCGTGTAATACAACATAATAAATAAAACAGTGTCTGATCACATTTAACTATACAGCAATACATCTTCAACAAGTGTACCAGTATATATAGCTAAGTGCTTTCATTTAAACAATTTTATGATTTCATCAGAATAGGTAGAACAGTCGCGTTGCAATGCGCGCGAATTAACGTTGCATAGTTCGATGTTATTGAGTAACCAGATGGGATGGCCGAATGAGTTAGAGCGTCCGTCTCCCGTGTTAGTAGACCGTGGGATCGTGGTGTAAAGTTGAATCCACTACTCAACTAATCCACTCGTCGTCATCAAACAATTATGTAAAAGGCTCAAATCTGTGGCTGTGTAGGCAGGCTATGGTGAAATCAATACAGACAAAGAGAAGGGAAGAGTATAAAGTGCAAAGAAGAAGAGAGTCAAGCCCTCTGGTTTATTATTTATATGGTTACATGGGTTCATTGTAGAGTATCACCCCACCCCTTTCCCCCAATGGAAAACAAGCACTCTTGGCCCTACCAATAGGGATCTAACATTCGTGGCGCCATGGCTACCAGTGGTCGGCCCACCACCACCAAGCTGTATGGCCCCCATGGCCACCACCAACCTTGACCTTTGAGTGTGGTGATCCCTATCCCAGCAGAGGGGGGTAGGCCCTGAGTGCACTCACACCCAGACCTGCCAGCACCACTATGTCTATTTACATCCCACTCAGGCACCACCAACCCATACATATATATACATACATACATGCACCTGGTTGCATACACCGCTCAGTAATAGAACATTTGCATTCCCCTTATGTCGTATATCGGAATATTCTACAGTGGGTTCGAACCCTGGTCGAGTCAAACCAATGACTTAAAAAGTGTTACTTGTCACTTCCTAGCCAGGCGCTCGGCATTATTAGGATAGGACAAGGATTGGTTTAGCTCAGTGTCAGGATAATGTGACTGAGTGGGACATCAGGTCATGGTGCTGGTGGTCTGGTCTCCCAGTGGGGTCGCACTATGAAGTTGCCATGTGTGCGAACTGTCACAAGTCGGTACCCATCCTGATATAACCTTAGATGTTGCTAGGACGTAAAACAACAACAAACAAATGTTATTGAGTTTCTGTCATTAATGTAGATACATATAGTAGGTTGATATTTAAATTCTACCTTACTGTAGTGTGAAGTAAATGGACAACTTTGGAGATATTTCACAATAAAATATGCAAAATTAATTATGATGTGCTTGTCAAAAGTAGGCCTTATCAGTAATGGGTTCTATTAAATTAACTCACTAAATATTCCCTTCTATGCAGAAACAAATAAATCCTTACTAAGTGTACTAGTATCTCAGTTAGGTATATAAGTTAGATATATATAAGTAAGATCTATAAGTTAGATATATACAAAGACCCTATAATACTAAGACGGCTCACTCAGCCTCTACTGTGTAATCAAAATGATCAAACCCACCACTTGGTGCGCTGGCTGTTCTCTTGGTTAAACAGGTGCTATATTATATCTATAAATGTATATATGAATGTGAAAGATGTGTGATGATGGCGATGCTGATGGTGATGCTGATGATGATGTGTATTTGTTCATAGCAATTTCATATTGATGTGTATTCATACTTACCTATCTCCTGTATAATATAATTGTATGTGTTTACATGTCTAACACCAACCAGCAGCCGGGCTGATCAAACCCACCACAAGATGGCACTGCAAAATTTACATTACCATGGGAGAGATAGGGAGTGAGCCGTCTTAGTATTATAGGGTCTTTGATATATATAAGTTAGTTATATCAAATCTAATCCAGATAGTATAGCCGTAGCTAGTAATTTTTCTTCGGCGCTCCAGATTTGTTTGGGCTAAATATAAATTCTTTGAATTGACGAGTGCCAAAGGCATGAGGCACTAGGTGGGGGATCTGGGAGTATACCGCACCCCCCAAGAAGTTTTGAAATTTAGAGGTTCTGAAATGCCATTTCCAGCCATTTCACCAAGGTTACAGACTAATTTGTCTTTTTAGTGGGAGGCAGGAGGGGGGGGGGGGAGGAGGAGACCCCCCGCCCGGCTAGCTACATCCCTGATTAAAGGTTTTGATTTTGAAAATGTGCTGCTTTATCGGACTATCCCGAAGGTCGGTAGTTCGAGTCCCAGCCCAATCAAACCAATGATTTACTAAATTGATACTTGCCGCTACTTAGCCTGGCACTCGGCATCAATAGTATAGAACAAGGACTGGTTAGCTCAGTAACAGGATAATGTGATTGTGTGGGATATCGGGTCAAGACGCTGGCAGTCAGGTCTCCCAGTGGGGCAGCACTATGAAACTAAAGTCACCATGAGTGTGCACTGTCACAAGTTGGTGTCCATCCTGATATGACCTTAGATGGTTGGTTGTTGGAGTTTTACGTCCTGGCAACATCTAAGGAAGATCTTAAGGGATGTTATATTGGGTCTCTGGGAGTTGCATAGTCCGATGAAGCATCAAATTTTCAAAACCAAAACACCTATCTAGATTTGATTCTACACATTTATCTTAGATACTGGTGCAGTTATTAAGCATTTGTTGTCACATAGAAGGGCATGGGGAGTCAATTTAACAGAACCTGTAACTGTATACGCCTATGGCATCAGAGTTTTGGCGTGCTTGCCAAAATTAATTTGTTATGTTGTCACCTCAAATATCTCCAAAGTTAGCCATTAAAACTAAAAGTTACTTCAACCTAAAGTAAAGTAGCTTATAATGATCAATTTAATGTATTTATCTCAGAAAATGACAGAAACTCAACGCCACCGGACTATGCAACTTTAAACAAAAATGTTACCAGCTCTGTGGTGCATTTTGGACCCAATAATCCGTAAGATTGATATAATATTACTATATTAATGGTATTGCAGGAAGGTGAGCGTAGTAAGGTGATGATGTGGACATAACGTATTGTACACTATACGGCAACCCTGGTCCTGGCAACATCCAAAGTCATATCAGGATGGGTCCCGACTTGTGACAGTGCACTCATGATGACTTTATAGTGCTGCTCCACTGTGAAGTCAAGCCACCAGCACCATGACCCGATATCCCACTCAGTCACATTATCCTGACATTGAGCTAACCAGGCCTTGCACTATCCTATTAATGTCGAGCACCAAGCTAGGAAGCGATACGTATAAATTTGATAAGTCATTGTTTTGACTCGACCGGGAACCAAACTCCCGAACTACCGCAAGCGAGACCCGCGCTCTACCGATTGGGCTACCGCGCTCGGTGATGCGACCTTCGATGCTGCTAGGACATAAAACAACAACAAACAAACAGAACATCATCTGACTCTGCAGCTTTGAATCTGGGAACTAAAACATAAGCAGGAAATGTGATTTAAAACCCTTCCGCTTGTTCTGGCTTAGTCGTGCATGGCGTCTGGACGCGGTGTGGTGGTGCTACAGAGACGCCTGGCGGCCATTTCCATTAACGCCCTCATTATCGCCCGCTCAGTGGCGGCCGGGTTCTGATGGGTCCTTAACTCCAGGGTCCCTTAAAGTTGCATAGTCCGATGGTTTTGAGTTTCTGACATTGTCTGAGATAAATATATTAGGTTTATCGTTATAATCTCACCCTATTTTACTTTGAAGTACCTTTCATTTTTAATCGTTAACTTTTGAGATATTTGAAGTGCAATCATGCTGAATTAATTTTAGAAAGCTTGCCAAAACTATTGCCACCATAGGCTTCTGCAATAGCAGATTCTATTAAATTGACTCAGTGCTCCCTTCTATGTGGTGACAAATGCTTACTAAGCGCATTACTATATAAAGTAGATGTGTAGAATTAAATATAGATAATTGTTTTGGTTTTGAAGATGTTGTTCCCATCGAATTATGTAGCTTTAACATCGCATAGCTTTGAATCTTCTTAGATAAATATATCAGATAGTTCATTATAATCCAGCTTATTTTAGTTTAGTAACTTTTTATTTAATTTCTTTTTTGCTGATGATTCTTTTCACATTGCCCATAATGGATAAGTGTGCTAAGACTCATTTTTCACCGTGGGGCAGCACGAGGTCGTCCACTTTGATTCAAATCTTTTGTTGTTGTTTCTTGCTTACAATAAGTTACATATCGGGTTAGAACTGTTTTTGAATTGCAATCAAAATCTGGCTTTTTTACCTTACATTGTGATAGTTCTTTTCTTTTCTTTTTTTCTTTTTTTTATTGAGGCTGTATTTATACTGTCCATAGCATATAAGCCCGGGTACCCAGGCTTGTTTTCAATGCTGGCCAGTTGTAGTGTTGGTGTTATCTTACCACACAGTGGCTGCTGATAAGGTATTTGATTGCCTGCATTTCAGTAGCAGATAGATAATTGGTTGGTATGGTTAGTAGCCTATGTTAGTTTTTTTTTATTTTCTTGGTATATATGTTTTTATTTTTCTACTCTTATTACTAGACTAGCCTACTCCTATTTACATATCATAGGCTTGTACGTAGCTGTGTGGTGTGTTATCTGGCTACTTTTGGCATGGTTACCTTCCATTGGGCATCCCGCTGGTGGGCCGTGACATATCACATGCCCCTTTGCAGTGCAGCTTACTGGGGGTTTCCTAGCCTTATTTTGCACACATATTTTTTGTAAGTTACCTCTGATCTTTTGGGGTTTTTTTTGTGTGTGCATTTCTATCGTAACTTGTTAATTTAATTCGTTGGTCGTGAGGTTTTAAGGTCTAATCAGCAGCCAAGAGGGCCCAAAAAAAACTAACATAGGCTACTAAACGTACCAACAGACTATCTATCTGCTACTGAAATGCAGACAATCAAATAACTTATCAGCGGATACTGTTTGATAAGACAACACCAACACTATAGCTGGCCAGCATTGAAAACAAGCCTGGGTACCTGGGCTTACATGCTATGGACAGTATAAATACAGCCACAATAAAAAGGAATTTAAAAAAAAATGTAAAAGCATATATTTTTCGAATGGCTAGCTTTGGATATATTTCATGTGAGAATATCCTGACTTAATGTGTGCATGCACATCAAAACTCTAACACCAAAGTCTTCAGCAGTTACAGGTGCCATTAAATTGAGTCAGTGTACCCTTCTACACAATAGCTCCAGAGCGAGCCATCCTGAAAGCTGCATAGTCCGATGAAGTATCAAATTTCCAAAACCAAAACAATTATCCAGAACTTATTCTACATATCTAACTTAGATACTCAGGCACTTATTAAACATGTGTTGCCATATAGAAGGGAATATACCAGGTCAATTTAATAGAACCTGTTACTGCTGAAGCCTATGGTGTCATAGTTTTGGCATGCTTGCTAAAACTAATTTGACATCTTCAAATATCTCAAACGTTTACCATCTAAAATAAAAGTTACTTCAGACTAAAGTAAGGTTGATTGTAACAATCAATTTAACGTATTTATCTCAGAAAATGACAGAAACTCAAAACCACTGGACTGTGCAACTTTAATAACTGCACCTGTATCTAAGTTTGATATGTAGGGTCAAATCTAGATACAGTACAACCTCTCTAACCTACCACCTCCACAGATCGAAAACTCCCTTATATCAATCGCTTCATTTGGGTCCCAAACAATCGCCAATACAACGCCATTGTAATGATTTTTAAAACCTTCCTAAACCGACCACCTCCTTAAATGAATCATTTAAAGTCGGTCCCATGGTGGGTAGATTTAGAGAGGTTTTACTGTAAGTGGTTTGGTTTTTAAAATGTGACGATTTCATTGGACTATGCAGCTTTAACACAAGGGCTCACTCCAAGGTTCTGTTTTGTTTGGTTGCTTTTTGTTTTCTCTTCGCTTTCTTTTGTGTGAAACTTTAATACGTCCTTTGTTGTTTTAATGCAGTTTTTGTTCTTTTTGTTCTTTTTGTTCTTTTTTTCTTGACGAGGTATTTGCTCTGCCCATAACGTATAAGCTCCCTTGAGGGTGCTTGTTTTCAATGCTGGACAGCTGTGGTGCTGTCTTGATCTGTTCCTTTGCCCAGGAGTATTTATTTATCTGTGTCTGCTCAGGTCAGCCTTCTGCAATTTTGGTTGTTAGTAATAGCCTATATTAGTTTTTTTTGTAATTCTCCAGTTTTTTTTTGTCTAGTCTGAGTATGATACTGTCATGGGGGTGATGAAAATGGGAAATACTGCGCCTAGAGCGGGACTCGAACCCACATCTCTTTGCATTCCGGGCCAGTGTGCTAACCATTACACCACCTAGGCTCCCTGATATCAACACACTCCCCACGCCTACCTGTCTATGTGGTTACTTGCCTGAGAGGTCAGTGCAGACCACTACACTCGTCCCCCTGGAATTGTAAGTCTTGTAATGCTTACAATTACATACATACAGGCAATGCACTAACACATACATACACAGGGTAGGTTCAACAACCATACAGCGCAAAGCTTGTACAGGATCCTGATCACGGCAAACCAGTGTCATGGGGGTGATGAAAATGGGAAATACTGTGCCTAGAGTGGGACTCGAACCCACATCTCTTTGCATTCCGGGCCAGTGTGCTAACCATTACACCACCTAGGCTCCCTGATATCAACACACTCCCCACGCCTACCTGTCTATGTGGTTACTTGCCTGAGAGGTCAGTGCAGACCACTACAATACCTTAGCCTACTATGTACATCTACTTGGGTGACATGCAGGCTTCCGGGAGAGGATCCCGTCCCATTCAGATTTTGCATTTATGACCTTTACAAAGAAATCTTTGCTTTTAAAGTTGTGGAGTCCGATGGTTTTGAGTTTCTGTAATTTTCTGAGATAAATATATTAGGTTGGTCATTATAATCTACCTAATGGCCCTGTCACACTACGACGTAACGACGTCGGCGTAGAGAGAACGTGAAGAACGTTGAACTTCTCGGCGTGGTATGCAAATTTGGGCAGAAATTGAACGTGGATGCAGCATAGTGGACGAGAGAGTAACGGTGGTAAAGCGTAGTGATGGCGTCATTCAACGAGAGAGGACAACGTAATTACGCTCAGGGAACGCTATGTACGTTATTCCGACGCCAGAACTACGTTGCTTTACGTTACCTTACGTTACTTACGTCAGGAAACGGTGGAAAAACGGTAAACCTACGTTGGACGTCCGTTAGGCGTCCGTTATCCTGGCGTTTTCACCACGTGGACTGCACGTTCCCAGTGCTTTTAATGTGTGTCAACGTAGTGCAACGTAGTTGAACGTAGTGACCAATGTTTTAGTAACGTCTTTTTAACGTCATTGACGTTCGCCGAACGTGTACAGAACGTCCGGCGAACGTAAAGCTTTACGTTCGAGGTACGTCGAAAGTTTTGAACATGTCCAAAACCTCGACGTAACTCGACGTAACACGACGTAACGTGACGTAGCTCGACGTCAGTCTAACGTCATTCTGACGTCATAACAACGTAATCCAACGTATGTCAACGTAATGACGAAAACTCATCACGTCAGGCTTACGTTGGCTCGTTACGTCGTAGTGTGACAGGGGTATTACTTTAGTTTGAAATAACTTTGATTTTAAATGGATAATCTACCTTACCTTAGTTTGAAATAACTTTGATTTTAAATGGATAACCTTTGAGATATCTAAAGTGCACACATGCTAAATTAATTTTGGCAAGCATATGAAGTTCCTTCAATGTGGTGACAGATGTTTAATAAGTGCACCATTACCTAAGTTTAATATGTAGAATCAAATCTCGATAATTATTTAGGTTTACGAAATTTGATGTTTTCATCGGACTATGCAGCTTTAAACAAGTAGAAGAATTCTGAATGCTACTACTGAGAATCAATCACACCAGACAATGCTCCTAATACAGCAAAACCTCTCTAAATCGACCAAGCTTGGGACCAACTTTAAGTGGTCCATTTAGAGAGGTGGTCGGTTTAGGGAGTTAGAATATGGTTACAATGTTATTGTTGGTGCCCAAATAAAGCGATCGATCTAGGTGAATGGTCGATGTGTGGAGGTGAGAGGTTAGACAGGTTGTACTGTACAACCATTGTAATGTTGGGTGGATGGGTGTGTGTGGGGGTGGTTTGGGGGGAGGGTTTTGTTGGGAGGTGAGTCCATTGAAGATCTATAAAATTACATTAAATAAGTCAATTTCTTCTAAGGCTGTTGAGAAGAGAAAAAATGGAGTGTGTGATGATAATGAAGGCATTAACTTAAAGCAGCTTAGTCCGATAAAAGCATAAACTTTTCAAAACCAAAACACCCAGCAAAATATCAGCCTAAATATCGATATTAGATACAGTAAAACCTCTCTAAATCGACCGACCTTGGGACCGACTTTAAATGGTCCATCTAGGGAGGTGGTCAGTTTAGGGAGTTAGAATATGGTTACAATGGTTTTGTTGCGACCCAAATAAAGCGATCGATATAGGGGAGTGGTCGATCTGTGGAGGTGGTCGGTTAGAGAGGTTTTACTGTAGTGGCATACTTAGTAATCATTCGTTGCTGCATGGAAAGGCGTAATAAGGAAATTTAATAGAACCTGCTTCTACTGAAGCCTATAGACCCTTTTCAATGTTTGTAAACATTGTGTATCCATGCACAGCTTGGCTGCAGAACGAATGCACACTGCCACTGAGTTTGCCAGTATGCGCAGTGCAAAACCTCAGTTTTATTCAAAATTAATAGAAATCCAGAACCCTAACCGTATCAATTTAATATAATCTTTTTGGTAAACATGTTTTCTATGTGTATTCCAATCAGTTTGTCTCTAGGTGGTGTGGTTTTAGAGATATTTCACCTTTTCTCTATGAAGATTGCTCATAGCCATTGAGTTTGCAGTGTGACCAGATGTTGTCCTGCAGCCAAGCAGCACGTGCACTGATCTAAATACATGTGCTGACGTCATATGAAATTGGTCAATAGAGTGAGATTTTGGGAGTCAAATTGGACTATTGCTGCCCTGTTGTTAAACAAGTGTTAATACACTTATCCGTTATGAGCAGGGTAAATAAATTCATCACACACCAAAAAAAAGCAACATAAAAAAAAGCATGCCAAAATCAATTTCGCATGTTTTCGCTTAAAATATCTCCTAACTTCATCATTTAAAACCAAATTTCTTGAGAATAAAGTAAAGTGAATTATAACGATCAACCTAATATATTTATCTCAGAAAATGGCGAGGAGCGAGACGTAACTCAGACGATAGAGTGTGGGTCATCCTATCGATCCTGCTCTGTGAACCCATTTGTAGTTTGGGCTATTTTCCGTTCCAACCAGTGGTCTACAACTGGTTCATCAAAGGCTGTGGTATGTGCCATCCTTTCTGTCGGGAAGTGCATATAAAAGACCCCTTGCTGCTTATCGGAATGAGTAGCCTATGTGGTGGCAGCGGGTTTCCCCCAAAGAAATCTGTCAGAATGACCATCTGTTTGACGTCCATTGGCCAATGATAAAAACCAATGTGCTCTAGAGACATCGTTAAATAAAACAAACTTTCCTTTTTCCAGAAAATGGCGGAAACTCAAAAACCATCTGCTTATGTACCTTTAAGGGTTGTGCTTACAAGGCACTCTAGATGCGGTGAATAAGGATGCTCTCCTGCGTCTCTGACCTACTTCACCGCAATCTGACTGAATATTCATGAGACACTGAAGGCATTCATTAATGTCTGTTATCTGCAGCAGGTGTGACACGTGACTTCCGATCTGCCACCAGACTTCCGGTGTGACGTGAGACTTGCAAGCGTGTGGGTTCGCGTGTTGTACTAAGCCGCTGCAGTTCTGGTCACTTGATGTGTTAAAGCTGCATAGTCCGATGAAGCATCAAGTTTTCAAAATCAAAGCAACTATCTAGATTTGATTCTAC
Organism: Branchipolynoe longqiensis; assembly: GCA_030323885.1. Classification (NCBI taxonomy): domain Eukaryota; kingdom Metazoa; phylum Annelida; class Polychaeta; order Phyllodocida; family Polynoidae; genus Branchipolynoe; species Branchipolynoe longqiensis. The sequence goes on from CM059195.1 coordinate 79,964,350, forward strand.
ATATCTAACTTAGATACTGATGCACTTATTAAGTATTTGTCGCCACATAGAAGGGACCACTGAGTCCATTTAATAGAACCTGTTAATGCAGAAGTCTTATGGTATCAGAGTTTTTGCAAGCTTGCCAAAATTATTTTCACATGTTTGAATTTCAAATATCTCTAAAGGTAGCCATTTCAATTAAAAGTTACTTCAAACTAAAGTAAGGTAGATTATAATGATCAATTTAATATATTTATCTAAAATAAATATGTAAAAACTCTAAACCATCGGACTTTGCAACTTTAACTTGTATCCTTTACATGAATAATCATTTTGTATTGAAATTGCAGAGTCAGGTGGTTTTGAGTTTCTTGTATTATTCACTAAGGTGGGGGAAGTAGATTTGTACACGGGAGGGGAGGGGAGGAGAGAGAGGATGGGAGGGAAGGGAAGGAGAGCGGAGAGGGGAGGGGAAGGGGAGGGGAGAGAAGGGGAGTGTAAGGAGCTGGGGAATAATGAAAAGGGACGGGGTGGGAAGTTGGGGGGGGGGGGGGGGGGGGGGGGAGGGGGGAGGGGAGAGGAGAGGGGGAGGAGACATGGGAGGAGAGGGGAAAGGAGGGGAAAGGATGGGAGAAGAGGGGAGAGGATGGGAATGGACGAGATGGGAGGGGAGGGGACGGGAGGGAAAGGGAGAGGAGGGGAGAGGAAATGAGAGGAAGGGAGTGGAGAGGAGGGGGAGGAGAGATGAGGGGAGGGGAGAAGATGGGAGAGAATGGGAATTGAGGGGTGGGGAGGGGAGAGGAGGGGGAGGGGAGGGGAGGGATAAGAGGGGAGGGGCCAGGAGGGGAGGGGAGAGGAAAGGAGAGGAGGGGAGGGGAGAGGATGGGAGGGGACAGGAGGAGAGGGGAGAAGAGGGGAGGGGGGACTGAGGGGTGGGGAGGGGAGGGGAGAAGAGGAGAGAGGAGGGGAATGGAGGGGAGAGGAGGGGAGTGGCGGGATGGGGAGAGGAGGGGAGTGGAGGGGAGGAGAGGAGAAGGAGGGGAGAGGAGGGGAGGAGACAGGCGGGGAAGGGAGGAGAGGCGTGTGGATGAGAGGGGAAAGGACTTAGGAGAGGGGAAGGGAGGTGAGGGGAGATGGTTGCGGTTCGTGCAATTGAGTGATTAATCAACTAACGGTGGCTGATGAAGCTGCAACACAATGCTGTCCTGGTTGCTGACCTGAATAAAGGATGGAGGGCAAGGTCGCCGCACACTACGCGATAATTCGATTTGAGAAACTTCTTCCGGTATTAACTCTCACTTCCGGTGTTCCCTCTCACTTCTGGCATTCCCTCTCACTTCCGGCATTCCCTCTCACTTCTGGCATTCCCTCTCACTTCCGGGATTCTCCCTCCTTCTCCCGCTTCCTCTCTCTCCTTCAGCCATTCCTTTGCATCACTCACATTTCACTTAGCTGGTTCCACACATGCATCAGCTAATCATGGCAGGGGGTTCTAACCCTGGTCGAGTCAAACCAATGACCAATCACCATCAGTCCGCACTGTCACAAGTCGGTGCCGTCCTGATATGATAGATCTTGCTAGGTTGTAAAACTCCAACAAACAACTTGTTTACACCTAGCACTACCTTGACTGGCGTTGGGACGGAATTGAACTGGTGTAAACAAATAAATGATAGTGTGATGGTCGGCACTGAGCCGCATAGACAGCTGGGCATGGGTAGTATGGGGATATCAGAGAGCCTAGGTGGTGTAATGGTTAGCACACTGGCAGTTTCCGAGGTATGCCAGTTTGCGAGGGACACATCGCTTCTGCGCATGCATCAAAATCGAACAGCATCGTCACTAACCTTATAAATTTAATATAATGTTTTTGGTAAAGATGGTTTCTATATGTGTACCAAGCGATTTGTTTCTAGGTGGTGTGGTTTTAGAGATATTTCACCTTTTCTGTATTTTCTGTATGAAGATTGCTCACGACCATTGACAATGCCTTGAGTTTGATGGTACGTGCAGTGCAAAACATTAGTTTTATTCAAAATTAATAGAAATCAAGAACCCTCACCTTATAAATTTAATATAATCTGTTTGTTGAATATGTTTTCTGTATGTGTGCCAAGCGGTTTGTTTCTAGTTGGTGTAATTTGAGAGATATTTGACTTTTTCTGTATGAAGATTTGCTCACGGCCATTGACAATGCATTTGAATGTATGTGTACCTCGCAAACTGGCGTAGCGCGGAAACTGCAACACCGGAATGCAAAGAGATGTGGGTTTGAATCCCGCTCTAGGCGCAATATTTCCCATTTTCATCACCCCCACGACAATAGCGTATCTCTCTCTTTCTGTACAATTAAAGTTGCATAGTCCGAATTCCGATGCTTTGGACTTTTTTGTCATTAAAAAGAATTCAGGTTGATCATTATAATCTACTATATTTTAGCTTGAAATAACTTGAAATGGAAACATGCAAAACTCAATGTGTGCAAACAATGTAAAAATTCTCACACCATAGGTTTCAGTGGAACAGGTTAAACAAAATTGATTAATAATATGCCTTTATATGCAGTAACAGATGCTTAATAAGTGCATCAGTATCTAAGTTGGATATGTAGATTCAAATCTAGGTGAGTGTCTTGGCTTCGGGATTTTCTAGGATATTACTAGGACAGGGCAAGGACTGGTTAGCTCGGCATCAAGATAATATGACTGAGAGGGGATATTGGGTTACGGTACCAGCAGCCTTCTTTTCTTTTTCTTTTTTCTTGAAGATTTATACTGCCTATCATGGATAAGTCTGAATAGACTTGTTTTCACCATTAGACACTGGGGTCAGCATTATAATGTTGCCATGCGTGTGCACGTTCCAAGCCGGTACCCATCCTCATATGAGTGCAGGTGTTGCTAGGAAGTGAAACTCCAACAAACAACATCTAAGGTCATATCAGGACGGGTACCGACTTGTGACAGTACGCACTCATGGCGATTTTATAGTGCTGCCCCTCTGAGAAATCAGGCCGCCAGCACCAAGACCCAATATCCCACTCAGTCACATTATCCTGACAACGAGCTAACCAGTCCTTGCCCTATCCTAATATTGCCGAGCACTAAGCTACGAAGCGATAAGTATCAATGTTATGTCATTGGTTTAACTCGACTGGAAACCGAACTCGCGAACTCCCGATCTTCCGCACGCGAGGCCTGCGCTCTGCCGTTTCGGTCACTGCGCCCGGTCCAACAAACAAGCAACCTGGTACATCTTAGTAATTACAAACCGTGAGTATATAAATAGATTTACTGATTTACTCGGCCTGCCATTATATGCAGTGTGGGGAAAGTGCTATCAAAGTCAATGTACGATAAGATGCGCCACTCAGTGCTTTCATATAGAAAATTCTTAAATAATCATGCGGCACTGCCACCCAATGGCAGACAAGGTGCATCGTCTTTGATTAGGTGTAGTAGTAGTTTTATTACTCAGACATGATCACAAATTATATTTATGCAAGGCACAGATTAAAGTGCTTCTAGTATGTTTGAACTTTACTATAATATTGTTTTCATTATTAATATTAGGAGATAATACACGTCAGGGTGGGCTAGGGAACCTGTCCCCTTGTTTCAATGGGACAGCAGTCAGGTTGGGTTAGGGGACCTGTCCAATTACCTTGTTTGCTGTATTTCATGGGAAAGTGCTGAGTGGTGGGTCTTATCATACATTGTCTTTGTAGCTATATATCAGAGTAACGTGACTAGAGACGCTGCCGTTTCCGCGCCGAATGTCGTCTGCTGAAATGTCTATTACGTGCTTATTTAACGAGACGTTGATTGCGGTCTTTATGACGTCACAGCACCCGGCGTTCATCACTAACAAGACGTCATTAGACACGTGATCAGCTAGGTTTGTCTAATTATTACAATGACAATGGATCATTGCAGAAATATCGGTTCAAAGCTTGTTTTATTTAACACCGCCTCTAGAGCACACCAAATTTTATCATCAGCTATTGGACGTCAAACATATGGCCATTCTGACATATTTCTTTGGAGGAAACCCGCTGCTGCCACATAGGCTACTCTTTCCAGTAAGCAGCAAGGGGTCTTTTATATACACATTCCCACAGACAGGACAGCACATACCACAGCTTTTGATGAACCAGTTGTGGACTACTGGTTGGAACGGAAAATAGCCCAAACTGTAAATGGGTCCACTGAGCTGGATCGATCGGATGACCAACACCTTCACAGGTGGAACAATGACAACACGTCATTGCAGAAAAAGCGGTCCAGGCAGAAGAACATTTAATTTAACTAAGGTCTACCAGACACCAGCCGATTTTCTCAGGGATTAAAGAGGCATATTCCGATGAAAATGTCAAATTTTCGAAATCAAAGCAATTATCCAGGATGGATTTTACTTATCTAACTTCGATACTGGTGAACTTATTAAACATTTCTCGCCTCACGGAAGGGGATACTGAGGCAATTGAATAGAACCTGTTGCTACAGAACACTATGGTGTCAGAATTTTGGCATGCTTGCCAAAATTAATTTTGCATGGTTGCACTTCAAATATCCCAAAAGTCAGTCAATTAAAATAAAGATTTCTTCAAGTTAATGTCAGGTCGATTAATATATTTATCTCGGAAAATGAAAGAAACTCAAAACCATTGGACTATGCAATTTTAAAGTTATATAATCAGATGGCTTTTGAGTTTCTGCCATAATTTTTAGATAAATATATTCGGGACCGGTCGCGGCTGCCGAATCGGTAAGAGCGCAGACTTCCCTTTGTGGAAGGTTGGGAGTTCAATTCTCAGGTGAGTTAAACCAATGGCTTACAAAATTGATACTTGTCGCTACATAGCCTGGCACTTGGCATTACCAGGATAGGGCAATGACTGGTTTGCTTGGTATCAAGATAATGTAACTGACTGGGAAATGAGGTCATGGTGGTGATGGCATGGTCACCCAATAAGGCAGCACTATAAAGTCACCATGAGTGCGCACTGTCACAAGTCGGTACAGGTCATGATATGACTTTAGATGTTACCAGGATACAACACTCAAAGGAAGAGACAAACAAATAGTAGGTGGATTATTGCAATTGAGAGTAAATTAACTTTTATTTTAAAGAGTTAATTTATTATATTTGTCACAAGTCGGTACCCGTCCTGATATGACCTTAGATGTTGCTAGGACGTAAAACAACAACAAACAAAGAAACAGTATTAGGTCATATCAGGACGGGCACCGACTTGTGACAGTACGCACTCATAGCGGCTTTATAGTGCTGCTCGTGTTGGTAGACCATGGGATCGTGGGTTCCAACCCTGATCGAGTCAAACCAATGACTTTCAAATTCATACTTGTCGATTCCTAACAAGGCGCTCGGCATTATTAGGATAGGGCAAGGACTGGTTGGGTCAGTGTCAGGATAATGTGACTGAGTGGGATATCAGGTCATGGTGCTGTGGTCTGGTCTCCCGGTGGGGCAGCACTATAAAGTCGGCATGAGTGCGCACTATCATAATATAGTATTACTGGGTTACTCGGCCGCTCAGAGCCCCAGAGAATACCATAAAACTCTTCCCCTTCATATCACCTGTGATGCCTCCCTAAATCAACCCTTAATCAAACCCATCAACAAACTCATAAGGAAGAAAGGTAAGACAAGTCACACAAGATTAACAGTGAAGAAGTTGTGCTTTATTGGCATCAACTCCTGTTCACCGACTAGTGACCTATCACCTTCACCCCTTACCTGTTGCCCACACGGAGTCTCACTACCTCTCTTGGATCTAGGAGTCAGTGCCTACAGCCCATTGAACAGGAGTCCCCTGGTTGTTGCACACAGCTCAATTTAGATAGATGAATTTTGGTAGCATCAGACAGAGTATGTGTGTCTCACTCAAGAGCTAGGAGTAGAGTGATCTCTCCAGTGTGCCTGGTGGAGAAGTTTCTTAAATAATTAATTAGAATGAGACTAGTGTGGTCATGATAGGCCAAGGGGGTCAGGTGACTGGACCTCCCACAGCCAGCCAATCAGACACCCCTCTACAGACTGGTCAGTGCAATGCCCTTATATGGGGAGTTGCCACCCAACCCAGCCTGTAGGGTGTGGCCCTAAGGAATGTGGAATGGCTGGTGTGCTTGGCCATAGGTCCAGTAGTGATAGGTAGTTGCAGAGAGTTACAAATATATATATATATTAAAAATGTCCATTTTCTCCAATTGCATTCTTTATGAATGCATAGAGGAACAGTTCACCAAGCATAAACTGTCTTTTATATAAGAACATCTCTTCATTAATCTTAGGCATCATGTATGAACATATATTTCACATAGCTTATATCATGTCATAATGTGAGTGGGGTGCCATTGCTTTTAGATTACATAACTGTGTACCCACTCTGTCGCCCAAGAATAATAATGCTCTCTGCCAATATATAATTCCGAACTGAAAATCCGTATATTTTTACAAGTCGGTACCCATCCTGATATGACCTTAGATGTTGCTAGAACGTATAACAACAACAAACTAATAGTGCTGCCCAACTGGGAAATCAGGCCACTAGCACCATGATGCAATGTCCTACTCAGTCACATTATCCTGACACTGAGCTAACCAGTCCTTGCCCTATCCTATTAAGGCCGGTTGCCAGGCTAGGAAGCGACAAGTATCAATTTTAAAGTCATTGGTTTGACTCGACCGGGAACCAAACTCCCGACCTTCCACACGCGAGGCCCACGCCCTCACACTGCCGGGAGGCGGTCAGATGTGATGCAGGGGTAGGGGGGGGGGGGGGGTGCCCGTGAACATCCATCGTGTTATTTATGTGACTGCCACCCGATACGACCGAGCGTGGTGGTTGAATCGATAGAGCGCGGGCCTCGCATGCGGGAGATCGGGAGTTCACTTTCGGGTCGAGTCAAACCAATGACTTATAAAAATTGATTGCTGTCGCTTTCCGGCCTGGCGCTCGACATTTATAGGATAGGGCAAGGACTGTTTGGCTCAGTGTCATGATAATGTAACTGATTCGGGTATCGGAGTCATGGTGCCACCGGCCTGATTTACCAGTGGGGCAGCAGTCGCCATGAGTGTGCACTGTCATAAGTCGGTACCCATCCTGATATGACCTTAGATGTTGCCAGGACGTAAAACTCAAACAACCAAAGCGACCCGATACGGGACGCAGGGACGACTCGGGTGACGTCACTTAGTCATCCAAGCAGGCAGGCAGACCCGCCTCCCCCCCCCCCACTAGCAATCCCAGGGTCAGAGGTCACAGGCATTTGAAATCGATATGTCGATTTACTACGCGCGTCAGACTATACTGAGAATTCATCATTGTAATAAGGTATGTCGAATATCATACTGGGAAGACTTTTTTTTATTAAATTGTGTTTATTCCTCTGAATAACATGTTTTCAGTGTTTTTTTTATTTTCGTGATGAATTTATTTACCCTGCTCATAATGGATAAGTGCATTAACACTTGTTTTCACTGGCGGTCAGCACTAATCCAATTTTGATTTAAATCTTATGAATTTTCTTTAGTAATAATTTTGGTTTTCTTGCTTCTTGTTTATGGCTTGTAACTGTTTGTAGATTGCAAACATTCCAAAATCCAACTTTTACTAGATTTTGTGTTCGTCCATTTAAACATCATCCATTTTTCTAGGTTACTTTATTTTGTTGGTAGTTTCTTAAACTCTGCCATGTTTTCTGAATTTCGTGTTGCAGCTGGCAGTTTATTCCAAATATTGGCACTCATGTTAGCTACACTGCGATCATATACACGTGTCTTCCAAATCTAATGAAACTTGCCACTACACACTAAGCAAAGCTGTAACAATATAGGCAGACAATCCCAAGACTCTTCCAGCCCTAATGACAATTGTGACGGCACACTAAGCAAAGCTATAACAATATGGATAGACAATCCCAAGATTCTTCCAGCCCTTATGACAATTGTGACGGCACACTAAGCAAAGCTATAACAATATAGACAGACAATTCCAAGACTCTTCCAGCCCTAATGACAATTGTGACGGCACACTAAGCAAAGCTACAGCAATATCAGCATCATGCTGTCGGTCACGATGCGACAAAGACTGCTTTCATTACTTGACTGCCGCTCTCCATTTAGCTCTCTGCTGTGAGAGTTGCGTCCATGAGTCGGTCTGAATGTCTCTCAGCTTCAGGTTTCTCTTGATGGTATCCTTGAACCGTAGACGAGGACGCCCTCTCTTTCTGTAACCAGAAGACAGTTGAGAATAGAGGATCTGCTTTGGTAGCTTGTCTGATGACATCCTCATGAGGTCTCCAGTCCACCAGAGATTCTTTTTGATCAGAAGATCTTCCATAGAGGGCAGCCCTGTCCGTTCGAGTATTTCCTTATTTCTCACTTTGTCCTTCCAGGTTAGCCTCATGATTGAATGCAGATGTCGCATCATGAACGCATCCAGCTTTTTCACCTGTCGTCTGTACACTGTCCAGGCCTCGGCTCCGTATAGTAGGTTGGATAGCACGATTGCACGGTAGATCTTGCCTTTGACCCGAATGGACACATGGTGGTTGTTCCAAAGTCTCTGGCGTAGTCGGCCGAAAGATGCGCGAGCCTTGGCCATCCTACTCTATTTGCCTATCTACAGCAATATAGATAGGCAAATACAAGACAGGAAGCAAAGCATATAACTATGAATGATGGGTAATGAATGGGATGAGAGACAAAAAGAAACAACGGGAGAGGTAGCTATGTTAGACTAGTATGGTAAGGGTTTGTAGGGGTGGCGGGCAGAACTAGATATCTTTCTAGAGGTGACATACTTATTGAAAGCGACACTAATTTCCATCAGACAAAGGAACGCTGAGAGTTGTGGGTATTTGGATGGGTGACCACCTGGGAATACAAGGTGCAATAGACATCTTGATAGCATGTTATAGGGTATAACGTCAGTAGTGGATAAGTAATAGTTGAGCCTCATTAGTATTTGGATGGGTGACCAGCTGGGAATACAAGGTGCAATAGACATCTTGATAGCATCTTATAGGGTATAACGTCAGTAGTGGATAAGTAATAGTTGAGCCTCATCAGTATTTGGATGGGTGACCACCTGGGAATACAAGGTGTAATAGACATCTTGATAGCATGTTATAGGGTATAACGTCAGTAGTGGATAAGTAATAGTTGAGCCGGCAGCAGAACGTAGCTCAGGCAGTAGAGTGTCCACCTGTGAAGGTGTCGGTCATCCTATCGATCCTGCACATATGTGCATATGTGTGGATACATATTATATGTTAATATATGTGGATATATATGTGAATGTATATATATATATATATATATATGTGTGTGTGTGCATGTGCATATATAAGTATATATAATTTCAGATACAGGCGTTCCTTTTTATTTGGATTACTATAATTCCACGAACTAGGTCCGGCAGTTCCTTGTGTGTGTGTGTGCGTAGTGTGTAGTGTATGTGGGTGGGGGTGGGGGGTCGTTGCTCACGTGACCGGATACGCGGAATGCGAGTTGTGAAATTAGGCGTGAGACATGTTCTGCCAGCGGACAGAGCAACAGTGCCTATCAGTATCACCACACCCCGCCATCCTGCCACGCACCCCGCACGCTCACTCCTCATCCCCGCCTCCCCACTCCCCCCCCCCCACTATCCCCGCCTCCCCACACTCTCCCACACTCACCCCCCATCCCCGCCTACCCACACTCTCCCACACTCACAGCCCCACTATCCCCGCCTCCCCACACTCTCCCACACTCACCGCCCCACTATCCCCGCCTCCCCACACTCTCCCACACTCACCCCCCACCCCCGCCTCCCCACACTCTCCCACACTCCCCCCCCCACTACCCCCGCCTCCCCAAACTTTCACCCCCCACCCCCGCCTCCCCACACTCTCCCACACTCACCCCTCATCCCCGCCTCCCCACACTCTCCCACACCCGCCCCACGATCCCCGCCTCCCCACACTCTCCCATACTCCGCTCCCACGATCCCCGCCGCCCCACACTCACCCACACCAACCCCCTACCTCCCCCCCCCCCACACCAAACCCCACCTCCCCACACTCTCCCCATACTGTCACACACCGATCCCCGCCTCCCCAAACTCATCCTACATGCCGACATTATTTGGCATGTTTCCACTTCAGATATCTCTACAATTAACCATTTACATAGGAAGCGCTAGAAAGCCTCCATCAGTGTACTGTTACAAAGGCTTAAATGTTGCTATGACGTAGCACCCCCAACAACCAAATAGGCCACCCTCTCCCCCTCACTTCCACACACCCTCACACAGACACATTTCCAGTTCCAACCTTTTACTCAACTTACCATACATAATCCGGGTTTATCCGAGTGTATCCGATCTATCCTGCTCAGTGGACCCATTTGTAGTTTGGGCTATTTTCCGTTGTGACCAGTGGTCCACAACTGGTTCATCAAAGGCTGTGGTATGTGTTGTCTTGTCGGTGGGAAAGTGCATATAAAAGACTGCTGCTTATCGGAAAGAGTAGCCTATGTGATGGAGGCAGCGGATTTTCACCAAAGAAATATGTCAGAATGACCATGTTTTGATGTCCAATATCCACTGATAAAAATCAATGCGCTCTAGAGGCATCGTTAAATAAAACAAGCTTTCCGTGTGTATATGAGTGTGGTGTGTCAGTCACTGAATTAACCCGACACATTCTGAGAGCACTGAGCCTCTGCACCAATACAACCTTAGGGCTCCCTTACTAGGGCTAGATGAACAGGCTCTGTCGAGCAAATAAGAAATAAGAACAAGAATTAATATTAAAAGAGATATGACTGATGTATTCCATAAAAGGACGATGACACCGGTTGGTTGTTGGATTTTTATGTCCTGACAACATCTAAGGTCATATCAGGGCGGCCGATGAGAACGAGTTGGAGCAAGTCTGACAGTGACACTCTGGCTAGTCCTGATATGACTTTAGATGTTGCTAGGACTTAAAAACAACAACAAACAACAAACAGACACTCTGGATGGCCCTAATGTAAAGCTTGTTTTATTTAAAGACGCCTCTAGAGCACATTGATTTTTATCATAAGTTTTTGGACATCAAACATATCGTCATTCTGACATATTCTTTGGAGGAAACCCACTGCTGCCACATTATAAGCTACTCTTTCTGATAAGCAGCTATGGGTCTTTTATATGCACTTTCCCACAGACAAGACAGCACATTCCACAGCCTTTGATGAACCAGTTGTGGACCACTGGTTGGAACAGAAAATAGCCCAAACTGCAAATGGGTGCCCTGAGCAGGAACGATAGGATGACCGACACCTTCACATGTGGACACTCTACCGCCTGTGCTACGTACCGCTCCTGGCCCTAAAGACCTACCGTTATATTTATATTAAAGGATAATTTGTAGCGAAATGGAACGATGGAAGGGGGCAGCTGAGAGGGGCCCGGAATGCGGTCTGGCATTGGCTTGCTCTGAAGCAGATCTAGCTGCTCACCAGTTTGCTCCACCACCCCAAGTACCGAAAGATATAAGCACCTAGCAGAATAGAACCCAACAAATAATTTACAACAAGTTACTAGTAGGATCATTACACATAACATTTTATGCAATAGGTAATTATATATATATTTGTTTGTGCATTAGTTGATAAAAGCAATGGAAATGTCAATCATGCCATATCCTAATAATACCCAGCGCCTGGCTAGGAAGTGACAAGTATCAATTTTTAAGTCATTGGTTTGACTCTATCAGGGTTCAGACCCACGAACCCATGGGTTTGGATCCTCCAATCTCCCAAAACAGGAGACGGACGCTCAACTCATTCGGCCATCCCGGCTGGTCGCCATAAGCGCGCACTGTCACAAGTCGGTAACTGTCCTAATGTGATGACCTTAAATGTTGTTAGGACCTAAAAGCTTAACAACACCAAATGTAATCTGCAATGTGTTTATTATTTATAACCAACCAAAGGCTCCAACATCATTCATAATATAACAGAGTCCATAACACAGTGGCATAGCCATAGCTGGAATTTGTGTTTCGATTTAGCAGATAAATTCTTGGAACGGACGAGTGCCGAAGACGCGAAACATTGCGGAGATCTACGGTTATGCCACCCACAACCCCCCCTCAAAAAATTATTTTATTCTAGAGGCTCTGAAATGTCATACGCAGCCATTACAAGAAGGTTACATGGAGGTTACATACGCTGAGTGATTTTGTTGGTGGGTGGTGCGGAACATCAAAGAAGGATAGCAATAGCCCGAACAACATTCTCCAAAATGTATAGAGTGTTAACATCAAGTAAGATATTAATACAAACAAGGAAGCGTATTCTTCAGTGTTATGTGTGGTCTACTCTAATGTATGGGGCTGAGACATGGACAATCTCTAAGAAAATGTACAAACGTTTAGCAGCATTTGAGATATGGACTTATCGAAGGATGATGAAAATATCATGGACAAAGAAGATCACCAACAAAAGAAGTTCTCAGAAAAATTAAAAATAAGAAAAGCTTGTTTGCCACTATACAGACAAAGAAACTTATTTATTTTGGCCACATCATTCGTCAGAGTACAATATACCATACATTGTTGGAAGGAAAGGTGAATGGCAGCAGAGGGAGAGAGAGACCAAGAACATCATGTTTTACAAATATTTCACAGTGGACAGGCTTAAATTATTCACAGTCTATCAGAACAGCACACCATCGGGACAAGTGGAGAACCATTGCATCCAACCCTCGACTAGAGGACGGAACTATTGATTGATTGGTGCGGAACAACAAGGATCCCCATACCCGCACTAGCTATGGCCCTGCATCCCCATCCCCGCACTAGCTACGGCCCTGAACCCCCATCCCTGCACTAGCTACGGCCCTCAATCCCCATCCCCCGCACTAGCTATGGCCCTGAACCCCCATCCCCCGCACTACGTACGCCCCTGCATCCCCATCCCCGCACTAGCTAGGGCCCTTTCCCATCCCCCGCACTAGCTACGACCCTTCAACCCCCCATCCCCACACTAGCTACAGCCCTCAACCCCCATCCCCCGCACTAGCTACAGCCCTGAATTCCCAACCCACGCACTAGACTCGGCCCTGAACCCCCATCCCCCGCACTAGCTATGGCCCTGAAATCCTAACCCCCGCACAATCCAATTCCCCGCACTAGCTACGGCCCTGAAACCCAGTCCCCGCCCTAGCTACGGCCCTGAGGGATCGGTAGGAATGTGGACTGGGTGTGATCATCGCACGACACACGGCGGTGCCTGCAGGTGGGTGTGAGGGTCTATACCTTGTCGCTTACCTGTACGCATGCGCATGGGTTGGCGCATGCGTCGCGCGGCTGCGCACTCTCTATGACGCCTGTGGACACCAGCTGGGCACTCAGCACCTGTTGGGCACACATGACATGGTCTGTTGAACACACATGACACAGGCTGTGGAACACACATGACACAGGCTGTTGGGCACACATGAAAACACCATTGATGATAGCATGCATGGGTGACTACGCACATAGATGTGTGGTTTGGGTAGGGGTCGGAGGGGGTGTGATGTAAATAGTAAATATTGCGCCTAGAGCATGATTCGAACCCACACCTCTTGCATTCCAGGCCCATGTGCTAAGCATTACACCACCCAGGCTCCCTGATGCCATCACCCTATCCACGCCCACCTCTCTATGTGGTTAATTGCGTGAGAGGTCAGTGCAGACTACTGCACTCGACCCCTTTGTTTGTTGTTGTTTTACGTCCTAGCAACATCTAAGGTCATATCAGGATGGGTACCGACTTGTGACATTGCGCACTCATGGTGACATTATAGTGCTGCTCCACTGGGGGACCAGGCTGCCAGCACCATGACTGGATATCCCACTCAGTCGCATTATCGTGGCACATTAGCCAACCAGTGCTTGTCCTATCCTAATAATGCCAAGCGCCTGGCTAGGAAGTGACAAGTATAAATTTTTAAGTCATCGATTTGACTTGACCAGGGTTCAACAACCCGTGGATTCGAATCCCATGATCTACCAAAATGGGAGACGGATGCTTAACTCATTCGGCCATCCCGTCTGGTGGAGAGAAAGAGAGAGAAAGAGAGAGAAAGAGGGAGAGAAAGAGAGAGAAAGAGGGAGAGAAAGAGGGAGAGAAAGAGAGAGAGAGAGTTAGACAAAGTGTAACCTGTTACAGAAAAACTCCAGTGACATGGTTGCTATGACAACTTGTTGAAGAATCAGCCTCGTTCTGGACTCAAACATAAATCTATGCATTTCAAATTCAGTAGTCCGATTGTTTTGAAGAGCTTTTGGCATCGTTTCTTTGGTAAATATATTAGGCTGATAAATATTGTCCACTTTACTTTAATTTGAAGTAACATATTGTATATACCTTTTGGCAAAGACCCTATGACACTAAGACGGCTCACTCAGCCTTTACTATGTAATCAAAATGATCAAACCCACCACTTGGTGCGCTGGCTGTTCTCTTGGTTAAACAGGTGCTATATTATATGTATAAATGTATATATGAATGTGAACGATGTGTGATGATGGCGATGATGATGATGATGATGATGGGTACTTGTTAATAGCAATTTCATATTGATGTGTATTCATACTTACCTATATCACATATAATATAATCGTATGTGTTTACATGTGAAACACCAACCAGCAGCCGGGCTGATCAAACCCACCACAAGGTGGCACTGCGAAATTTACATTACCATGGGAGAGGTAGGGAGTGAGCTGTCTTAGTGGTATAGGGTCTTTGCTTTTGGGTAAATAACCTTGAATTGAAAAATGACTGGAAGACCAGTGCTTCGGCACTGACAAAAGACTTATTCAGCAGAATAAACATATCTACAAAAAAAAAAGAGAAAAAAAGATGCAAATATTTGAAGTGAAAACAGATTAATGTTGGTATTCACGTTGAAGCTTGGTTGTTGGTTGTTGGAGTTTTACGTCGTGGCAACATCTAAGGTCATATCAGGAGTAGTTGAAACTTCAGCGGTGACAGTTTCTATTAATGTGCCTTAGTGTTCTCTTCTATGCAGCCATATATATTTAATGAGTGCACCAGTATCTAAGTTGGATGTGTAGAATCAAATCTAGGTAAATATTTGTATTTCTTTAATGTGATGCTTTCATTGTCGTATGCAAAGAGGAGTGAAACCAGATGCCATAATAATATATATATATATATGAAACTGTCGCAAACGGTGCTTAGCAATATGGGACAAAACTGTGTCCATTGTAATGATCAACATACTATCTGCTTATGCATTTGCTCAGGATAAACTGATTTATGGTGTTTCATAATCTCAATAGAATACATATTGATTTGAAACAAATGTCCTTGTGTTTTCAGTGTAACCGTTTCTGTGCCGTTTTGTGTCAATCATTACAGTGGACAAAAAAAAAAGTTATCACCTTTTGAGACAGGCTCATATAATATATGTTGGACTGACTGGAAGAGGGGCCGACTGAAGGGGGGAGGGCGAGTCCATTGTTCCGGGGGAGTGACGGCTCCCCCTACCGAATCAGCCACAATTTTGTGAATTATGCGTCAATAGGGATTGCCGACCGAGATAACGCTAGGTCTGTACTCTTTGTGTATTATCAGTCCATATCAGCTCACTCGGAATCATTGTTCTTTATTTATGTACACTACACTAACCAAAATTGTGCTATATATTGTCCCACATATCTAAGATGGCATAATTAAACTTACTTTGATCAAATGTACCGTAAGAATCGGGAGAAAGGGATTTGTTTATTGTTGACTGTTTCCCCTTTTCCGCTGAATGATCTCTGATAGGGATCATGTTGAGATGCGGAGTAGTTTGGTCCCTTGGTCTCCTCCACTTACAGGGTTCCTGTTAGCATGGTCCCCTGGCCTTATCGATAGTACACAAAGAGTACGGACTGATAGTACACGAGCGCCACCGGCCGGTGTCGTGGTTTATAACCCCGGCGTGATCGCATCCCCTGCCATGGCTTCTGCGCATGCACGGATTTTAAGCGCGTCGTCTGCGCATGCGTCAAATTCTCCCCAGTGTCAATGGCCGTGAGCAATCTTCATACAGAAAAAGTGAAATATCTCTAAAACTACACCACTTAGAAACAAACTGCTTGGTACACATATAGAAAACATATTCAACGAATAGATTATATTAAATTTATACGGTTAGGGTTGTGCATTTCTATTAATTTTTAATAGTGGCAGTGGCAGTGTGTATTCGTTCTGCAGCCGAGCTGCGCGCACATACACAATGTTTACAAACTCTGCGCATGCGCAGAAGCCACGGCAGGGGATGCGATCACGCCGGGGTTATAAACCACGACACCGGCAATCCCTATTAGGCTATGTGAGTAACTAACGGTAACACTAACAGAAGCTGCCTGCTTTGTTTACATCCAGCATGCAGACGTCTCCCACCGCCATGTTGGCGCTGCACGTCGTCGTGATGTCACTTCCGGTGATTGTGGTTCCGGTGTCGTACCGGGCGGTGACGGTGGAGACTTCGCTGGGCACGTTGACTGGTTACAGAGGCCACTATGATTTCCAGCTTGGAACAGGTGAAGAAGGCAGCGTTTAGTTTGATACTTGAAACTTGTGCCGAACCCGCCCACTATCGATTTAGGCCTAGGGGTGGCCCTAGGCTTGTATGCACCCTGAATAAGCTGAGTATTGGCGCCCCCGCTACAAGTTTAATTGTTTGCAATCTATGATCAAGCTCAATGTGGTCGTCTATGAATGCTGATAAATTAGCATACTGTATTTTAGGGGGGGGGTATATTAGTTGACTAAGCAGGAAATTTCAATCGCGGACAATTGGTCCTCCTCATTTCACTGTTCCTTACACTATCCTATTAATGCCGAGCACCCAGCTAGGATGTGACAAGTATACATTTTATAAGTCATTGGTTTGACTCGACCGGGAACCGAACTCCCGGTCTCCCGCATGCTCTAATGATTCGGCCACCGCTCCCGGTTCATCGTACATACGAAAAGAGAAAGTGAATTAAAAACTTGAAACTTATACCAAACCCGCCAACTATCGATTTAGACACAGGAACGGGCCCTAGGCTTACAGGCACCCTGGGAAAGCTGAACTTTGGCACCCGTTACAAGCTTAATTTTGATCAATCTATAAATCAAACTCAATGTGGTCGGCTATGAATGCTGATAGATTAGCATGCTGTATTCATGGTATATACGGGGAAAAAAGAAAGTGAATTAAAACTTTAATGAGAATAAGCTAAAAGCAATTCAATTATATTTGGCGCCCCCTAGCATGTGGCGCCCCCTAGCATGTGGCGCCCCCTAGCATGTGGCGCCCAGGGCGTCTTCCTGGGTTGCCAGTACCTTCGGCCTGCCCTGCTTAGGCCAATCGCCGAGTCTAATGACAGATCATCGTGCACAACAAGGTGGATTGTTTTCAACCATCTGAAGTTTACCTACTCCCTGACTAAGTATCCAAAGACGCATCCCTCACAACAGAATATTCTTTTTTTTTCAAGCCAGTTTATGTATTTTCATGCAATGATATATTTTGTCCAGACATGAGGTATGCTTTCTTGCAATAACTTAAGGTTGCATAATCCGATGGTTTTGAGTTTCTGACATATTTATTTATATATATATATATATATATATATATATATACACTCAGTCTATAAACACCACAAAGAAAAGCCACATCAAGTGGCAACCAGACGGAATGGCCGAATGAGTTAGAGCGTCCATCTCCCGTGTTGGTAGATCATGGGTTCGAATCCTGGTCGAGTCAAACCAATGACTTAAAAATGTATACTTGTCGCTTCCTAGCCAGGTGCTCGGCATTATTAGGATAGGGCGAGGAGCAGTGGAATGAGGAAGACCAATCATCTGCGATTTAAATTTCCTCCGCTTAAACAACTAATATACGCAAAACAAAACAAAAGTGCATCGAGTGTCAATGTCCACTGATACCCAAACACTGATACCCAAACACATATACCCAAACACATCTACTTGAGTGTGGAATTTCATGGCATTATACCAACACTGATTTAATGAAAATAGCATGTGAGACCACTTTACCAAATGTAAAGGCCCTGTCACACAATGACGTAACGACGTTAGCGTAGGGAGAACGTGAAAAACGTTGAACTTCTCGGTGTAGTATGCAAATTTGGGCACAAGTTGAACATGGATGCAGCGTAGTTGACGAGATCATACAGTCGGTAAAGCGTAGTGATAGCATCATTCAACGAGAGCGGACAACATCATTACGGTCACGGAACGTTATGTACATTATTCCATCGCCAGAAGAACCGTTACGTGACGTTACATATGTCATGACACGGTGGCAAAATGCTGAACGTATGTTGGAAGTACGTTCGGCATATGTTCTACTGACGTTCTCCTGATGTTCTTCTGACGTTCCCATTACGCCACGTGGACGTTTCCACCGGCGTTAATGTGGGTCGACGTAGTCGAACGTAGTGAGCAGCGTTTGACTATCATCCGTTTAACATCATTAACATTCGCCGAACGTGTACAGAACGTACGGTTAACTTAAACCCTTACGTTCGAGTTACGTCGAAAGTTTTGAACAGGTTCAAAACCTTGAAGCGCGCCGACGTAACACGACGTAACGTGACGTAGCTCGACATCAGTCTAACATCATTCTGACATCATCATAACGTAACCCAACGTACGTCAACGTAATGATGAAACGTGACCACGTCAGGCTCACGTTGGCTCGTTACGTCGTAGTGTGACAGGGGTATAAAGTACAAAACATGTCAACAGATCCTAAGAACTGGACTGTAACGCTTTATGTAAAGTTGCATAGTCCAATACTTTTGTGTTTCTGTCATTTTCTGAGATAAATATAATAGGTTGATCGCTATAATCGACCTCACTCTAACTTGAATTAACTTTTATTTTAAATGGCTCCCGTTTGAGATATTTGAAGCGCCAACATGCAATATTAAATTTGTTAAGCACACCAAAACTCTGACACCATAGCCGTCTGCAGTAACAGGTTCTATTAAATTGACTCCGCATGACCCTTCTATGGGGCGACAAATGTTTAATAAGTGCACCAGTATCTAAGTTACATATGTAAAATTAAATCTAGATAATTGTTTTCATTTTGAAAATATGATGCGTTCATCGGACTATGCAACTTTAAGCTAAGTTTCGCGAGTTAAATGTTGCTGTCATTTGACACAAAGTAGGACTACTTCAAAATTGCATCTGCGATCATCTTTGCGGTCATTTAACACAGCTATGAACATTTCAGATTTATGTATACATGTCATTGTACATATACGAATGTGATTAACCAAAGACCCTATTATACTAAGACGGCTCACTCCCTATCTCTCCCATGGTAATGTAAATTTTGCAGTGCCACCTTGTGGTGGGTTTGATCAGCCCGGCTGCTGGTTGGTGTTTCACATGTAAACACATACAATTATATTATAGATGAGATAGGTAAGTATGAATACACATCAATATGAAATTGCTATGAACAAATACACATCATCATCAGCATCATCATCAGCATCGCCATCATCACACATCTTTCACATTATATATACATTTATACATATAATATAGCACCTGTTTAACCAAGAGAACCGCCAGCGCACCAGGTGGTGGGTTTGATCCTTTTGATTACACAGTACAGGCAGAGTGAGCCGTCTTAGTATTATAGGGTCTTTGGATTAACAAAACAAACAGATTATGTACAAGTACATTGTCTCCGTGAATATGACCCTTACTTCCGACATTACATTCAAGTTGCATAGTCCGATGGTTTTCAGTTTTTGTCCTTTTCTGAGATGAAATATATTAACTTGATTGTTTTTTTTTGTTTTTTTTGTTTTGTTTTTTTATGGGATGTTTATGCTGTCCATAGCATATCAGCTCGGATGATCGAGCTTGTTTTCAATGCTGGGCAGTTATCGGTCTGCGTCTCTTAAGATTATGGTTTGTGGTTAGTGATCTATGTTAGTTTTTTTGGATTTTCTGTTATAAGCTATTGTACATTATTTTGAAGTAACTTTGATTTAAATTGATTAACTTTGGAGATATTTGGAGGGTGGACTTACGTACAAAACTAATTTTGGCATGCACACCAAAACTCTGATCACATAGGCTTCAGTGAGAACAGGTTCTATTACATTTATTTAGCATCTTCTTCTATGTAACAACAAATGCTTAATAACTGCATTAGTCTTTGTAGCTTCAAATCTAAGTGTGTTGATTTTTTAAAGTTTTTGTTTTTATCGGATTGTGTAACTTTAAACCATCTTCAATTAGTGAAACCATGCGCGATGGCCGAATCGGTAGAGCGCAGGCCTCCCGTGCGGGAGATTGGGAGTTCTGTTCCCGGTCGAGTCAAACCAATGACTTACAAAATTTATACTTGTCACTTCCTAGCTTGGCGCTCGCCATTAATAGGATAGGGCAAGGTCTGGTTTGCTAAGTGTAGCGATAGCATGATTGAGTGGGATATCAGGTCATGGTGCTGGCAGCCTGATTTCCCAGTGGGGCAGTACTATTCTTATAAAGTCGCCATGAGTGTGCATTGTCACAAGTCGGTACCCGTCCTGATATGACCTGAGATGTTGCCAGGATCAGGGTTGCCAACCCTTACAGTTTCACCATAAAGTGTACAATATGTTATGTCCCCATCATCACCATATGCTCATCTTCCGGTTTTTCATTTTCCAATGTTGGCAAGCCTGCAATACCATTAATATAGTAATATTATATCAATCTTACGGATTATTGGGTCCAAATGCAACACAGAGCAGCTAAAAAAAAAATTTATATTCTGGGAGAATACCCCCAGATCCCCCAACATAACATCCCTTAAGATCTTCCGGTGTTTCATTTTCCAATGTTGGCAACCCTGCACGACGCAATACTCCAACAACCAACCAATCAATCAGTGAATGATGGAGCGGGACATAGCTCAGTCGGTAGAGTGTCCACCGGTGAAGGTGTGGGTCATCTGATCGATCCTGCTCAGTGGACCCATTTGCAGTTTGGGCTATTTTCCGTTCCAACCAGTGGTCCACAACTGGTTCATCAAAGGCTGTGGTATGTGCTGTCCTGTCTGTGGGAAAGTCAATATAAAAGACCCCTTGCTACTTATCGGAAAGTTTAGTCTATGTGGTGATAACAGGTTTCCTCCAAGGAAATATGTCAGAATGACCATATGTTTGATGTCCAGTAGCCGATGATAAAAATCAATGCGCTCTAGAGGCGTCGTTAAATAAATCAAGCTTTTCAATCAGTGAATCAGTGTGTACACTGTGTCCTTGTACACACACTTAACTGCGTTTCTGTTGACCCAGATAATGTGACGGACGAAGTGGACCTGTACCTCGGCGTCCCGTACGCGGCGCCACCTGTTGGCCACCTCAGGTTCCAGGTTCGTTTGTATCCCTTTTTGTTGGTAATTCACCCCGAGACAGGAAGTGGTATAAAGTCGCCTTTTATTCATCAAGAAAGATACAGTGAATTAACAGAAGCGGGGGGGGGAGAGAACTCGGGTCCTCTCAACCTTACGAATCATAAACTTTAGTGAATGAAACACATTTTGTATTTGAGCGATGGGTGGCAGACAAATTTGGACTTTCGGTTTAAAGTTGCATAGTCCGATGGTTTTGAATTGATGTATTTTTACTGAGATAAATATCTTAGATCGATCACTAGTATCTACTTTACATTAGTTCAAAGTCACTTTTATTTTAAATGGTAAACTTTTGAGATATTTTGAGTGCAAACATGGAAAATTAGTTTTGGCAAGCTTGCCAAAACTCTGACACCATAGACTTCTGCAGTAACAGGTTCTGTTAAATTGACTCAGTATTGCCTTCTACGCAGAAACAAATGCTTAATAAGTGCATCAGTATCTAAGTTAGATATGTAAAATCAAATCTAGATCATTGGTTTGGTTTTGAAAATTTGATATTTCATCGGACTATGCAGCTTTAACTTCACGGGTTCAGATCCAAGCGGTAAGTGAACGAAGGAGCAGTGAATGGGCTCTGAAATCACCACTGGGACGGCCCACCCCGCTACGTGGCAGCAATAGAGAAAGCCTTTAATTACGGAGGTGGCCTGATAGGCGGTTCCAATTAAATCTGCTAGGTGGTGACAGAAGCAGACAGGTACAACGTCAGTGAGAGCAACAGGAACCGATAGGTGGCGGCACCAGTTGGCCACTGAGGGTGGCGTGTGCCTACCACTTCCTCGTCCCGATGTGAATTACTCATGTTAGCCTAACATGAGGTTGATGAAAATTGAACCCACGCTTTTTGCTCTTCCAGGATTGCATGCTAACCATTATGATACTTATGCTCCCTGATGCAATCACCCTATTCATACCTTCTTGTCTGAGAGATGTTGCCAGGACGTAAAACTCCAACAACCAACCAACCATCACTGATTCTAGTAACAGCTCTAACTGATCATGATAACTCGTCTAAGGCCGTTCTTTCTCGCCCTTTCTCGCCCTTTATCGCCCCGTCCTTTCCATGATCACTCCCTGTCCGTCTTTCTCTCCCGCCCCTCCCCTCCCCTTCCACATCTATTCCTCGCCCCTTCCCCTCCGCTCCCCACCCCTTCCCCGCCCTTCTCTTCTCTCCCCACCCATCCCCTCCCCCACCCCACCCTTTCCCTTTCCCCTCCTCTCCCCACCCCTCCCCCTCCCTACCCCACCCTTTCCCATCCTCTCCCCACCCTCCCCACCCTCCCCCTCCCCACCCCACCCTTTCCCCTCCTCTCCCCACACCCCTCCCCCTCCCCACTCCACCCTTTCCCATCCTCTCCCCACCCCTCCCCTTCCCCCACCCCACCCCTTCCCCCCCCCTCCCACCCCCCCTCCCCCCCCCCCTCCCCCCCCCCTCCCCACCCCCCACCCCTCCCCCCCCCCTCCCCCCCCCCCCCCACCCCTCCCCCCCCCCCCCCTCCCCTCCCCCCCCCCCCTCCCCCCCCCCACCCCTCCCCCTCCCTCCCCCACCCCCCCCTCCCCACCCCCCCCTCCCCCCTCCCCCCCCCCTCACCCTCCCCCCCCACCCTCCCCCCCTCCCCCCCCCCTCCCCCCCCCCACCCCCTCCCCCCCCCCCCCCCCTCCCCACCCCCCCCCTCCCTCCCCCCCCTCCCCCCCTCCCCCCCCCCCCCTCCCCCTCCCCCCCTCCCTCCCCCCCCTCCCCCCCCTCCCCCCCCCACCCCCCCCCCCCTCCCCTCCCCCCCCCCCTCCCCCCCCCCCTCCCCTCCCCCCCCCCCCCTCCCCCCCCCCCCCCTCCCCCCTCCTCTCCCCCCCCTCCCCCCCCCACCCCCCCTCCCCCTCCTCTCCCCACCCCTCCCCTCCCCACCCCCCCTTCCCCCACTCCCCCACCCCCCCCACCCCACCCTTTCCCATCCTCTCCCCACCCCTCCCCCTCCCCACCCCACCCTTTCCCATCCTCTCCCCACCCCTCCCCCTCCCCCACCCCACCCTTTCCCATCCTCTCCCCACCCCTCCCCCTCCCCCACCCCACCCTTTCCCATCCTCTCCCCACCCCTCCCCCTCCCCACCCAACCCTTTCCCATCCTCTCCCCACCCCTCCCCCTCCCCACCCCACCCTTTCCCCTCCTCTCCCACCCCTCCCCTCCCCCACCCCACCCTTTCCCCTCCTCTCCCCACCCCTCCCCCTTCCCCACCCCACCATTTCCCCTCCTCTCCCCACCCCCTCCCCCCTCACCACCCCGCCCCTTCCCCTCCTCTCCCCACACCACCCCACCCCTTCCCTTCCCCACCCCTTCCCCTGTCTGACTCCCCCCCCTCCCCCCCACCCCTCCAGCCGCCGCGCCCGTCCGCCAGGTGGCGCGGGGTGCGGAACGCCAGCTCCCCGGGCTGGGTGTGTCCGCAGGTGGACGTCTACCATCCGGGCACCCACGACCGCTTCCAGAACGAGGACTGCCTCTTCCTCGACATCTACACACCCGTCCAGGTAAGTCCCCCACCCCAGGGCAGTAGCTAGGGGGGGTTGTTAAGCGGGGATTCCCCCTACACCCCAACAAAAAACATACAAAAAAACAACAACAAAAACAACAAAAACAACAACTGTTGTAACCACCGTGAAATGGCTGAAAATGCTATTTCGGAGCCTCTAGATTTAAACAGATTCCTGGCGCTCGGCAGTAATAGGATAGGACACGGACTGGCTAGCACACTATCAGGATAATGTAACAGTGCGGGATATTAGGTCATGGTGCCTGCGGCCTGGTCTTCCAGCGGGGCAGCACGATAACGCTGTCATGAGTGTGCACAGTAACAAGTCGCTACCCATCTTTATATGGCCTTTATAGTGTTGTCCCCACTGGGAGACCAGGCCGCCGACACCACGACCCGATATCCCACTCTGTCACATTATCCTTATGCTGAGCTAACCAGTCCTTGTCTTATCCTAGTAATGCCAAGGGACAGGCTAGATGGCGCCTTGCCCCACCTTATCCTACAGTATACAGTATAAACCCGTTAAACCAAACTTGAAGGGACCCTAGAAATTTGTTTGGATTAACCGATCATTGGTTTAACTGAGCTTTGGCTTCGACTTTGACTTGGCTTTGGCAAAAACACGGGTGCATTATAAATGTACTATACAATGTATGTGCACACTTTGATTATTGTTTTTTATGTATATGCAGTATAACCCCATTAAACCAAGTTTGGTTAAACCAAATGATCGGTTAATCCAAACTCTTTTTGGCGGCCTGGCAAAATACTACCATTTATCATATAAAAAAGTTGGTGGGGTCTCAGATGACCTTATAACCACATGAAAGTTTGGTTTAACCATACCTGAAGTGGCCTGGGGTCCGACAATTTTGTTTGGATTTACCGATAATTTGGTTTAACCAATATTTTTATGTGATAAATGGTAGTATTTTGCCAGGCCGCTGAAAAAAGTTTGGATTAACCAATCGTTTGGTTTAACCAAGCTTGGTTTAATGGGGTTATACTGTAGTACGTCCTGATAGTGATACACATTGTCTGAGAGGGGAATGAAAGTGTCATTTGGCGGAGAAGGAGCCTGACCTGCTGGCACGTTCCCGCCAACCTTTATCTGGTTCAGACCAGACGGGGTGGCCGAATGAGTTAAGCCTCCATCTCCTGTTTTGGGAGATCGGGAGATCCGATCCCATGGTTTTGTGGGTTCGAACCCTGGTCGAGTCAAAATAATGACTTAAGAATTTATACTAGTCACTTCCTAGCATGTCGCTCGGCATTAATAGGATAGTGCAAAGACAGGGTGATTCAGTGTGAGGATAATGTGACTGAGTGGGATATTGGGCCATGGGCCATGCTGGTCAGCTGGTCTCCCAGTGGGGAAGCACTACAATTTATAAAGTCGCCATGAGTGTGCACTGTCACAAGTCGGTACCTGCCCTGATATGACCGTAGATGTTTGCAGGATGTAAAACTCCAACAACCAACCAATCAAATGAATCTGGTGCCAATGAATGGCGCAACAGTCTGTATTTGCAGCTGAGGCGATTGGTAATTGAAGCGCCTTCTCATTAAACTGTGTGGTCTTTGATCCACGTGTTGACGCGACCATCCCCCAGGCAAAGGAAAGTGAAGTCTGATCTTTCTCAAAGTTGGTTGGGTGGTCGTTGGAGTTTTATGTCCTGGCAACATATAAGGTCATATCAGGACAGGTACCGACTTGTGACAGTGCATACACATGGCGACTTTATAAATTACAGTGCTTCCCCGCTGGGAGACCGGGCCGCCAGCACCATCATGACCCGATATCCCACTCAGTCATATTATCCTGACGCTGAGCCAACCAGTCCTTGCCTTATCCTAATAATGCCTAGTGCCAGGCTAGGAAGCGACAAGTATCAATTTGATACGTCATTGGTTTGACTCGACCGGGAACCAAACTCCCGATTTCCCACACAAGAGACCTGCGCTCTACCGATTCGGTCACCACGTCTGATGACCTTTCACAGAGAAGGGTCTGATAGTGTTGCCTGTGATTTTTGTAGGAGGCTCCTTAATGAGGGGTGCAGCTCGAGTGACAACAGGAGGCCTCTTGACACCAAGACCCAATTGCCACCTTGCCTCCTTGCCACCTTGCCACCTTGCCACCTTGTCACCTTGACACCTTGACACCTTGTCACCTTGTCACCTTGCCACCTTGACACCTTGCCTCCTTGCCGCCTTGCCACCTTGCGGCCTTGCCACTTTGTCACTCTAGGAACATTCTTAAAGTTGCATAGTCCGATGGTTTTGAGTTTCTGTAATTTTTCTGAGATAAATAAATATATTGAATTGATTGTTATAATCTATTTTCTTTTAGTTTGAAGTAACTTTTATTTTAAATGGCTAAGTTCGGAGATATTTGAAGTGTGAACATGTCAAATTAGTTTTGGCAAGCACACCAAAGCTCTGACACCATAGGCTTCAGCAGTAACATGTTCTATTAAATTGCCTCAATATTCCCGTCTATTCGGCAACAAATGCTTAGTAAGTGCATCAGTATCTAAACTAAATATGTCGAATTAAATCCAGATAATTGTTTTCGTTTCGACAATTTGATGCTTCATCGGACTATACAACCTTAGATTGCAAATTCTTGTGGATATATCCATAACCCAGCTTCACCATAACCCAAGACCACCACTCAGTCACATTATCCTGATGCTGAGCTAACCACTCCTTGCCTTATCCTAGTAATGCCGAGCGCCAGACTAGGTAGAATTAAATCTAGATGATTGGCAAGTGTCAAATTTGTATGTTATTGGTTTGACCTGGCTGGGTTTCGAACTCCCACCCTTCCGCACGGGGCCTAGGGGGGGCCCGTATGCATGGACAAAGTTTTATCGCCCCCGGTGTTAACGGCGGGTCCCGGGTTATCTAACGCTGGTGTTCCAGATGGGTCACGGGGCATGTATGGGTACAAAGTGCGGCGGCGTTAGTTGACGATGTTTTGTTGATGTTCGACAGTATGGATAGCGACGTCGATGCGGCAGCACCGTTAATATCGGTTTGAATTTAGGGTTAAATTGATAAAATTTCACTTAGTGCGTATGTAATTCTGTTAAATATGATCGCATTGAATAGATTTTGGCGTAATATATTGCCACCGATGCGGTGGCGGCGGTGGCAATGTTTTGTTGATGTGCGACACTATGGATAGCGATGTCGATGCGGCGGCGATTTGTTTTGTGTACATTCGTCGATTTGACAATATTAATATCGCAGCCGTTGTAGCGGCGGCATTACTTTCGGTTCGTTTTTGCGGTTAATTTGCTAAAATATCACTTTTACAGTATGTAATTCTGTTAAATATGATCGCATTGAATAGATTTGGGGCTAATAGGTCCCTAACCCCGACGGTAAACTTGATATGAGTTGGGGTTAGAGTAGACGCCTTTAAACTCACGGCGTTTCCCTAAAGCGGCCACATGCATACCGACTTTTCACCGCTAACCCGGAGATCTCCGCTAACCAAAGGTTTGGACCGCTAACACTGCTTCATGCATATGGCCCCAGGGCTCTACTGATTCGGCCACCGCGTCCAGTCCTTGTGGATGACGATGTCGCAGGATACGTGAGCGAAATCGTTGAAAGTCATCTGTCATGGCTACAAACGAACAGGACAACCAGATGCGGTAGCCCAATCGGTAGAGCGCAAGTTTCCCGTGCGGAAGGTTGGCGGGTTCGAATCTCATAGAGTCAAACTAATGACGTACACAATTTTAACTTGCCTCTACCTAGCCCGGTACTCAGTATTACTAGGATAGCGCACAAACTGGTTAGCTAAGTACCAGGATAATGCGACTGAGTCGGATATCGGGTCATGATTCCGGCGGCCTGGTTTCCCAGTGGAACAGCACTATAAAGCACTGTCACAAGTCGGTACCCATGCTGATATGGCCATAGAGCACAATGATTTTTTTTATCATATCATCGGCTATTGGACGTCAAATATATGGCATATTTGTTTGGTGGAAAACAGCTGCTGCCACATAGGATTCTACTCTTTCCGATAAGCAGCAAGGGGTCTTTTATATGCACTTTCCCACAGACAGGACAACCCGTACCACAACCTTTGATGAACCAGTTGTGGACCACTGGTTGCAACGGAAAATAGCCCAAACTGCAAATGGGGGTCCTCTGAGAATGATCGATTGGATGACCCACACCTTCACAAATGGACACTCCCCACCTTGGCAACAGAGGATGGCGATTACAATGAATTCATTGAGACTTATGGTTCTGCATACCTTTTGTACCAACAGTAAAGCGTTTAAGTGACCATTTTCATTCTGCAGAGATTGATTGATTGATTGATGGTTGCTTTACGCCGTATCGGCAGCATAGGCCATATTCACGGCGAGAAATGTTTGTTTTTTGTTCAAACCATCGCTTTTACATGTAGAAGCAGACAATCAATTATGTGCCAATAGACACTCGTTAAATTAGAAAGTTCACAATCATATATATTTGTGGTCAAGGGAAACAAATTCCCATAGAAAAAGAAAAGTTTTATTAATAATTGATAGAATCTATTTAGTAAACTATATGAGGTGGTACAGTCCAGCTACCCTCAAAAAGGCTAAAATGTTTTCCTGTTTTACCTTAGTAAAAAGGTCATGCATACTGTCTGCAGTGAAGAACTGTTGGTGCAGGGCCAAAAAATCAACGCAACTTAGTAAAATGTGTTTGAGTGTCAGCGGGGACTGACACCCAATACATTCAGGGGGAGGTACCCCCTTGAGCAGAAAAGCATGTGTAAGCCACGAGTGGCCAATACGGCAGCAGCTAAGGACCACTTGGTCCTGCCGACCTCCCACATGAGTCTGTGGTGGTTTTCCCACATATGGTCCAATTTCTTTAAGTTTATTAATGTTTTCATCCCACTCATGTTGCCATTTGGATTTTATGTGGGTGGCTATTAGTGGTTTCAGATCAGAGTGAGGGATCAGACACGGTTCAAGATCACAGTTCAGGGCCTTCTTCGCAGCCCGATCAGCTCGTTCGTTTCCTTGTATGCCGGCATGGCCAGGCACCCAGCGCAGGTGGATGTCATACCCATCCGTTGCCAGTTGGTTCATTTTATAAATGACTCAATCTGCAGACTCATTCTGCAGAGTGTAGTTGACCTACTTAATCAGGCCCTAGATTCCTGATGTAGTTGTGGTGGTATCTCCTTCCTCTGATGACCAGACGGGATGGCCAAATGAGTTGGAGCGTCCGTCTCCCGTGCTGGTAGACCATGGGGTCGTGGGTTCGAACCCTGGTTGAGTCAAACCAATGACTTAAAAATTTATACTTGTCGCTTCCTAGCCAGGCGCTCGGCATTATTGGGACAGGGCAAGGACTGGTTGGCTCAGTGTCAGGATAATGTGACTGAGTGGGATACCAGGTCATGGTGCTGGCAGCCTGGTTTCCCAGGGGGACAGCACTATAAAGTCACCATGAGTGCGCACTGTCACAAGTCGGTACCCATCCTGATATGACCTTAGATGTTGCTATGATGCTGCACAAACTGTATGCTGCATAGCGTTGAACCATTCCTACATTTGTGTGTTGTTGTTTTTCGTCCTAGCAACATCTAAGGTCATATCAGGACAGGTACAGACTTGTGACAGTGAGCACTCATGACGACTTTATAGCGCTACCCCACTGAGAAATCAGGCCACCAGCACGATGACCCAATATCCCACTTAGTCACATTATTCTGACATTGAGTTAACCAGTCCTTGCCCTATTCGTATTAATGCTGAGCACCTGGCTAGAAGCGACAAGCGACATTTTTAAGTCATTGGTTTGACTCGACCAGGCTTTGAACCCACAAACTCGTGGGTTCGGATTGCCAGATCTCCCATAGCAGGAGACGGAAGCTCAACTCATTAGACCATCCTGTCTGGTCACCATTACTATGTTTATATACTCTAAGGGCTCTACCTGGATATTTGCAATAGTAAGCGTCAGACTTGCAATTGCAGGGAGGGGGCCGAGTGTAGGGAGGTGCACTAACCTCTGCAGGTGAAATGCCACATTCACGTGAATTTCTCTGTGGCGGAGTGGTTAGAGTGTCTGACTTTTTTCTAGGTCAGACTCCTAATCTGAGAGTCAGCGGTTCGATTCCCCATGCCCCCAGCTCTGCCAATTTGGATTTCCACCGCTGTGTATAACTTACAGCGTCATCATAGGCCGGTTGCTCTCATACCATGTCTATGTGGTGTGGGAGGTTAAAAATCCCTTGGGTCGGTAAAAGTGTAGGCCCGGGCTTTCTATCGACCAGCAGTGGAATGAGGAAGACCAGTCGTCTATGACTGAAATTTTCCCTGCTTAAACAACTAATGGACCAACTCAAGATGGATTGATTGCATAAGGGAACCTAAATAGTCTAATGGTTAGAAAAGTAGCCCTGAAATGGCAGAAGTGAGGGTTCGAGGCCCACTCTAGGTGCAATGGTTCCCTTTTGCAGAAACACCTCTCGCAACATCATCCATCTATCATGAACACTACTTACCAGACGGGATGACTGAATGAGTTGAGTGCCCGTCTCCCGTTTCAAACCCTGGTCGAGTCAAACCAATGACTTAAAAATTTATACTTGTCGCTTCCTAGCCAGGCGCTCAACATTATTAGGTTCGGGCAAGGACTGGTTGGTTCAGTGTTAGGATAACGTGACTGAGTGGGATATCCGGTCATGGTGCTGGTGGTCTGATCTCCCAGTGGGGCAACACTATAAAGCCACCATGAGCGTGCACTAGAAGTCGGTACCCGTCCTAATATGACCTTAGATGTTGCTCAGACGTAAAACAACAACAAGCAGCACGATGAGTGGTCACTGTCACAAGTCGATACCGCATCCTGATATGACCTTAGATATTACCAGGACGTAAAACTCCAACACCCGACGAACCAACTCACCGATTCGGCCTCAGCGCGTCCCGTCCTGACAAATGGGAATAGCCCAGGAACCTAATTGGTCCTCCAGGCCCAACGTTCCCTGCGGACATAGCGCATTCAGGTACCAGCCATCGAGAGCCACTCTCACAGATTACAGTGCACCGGACGCAGCGTCCCGGGAGGCAAGCGCCCACTCCTGATTGGTTGTTACGGGCCACGTGACACGACACCTGTCGTTGACTGGTTCCAAAGACTGATCACGTGTCCGCCAGGTGAATATGGCATGGTTTGCTAACTATTCGACGGATTTCCCCCCCCCCCCTCATAATGGTCTAACTTGGTTTGCGGTTCGAAATATATGCTGCTGCAAATACTGTGTTAGTTTGAAGTAACTTTTATTTTAAATGACTAACTTAGGCGATATTTGAAGTGTACACGTGTTAGATTAATGTTGGCAAGTTTGTCAAAACTCTGATCCCAGATTCTTCAGCAGTAACAGGTTCTATTAAATTAACTCACAAAAGATAAGCAAAATTACAGGTGATGACATAGTGCAGTTGTTTTTAAGGAACTTTAAGATTTGTTTGCGTAAACAGGTGAAATCTACACATTCGAGCAGAATGTGTCTGAAGTGCCTGTCACACCTTACCAGATCGAGCACCGGACAATAAGAATTTTCTAGTCCAGTGGTGTTCGGTATCAAAATATACCGAAATGTGTTGAAATGTTGCGCTCTCGGGTCAAAGGCCGCTGGACGAAATGAACGCTAAATGGACAAGGAACGTACATTAACGAATAGCCACCGGATGATAACTGGATGATAACCGGACAACATCGAACGACACCGTATGTAACCGGACAAGCAACAGTGAACCGACGGGCGAAAACCGAATGTCAAACGGACAGAGCGAACATTAACCAGACACGTACCAGACTATCAATGGATGTGCCGAAAACATATAAAAAACTGACGGACTGAATTCCCTCAACACCACCAATGGATAATTCAGGAAGCAAACCGGAGATGTAATGGACGGATACTGGACATGAAATGGACAAAAGGGACTAAACGGACTTAAACCGGACACTAACCATACACGTCAGTCCGGCGGTGTCCAGTACAAGTTTTGTGCATGTTCAAAACTTGCCACCATACAAGCCAGACACCACCGGACAGAGAACGGAAATGCCGGATGCCTACCGTATATAAACCAGACATTGACGTATTTCACCAGACAGTGTCTGTTTTCTATCCGGTACCCCAATCCGGTAAGGTGTGACTGAGCCTTCAGCATTAGTGGGCACTGACACCCAATGCACTCAGAGAGTGGTTCTCCCTGGAGTAAAAAAACTAATTAGAGGTGGCGTTCTCTGTGGCGGAGTGGTTAGAGTGTCTGACTTTTTTCTAGGTCAGACTCCTAATCTGAGGGTCGGCGGTTCGATTCCCCGTGCCCCCAGCTCTGCCAATTTGGATTTCCACCACTGTGTATAACTTACAGCGTCATCAAAGGCCGGTTGCTCTCCTACCATGTCTAATCCCTTGGGTCAGTAAAAGTGTAGGCTCAGGCTTTCTATCGACCAGCAGTGGAATGAGGAAGACCAGTCGTCTATGACTGAAATTTCCCCTGCTTAAACAACTAATGGACCAAACAACAACAAAAAGTTTAATCTTTCATCTCTTGGTTGGTTAGTTGGTTGTTGGAGTTTTATGTCCTTGCAAGATATAATGTCATATCAGGACAGGTATTGAATTGTGACAGTGCACACTCATGAGAACTTTATAGTGCTGCCCCACTGGGAAATCAGGACCATGACCTGGTATCCCACTCAGTCACATTATCCTGAAACTGAGCTAACCAGTCCTTGCCCTATCCTAATAATGCCAAACACCAGACTAGGAAGCGACAAGTATCAATTTTATAAGTCATTGGTTTGAGTCGACCGGGAACTGAACTCCCGGTCTCCTGCACGGGAGGCCCTCGCTCTACCGATTCGGCCACCACGCCCAGTCATCTTTTGAAATACCTATATATATTACATACTTGTTGCCGCATATTAAGTACTTGTTGCCACATAGTAAGTACTTGTTGGCACATATTAAGTACTTGTTGCCACATACTAAGTATTTGTTGCCACATATTAAGTACTTGTTGCCACATATTAAGTATTTGTTGCCACATATTAAGTACTTGTTGCCACATATTAAGTACTTGTTGACACATATTACATACTTTTTGCCAAATATTATGTACTTGTTGCCACATGTTAAATCTGCATAGTCCGATGAAATATCAAATTTTCAAAACCAAACTAATTATCTAGATTTGATCTTACATATCTAACTTAGATACTGATGCACTTATTAAGCAATTTTGTCTGCGTAGAAGGCAATACTGAGTCAATTTAACAGAACCTCTATAGTGTCAGAGTTTTGGCAAGCTTGCCAAAACTAATTTTCCATGTTTGCACTCAAAATATCTCAAAAGTTTAGTATTTAAAATAAAAGTAACTTTGAACTAATGTAAAGTAGATACTAGTGATCGATCTAATATATTTATTTCAGAAAAAATACAGAAATTCAAAACCATCAGGCTATGCAATCTTAAGTACTTGTGGCTACATGTGAGGGAATACTAAGTCAAGTTAATAGAACATAATAATAATAATAAAACATTTATATAGCACCCGATCCAGCAAGCCGTTCTCAGGCACTTTACATAACAAACAAATATACAGGAAAATAAATTTCACCTAGTTAAAAGCAGATTTAAGCAAATGTGTCTTAAGAGCTTTTTTAAAAGCACCAACAGATATACAATCTGTGATATATCCTGGCAGAGCATTCCACAATCTTGGGGCAGCAATACTAAAAGCATGATCCCCAAAGCCTTTGAGTCTGCTCCGAGGAACTGCTAACTGGCTGGAAACTGTGGAGCGCAGTGTTCGAACATTTGTTATCTCTTGGAGCATATCTCTCATATATTCTGGAGCCTGATCATGCAAGGCACGATATACAAGAAGCAGCACCTTGAAATCAATTATCTTCTCCACAGGGAGCCAGTGTAATGATTTCAGCACAGGAGTGATGTGATCAAATTTCTTTGTACCCGTCAACAACCTGGCAGCCGCATTCTGCATACGTTGCAGTTTTGAGATACTTGACAGCGGCAGACCATACAAGAGAGCATTACAATAATCCAGGCGTGAACCAATGAAAGCATGAGTAACCTTCTCTAATGAGCCACGTGTCAGGGCATCCTTTATGGATCTGAGATGTCTCAGTTGCATAAATGATGCCCTACACACCGTCCTGATGTGATTAGACATATCAAGAGTATTGTCAAAGATCACACCAAGGTTACGGGCTGACTCACTAGCTTGAACACTAGCATCACCGATTCTGAGATGGGTTTCATGTTACATGTTACATGTTACATGTTACATGTTATATGCATACTGTGCAGTGGGTGTTTAGTTAGTAACAATCATCGCCATCGTCTCAATTTCTTTTTTGGATGTATTAATCATATATGTATGAGTATACCCTTCTTGTCATACATTTATAATTATCGCTGTCATTAGAATACCTGACGGGAAGCATTAATGACTGCCATGTCAGAAATGACACCTCTCATTAAATTCTCCCTGTCAGTGTCAGTGGCAGTGTCACCCCGTAACAATGCTTCCCAAGAAATATGACAGCAGAATAGTTGTACTCCGCAGTCCTCAATGTGTACATTAAAGCCCCGGTCACATACACGTTAGTGAACGTAGTTGAACGTAGATAGAATAACGTGAGTGAACCGTGCTGTCACTACATTGAAATACATTAAGGTATGGCAGGTTTTGGTTGATGACCCACCTAATGGTATGGATAAATACGTTATGGTACGGATCCCGGTACATTAAGAAGTATGCTAGAGTATGCTAGAATATGCTAGAGTGCATTATCATCATGGAGGCTACGTCTGTCTCAAACGTAGTGCTCTTTTGAATATGTCCAAAGCTTAAATCGGAACTCACGGCCCACAGACGTTATTATCATGTTATCATCACGGAGAAGTATGGATTCCGGTACGTTGCACTACATTCAACTACGTTCAACTATGTTCACCTATGTTCACCTACGTTCAACTATGTTCACATATGTTCAACTACGTTCAACTATGTTCAACTACGTTCAACTACGTTCAGCTACGTTCAACTACATTAGCCTCCACTACGTTCAACTATGCTCACTAATTTGACCAGGCCTTTAGACTGTATATGTTGAAATCTTGGGCACCAATGAACAAATATGGCGGCCCGACTGCCGAACCCGCCGTTTTCGCGCCACCTAGGGCAGTCCCGGGCTCGCAGGGGAAGGGCATTGATTGGACAATATCGAGATACCCATAACGAGCTAAAAAATGCAGGATAATTAATTATTAATCGATCGATAATATTAATAATAAAATGATTTACTTCCGGCCTTTATATACGCATAATATATTATACTCCTTATATATATAAATCCCAGTGTGGGACACCAATGGGGCGCCCATTCGGCACTTTATCCAATAGCTGGAGGGGGGTGGGAAGGTCACTCCACCAATGCGCACAGATGAAATATAGGGTGTACATGTTACCCTTGCATTTATACTCGTATAATACCGTATACATCACATATGTGTGTATATATGTATATATATAAACATATATACACATATATGTGCTATATGTGTAATAATGTATATAATTATATATACATATATATACATATATATATATATATACATATATATACATATACACACATATATGTGATGCATAGCGCATTATACGAGTATAAATGCAAGGGGGACATATACTGTATATATATATTCCTCCTTTGCACATTCGTGGTGCCCCCCCCCCCCCACAGATGTCGGGGTAATTGTTGGGCAGGCCCCCCCACTCTCGTGCCACACACACTGAAGGGTTATGTGCACATATATACATATATATACATATATATATATACATATATACAGATATATACGGATATATACATATATATACAGATATATATATATATACATATATTATATACATTTATATCATATATATACATATATATACAGATATATACATATATATATACATACATATACATATATATACATATATATACATATATATACATATATACATATATATACATATAAGATATATACACATATATCAATGATATATATATAAATATATATATATACATATACATATATATACATATATATACATATATATACATATATATACATATATATACATATATATACATATATATACATATATACAGATATATACATATATATACATATACATATATACACATATATATACATATATATACATATATACATATATATACATATAAGATATATACACATATATTAATGATATATATATAGCGCGTATACAGACCCTCTGTATACGGATGTAAGCCAGAAGGGCTCCGGCTATACTACTTCTCTGCTAATTGCCACAATGGTGGTTCCCGGGTTCGATGCCAGGGGGAAGTGCGGCGCTGCTGTCTGCACACGCCCCACTGGGCCAAGGTGCACTGGACTGGTCATTCGCCTGCCAGCCGCACCCCGAGCAACACCTTCATTCTGTTGTGTTTTTTTTCCTCTTTATTTATTATTTTTATTACGGTAGGGCAGTGGCCCAGCCAGATGTCATTTGATGTGATGATTCCAATATGTCTGGTGTATCATATTGTATAGTGCATTGATTATGACTAGATACTATTGACGATGATTGTTCATCCAAGACCATGTTATGCTATTGTCATACATTACTGATTTACTGAGAATAAATGATGTCGCCCTTATGTATAACATCACATTCGACTTCCAGCCTCCTTCGTTACATAAATATATATATATATACATATACATATATATACATATATATACATATATATCCATATATATACATATATATACATATATACAGATATATACATATATATACATATACATATATATACATATATATACATATATATACATATATATACATATATATACATATATATACATATATATACATATATATACATATATATCCTCCGAGCTAGTGGAGGCCGAGGCCCCACGCAGGAGGCAGAGAGGTGCATGCTGGTACCCACCCCCGGGGTGGGGGGAGTGCAACCCACTCCAGATCTTATTACATGCGATACCTGGTTTATCACTATCCATACATATATATACATATATATATATGTTCATATCGGCCGGACACGGTGGCTGAATCGGTAGAGCGCAGGCCTACCATGCAGGAGATCCGGAGTTCGATCTCCAGTCGAGTCAGACCAATGACTTTCAAAATTGATATGTGTCTCTTCCTAGCCTGGCACTCGGCACTAACAGGATAGGGCAAGGACTGATTAGTTAAGTGTCAGGATAATGTCATTGAGTGGGATATTGGGTCATGGTGGTGGCAGCTTGATTTCCCAGTGAGGCAGCACTATAAAGTTGCCATGAGTGTGCACTCTCACATAGCGGTACCCATCCTAATATGACCATAGACATTGCCAGGATGTAAAACTCCAACAACCAACTATGTATTATATATATATATAATTCCATTAGCTCAATCCATAGTGATGTTAAAAACAACTGTATTCACATCTGAACAAAACACATCATCAGCTGCCACTATATACATCTATATATAATATATATATTGGAATCACTAATAATAAGATGGTTGCCATGGTAACAAACAAGAATACTTCTTTGAGCTTTCATATGAAAAGAATATTGATATTGATGATATATTCCTTGAGCGAGTGGTACAGACGTGAGGTGAGTGCCTGCGAGGAAGACATAGCAAGGTGGCGCCACCAGGCGAGGCAGAAGGCCTGACCACTAGATGACTGGAGGAGTGTCAGTCATGGCAGGGTAAACCAGTAGAAGACTGGTGGAATGTCAGATAGGATGAATTGTGGAGACCGTTCATAGATAATCGGTTTCTGGATAATTATACTCATGCAATTGCTTATGCAGCACATATTTTTCTTGCATGTGTTGATTAAGAAGGGGAACTTTCAATCTTATTCCACTACTTCTTGCCCTGTCCTAGTAATATCAAGTGCCAGGCTAGGTCATCATCATCATCATGCTGTCGGTCACGATGCGACAAAGACTGCTTTCATTACTTGACTGCCGCTCTCCCACATTTCATGAAAGCTGCCTGCAAAAGTGTAGAAGTGCTGCTGGCTTTTGCAAGTTACCAGAGGCACTCTCTCGGGGAGCAAATAGAGGATTCACACCGGCAAGAACATGTCCAGACAGGCGCAAAACTATTTGTCCCTGCAGTGGCTGGTCGGGAGATGTTGGGAGTTCCATACATCAACCGCCCTTGATGCTGCCACAGTGACATGGTTTTCTGTTCAGGGTTTGCTCCCTTAGCCTTCGGTTCTGTCAAGAACCTGTACCAGAAGGCAGTTGTTTACAACTCTGCAGGGCAGGAGCTTCAAACTCCCTGAGATATTGCAAAACCTGCACACCAGCTAGGTAGTGACAACTATATATGTATAGTAAAAACTCCCTAACCGACCACCTCCATAGATGGACCACTCCCATATAGCGATCGCTTTATTTGGGTCCCAACAATACAATAAACCCCTTTCAATGTTTATCAACATTGTGTATGCGTGCGCAGCTTGGCTGCAGAATGAATGCACACTGCCATTGAGTTTGGTGGTACGCGCAGTGCAAAACGTCAGTTTTATTCCAAATTAATAGAAATGCAGTACCCTAACCTTATCAATTTAATATAATCAGTTTGTTAAACATGTTTTCGGTATATTTTTCAAGCGGTTTGTTTCTAGGTGGTGTGGTTTTAGAGATATTTCACTTTTTCTGTATGAAGATTGCTCACGGCCATTGACAATGCATTGAGCTTGCCGATATGTGCAGTTCAAAACGTCAATTTTATTCAAAATTAATATAAATGCAGAACCCTAACCTTATAAATTTAATATAATTTGTTTGGTGAATATGTTTTCTACATGTGTTCCAAGCAGTTTGTTTCTAGGTGGTGTAGTCTTAGAGATATTTCACTTTTTCTGTATGAAGATTGCTCATAGCCATTGAGTTGGCAGTGTGACCATGTGTCATCCTGCAGCCAAGCTGTGCGCGTACTGACCTAAGTCCCTTTGCTGACGTCATATGAAATAGGTCTATTGTAACCATATTTTAAATTCATAAACTGGCCACCTCCCTAAATGGACCACTTAAAGTCGGTCCCAACGTCGGTCGATTTAGAGAGGTTTTTACTGTATATAGGTATTATGTTAGTTGGTTGTTGGGATTTTACGTCGTGGCAACAGCCAAGGTCATATCAAGACGGGGTATATATTGCTTAAGTCCTAGTCACACCGGCGTGGTGATCCGGGTTCATCCGTGGCAAATACGTGGCTCATCCTTGGTGATCCGTGGTGATCCTTGGCTGGTCCTTTGTGGTCCAGGATGGTCCGGGGTCGGCCCCAGATGTTTTAAAATGTTTGAAACATCTGGGGTGATCCGGGGAGTATTGCAATCCAGGGCTAGTCTGGGGTTGTCTGGGCTCGTCTGGGGTGTCAGTAGCTTGTCTGTGTCTACTCCAGGGCAGTCCAGGACTAATCCCTGGCTACACTGGGGTCATCTGGGGTCATCGGGGGTCGTCTGGCTCAATCCAGAATGATCTGTGCTTGTAACCTGTGGGTAGTACCGTGAGTCGTCCGTAGATATGCGAATTCGTCCAGGGCTGTCCATGGCTGTCCAGGATGTAATATGTTGAGTCTCAGCTGTCAGAGCCCCAAGATACCACTTAATCTCCCCAGGTGCGTTCTGACAACTGTCTGTCAGTTCACACCTGATGCCCCTCTCCAACAAACTCATAAGAAAGAAAGGGAAGACAAGTCACGCAAGATTGACAGTGAAGAAGTTGTGCTTTATTGGCATCAACTCCTGTTCACCTACTAGCGACCTATCAGCCTGACTCCTTACCTACTGTCCACACAGATCCTCATTACTCTCGTTAGTGTGTCTAGGAATCAGTGCCTACAGCCCATTGAACTGGAGTCCCATGGTTGTTGCACGCAGCCCAGTGCCTTTTGAATACCTGCTGCTAGTTTGTATATAGAAAGTGGAGCCTCGGACAGAGTGTCTGGGTTCCTGGACAGGAGAAGAGTGTCTCCTGCTAGAGTGCCTAGCTCATAGTCTCTCTCAAGAGTGTCTCTCCTTCAAGAGTGTCTCCAGAAGTGCATGAAGAATAATATATATCAGAATGTGTCAGGTGCAAGGGGTGCAGGTGACTGGGCCTCCCACAGCCAGCCAATCAGACACCCTCTACAGCCTGTGTGTGTGTGTGGGGGTGGGGGGGGGGGGGGGGGGACGCCCTAATAGGGGCAGCTGTCACTCAACCCCAGCTGCAGGTGGTGTCCATAATGTTTGCAGGATGGCTGGGTGTGCTTGCCCATCGGCCCTGTGGTAACAGGTAGTTGCAGACAGTTACAATAAACATATATTAAAAATGTCCTTCTCCTCCACTCGCACTGTTACTGGTGCATAGAGGGAACATTTCACCAAACATTAATTATCTCTTATATAGGAACATCACGTCATAATCTCTGGCACCATGTGTTATCATATTTTCCACATAGTCTCTTATGTCACACAGCGAGTGGGGCACCCATTGCTTCTCTGTTACATAACCTTGGTCCCCACTCCGTCACACGAGAATAGCAATGCTCTGTGCCAATATATAAATCCGAACCGAAAATCCGTATATTTTTACAAGGAAATTGGTCCATGGTGATGAGTGATCCGGCTTTTGATCCGGGGCTAGTTCGGGTAAGTGTGACTGGGGCTTAAGAAAAACAGATTGGGCTGATCGTAGTAATCTACTCTACTTTAGTTTGAAGTAATTTTTCTGTTAATATATTGAACCAGACAGGATGGCCGAATGAGTTAGAGCATGTGTCTCCCGTGTTGGTAGATCTTCAGATCGTGGGTTCGAACCCTGGTCGAGTCAAACCAAGGACTTAAAAAATTGTATACTTGTCTCTTCCTAGCCAGGCACTTGGCATTATTAGGATAGGGCAAGGAGCAGTGGAATGAGGTAGATCAATCGTCCGCGATTGAAATTTCTCCTGCTTAAACAACTAATGTACCCAAAAACAATTTTAGGTAACAACTTTAATATTGACAAGTTGATGCTTTCATCGAAATGTGCAGCTTTACTGCGTAAAGAACCTAAAGACAGTTGGCGCTATGTAATTATCACTAAAACACTCCTTTAATAGACTGGTTGATTGGTTGATTGTTGGAGTTTTACGTCCTGGCAACATCTAAGGTCATATCTGAATGGGTACCGATTTGTGACAGGGTGCACTCATGGCAACTTTATAGTGTAGCCCCGTTGGGAAATCAGGCTACTGGCACCATGACCCAGTATCCCACTCAGTCATATTATCGTGACACTGAGCTAATTAGTCCTTGCCCTATCCTATTAATGCCGAGCCCCTGGCTAGGAAGCGACAAGTATGAATTTTATAAGTCATTCCTTTGACTCGATCGGGAACCAAACTCCTGATCTCCTGATGGAGGCCTGCACTCTACTGAGTCGGCCACCGCTTCCGGTATAGAGTGTCATGCTTGGCACAATCCCCCAGACACCACTGCACCCCCCTCTCACCCCCCCCCTGCACTCAGCACTGATCAACCTGACGGGATGGCCAAATGAGTTGAGCATCCGTCTCCTCTTTTAGGAGATCGAGGGATCCTTCTTCTTCTTGAAGATTTATACTGCCTATCATGGATAAGTCTGAATAGACTTGTTTTCACCATTAGACAGTTTGTCGATGGAAAGCCTGAGCCTACACTTTTACCGACCCAAGGGATTTTTAACATCCCACACCACATATACATGGTATGAGAGCAACCGGCCTTTGATGACGCTGTAAGTTATACACAGCGGTGGAAATCCAAATTGGCAAAGGTGGGGGCATGGGGAATCGAACCACCGACCTTCAGATTAGGAATCCGACCTAGAAAAAAATCAGACATTCTAACCACTCCGCCACAGAGAACACCACATCCTAACCCATGGGTTTGTGGTTTCGAACCCTAGTCGAGTCAAACCAATGTCTTAAAAACTGATACTTGTCACTTCCTAGCCAGGCGATAGGTATTATTAGGATACGGCAAGGACTGGTTAGCTCAGTGCCAGGATAATGTGACTCAGTGGAAGTATCAGGGCATGGTGCTGGCGGCCTGGTCTCCCAGTGGGGCCTCACTATAAAGTCGCCATGAGTGTGCACTGTCACAAGTCGGTACCTGTCGTGATATGACCTTAGAAGTTAAATATTGCTAGGACATAAAACAACAACAGACAAACAAACTGATCTACTAAGCTTACCATTGCTGACGGGAACATGGAATGTGGAAGCAGGAGTAGGATCAGCATGACTTTATTTCACGGGCAGCACAGGGTATGATATATTTGCTGTTTTCTGTGTTCGCACCACAGAGCGGCAACCAGAAGACGGGGTCATGCAACAATGATGACTGAAGTAACAATTAGCAACAATCATTTAGGTATCAATCGAACATATCACAAGTCAAATGCATATTAACAATTACTCGTGTGGCAATGGATCAATGGTTAAAGTTGCACAGTCCTATGGTTTTGAGTTTCTGACATTTTTCTCAGATAAGTATATTAAATTGATCATTATAATCTACCTTACTTTAGTTTGAAGTAACTTTTAATTGAAATGGCTACCTTTTGAAATATTTGAAATTCAAACATGGGAAAATAATTTTGGCAAGTATGCCAACACTCTGATACCATAGGTTTCTGCAGTAACAGGTTTTATTAAGTCGACTCAGTGTTCCCTTCTATATGGCAACAAATACTTAATAAGTGCGTCAATATCTAAGTTAGATATGTAGAATCAAATCTAGATAATTGCTTAGATTTTGACAATTTGATGCTTCATCGGACTATGCAGCTTTAATTAATCAGGGTAATAGTTGGTTCTGATGTATTTTTTAGTTTTAATGTTTGTTGACTGAGTTTGTATTTAAGGTCAATGAATCGGCGGGTGTGGGTGGGTGGGAAAAATTATAGTGGTCAAGCTGAGTGTGTGAGGAAGAGTGACTAGTCGTGGTCAGAGGAAGAACAAGGACCGGTTGGTGGGGTGGAGGTGAGAGTGGCGGAGAGGATACCGGAAGTGAGGTTGGCGAATGAGGAGGTAGGACGGAGACAATCGAGGGTGAGAGGCAGGCCCTTCTAAGTTCTATGTGGCGATGTTTAATAAGAGTGTAGTAGTCTGCACTGACCTCTCAGGCAAGTAACCAGATGGACAGGTAGGCGTGGGTAGTGTGGTGACACCAGGGAGCCTAGGTGGTGTAATGGTTAGCATACTGGCTCGGAATGCAAAGAGATGTGGGTTCAAGTCCCGCTCTATGCGCAATATTTCCCATTGTCATCACACCCAAGTGCATCAGAATCTAAGTTAGATATGTAGAATCAAATTTAGATAATTGCTTCGGTTTTGAAAATTTGATGTTTTCATCAGTCTATGCAGCTTTAGCATCCAAACCATGTGTACAAATATACAGATTTTTGGTTCGGATTTATATATTGGCCAAGAACATTGTTATTCTCGGGCGATGGAGTGGGGACCATAATTATGTAACAGAGAAGCAATGGGTGCCCCACTCACTTTGTGGAAATGTATTAACGCATAGTGACTGAGATTGTGATGTGATGTTCATTCATATTTAAGAGACAGTTAATTATTATGGAAATGTTCCCTCCATGCACCAGAAAAAATGCAAGTGGAGGAGAGGGGCATTTTAATATATGTTTATTGTAACTGTCTGCAACTACCTGATATCACAGGGCCGATGGACAAGCACACCCAGCCATCCTGTAAAGATTATGGACAACACGTGCAGCTGGAGTTGAGTGACAGCTGCCCCCTATTAGGGCATCGCCCACCCAGGCTGTAGAGGGTGTCTGCCTTCCTTATACCTGACACACGGACCCCAGACTAGGCACTCTTGTCTGGGACTCCACTCTCTACACCCAAATGAGCAACAGCTATTCCAAAGACACTGAGCTGTGTGCAACAACCATTGGAGTCAGGTTCAATGGGAAGTAGGCTCTGATTCTGATATACACAAGCAAGAGTCATGTGGATCTGTGTGGGCAGTTGGTAAGGAGTGTGGGTGATAGGTCACCAGTAGGCGAACATCATTAGCTCATTCACCAGTACACCACCCATTTATCGCTCATTCACCAATACACCATCCTTTTATCGCTCATTCACCACTACACCACCCTTTTATCGCTCATTCACCAGTACACCACCCTTTTATCGCTCATTCACCAGTACACCACCCTTTTATCGCCCATTCACCAGTGCACCACCCTTTTATCTCTCGTTTACCAGTACACCACCCTTTTATCACTCATTCACCAGTACACCACCCTTATATCGCTCATTCACCAATACACCACCCTTGTATCACTCATTCACCAGTACACCACCCTTTTATCACTCATTCACCAATACACCACCCTTTTATCGCTCATTCACCAATACACCACCCTTTTATCGCTCATTCACCAGTACACCACCCTTT
This sequence comes from Branchipolynoe longqiensis, assembly GCA_030323885.1. NCBI lineage: Eukaryota > Metazoa > Annelida > Polychaeta > Phyllodocida > Polynoidae > Branchipolynoe > Branchipolynoe longqiensis. The sequence goes on from CM059195.1 coordinate 80,008,966, forward strand.
TATCGCTCATTCACCAGTACACCACCCTTTTATCGCCCATTCACCAGTGCACCACCCTTTTATCTCTCGTTTACCAGTACACCACCCTTTTATCACTCATTCACCAGTACACCACCCTTTTATTGCTCATTCACCAATACACCACCCTTTTATCGCCCATTCGCCAGTACACCACCCTTTTATCTCTTGTTCACCAGTACACCACCCTTTTATCGCTCATTCACCAGTACACCACCCTTTTATCGCTCATTCACCAGTACACCAACCTTTTATCACTTATTCACCAATACACCACCCTTTTATCACTCATTCACCAATACACCACCCTTTTATCGCTCATTCACCAATACACCACCCTTTTATCACTCATTCACCAATACACCACCCTTTTATCGCCCATTCACCAGTACACCACCCTTTTATCACTCATTCACCAATACACCACCCTTTTATTGCTCATTCACCAATACACCACCCTTTTATCGCTCATTCACCAGTACACCACCCTTTTATCACTCATTCACCAGTACACCACCCTTTTATCGTTCATTCACCAGTACACAACCCTTTTATCGCTCATTCACTAAGCCGAAGCCCTGTTATCGCTCATTCGCCTAGGACGCCAAGCTGCGACTAAAGTGCAGCACCATTCTTTTTGTGGAGCGCTGTTGGTTATTAAAGGAGAAGTTGGATTTTGACGTGACTCACTGCTAATGAAGTGGCAGACTCTGGTGGGGGGGACCACTGGAACCAGCGCGGCTGTCATGGCGCATGCGCGGGTCTGAAGGACGCTCTGTCCATCTGAGTGAGTGAGTGGTGTCTGCGGTTGGAGACGCGCCCCCAAACGCAGCCCTTTCCTAATTAGGTCAGCCTCTCTCGGTGAGCGTCTCAATGACCCTTATTGCCTTATTGGTAATTGTCACCACCTGCTGGGTGCCTCGGTTTGAACAGCGCGTCCTCCTTCTCAGGTGTGGCGTTCCAGTTCCAGCCTGCTTGCTCCTCACGTCCTTTTTTCCCCTTTTAACCAGAATGTAGCCAATGGCAATCAGTTTGAGATGTTTGCTGGTAGATCTGTAATTTCATTTTTTTTTTTTTTTTTTAAATCTGGATCTCTGATTTTTGTTATTGATTTCTGTTAAAAGAAATAATATTTCGCAGAAAGTGAAACTTAGTCCCATTGCAGTCATCTTTCTGTTACACACACCGAACGCGGTGGCTGACGCTGTGACCTTAGATGTTGCCAGGACGTAAAACTCCAACAACCAACCGACCAACCAATGGCTTACGAAATTGATACTTGTCACTACCTAGCCTGGTGCTCTGTATTTCTAGGGTATGACAAGGACTAGTTTTGACCTGAGATGATATTAAGATGTAAAACTCCAACAAACAAACAAAATGCAATCTCAAACCTGTCGGACTATGCAGTTTTAAGCCTGTTTAAAGGAACAGTTGTTGTTGTTGTTGAAGATTTATACTGCCTATCATGGATAAGCCTGAATAGGCTTGTTTTCACCATTAGACAGTTTGTCGATAGAAAGCCCGAGCCTACACTTTTACCGACCCAAGGGATTTTTAACCTCCCACACCACATAGACATGATATGAGGACAACCGGCCTTTGATGTCGCTGTAAGTTATACACAGCGGTGGAAATGCAAATTGGCAGAGATGGGGGCATGGGGAATCGAACCACCGACCTTCAGATTAGGAGTCCGACCTAGAAAAAGTCAGACACTCTAACCACTCTGCCACAGAGAACACCACAGTAACATGACCAACGCAACTTTACTTATTTACAATTATCATAATCGAATATGACTGTTCAAGATGTTTATATGTTGAAACGACATATTCTCTGGTGAGGTATTTAGTTGGCAATCTTGGTATCTGTGGTTATTCAACCCTAATGACCCTCCACAGTTGTTTGAGTTGGTTTGTTTGTGGTTGGAGCTTTGCGTCCCAGGAACATCTAAGGTAATATCAGGTCGTCTGATAGCCGATGAGGCGAAAATCAATGAGCTCTAGAGGCATCGTTAAATAAAACAAGCTTTACTTTTACACATTTAGTGGAAACCCGCGATACTCGGTGAAAAAGAACTGCAATAGTTTAGTCAATGGTAGCAGACGACATTTAGCGCTGGCAGACGATGAATGGTTCAAGGGGTTGATATGGCGGACTCTGCAATCAGTCACACAGGTGAGAGCTACCATGTGACCCGGCCCACAATCCATCACGGCTTTAATTGGTTCACATTATTAACAAGTAAATTAGGTCCCCTTTGCCTCACTGCCATTTCTCACCGGGGCGGTTTTAGTTGCAACTCACCGATCATAAGAGGTTAGTTGTTTGCAAGGCAGGGGCTGTTTTTCAAATTGAGTTACCTGTGAATTGGTTCAGTTGGCGTTTTCTCACACACACGAGATCAAGGAGTGTTTTTTTAACTAGATTAGTGAATGTGTGCTTTGAAAAAGGACAATTTTGACCGAGCATTTTTTGGTGAACAATTTGAAATGTACATAGACGATTTATCCCACCAGCCCACCCTCTAAAGCCGTGTTTACACGGGCGAGTTAAGCCACGTCATATAAATCGCCTCCTTTAGTTCGACTCAAATTGGTCATGTGGACACTACGCTGAGGCGACTTAAGGCTAAGTCACCTCATCTAGTTTGCTTCAAGTAAACCTCTTCGCGAGGCAGTATATATGAGGCGAACTAGCTTAAGTCGGCCCACCTTGCTTGTGTGGACGGTAGCGGTTTACTTGAAGCGGATTAAGCATGTCACACTATATAATATAATTTGATCTATGAACCGGCTAGAGGTGTACAGATATTTTTTTCATCATTTATTTTTAGGTTTTCACTGCCCAGCAGAAGTTTTGACCGTTCCAAAACAATACAATTCAGTCCATACATATCTAGGTCGAACCCACACTCTCTCGTGGCGACGTTGACTAACCGAAAGTGGCACTGGTTAGTATGGACTTGCTCATGCGCAGATATCGATTTCCGCCTTAAGTTGTGGGTGTAAACACGGCTTAAGAGCAGTGGAAAGAACTTGGGTTCTGGGAAGGACTTCAGAACTAATGCATTGGCTCGGACCCAACACAACAGAAGCTATTACAAATCTATTAGAGAATACAACAGAAATGCCAAATATAATAGCACATTGTTAGAAAGATATGGTATTCCCTTCTGTGGGTGTTTGGAAATTCATTTCCGTGTAGCAAGTTCCTCTTAGCACATTCTGGTTGGTTGGTTTGGGGGTTTTATGTCCTGGCAACACCTATGGTCATATCAGGGCGGGTACAGACTTGTGACAGAGCGAACTCATGGCGACTGCTCTCCCAGCAGCCCAACTGGGAGACTAGGCTGCCAGCGCCATGATCTGATATCCCACTCGGTCACATTATCCTGACACTGATCCAACCAGTCCTTGCCCTATCCTAATAGGCCGAGTGCCTGGCTAGGAAGTGACAAGTATCAATTTTTAAGTCATTGGTTTGACTCGATCAGGGTTCGAAATCGTACGATCTACCAAAATGGGAGAAGGACGCTCAACTCATTCGGCCATCCCGTCTGATCCAGCATATTATGACATCTGTATTTATATCTACAACAGCCTAGGTTTAGATCTAGAAGATTTAATTTGAAGGTCATGTTTTTCTTATTATATTCACGTTTTCATTGGTAATGATGGTTCATAGCAAGTACAGAGAATCGGTTGGGTCCAGCAGTCATTGTATGCAAGCTTCTCAGGCAAGTTCTTGCTGACAAAATTGACATGCTGTATATTTAGTTCTAGATAATTATTCTAGAACTAGATAAATGGAGATTTAGAGCGAGCTATGGCTAGAATTATTAATTTAGGTACTAGTTGCTACCCATGATTACATCTTTGTTCTCATGTGTGCGAGAAAATGCCAATTGAACCAACCTGCCGGTAAAGCAATTTGAAAAGCGACCCACCTTGCAAACCACTAATCTCTTATCATCGATGAGTAGTAACTAAAGCCGCCCCTCTGAGAAATGGCAGCAAGACAAAGGAGCGGTGAGGCTTTGGTCCCTAATTTACTTGTTAAAGTTGCATAGTTCAATAAAAGCATCAAATTTTCAATAAAAAAACACTTATCTAAATTTGATCCTACATATCCAACTTAAATACTGGTGCACATATTAAGTGCCTGTTGCCGCATATTAAGTACTTGTTGCCACATATTAAGTACCTGTTGGTACATATTAAGTACTTGTTGCCACATATTAAGTACATGTTGCCACATATTAAGTACTTGTTGGCACATATTAAGTACATGTTGCCACATATTAAGTACTTGTGCACATATTAAGTGCCTGTTGCCGCATATTAAGTACTTGTTGCCACATATTAAGTACCTGTTGGTACATATTAAGTACTTGTTGCCACATATTAAGTACATGTTGCCACATATTAAGTACTTGTTGCCACATATTAAGTAATTGTTGCCACATATTAAGTACTTGTTGCCACATATTAAGTACTTGCTGCCACATATTAAGTACCTATTGTCACATATTAAGTACCTGTTGCTACATATTAAGTACTTGTTGCCACATATTAAGTACATGTTGCCACATATTAAGTACTTGCTGCCACATATTAGGTACTTGCTGCCACATATTAAGTACATGTTGCCACATATTAAGTACTTGTTGTCACATATTAAGTACCTGTTGCCACATATTAAATACTTCTTGCCACATATTACGTACTTGTTGCCACATATTAAGTATGTGTTGAGACATATTACATACTTATTGCCACATATTACGTACTTGTTGCTGCATATTAAGTACTTGTTGCCACATATTAAGTATGTGTTGAGACATATTACATACTTATTGCCACATATTACATACTTGTTGCAGCATATTAAGTACTTGTTGCCGCATGATTAAGTACTTGTTGCCACATATTAAGTACTTGTTGCCACATATTAAGTACTTGTTGCCACATATTAAGTACTTGTTGCCACACAGTAAGTACGTGTTGCCACATATTAAGTACTTGTTGACATGTATTACATACTTGTTGCCACATATTAAGTACTTGTTGCCACACATTAAGTACTTGTTGCCACATATTACATACTTGTTTCCACATATTAAGTACTTGTTGCCACATATTCAGTACTTGTTGCCACATATTAAGTACTTGTTGACACTAATTAAGTACTTGTGGCTACGTGTGAGGGAATATTACGTCACGTTAATAGAACACGTTATTGCTAAAGCCTCTGTGGGAAGAGTTTTGACAAGCCGCTAAGATTAAGTTGGCGCGTTTACACTTCAAATAACTCCCAAAGTAATCATTTTAAATCAAAGCTACTTCAAACTAAAGTAAGGCAGATTATAATGATCAATCTAATGGCCCTGTCACACTACGACGTAATGACGTCAGCGTAGGGAGAACGTGAAGAACGTTGAACTTCTGGGCGTAGTATGCAAATTTGGGCACAAGTTGAATGTGGATGCAGCATAGTGGACGAGAGCGTAACGTCGGTAAAGCGTAGTGATACCGTCATTCAACGAGAGAGGACAACGTCACTACGCTCACGGAACGTTATGAACGTTATTCCATCGCCGTAAGAACGTTACGTGACGTTAGATACGTCATGAGACGTTGAGCGTACGTTGAATGCACGTTCTCCTGACGTTCTTCTGACGTTCTCCTGATGTTCTTCTGACGTTCCCATTACGCCACATGGCCATTTGCACTCGGTTTAATGTGGGTCAACATAGTGGAATGTAGTTGAACGTAGTGAGCAGCGTTGGAATAATGTCCGTTTAACGTCATTGACGTTCACTGAACATGAACAGAACGTACGGCGAACGTAGACCCTTATGTTCGATCTACGTCGAAAGTTTTGAACATGTCCAAAACCTTGACGTAACTCGACGTAACACGACATAATGTGACGTAGCTCGACGTCATTCTAACATCATTCTGACGTCATCATAACGTAACCGAACGTAATGACGAAAAATGACCACGTTAGGCTCACGTTGGCTCGTTACGTCGTAGTGTGACAGGGGTATAATATATTTATCTCAGAAAATGACGGAACACTAAAACCAGCGAACTATGCACCTCCCGATCTTCCGCACGCAAGGCACATATATGTGTATGTATACATGTATATTTATTATATTGGTGGACAGGCCGTGGTGGCGTAATCGGTAAGAGCGCAGGATTCCCGTGCTGAAGATCAGGAGTTCGAATCCCGGGCAAGTCCAACCAGTGAATTGCAAAATTGATAAGTGTTGCTACCTATCCTGGCACTCGGCATTACTAGGATAGGACATGGACAGGTTAGCTCAGTATCAAGATAACGTGACTGAGTGGGATATCGGGGAATGGTGCCAGCGGCCTGGGTGCCCAGCAAACCCTAACAAACAACAACAAACAACTACAGCAAGACCTCTCTAACCGACCACCTCCACAGATCGACCACTCCCTTATATCGATCGCTTTATTTGGGTCCCAATTAATCGCCCATACAATATCATTGTCACTAATTGTTGTTAACTCCATAAACCGCCCACCTCTGTAAATGGACCATTTAAAGTGGGTCCCAAGATGGGTCGATTTAGAGAAGTTTCACTGTATATCGGTGGCAATTTGCGAGTGACGTAGGTCTAATGTTATGGTAAACTCGATTCGATGTGAGTATAAATGTGCTTTGGCGCAGGTCGATAGTGCCGGATATGGCCGGTGAGGGGGCGCCACCGGTAGACTTTGATGTGCCTGTCCATCATGCCCCGGGCGGACGCCTTGTGGACGCCGTGTAATGAGGTGCGTTCCAAGTCTATTCAGCGCCTCGAACACAATAAGCACTTCACCACTAAGAGAGAGGGGTGAGGGGGGGGGGGGGGGGGGGGGGGGTGGGGGGGGGGGGGGGGGGGGCGGGGGGGGGGGGGTGAGAGGGGCACAAGGAGGTGTGTGGGTGGGGGGAGGGGGTGAGAGGGGGACACACGGAGGTGTGTGGGTGGGGGGGAGGGGGTAAACGAAAAAATAAAGAGAATTACAAGAAGAAAGACTTCACATATAACTCATTACAGAGAAGTTTGTTGATAGAGAACTTGCAATTCCGCTCCTCTTAGCTTCTTGGGTAAATATATATATATACATACACGGTGAAACCTCTCTATACCGACCCCTCCACAGATCGACCACTCCCTTATATCGATCGCTTTATTTGGGTCCCAACATTACCCGTGGTCATACGGCTTTCTGACTCTACGTATGAATGGTCAACGAGTGACTCGATGCCTTTTTGTAGGAACGACTGACTCGGCGGTATGTCACTATTTATATGTGGCTCACTCTACCAAAGGGCAACCTGTGCCCGTTTTCCATAATTATCTGTTGTTCTTGGCAGAAGGCGCCCTGACACCCCATGTTGGTCTTTATGTAGACTGAGCCTGCAATAGCCACAGAATACCCAAAGTTGACGCTGGGAGGGTGGCTGAGCCTACATATTTCGTCCAACGTTTGATATATGAAAAGACTGAGCCTACATAAACCTCTCTCTTGATGGGACAGGATGGCTGAGCCTACATAGTTCGTCCAATGTTGGTTATTTGAAAAGATGATAAACCTCTCTCTGGCAGGGCAGGAGAGGACAACTCTGTCTTTACTGGAATATATTTATTTATTCATTTATTTATATAATTCTCCACTTATGTTACGTTACGTTAAGTTATGTTACCGACGATAAACTACGCATTGATATAGTTGTCATAATACGCCATTTATATAGGACGCAACAAAATCCTGATATTTTTTTTCCCTGGAAATCTACGAGTAGACTTCTCTTCTACTGCATGTAATTATGACTGAAAAAAATAGCCATGGTTTTCCTCCCATGTTTTATTAAGGTTTGTTTTGGTTTGGATGCATTTATTGGTTCCCTCCATAGGCACTAGGTGGTGCTATCATTAATCTTCAGGGTTCTAACCTAATATCTCCAGGTGGAGTATGCATGACATTGTTCGGAGAATAGAACAAAACCGGATTGGTGTGGTGCCCCCGATTCGTTCTGAGTTGTTTTTATATCTTATTTGAATTGAACCGAAGAGGACGATCCTACAATGACAGCTCAGGATAGATGATAGTAATTAGGTGAGGCATTTTTTTGTTGTTAAGATGAGGGCGGCCCTAAGTGGCTCTAAACGGCAGAGGACATGACACACAATTAACTGCACAAAAATGTGCGATGACCCCTTCTATTCTCTTTTTTATTATTGTCCAAACATAATTGAATCGTATGGCAGGCTGGAAAATAATCAGATGAAGAGGAACCCAATATTTTACTTTGTTGTTTATTGTTGATAACGTAGGGGGGTGGCCAGCTGCGGAGGTGACCAGGTCACCCGTGTGCACCGAAAACATTGATGGCGATATTTAAAAAAAGAAGTCTGTGGATTCCAATATCTGGAATTTCGACTCAAAATCAATCAATATCTAAAAACATTTGAATCGTAGGTGAGGTAGAACAATACATAGGTGAGCGCAAACACGAGAGTAAAACTTGGGGAAGTTGTTGTTGATGTGCTATGGGGCCGGGCTGAGCGCAAGTTGGACAGCGAAAGTCCACCTGGTGGACTGCTGCATGTAAGAACAGTAGGTAGTAGCAACCACTCAGTCGTGGAAAGCCGTTCTATTTCTAGTATGACTGAGTCTTTGCTGCTAGTATGCGTTACAGGTGATTGTAAGGATATTTTAACTCCCTAAACCCACCACCTCCCTAAATGGACCACTTAAACAAGTTAAACAGTTAAAGTCGGTCCCATGGTTGGTCGATTTAGAGAGCTTTCACTGTATATATAAGTAAAATCTCTCTAAATCGGCCGACCATGGAACCGACTCTAAATGGTCCATTTAGGGAGGTGGTCGGTTTAGGGAGTTTTTCATTTCATTAAAGTGGTATTGTATGGGCAATCGTTTGGGACTCAAATAAAGCGATCGATATAGGGGACTGGTCGATCTGTGGGGGTGGTCAGTTAGAGAGGTTTTATTGTAGATATATATACAATACATATACATATATATAGAGAGAGACACCGGACGCGGTGGCCGAATCGGTAGAGCGCAGGCTTCCCGCACGGAAGGTCGGGAGTTTGAATCCCAGCCAAATCAGGTGTTACTAGTAATACTACGACGTAAAACGCCAAACAAACAAACTATTCGGAACTGAACGGTTATTTATTGATAAGTCTAAGCTGTGGAAGCTATAGTAATCAACGTTCTTTTGGTGAGTTGGTTGATTGTTGGAGTTTTATGTCCTATCAACATCTAAGGTCATATCAGGATGGGTATCGGCTTGTGACAGTGCATACTCATGGCGACTTTATTAGTGCTGCACCACTGGGAAATCAGGCCACCGGCACCATGACCTAATATCCCACTTAGTCACATTATCCTGACACTGAGCTAACCAGTCCTTGCCCTATCCTAATAATGCCGAGCACCAGCCTCGGAAGCGACAAGTATCAATTTATAAGACATTGGTTTGACTCGACCAGGGTTCGAACCCATGGGTTCGAATACCAAGATCTACCAAAACGGGAGACGGACGCTCAACTCATTCGGCCATCCCGTCTGGTCACGGCTATTTGTTGATAACGCTAAGCTAGATAAGCTATAGTAATCCAGGTGCTTGTGGGGAGAGGGGTGGGGGTGGGTGTGGAGGTGGCGGTGGGGGGTAGGGTAAGTAAGTCAGTGATGAAGGGCTCACGTAACGGGAATTGTAAGACGGGTGTACTTAGAGGTAATTGAAACTCTGGCGCACACACGCCATGCAAAGTGAATGGCCACAAAGGAACTTCCATACTTAAAGATCTGATCACGTGATGTTAACCACGTGTTCAGCCCATGAATATTCCATGTACCTGAATGAAGGAAGGACCACACTTTGGATGGGCTATTTGGGCTTGAATTAGCTTGCCCATCACCATTAGAACTATTTAAAATTATGAAAGGTTTTGATAAAATAGATATGAACCAATTTTTCACCTTGAATAAAAGAGAAGGCAGTCGGGGGCCATACTCTCAAACTAGTAAAACCCAGAGCCATTTCAAAGTTAAGGCAACACAGTTTCTCAAACAGGATCATAAATATATGGAACAGTCTCCCACAAAATGTTATTGATGCCGAGTCAATAAATTCATTCAAGAATAGATTAGAAAAAGCATGGGCTGATGATCCGGGGAAATTTGACCCCTTTTTCACCACATTCCTTGTGTTGCTTATTTACTTGCACTCAAGCAAAAATGAGAGACAAATAAGTGTTCACACTTCCTGTCTACCATTCGCTATATTTATTTCGCTATTAGAGTATGTGCTCGTCATAGCTAGTGTTAGTGTTTATCTGACGTCATACAGGGAATAGAACTTGAAAGTTGAAGGGCAGACATAGTATTACATATGTTATATTCAAAAACTTTCAAATTTACTTTAATTGATAATAAAGGTTGTACTCCTTTCCAAGAGACCAGACGGGATGGCCAAATGAGTTGAGCGTCCGTCTCCTGTTTTGGGAGATCTGGGGATCCGAACCGATGGGTTTGTGGGTTTGATCCCTGATCGAGTCAAACCAATGACTTAAAAATTGATTATTGTCGCTTCCTAGCCAGGCGCTCGGCATTATTAGAATAGGGGAAGAACTGCTTGGCTCAGTGTCAGGATAATGTGACTGAGTGGGATATCAGGTCATGGTGTTGGTGGCCTGGTCTCCCAGTGGGGTGGCACTATAAAGTTGTCATGAGTATGTACTGTCACAAGTCAGTACCCATCCTGATATGACCTTAGATGTTGCTATGACATAAAGCAACAACAAACAACAAACACAAACTTTCCAAGTATGTAAAATGCCCTGCTGTATGTGACTGAACACTGTAGCCTGAGTAGATTCAATGAATAAACTGTATTCAAAGTATATTTAAAAGTATATTTAAAATATATTTAAAATATATTTAAACTATTCTTAGACTATACAAATTCAATGAATAAACTATATTTAAAATGTACTTAATTATATTTAATCTATATTTAAACTAGTTAAACTATTTAGGCTCTATTTAAACTATATTTAAACTATTCGTAGACTATGCAAATTCAATGAATAAACTATATTTAAACCGTATTTAAATTATATTTAAACTATATCTAAACTAGTTAAGTATTTAAACTATATTCAAACTATTTTAAACTATTTTTACATTATACAAGTTCAATGAATAAACTATATTTATGCTATAATTTAACTGTCTTTTAACTATATTTAAACAATACAAATTCAACGGATAAATTATATTTAATCCATATTACCTATATATAAACTATATTTAAACGATATTTTAACTATATTTTAACTATTCATAGACTAAATTTAAACTATGCTTAAGCTATATTTAACGCTTACAGAATACCATATATGTCCCAAAAGACACCGTCCTGATATGACCTTAGATGTTGCTAGGACGTAAAACAACAACAAACAAACCCAATAGACACGCACTACACGAGTGCAGACACATGGATACATGGCTATTCAAAGTTAAAGAATTTCATGGATTTGTTTTCGCCGTGCCTCTGAAATAAAGTGGGATTGTCTTATTTTATATGCATTCAGTCTGAATATGATCGTAAATTTTTATTTGTTTTTGTCATGCCTCTGAAATAAAGTGGGACTGTCATATTTTATGTGCATATGATCGTAAATGTGTGCGTGCTTTCAATCTTGAAACGTGGGGGGGGTGCTTCTATTGGGTAGCGTGCTTCTATTGAGACACATACAGTACGTTGTTTCATCTAGACAAATTATGTACTATCCATAGGTGATCATAATAATTGTTAATGAATAAAGTTTTGTTGGTCATGTTACAGGCCCTTTAACGGAAACAATTTCAAGACACTTTCACAACGTCGCCATTCTCGTCTCACGACGTGGACATCCCCTCCCGCTCTCCCACCACCACCCCCACCCCCTCTCCTCACACGCTTCCCCCTACCACCCCACCCACACCCTCCCCCACCCTCTCTCCTACCACCACCCCACCCACTCCCCAACCCCGCCCCCTGCCCTACCCCTCCCCTCCCCCTCGTCCCACTCCCTCCCCCTACCCCAGCCACCACCCTCCCCTCACCACCACCACATCTCGTGCCCCCACCCTCGCCCCTCCTCCCTCCACCCTCCTCCTACCCCCACCACCTCCCACTCCCCCACCACCACCTTCCCCACACCACCCCACCCCCTCCCCTACCCCCCTACCTCCGCTCCCCCACCACCACCTTCCCCCACACCACCCCCACCCTCACCCCCCCTACCCCCCACCACCTCCCGCTCCCCCCCACCGCCTTCCCCCACACCACCTCCACCCTCCACCCTCCCCCACCTACCCCCAGCCCACCCTACCTCCTACCCCTACCCCCACCTTACCCCCACCACCACCCTCCCTCACCCCCACCATCCCCGCACCCTCCCCCTGTCCCCCACCACCACCACCACCCTCCCTCACTCCCACCCCCTCCCCCACCCCCACAGTGAGCTCAAAGTAGTTGTTCTTAGAAGCTGGCGTCAAATGAATTGTGAAGAAGGCTTTAGCACCAAGACTCAGACCAAAGACCGCTTCTTTGAAGTAGAGAAATCTGTGGCTCTTATACGGATCGATGATTGTAAGGAGGTGGCTTTGATCGTCAAACTTGCACGATCCGATAGTTTTGACTTTCTGCCTTTTTTTTTCAATTCTTATTTTTTAGATAAATATATTATCATTGCTGGCATGGGCATAGAGAACGAGAAAGCAGGATTGGGGGGAAAACATCACTTTATTCCTAGGCAAAGTCAAGGTCAAGGTCATCGGCGCGCAGGCCAGACGCGGAGGCCGAATGGGTAGAACGCAGGCTTTCCGTGCAGAAGGTCGGGAGTTCGAATCCCAGCCGAGTGAAAACAATGACTGCAAAATTGATACTTGTTTCTACTTAGCCTGGCACTCATCATTTCCCGGCTAGGACAAAGCGTAATATTATGGGAACTCGGCCGTCTGAGCCCCAAGCATCGCTAGTCTCCCCAGGTGTGTTCTGACAACTGTCTGTCAGTTCCCACTTGGCGTTACTCTCCACAACTCATCAGGAAGAAAGGAAGACAAGTCGCGCAAGATTGACAGTGAAGAAGTTGTGCTTTATTGGCATCAACTCCTGTTCACCTACTGGCGACCTATCACCCTCACTCCTTACCAACTGCCCACACAGATCCACATGACTCTTGCTTGTGTATATCTGAATCAGTGCCTACAGCCCATTGAACCTGAGTCCAATGGTTGTTGCACACAGCTCAGTGTCTTTGGAATAGCTGTTGCTCGTTTGGGTGTAGAAAGTGGAGTCCCAGACAAGAGTGTCTAGTGTGGGGTCCGTGTGTCAGGTATAAGGAATGCAGGTGACTGGGCTCACACAGCCAGACAATCAGACACCCTCTACAGCCTGGGTGGGCGATGCCCTAATAGGGGGCAGCTGTCACTCAACCCCAGCTGCAGGTGGTGTCCATAATGTATGCAGGATGGCTGGGTGTGCTTGTCCATCGGCCCCGTGGTAACAGGTAGTTGCAGACAGTTACAACAAACATATATCAATGCTTCTCTCCCTCAATGCACTCTTTCTGGTGCATGAAGGGAACATTTAAATAATTATTAACAGTCTCTTAAGTATGAACATCACTTCACAATCTCAGTCACTATATTTTATCACATTTCCACATAGGCTCTTATGTTACAAAGCGAGTGGGGCACCCATTGCTTCTCTGTTACATAATCCTGGTCTCCACTCCATCACCCAAGAATAATAATGTTCTTTGCCAATATATAAATCCTAACCGAAAATCCGTTTATTTTTTACAAAAGGTTGGTTTGTTCATTATTGGGATATCTGACTGGTATATCAGTTCATTGGTGCAGACGCCTGGTCTCCAAGTGGAGCAGCACCATAAATATAAAGTCGCCATGAATGCGCACTGACACAAGTCGGCAGCCGTCCGAATTTGACCATAGTTGTTGCTAGGAAGTTAAGCCCAAACAAACAAATGAACAGATTACACGTTTACTAAATGGCCTTCATAGACATTAATTATACACCCTATAGATGGATCAATATACCATCCCACCACCAAAGAAATTCTAACAAAAGGTCTGTCAATACGCACATGACTTTGAAAGAGAGATAATTAGGAAATGTCATAATTGCTCTGGAAAAGAGGATTTTACAATCGTTATTTCACTCTCTTGGCCACTCATTTTGTTTCGGTTATTTAATCGTTATGTAATGATCATCCCCATCTTTCAGTTCAGGTTTAGTACGGTTTCTCAACCCTAACCCCACCCCAACACCCAACACTCAACACTCAACACCCAACCCCAACACCCAACACTCAACACCCAACTCTCAAACCCCAACCCCAACACCCAACCCTCAAACCCTAACCCAACCCCAACACCCAACCCTCAAACCCCAACCCAACACCTAACCCTCAAACCCCAACCTAACCCCAACACCCAACACCCAACCCAACCCCAACACCCAACCCCATCCCAACACCCAACCCCATCCCAACACCCAACACCCATCCCCCAACTCAACCCCAACACCCAACACCCAACCCTCAAACCCCAACCCAACCCCAACACCCAACCTTCAAACCCTAACCCCAACACCTAACCCTCAAACCCCAACCCAACCCCAACACCCAACCTTCAAACCCCAACCCCAACACCCAACACCCATCCCCCAACCCAACACCCAGTACCCAACACCCAACCCTCAAACCCCAACCCCAACACCCAACCCTAACCCTCAACCCCAACACCCAACACACAACACCCAACACCCCCACCTGCAACCCAAAAAACATAACACCATACCCCATCCCCCAACCCTGAACACACATCCTTATCCCCCAACCCCCTAACACCCAAACCTCAAACCCAGTATCCAACCCCCAACACCCATCCTCAATCCTCCAACCCCCAAACCCCATCCTCCAACCCCAACCCCCAACCCCCAACCTCCAGGCCCTAACCTCCAAGCCCCAATACCCAACACCCAACACCTAAGCCCCATCCCTCAACCCCCAACACGCATCCCCCAACACCCAAACCCAACACGCAACACATATCTCCAACACCCAAACCCCAACACCAAACACTCATCCCCCAACACCAACCCCCAACCCCCCAACACCAACCCCCAACCCCAAGCCCCCAAATGATGTCATTCCTGCAATGCTGCCTCCTGTGAAACAGAGTTAGGGGTGTCTGGAGAAGACTGTAGCGGGTATAAAATTGCCTCCGCTAACACCGGCCCCCTGGCAATAAAATACCCAAAGGAGGCTAACGCGGGTATGTTGTCCCCAGGGGGCAATAACATATGGGCATTTTAATGTCCCCTCCAGAAAATAGACAACGCGGTTATGGATCAGTCAAAACTGCAAAACTAACGCCTATTTCAAATCACGTCACTTACCCACGAGGACTAACTATACTGACGCGTAAAGGTATTACAATAATTACACCGCTGCACCACTATTATGAACCAAACATACTACCCCGTAAGTTAGACCGGCGAGATCTCTGAGTAGACACTGCCCCTACTTCCAAAGTAAAGCTTGTTTTATTTAACGACGCCTCTAGAGAACATTGATTTTTTTATTGTATCGTCGGCTATTGGACGTCAAACATACTGGTGCCACATAGGCTACTTACTCTTTTCGATAAGCAGCAAGGGGTCTCTTATATGCACTTTCCCACAGACAGGGCAGCCCATACCACAGCTCCTACTTCCAATGCAAGAGGCTGTGCAATCATTCCCCCAGCTGAGTCAAACTGAAGATTTTCTTTGTTTACTAAGTTTGTATGTGTCATTTGAATTTTGAATTTTAACTACATAGGGGTGGTTACTGAATACTTATTGTGTGGACCACTGAGATAGTATTTAATTTCAATACTGTTTTAAATAGCGGGTATGCAGGTATTGCAATACCTCAGGGAGTTTGACGCCCCTGCCCTGCAGAGTTGTAAACCACTGCCTTGTGGTACAGGTTCTTTGCAGAACCGAAGACTAAGGGAGCAAACCCTGAACAGAAAACCATGTCACTGTGGCAGCATCAAGGGCAGTTGATGTATGGAACTCCCCACATCTCCCGACCAGCCACTGCAGGGACAAATAGTTTTGCGCCTGTCTGGACATGTTCTTGCCGGTGTGAAACCTCTATTTGCTCCCCGAGAGAGTGCCGCTGGTAACTTGCAAAAGCCAGCAGCACTTCAACACTTTTGCAGGCAATTTTCATGAAATGTACTTAGCTAAATGGAGAGCGGCAGTCAAGTAATGAAAGCAGTCTTTGTTGCATCGCGACCGACAGCATGATGATGATGATGATGTGTCATTGCCTGGCTTTATGCTTGGCATTACTATGACAGGACCAGGGTGATGCCTGAGTAGGATATTGAGCCCTGGTGCCTGTTGCATGGTATCCCAGTGGGGTAGCACTATAAACCCACAATGAATACTCACCCCACAAGTCCCTATGTGAGATTAAATGTTACTATGACCTAAATCCAACTAAAGCAAGCAAACCTTCATTGAGCAGTGGAATTGATCGATGGGGTGAATGAAACAGAATTATACCGGTATAAAATGTCACCTTCCTGGCATTTTTATTCCAGTATAATATTGCCAGAGGGAAGAAATATATATACAGAGGGAAATATTTACGTTTGTTCGCTTATTTGTTGAGGGTTTTACATCCTAGCAACATTTTGCTTATATCAGGATGGGTATTGTCCTGTGACAATGTGCGCTCATGCCAACTTTATAGTGCTGCCCCACTGGGAGATAAGGCCACTGGCACTGTAACCCTGATAACCCACTCCATCACATTATCCTGACACTGAGCTAACCAGTCCTTGCCCTATCCTATTAATGCCGAGCGCCTGGCTAAGTAGCAACAGATATACATTTTGTAAGTCATTGCATTGACTCGGTCAGAATTTGAATCACAACCCTCCACATTGGAAGCCCAGACTCTCACCGATTCAGCTGGCGCGTCCAGTACAATTTTCTATATTTTTGTTGTTTTTTTTTGTGTGAGAGTTTACTTACCCTGTCCATAACGAGTAAGTCGCATCACGGCTTGTTTTCATCGCTGAACAGCAATAGTCTCAAATGTCTCCATGAGCATTGACCTTGACCTGGGACCGGAACGTAGCTCAGGCGGTAGAGTGTCCACCTGTGAAGGTGTCAGTCATCCTATTGATCCTGCTCAGTGGACATATTTGCAGTTTGGGCTATTTTCCATTCCAACCAGTGGTCCACAACTAGTTCATCAAAGGCTGTTGTATGCGCTGTCCTATCTGTGGGAAAGTGCATATAAAAGACCCCCTTGCTGCTTATTGGAAAGAGTAGCATATGTGGCGGCAACGGGTTTCCTCCAAAGAAATATGTCAGAATGGCCATAACATGTTTGACGTCCAATAGCCGATGATGAAAATCAATGCGCTCTAGAGGTGTCGTTAAATAAAACAAGCTTTGCTGTTTTTTTACCGTGACCTTGACCCCTGTGTTGTCTGGTTGCAGCGCGGCGTGCGGAGCGCCACCTACCCGGTGATGGTGTACATACACGGCGGGTCCTACGAGGTCGGGTCCGGCAAGCTGTACAACGGCGAGGTGCTCGCCCTGTTCGGGGTCGTCGTCGTCACCGTCAACTACCGCCTGGGGGCGCTAGGTGAGGGGTCAGCCTGCACCGCGCAGCCTGCACCGCGCAGCCTGCACCGCGCAGCCTGCACAAGAAAGAGGCTGGGCACGGGGGTCAGAGATGGGCCTGCGTTGTCGAAGGGAACATTTCATACATATATGTATGATATTTATATATGATGTATGCAGATATATATATATATGTAAAGTATGTGCTTTATGTTATATATAATTTAAATTATATATAATATAAATCATATATATTATGTGTATATATTATACATATTATACATATTATATGTATTATACATATAATATATATATTATATATATTATATTATATATATATTATATGCATATTGTATGCTATATATTATATATTATATATATTATATATATTATACATATTATACATATTTTATATCATATTTAAATATATTATATATTATATATATTATATATTATATATATTATATGTATATTATATATATATTATATATTATATATATATCTGTATTTCATCTATTATATATTGTATAGATATAAAGTTACTTCAAACTAAAGAAAGGTAGAACATAACCATCATTCTAATATATTTATCTCAGAAAATTATAGAAACTCAAAACCATCGGCCTATGCAACTTTAAATGAAAAATAAAACAACCTTTTGTACCCCGCTGCGCATGCGCCTGCAGGCTTCCTGACGTCAGGCGACGCGTCCCTGCCCGGTAACTACGGCCTGCTCGACCAGGTGGCAGCACTGCGCTGGGTGCGCGACAACATCAGGGCGTTCCGGGGCGACCCTGACCACGTGACCATCTTCGGGCACAGCGCTGGCGGCTCGAGTGTGGGCATCCTGCTGACAGTGCCCTCAGCCAACGGTAGGGCCACTGCAACGCTCTACTCTCCACTCGTCCTCTCTCTGACTGTCTCCGTCTCTCATGCCAGTCGGGATGACCGAATGTGTTGAGCGTTCGTCTACAGTTTTGGTAGATTGTGCGTTTCAAACCCTCGTCCGAGTCAAACCAATGAGTTACAAAATTCATACTTGTCGCTTCCTAGCCTGGCGCTTGGCATTAATAGGATACACCAAGGACTGGTTAGCTCAGTGTCAGGATAATCTGACTCAGTAGGATATCAGGTCATGGTGCTGGTGGCCTGGTCTCCCAGTGGGGAAGCACTATAAAGGCACCATTAGTGTGCACTGTCACAAGTCAGTACCCATCCTGATATGACCTTATATGTTGCCGGGATGTAAAACTCCAACAACGAACCAACCTCCGTCCCTCATTCTCTATTTCTTTCTCTTTCTTTCTATTTTTCTATGTTTCTTCCTCTCATTTGTGTTTCTATGTCTCTTTCTCTTCATGTCTCCTCTTCTGTCTTCTGTCCTCACTCTCCTCTTTTTCTAGTTCTATGCTCTTTTGTCTTTCCTCTCTCTCTTTCTACGTGTCTATGTTTCTATGTCTCTCTTTCTGTCTTTTTCACTCTTTCTCTTTCTATTTTTCTATGTTTCTAAGTCTCTCTTTCTGTCTCTCTCACTCTCTTTCTTTCTATTTTTCTAAGTTTCTATGTTTCTCTCGTTGTCTCTCTTCCTATTTTTCTATGTTTCTATGACTGTCTATCTGTCTCTCTCAATCTCTCTTTCTGTTTTTCTAAGTTTCTATGTCTCTCTGTCTCTCTCAGTCCCACTCTCTCTCTTTCTATTTTTCTATGTTTCTATGTCTCTCTTTCTGTCTCTCTCTCTCTTTGTCTCTCTTTCTATTTTTCTATGTCTCTCTTTCTGTCTCTCTCACTTTCTATTTTTCTATGTTTCTCCGTCTCACTTTCTGTCTTTTTCACTATATTTGCCTCTCCCTATTTGTCTATGTTTGTATTCGTCTATGTTTGTATTTATCTATCTTAGCATGTCTCTCTCTTCCTGTTTCTGTCTCTCAAGCTCTGTTCTTTTTCACTCTCTGTCTCTTTTTTATTTATTTATGTTTCTATGTGTTGCTGTTTCTGTCTCTCGCATTTTTTCTGCCTCTGTTTATATATATCACTGCTTCTATCTATCCCCGTTTCTGTCTTTCTCTCTGTCTCTCTGTCTTTTTCTCTCTGTCTTTTTCTTTCTTTTCTTTCTATTTATCTCTCTTCCTATCTCTCTCACTCTCTCTGTCTCTTTATCACTCTCTTCATCTATCTCTCACTCTTTCTCTCTATATATATATCTGATGGATTTGTTGTTTTACGTCCTAGCAACATCTAAGGTCATATCAGTATATCTGATGGAAATGGGAATAACTAATGTATTAGAACAAAATAAAATACATATATGCCAAGAAAATTTTAAAAAACTAACATAGGCCACACTAACCATACCAACCAATTATCTATCTGCTACTGAAATGCAGGCAATCAAATAACGTATCAGCAGCTACTGTGCACAGTCTTATATATCTATATATACATAATATCTAATAGACAAGTATTTATATATGTATCCATTTTTGTGCTACATAATTCAATATATGATTATACAATACAAAGGACATCACCTATTCACCAGGCCACCCGTCTTAAGCGGGCATTCCTTACACGCGGTATGCGGCATGCGGTATGCGGCATGCGGTATGCGAATGGCAGCATTCCTTACACGCGACATGCAGCATACGGCATGTGGCACACGACTGGCTATATTCCTACCTTTATAATTACCAAATTATAGATGAGTATTCATATTTTTGTGGCTCTGGTACCATTTTTACCAACTCGAACCCCCACCACCACCACTACCATATGTTTCCCCTCAGCACCCCTGTGTGTGACCGTTCCGTAATGCTCAGTCGCCTCTCCTAGTGTTAAACTAATGGACACATCAGACTCAGGTTTCTATTCACACCCTGTGTGCCGCATACCACATGCCGCACCGATCGCTACATGGACCGATCGGAAAATGCATTTGTATTCGCATTCGGATGCCGCATGCCGCATACCGCGTGTAAGGAATGTAGCCCATAGGCTTCAAGGCGTTTCGATTTTTTGTCGCATTTGCATTCGCATACCGCATACCGCGTGTAAGGAATGCGCCCTTTACTCCTGGCGTCACCTAGAGCCATTTTCCTATACGACTACTGCAATAGTTCTCGGCACTGCCACCAGAGGGCAGGTTGATGGTGGAAATCCTCCGTGCGACTTTTCCCACAGAACACTGTGAAATGCCAGCCAACTGTGGATACATGGTGGCTGAATATGTAAGTGTAACAGTGCAGGCTTCCCAATCAGGAGTTCGAACCCTGGCCGAGTCAAACCAATGACTTAGAAAATTTATACTTCTCACCTCCTAACCATATGTGGTGTTCTCTGTGGCAGAGTGGTTAGAGTGTCTGACTTGTTTCTAAGTCGGACTCCTAATCTGAATTGGTGGTTCGATTCCATGTGGCCCCCCACCTCTGCCAATTTGGATTTCCACCGCTGTGTATAACGTACAGCGTCATCAAAGGCCAGTTGCTCTCATACCATGTCTATGTGGTGTGGGGGGTTAAAAGTGTAGGCTCGGGCTTTCTATCGACAAACTGTCTACTGGTGAAAACAAGTCTATTCAGACTTATCCATGATAGGCAGTATAAATCTTCAAGAAAAAAAACACCCTGACATTTAGCATTATTAGGATATGACTGGTTAGCTCTCAATCAGGATAATGTGACTAGGTTGGAAATTGGGGTGGGGTGCCCATGGCATGGTTTCCCAGTGGGGCAGCACTATAAAATCGCCATAAATGCGCACTGTCACAAGTCAGACCCCGTCTTGATATGACATCAGATTTTGCCAGGATATAAAACCCCAATAAACGAACAAAATGTTGGTGTGTGTTGGTGGGGAGGGGGGGGCGAAGTACAGACGCCATTCACAACTAGAAATGTGCGATCCTCATATCGCAGAAATCGCTTAGTGTCCGCCGGTCTTTGGGTCGTTTTCAGAAGTTGTGTACTACTTCTGTGACATGGAAACCAAAAGTGAAAAGATGCAAGGTGTCGAGATAATAAATTTTCATATTTTCACTTTAGCACACAATCATCTAAGTATATTTTGGATACATTTGGTGGGTAGATTAAATACACATAGTCTTGCTAACATAATTAATATACACAGTCAACAATACCTTTTTGACTTAATATCCCCCAAATACAAGGCAAAGTCATTAACGTTGTAACGTGGAAACCAAATATGTGGTACACAGTTTCTGAGAACGACCCCTTTACTATGTCCCGACTAGTCATCCACAACTGGTTCATCAAAGGCTGTGGTATGTGCTGTCCTGTTTGTGGGAAAGGGAATATAAAAGACCCTTTGCTGCTTATCGGAAAGAGTAGCCTATGTGGTGGCAGTGGGTTTCCTCCAAAGAAATATATCAAAATGACCATGTTTAATGTCCAATAGCCGATGATAAAAAAATCAATGTGCTCTAGAGACGTCGTGAAATAAAACAAACTTGTTGTTTACTATGTACGGTCACGTGTGTCCACAGGGCTGTTCCACAGTGCCATAGCGCAGAGCGGGTCGGCCATGGCGTCGTACAGTTACCATGGCAACACGCAGGACTTCCCGGACTACATCCGGCAAGTCGGGATCATTATGGGATGTCCGTACACGGAGACGCCGGCCATAGTCACGTGTCTGAAGATGGTACCCGCTCACCACTTCATACAGAAGCGCCACCTGGTGAGTGAAATGTGCACAGATATACTATATATATAATACCAAATGGTGGTTATGTTTTTGGGTCATTCTGATCACTACTCCTGTGTTAATTGGCGCTGCCAACATACATCATCGTACTCCACTGATGCCTAGCCATGTATGGGTTGTTAATAGCATACTTTTGTGTCCCTACCGTAGAAATTTCATATTAATTTTTATAGTTTTTTACTAATTTTGGTCACTTCGACCAGAGTGGCATCCATTTTGAGTTGCGTAACCACAAGTGTTGTAAATGCGGCCATTAGATAGTGCCACCAATATGGTTTACCACATAATGGTACAGATAGATTCCACCAGATGGCGGCACTATATTGAAACGGGATCATGCACAAGTCTGGAACATACCAGAGAACCTAGATATATTCACGGTCTCTGAATAGCGTCAGAGACCATGAATATATCAATAATGACAGTTCAACATAATATTGGTCCAGAGCTTTCTTATCTTGTTCTTTAGCTGCATTCATATCGATGATTTCTTATTGTCTTGTAATTGTCTATCTATATATTGTTTTAGTAATAATTGTCATTATTACTGGTAATAATTCTCATTATTACTGGAGGATCAGTGCATTAGCACTGACATGTTATTCAGAGGAATAAAAGCACTTGAACAAAAATCAAAAAACTAAATTGATGCGGAGCCTAGCTTTGACCCGTTCACAGCACACGTCAAAGCTATATATATATATGGTATAAAGCATTTATACGAATATTATTAGGATGGAACCGTTTTACCAGTTGGCTTGTCTCAGTTAGGGTTCGAAGACGCGACCATCAGAAACGGTGCGCGGTCGTTGACGCGGCAGTTACAGCAGCCTGGTGAGCAGCCGGCCTGCTCTGAGGTAGGGGTTTGGCATGCTTTCTCCAGCATCCAACTGTCATCCCCTCCAGTGGGCGCATTTGGTTCCGAACTCTAGCTTTAATTTTTCTTGTTCAATGTATATAGTGAATGAGGTTAGGTGGCCGTTACAGAGAGAATCGGGAGGTGGCGCCACCGTCAGAGCTGAGGTTGAGCAGGTTGGAGCAGTAGATGACTAGCCCAGGCTCCAGCACCCAATGAGAGGGGGGAGCTGAGGAGCTGTTGGGGTGGGTGAGGGGGGGAGGGGATTCTGGGCTATTATACTCGGATAATTCTTATACAGCATACATATATATGTGCTGTATAATCTATTATGGGAATATAAACAAGGACACTACCACATCTCAGTTCGCTCTTCTATATGTGCTGATCATTGCGTTATTAACAATAATCTACTACTACAGGTGGGTGGGTAGAGCCTACCACGCCTACCCCCCCCCCCCCTCACCCCGCACTCACCCCCTCTGTGATAACGCGACAGCAGGTGGGTTGACCTTGACCTTGTCTCCCTTCCGCTTCCGATTTCAGTTCCCTCTATTTGACCCAATTGACCCCGAGTTCCGGCCCATCGTAGATGGGGTCATCATTCCACAGCCGCCCCAGGAAGCCATTCGCCAAGGAAACTTCACCTCCGTACCCTTCATGCTGGGCACTGTCAGGGACGAGTTTGGTAAGTCGAGGCGTGCACAAAGGGCCCGGCCCTAGGGTTGTAGGCGCCCCAGGAAAGCTGAACTTCAGCGCCATACAAGTATAATTTATTTTTAATTTAAGACTCACGTGGCACCCCCTAGCACGTGGCGCCCGAGGGGACTGCCCGAGTTAACGATACCTTCCACTGGCCCTGTCTGATGGTGTGACTTTAGTTCAATTCGGCTGCTCACCTGACTGATGTTAGAAATAATGTAAATTTAATACATTCTTCCATCACTAGAGGTTGTTGGAAAGTCTTGAACTTTATTTGCCTCATTTCAAGGCCTTGAAAAGCCTTGAATTTAACCTGTTTTGGGTAATTAGTCTTCAAAAGCCTTGAATTCCATTAAACTGTTCCCACTGATCTAAATTAGTCCGTAATCGCTATTCGCCATTGTTGTTTATTCCTGAAATCCAAATGAAAATAGTCTTGAATTCCTAGCAAAAAATAACAGCCTTGAAATAAGCTTGAATTCCATATCTTCACCTGTAATGTGTACGGACTGTGGACACCAATATGGTGGCCACTGGATTATCTCCATTCAACTTTTAAGGTTCATTAATCGACATGATTTGATCAATTCTGGACTCCAAAAGGTGCGGGCTCTGGTACATAAGTATTTGAACGATATATTTAGAATATTAGTTTTTTAATTCATTGGTTATTTCCATAACCCGACACTTGTTCTGTAGGCTTCTTCAGCAGCCCTGAACATGATACTGTTTGTTTGTTGTGGTTTTACATCCTAGCAACACCTCAGATCATACCAGGATAGGTTCCAGGGGCGTAGCTAAACCTTTAACGATGTGTACTCCTAATTTCGGCAGGGGGTTTTGGGGGCCACTTAAGCTTAAGCTGGCGGATTTTACACATTTTAGACTTGAGTTTTCGACACTCCGGACTACTACACGCCTCTTCTCTCTCTCTCTCTCTCTATTTTATTTTGTTGTTGACAAAACGATGTGGACGTTTTGGCGTATACATGTACGCCTAGCCATGCCCCTGGGTTCCAACTTGTAACAGTATCCACTCATAGTGACTTTACAGCGATCCCCATTGGGGGAGTAATCGATTAATTAACTCGGGTCACCCGAGCCACTTGCTACCGACTCGGGTTGAATAAATGAATACGCTCGGGGTGGAAAAAATGGTGGCTTAATCTGAAACTTAATTTTTTTTTTCAATAACCGATAGAAATACAGCAAAATAGGATTTCAAGTATTTTATGATTGTAGAAGCTGAAAATCTGGGTTATTAAAAAAAAGTATTAAAACAACACATAGGAGTTGTACTGGTAGCTGTTATACTACAGGTACCAGCACATATGTGACATCATCGCTCCTAGCAAACCCCAGCCAAGAGGTGGGTTACTGGGGTCGGATTGTTTTGCACACGGCACGTGTATTTCTCCACTCCACTCGCGGTGTTCGATTTTAAATTCTGACGACTCGGGTGACCGGAGTCACCCGGGTCGTGTTAATCGATTACGTCCTGGGAGACCAGGCTGCCAGTATGTGTGATAGTGGAGACAAGTTGACAACTAGTATGCGACTGACTTTATTTCGTGCTCGCGGCCAACACTAAAGCTTCCGGTGACGTCATCATGGTTAAATATAGATCGTTCTATTACGTAACCGCGCAGTCGTTTATAGGCTGCGTCACCCTACCTTAGAGTATGCATGATCTTTTTACTAACATAAGACAAGAAATGTTAATTTTCTTAAAGTTGCATAGTCCGATTGTTTTGAGTTTCTCTGATTTTCTGAGATAAATATATTAGGTTGTTCATTATAATCTACCTTATTTTAGTTTGAAGTAACTTTTATTTTAAAAGGCTAACTTTTAAGATATTTGAAGTGCAAATGTGCTAAGTTATTTTTGGCAAGCTTGCCAAAATTCTAACACCATAGGCTTCTACAGTAACATGCTCTATTAAATTGACTCAGTATTGCCTTATATGTGGCAACAAATGTTTAATAAGTGTCGGCCCCCCTACCAGTATCAAAGTTAGATATGTAGAATCAAATTTAGATAACTGTTTTGGTTTGGAAAATTTGATGTTTTCATCGGACTATGCAACTTTAAGGACAGCCAGACTATACCAACTCAAATAGATTATTAAACCAATTTTTACCGAATGACTATATTTTCCTTGACCACACATTTTATAATTTTGAGCTTTTTAACTTCATACGTGTCCTTTGAGACAAACTTGATTGCATGCCCTCCATAGAAAAAAACACTGTTGGAAGCTTTTCACATATTTGATTGTATACTTTTACATTTTCCGTAAAAAGCGATGGTTGGATTATAAATGGACAGAATACAAATTAAACACTTCTCGCTGTGAATATGGCTTTTGCTGCCGACGCGGCGTAAAACAACCACCAATCAATCCATCCATCGTATTTATTTCAGCTAACTACTTCAATGGCGGGGCGCGCCACCGGCCCACATTTGACATAGCACTGGACAACTATGTGAATAAGTTCACCGGGTACCATTCAGTGCTGACGGACGTGGTGCGGTACGAGTACACGGACTGGCGCTCTTCTCTCTACGCCACGCCTGAAGACACGCTCTATGACCGGGGGTCGGTGAGTTTTGAGTTTGATCTAACCACAAACATATAGTACGGCAACTGTATGGCTTCCCCCAAGGGGTGATCTTCCAGCTGAGCAACCAATGTTTTACGTTAGGTTAAAGTTTATCAACTGGCACACTTCTCTTTACACGACACCAGAAGACACACTCTATAGCCGTGTTTACACGGGCGAGTTAAAACGGCTCAAATAAAGCGCCTTGCCTAGTTCGGTTTACATTCGCCGTGTAAACGCGACGCTGAAGGGGATTAGGGCTGATTCGATTCATATTATTCACTTTATGTAAACCGCCTCGCGAGGTGGTTTATATAAAGCGAACTAGCTTAAGCACGTCACACGCATGCGCAGTCAAGACCTTAGTTTGTTGACTTTCCGGTCGATCAAAAGCACATATTATATCATTTGGTCTATGAAACCGCTAACTGTGCACAGATATTTTTTTCATGATTTATTTTAAGGTTTTCACTGCCCAGCAGAAGTTTTGACCGTTCCAAACCAATACGATTCATTCCATACATATCTAGGTCGAACCCACACTCTCTCGTGGCGACGTCAACTAACCAAAACTGGCACTGGTTAGTCTGGACTTGCTCATGCGCAGATATCGATTTCTGCCTTAAACCGCTCCGTGTGTAAACACGCCACTACTTCGCTTCATATAAATCGCTTTGTCTAATTCGCTTCACAATTGCCCGTATAAACACGGCTTATGACCATGGGTCGGTTTTGAGAAACATGTAGAATGGTGGGGATGTATGGCTTCGCCTGAGGGGTGATTTTCCAGCCGAGCAACCAATGTTTTACGTTAAGTTAAAGTTCATTGACTGGCGCTCTTCTCCCTATGTCACACCAGAAGACATGCTCTATGATAGGGGTCGGTGAGTTTTGAGTTTGATCTAACCACAAACATGTAGTACGGCAACTGTATGGCTTCCCCCAAGGGGTGATCTTCCAGCTGAGCAACCAATGTTTTACGTTAAATTAAAGTTTACCAACTGGAGCTCTTCTCTCTATGCCATGCCTGAAGACATGCTCTATGACCATGGGTCGGTTTTGAGAAACATGTGGAATGGTGGGCTGTATGGCTTCGCCTGAGGGGTGATCTTCCAGCCGAGCAACCAATGTTTTACGTCAAGTTAAAGTTGATTGACTGGCGCTCTTCTCCCTACGCCACACCGGAAGACACGCTCTATGACCGGTGGTCAGTGAGATTTGAGTTTTATCTAATGACAAACATGTAGTATGGCAACTGTATGGCTTCCCCCAAGGGGTGATTTTCCAGCCGAGCAACCAATGTTTTACGTTAAGTTAAAGTTCATCATCAGGATAGGACAAGGAGTGGTTATCACAATATCAGGATAATGTGACTATGTGGGATATTGGGTTATGGTGCCAATGGCCTGGCCTCCCAGTGGGGCAGCACTAAGAAGTCAAAAGGAGTGCACACGGTCACAAGTTGGTACCTGTCCTGATATGACCATAGGTGTTGCTAGGATGTAAAACAACAACAAACAAACATCTAATTAATGTAGAAACATTATTTTGTTGCCTAAGTATGCATTTCCTTTGTCAATGAATCTATTAGTGCTAAAATTAAGGATGCTGACTATAGTGGAATACAAGATGGCTGACATGGATTACTGACTATCTTGATAATAGTTTGGTCGTAGGATATGTATAATTTTGTTTATTTTATTGAGTCTGAGCAATGACATTGCACATATTACACGGATATGACAAGCATGATAGTACTAAATTAACATTTCCTATAAATAGGCACCTATAAGAGTTAAACAAAGATGAACCCAGCACCAGTTGACCATCACTTATCCAGTTCAATCAGTAATCCAACAATACTGTCCACAATAGCAATTTCAAATTTCCAAGTCAGTTTTATAAGTGAACAAGAAATAATGCTTACATGCTGTAGGATAAACTAGTCAAAGAACGACCAACATATGTGAAACAGCTCAGCTTGCAAGATATGTTGAAAAAGATAGCTGAAGAGTACGCAACAGAGGTTTTTTGTTTGTTTGTTGTTGTTTTACATCCTAGCAACATCTAAGGTCATATCAGGACAGGTACCGACTTGTAACAGTGCACACTCAACATGACTTTATAGTGCTGTCCCACTAGGAAACCAGGCTGTCGGCACCATGATCTGATATCCCACTCAGTCACATTATCCTGACACTGAGCACACCAGTCCTTGCCCTGTCCTAATAATGCCGAGCGCCTGGCTAGGAAGCGACAAGTATCAATTTTAAAGTCATTGGTTTGACTCGACAAGGAGTCAACATGTCAAAATCCAGTGCCTTCAACACATGCGCTTTCAGATGAGCTGTCACTATCATCATCAGATCCTAATATTTTTTTTTTAAATTTTGTCCTTTATTAACCAAAATGTACTGATTTACAGGGTATCTTAATAGTAGGATGAAGTGGTTAGGTGTTGTGTTAAAGCTGCATAGTCCAATGAAATATCAAATTTTCAAAACCAAACCAATAATCTAGATTTGATTCTACAGATCTAACTTAGATACTGATGCACTTATTAAGCATTTGTTTCTGCGTAGAAGGCAATACTGAGTCAATTTAACAGAACCTGTTACTGCAGAAGTCTATGGTGTCAGAGTTTTGGTAAGCTTGCCAAAACTAAATTTTTATATTTGCACTCAAAATATTTCAAAAGTTTACCACTTAAAATAAAAGTAACTTTGAACTAATGTAAAGTAGATACTAGTGATCGATCTAATATAATTATTTCAGAAAAAATACAGAAATTCAAAACCATCAGACTATGCAACTTTAAGTGCATTTGAATGTAACAATCAGTTATCTGACAAAGTCACTTATCGTGCGCCCTGCAGGTCCCAATGAGGCTGGATTTGTGATGGTCAATCTGTAGTCCTAGACAAGACGGGATAACCGAATGAGTTGAGCGTTCATCTCCTATTTTGCTAGATTCATCGGTTCGAATCCTGGTCAAGTCAACCCAATGACTTAAAAATGTATACTTGTCGCTTCCTAGCCAGCCGCTCTGCATTAATAGGATAGGGTAAGGACTGGTTAGCTCAGTGTCAGGATAATATGACATATTGGGATATCGGGCCATGCTACTGGCAGGCAGGTTTCCCAATGGGGGCAGCACTATAAAGTCACCATGAGTGTGAACTATCACAAGTCGGCACCCAGATATGACCTTAGATATTTCTACGACGTAAAACAACAACAAACAAACAATGTATGTATACATATTGTAAGTACAGAAACAAAAAAGAATTAACTTTGGTTTTCGGAACTTTGCGCCTTTCAGAATTTCGGATAAAGCATCCGTCCTGATATGACCTTAGATATTGCTACGACGTAAAACAACAGCAAACAAACAGCTCATAAAAGAAATGCCAGTGCACGAGTGACAGTATTGGCGGCACTGGTAGGGTTGGGGGTGGTGGCGCCACCTGTCCCAACCATGAAAAGGGGTCACCCATAAAGTAATACACAACATATGGGTGATCAATATAGGGACTCTTCCCTTCCGCGCCTTTATACTCACTCACATAAGTCTTATACATCACATATATTTGACATTTAACAAAAATGTAACTTTGCGCATTTCAGAAAAATTTCGGATAAGGCATTAAATACTAACCTGTGTGTCTCCTCCCTCCCCCCCCCCCCCCAACACCACCTGCAGCTGCTTGCTGACATGCACATGGTGGCCCCTACCGTGCTCATGTCTGCCCTGCTGAGCGGGCAGGGCGTGCCTACCTACCAGTATTACTTCACGACTGGCTACAGCTACCACTCGGTGGAGCTCAACTATGTGTTCGGAGCGCCCTTCAGCGGAGTGTACGCCGACGAAATGAACACGGTCATGGAGGTGGGCCAGCAGAACTTCACATGGGCAGACCGCTTCTACAGCCGCCTTGTCATGAAGCTGTGGACAAACTTCGCAAAGTTCGGGTTAGCGCTTCTTTCTGTTTGTTTATGTGATGTATACTACAGTTCAGTGTATTATGCGAGTATAGTCGGTTAGAGAGGTATAAAGTGTATAAAAAATATGTACGGCAATATTAGTTATTATGATGATTATTGTCATGTATTGTATAAATATACGTAAGGGAATATTACTTAGTATTATGATTATTGCTATGTATTGTATAAAGATATGTAAAGGAATATTATTTAGTGTTATGATTATTGTTATGTATTGTATAAAGATATGTAAGGGAATATTACTTAGTATTATTATTATTGTTATGCTCCATAAGACCTCTCTAAATCGACCAACAATGGGACCGACTTTAAATGGTCCATTTACGAAGGTCGTCGGTTTAGGGGGGTTTCCGGTTTAGGGAGTTAGAATATCCTTATAATGGTATTGTTGGGAACCAAATAAAGCGATCGATATAGGGGAGTGGTCGATCTGTGGAGGTGGTCGGTTAGAGAGGTTTTACTGTATAAAGATACAGAAGGGAATATTACTTATTATTAGGATTATTGTTATACACCGTAAGACACAACACTGTACCGCTGGCGCCATCTCGGCCCACCTCTCGTCAATCGGATGTTGACCAGTGTCAGTCACTCTGGAGGGTATTTTTTTATTTCTGTACATATAGTTGATTAAGACGGTGGAAAATTTCAATCACCCGACAATTGGTCTTCCTCATTTCATTGGCTCGTTGGTTTATCCTAGTGGTGCTGAGCGCCACGCTAGGTAGTGACAAGTATACATTTTTTAAGTCATCGGTTTGACTCGGACTGGGGATTTCGAATGGCACGATCTACAAAAAAAGAAATTTGACCAACCCATCTGTTTTTCCGCTTTTTTTCGCGGTGAGATTTCAAGTGGGTCAAATGTAGCACTATTACTGGTCGTGCGCTCAGACATGTCTAGATTTAAATGCTGACTGTTTCTGGTCGGTTTCACTCACGGGATCATGCCGGTAAATGTGTTTTATTCTTTTTTTTTTAGTGTGGTGTATTCTGAATAAGTCATACATTCTAGGATTGGTTTTAGAAATATATAAGATATGAATGAATGATTTTGCTTTATATTTGCTAGCAATATATGCGACAGATACGATACCTGTTTTGTGTAAATAACCCTTTTTCCCTCTTTTTTTTTGGTGATGGTGATTTTATGCTGCCCAGAACATGGGCCCATAAACCTGAATTGACAAATAGCTGGAAGACCTGTGCTTACGGCATTGACAAAAGACTTATTCATCAGAATAAACATATTTACCCCCTCCCCATAACCAAATTTTAAAAATACTAGCATGTGACTGTGCACTCATGCAACCTTATAATATTGTCCAACTATGATATCATCATCATCATCATCAATCCCTTAACCGTGAGGCACCACATGTGATTTTACAACCAGTTTTTTCCACTTTTGCATGTCCTCCACTAGCCTCTGGGACTTGTCGAACTCAAGGCCTGTCCAACCAATCCCTGATGTTGTCCTCTCACCTCTTCCTTTAGCCACAAGACAGGGTGGCCGAATGAGTTGAGCGTCCGCCTCCAGTTTTGGTAGATCATGGGATTCGAATGCACAGGTTCAAACCCTTGTCGAGTCAAACCAATGACTTAACAGAGTATACTCGTCGCATCCTAGCCAGGTGCTTGGTATTATTAGGACAGGGCAAGGACTGGTTGGCTCATTGTCAGGATAATATGACTGAGTAGGAGGGGATATCAGGTCATGTTGCTGGCAGTGTGATCTCCCAGTGGGGGCCGTAAGCACTATAAAGTCACCATGAGTGTGCACTGTCACAAGTCGGTACCTGTCCTGATATGACCTTAGATGTTGCCAGGACGTAAAAACTCCAACAACCAACCAACAATTTATCTAATACCCAGAATGCACTACTCTGTCTTCCTGTCCACTCAACCAGATGGGATGGTTGAATGAGTTAGAGCGTCCGTCTCTCTGTTGGTAGAGCGTGGGATCGTGGGTTCGAACCCTGGTCGAGTCAAACCAATTACTTTAAAATTGATACTTGTCACTTCCTAGCCAGGCACTCGGCATTATTAGGATAGGGCAAGGACTGGTTGGCTCAGCGTCAGGATAATGTGACTGAGTGGGATATCAGGTCATTATGCTGGTGGCCTAGTATCCCAGTAGGGCATCACTATAAAGTCGCCATTAGTGTGCACTGTCACAAGTCGGTACCCGTCCTGATATGACCTTAGATGTTGCTAGGACGTAAAACAACAATAAACCAACAAATCCTGTCTACTCCACACAGACACCCGACGCCGTTCAAACTGGGAACGCTGGACATAGACTGGAAGCCGTACACAAACCTCACCAAGCACTACCTGCACCTCAACCAGCACGAGACGCGCATGCGCCAGAACTTCCGCGCCGACAAAGTGGCGTTCTGGAACCTTCTCATCCCACGGCTAAAGAACAGCACGAAGCAGACGACACCGCCCCGCGTTCCACTCCCGCCAAATTACCGGACGCAGATGTGGGCGTTCCTGGGTGTCGCTGGTTTGTTGCTGTTTGCGCTGGTCATTCTGCTTTACCTGCTCGTCAAGACCCGGATGAAGCAGATAACACAGCAGGCCAAATATGGAGTCAAGTATATAGACAATGGCAGAGCGCCAACCCACGTATAGATAGGTAAACGCACACGCACACACACACATCCCACACGCACACCCCACCCACGCACACCCCACACACACACATCCCATCCACACACCCCACACACGCAAACCCCACACATGCACACCCCACACACACACATCCCACACACGCACACCCCACACACGCAAACCCCACCCACGCACACCCCACACACGCACACCCCACAGACGCACACCCCACACATGCACACCCCACACATACACACCCCACACACGCACATCCCACACACACACATCCCACACACGCACACCCCACACACGCACACCCCACAGACGCACACCCCACACATGCACACCCCACACATACACACCCCACACACGCACATCCCACACACACACATCCCACACACGCACACCCCACACCCCCACACACACCCCACACATGCACACCCCCCACACGCAAACCCCCCACACACACACCCACACGCACATCCCACACACGCACACCCCACAGACGCACACCCCACACATGCACACCCCACACACCACACCCCACACACGCACATCCCACATGCACACCCCACACACGCACACACACCCACACACACATCCCACACACGCACACCCCACACACGCAAACCCCACCCATGCACACCCCACCCACGCACACCCCACCCACGCACACCCCACAGACACACACCCCACACATGCACACCCCACACATACACACACCCCCACGACACACCCCACACATGCACACCCCACACACGCACACCCCACACATGCACACCCCACACATACACACCCCACACACGCACATCCCACACACACACCCCACACATGCACACCCCCCACACCCACACCCACCCCCACACACCCCACACATGCACACCCCACACACGCAAACCCCCCACACACACATCCCACACGCACCCCACACACGCACACCCCACACATACACATCCCACCACACACACCCCACCCATGCATACCCCACACATACACATGCCACCACGGACTGGGGTGTAGTAGATTAATTAACTGGTTTTATCATGTAAAAATAACTCAATAAACTAATGTGCAACAGGACCCCACAAGTGTGATAACCTATATAACCTCAATAACCTCAATTACCTATATAACCTTAATAACCTATATAACACCATATCGGGTGTGATAAGTCTTCTCTTTCTTTCTTTTTCTTTTTCTTTTTTTTAATCACATGGCGAGATGATACAATCCAAGAAAGTAGTTATATATTACATAGTAGGCCTATATATAGTATATATACAGTATTAGTATATATAGTATATATGTAGTATATACACTAATTTGTATATATAGTATATATAGTATATATAGTATATATATAGTATATATAGTATATATAGTATATATAATATATAGTATGTATATTATATATAGTATATTTAGTATATATAGTGTATATAGTATATATAGTATATATAGTATATATGTAGTATTGTATGTAGTATATATAGTATATATAGTATATATAATATATATAGTATATGGTATATATAGTAGGTATAGTATATATTGTATACATAGTATATATGTAGTATATATAGTATATATATAGTATATATATAGTATATATAGTGTATATATATATATATATTCCAGAGGCGCCAAGTAGTGATTCAAAATGGAGTACTCTGGTGCAATTTGACCCAAAATATGAGTATATATATATGTATATATATATGAAGCTAAAATAATTCTTGGATGGAGATTACAAATTAAAAGTGGGAAATCGGGAGATTGGCGGTATTTTGCTATATTTTCGGGAGATCTCCCGCCAAATTGCGAGACTTGGCGCCTATGATATTCTTTAAGCCTAATGTAACCTAAGATCTTTTCTAATTTTTCTTTAGAAACGGTAATTCACAAGGTCCTGCTGAGGACTTATACTTTAGATTAATTAGTTCATGTAATACATGTTATACTAATGTTTTAATCATATATATATATATATATAAGAGATATGGTTATATACAACATTAAATTAGAGGATATAAATTAAGTAGAATTAATGCACATGATTCGTTAATTTGGTGGATGAACGATGAATATTATTATGCGCACATGAAGAGTTCAGGCACAAACCCCCTAAACGCCAATCCAAAAATTGAATTAAAACAAAATATTTTAACCTGGAGCTAATTTTAATTCTCATTAATTTCACTTCGCTTTTGAAGAACTGATGATGGAGCAATGAACAAACAAAAAATAGGAATGTAAAAAAAGCAGAATTTGTGTGGATGTTTAATTCCAATGTTGATCTGAATTTTTGGATTTGCGTTTACGGGAATTTGCGCCTAAACTCTTCAAATGCTTGTGAAACTTGGGTGTTTGTCTGATCACCCAAGCAGTTAAAAACCACCTGGATTGTTGATCGTCAAGTATGAATAACAGACTCATGACAGGGTCCAACTGTAGCGCACAAACTGCATCGTCACACCGTCCTCATATGACCTTGGATGTTCCTAGGACGTAAGACAACAAACAAACACACGTCGTCACACCTATCAATACAGACTGGTTGATAAGCCAACATTGCAGATCCCGTCTTTATATGACCTTAAATGCTGCTAGGGCGTAAAACAACGAGAGACAAACATTAAAAAAATCAACCAACCCAGGAATTTAGTTCCAGTTCACTATGCTGGCTAATTGGAACTAATAAAATGAGTAGATTGTAAAAAATAAAAAAATAAAAAAATAAAAAAAAATTAATTAAAAAATTGAAAACTACCTTTTTTTAAACGAGTCTGCTACTAGTACTAGTTACCTGATTCTGTGAATTGAAACTTAGAAGTAGCCTGTAGTCGTCTAGCTGCTATTAGCCGGAACAGCAGTGCTCGGGCGCTGACAAGAGATATTATTAAATGAATAAAATACATTTAGTAAAAAAGAAAATGTTTAATAAAAAATGTAAAAAGGTAGGAAGGTGTGAACTCTGGGATTAGTAGGATGATAAAAGCCACATTAAAGTGTTGAGCCATACTAGTCTCACTGTATACGATGGACAAATTAACTCAACCAAATCCAGGAATAGCTTTGTCACCAAAGAATAACCCTTCTCCTTCTTGACACTTGTAATGTAATAAGCCAGAATGGGAGTAAAGTGTGTGTGTTATATTCCGAAATGGTGTTTTTTTTCTGGCGATACTGAACTGATGGATATAAATAATATTATTGTCACTGTTGAGAACTATCTTCATTTGGGGGAAAACACAGACATACCCTTGTCAGATGACTGGGTTTAACTAGTCTTGACTGTCACTTTCAAAAATAAGAAAATGAAGATTAAAACGAAGGACCAGGCCTAGATAATTGGCACAGGTTGGTACTGGGTATTGGTAACAAAGAAATAATGGATGGACCAAGCACTATTGTATACTTGTCATTTCTGAATCTATTATTGTTTACCTTCAAATCTTACTTTAATCATTAAAGTTGCACAGTCCGATTGTTTTGAGCGAAAGCTAAATTATATATATATATATATATATATATATATATATATATATATATATATATATGCATAACAATGCATAATAATAAAATTTGCATGAATGCTTTATACTCCATATATATTTTTTGTTTTTTTGTTGGAGATTTATACTGCCTATCATGGATAAGCCTGAATAGGCTTGTTTTCACCATTAGACAGTTTGTCGATAGAAAGCCCGAGCCTACACTTTTACCGACCCAAGGGATTTTTAACCTCCCACACTACATAGACATGGTATGAGAGCAACCGGCCTTTGATGACGCTGTAAGTTATGTTATACACAGCGGTAGAAATCCAAATTGGCAGAGGTGGGGGCACAGGGAATCGAACCACTGACCTTCAGATTAGGAGTCCGACCTAGAAAAAAGTCAGACATTCTAACCACTCCGCCGCAGAGAACACCACAATTTATATATATATATATATATATATATATATATATATATATATATATATATTCCTCCGAGTGAGTGGAGGCTAGGCCCCGCGCAGGAGGCGGAGCTGTGCGTGATGGGAGTCCCACCCGCCACACAGACGGGGGAGGGGGGGGGGGGGAGTGCAGGACACTACAGGCATTATTACATGTGATAAAGGGTTTACCACTATCCATATATATATATATACAACTTATATATATTCACACATATATATATAGTATAATTCTTCCGTTATGATAGTAGAGACATGTAGTAAAGCTTCTGAGTGAGTGGATTGTCCTGTGTCATGGAGGGGGGGCGAGGTGCATGCTGGTAACTGCCCCCCAACCCCAAGTGAGGGGGGGGGAGAACCACGACAGAGTTTATTATATGCGATAAAGGGTTTATCACTATCCATATATATATATATATTTGCACTAGACACATCATACCACCCTGTGGCAGAGCCACACACCACACAACCTAACATATATATATATATATATATATTCCAGTGCGCGAGTGACAGTATTCGTGGCACTGGTAGGGGTTGGGGGTGGGGGGTGGTGGCGCCACCTGTCCTAACAGTGAAAAGGGGTCACCCATAAAGTAGTACACAACATATGGGTGATCAATATAAGGAATCTTCCCTTTCACACCTTTATACTCACATAATTATTATGCATCATACATATGTATGCATAGATATTTGAAGTGAAAACATGCCAAATTTCTTTTGACATGCGTGATGAAATGTTCGACAAGAGAGGCTTCAGCGCTAACAGGTTCTATTAAATTTACTTTGCATTCCCTTCTATGCAGCGATTAACAACTATTATTTAATGGGTGCGTCAGCATTTTTAAGTTGGGTATATGTAGGATCAAATCTAGATAAATGTTTTGGTTTCGGCATTTTGATGCTTTCATTGGACTGCGCAACTTTAACTCAACCATGACCAAAGACTATGATATTACGCCCAAGAAGGTTCAGGAAACCTAGTTTATTTTGGATTAATTTTGTACATTTATTTATATATATTAGGTATATATGAAGAGTTCAGGCGCAAAACCATGTAAACGCCAATAAAAAGAATTGAGCTTAATTAACAGATGTTTACCGGAACATAAGTTTAAAGCTCACAAATTCCACTTTTCATATGATCACACGGTTATGGAGCAATAACCAAAACAATAGGAATAACAAAATATAAACGTTTTGAAGGTTTGATTCCAATGTTTCTCTCCATTTTTGGATTGGCGTTTACATGGTTTTGCGCCTGAACTCTTCATATATTATACACGTCAGGTAGACTATATGTATTTTAATTTTAGCGGACCAATACTTAGCATAGTAAATGGTATCAGCTAGATGATACTTGATGTATACACGTACATATAGATGCATTAAAACACAACATTAGTTAGATACATGTAGATATCACAAATATCATTCATGGTTTAGGAGGTATGGGATGTGAGAGGTTCAGAGGCACCAAGTAGATAAGAGTATCAGTAGGAAGATCTCCCTAATACACAAATCGTAAATAGGGAGAAATGGCATGGCCGAAGGGGG
The DNA here is from genome assembly GCA_030323885.1 of Branchipolynoe longqiensis. Lineage (NCBI taxonomy): Eukaryota > Metazoa > Annelida > Polychaeta > Phyllodocida > Polynoidae > Branchipolynoe > Branchipolynoe longqiensis. The sequence goes on from CM059195.1 coordinate 80,047,779, forward strand.
GACGTTACGTTACAAAAGGCAGGATTGCCCCCCATTCCCAGAGAGGGGGATCTGAAAGAACAACAATTTAAGTGGTACAAAATGGTGCATTCTGGTGTTTTTTCACGAAAGATATGTGAACATTCTTTTAACAAGCTAAAATGATTCTTTGACAGGAGATTACAAATTAAAAGAGGCAAATCTGGAGATTGGGGTTATTTTGCTATGTTTTAGGGAGATCTCCCACCAACACCTCTGAGAGTTTTAATAACATGTCTGCATATTCAGATGATTGCCGTTGAGAAAATATGGCAGCACTTACAGGATGTCTTCTATTACATTGGATTTGTCATGTAAATAGTAATACCCAGAAGATAATAGCACTAAAGTGAAATGTTATATTAGTTTTCTATATGTGTACTGGGTATCTCTCTGTGTGGTGAAACTATTGTCATTTACAAGTGTTGACCAATGTAGTGCCACTTTTAATTAATCAAATTAATTAAGTATCATTAGGCAAGGGTTATCCTATGCATATAATACCTGTTGAAACAATCATTAAAATTATGTTGTATTGTGTATACAATCTATAGGTGTAAACCTGAACTTTAATTAGATACATTTTTATGATTGATTAATTGATCAGTTGTTGATTGCTGATTGTTTAACTCTGTGTCGGCAGCAAGGGCCATATTCATGGCAAAAGATTGAGTGGTGTTGATTCTGTCAGTTTTATTAATCGCATTTATGTTAGTTTTTTTTATGGAAGTATAGGTTCACAATCCCTTATCCGAAATCCTTGGGACCAGTTGTATTTCAGAATTCAGGATTTTTTCAGGAATTAAACATTAAAAAATGCAGTAGAAATGAATGAATGCTCACACTAAATGGGATAAATAAGGATTCATACATCACCAGACGGGATGGCTGAATGAGTTGGAGCGTCCGTCTCCCGTGTCGGTAGATCATGGGTTCGAATCCTGGTCGAGTCAAACCAATACCTTAACAAGTTATTCTTGTCGCTTCCGGCATTATTAGGATAGGGCAAAGAGCAGTGAAATGAGGAAGACCAATCGTCGGCGATTGAAATTCCCCTACTTAAACAACTAATGTACCAAAAAAGGTTTTTCAAATATGTGGTATTACATTTCATTTGTAGAGTTACATGCTAATAAATGAAATAACGTGATAATTATGGACTACAATTACTCTGGTACATTTACTTTCCAACAAAAACCTTTGGTAAAGTTTAAACATGTACAGCTTCAAATGAAGCAGAATCAAAGATTGATATTTCTACAGAGAAACATATGAAAATTCACGCTAAGTGAGCTAAATTAAATAAAGTCAATAAATAGCAGGACAGTTTATACATGCCATATAAAATCAACTTTTTTTTTTTTAGCTTTCAAATTTCAGAATTTAGGAGAAAGGATTGTGGACCTGCACTAAGAAATGACTTTGGAAGATGTCAGTGTACCGGATTTCGAACACAGTAATTGTTCAGTATGATGGAGGCTTTTGGAGTTCTTTTTAAGAATTTCATTGCGTATTATATTCTTTACAGAGTGGGCAATCAACAAATAGAGGTGACCTTTCACTGGGATTCATAGAGGGCGCTCATCACAATGGCATTTAGGGCACTGTGACCTAGTGACCCAATTAAAGTGGCATAGTCCGATAATTTTGCATTTCTGTCATTTTCTGAGATAAATATATCAGGTTGATGGTTATTAATCTACCTTACTTTATTTTGCCGTAACGTTGCTTTAAAATCGTGAACTTCAGAGATATTTGAAGTGCAAACATGCCAAATTAATGTTGGCATCCTTGTCGAAACACTGATCCCATAGGTTTCATTCAGCAGTAAGAATATTCCCTTCCATGTGGCAACAAATACTTCTTTTTGGGGGGTCCATTTGTTGCTTAAGCGGGAGAAATTTCAGTCATAGACGACTGGTCTTCCTCATTCCACTGCTGGTCGATAGAAAGCCCGAGCCTACACTTTTACCAACCCAAGGGATTTTTAACCTCCCACACCACATAGACATGGTATGAGAGCAACGGCCTTTGATGATGCTGTAAGTTATACACAGCGGTGGAAATCCAAATTGGCAGAGCTGGGGGCACGGGGAATCGAACCGCCTACCCTCAGATTGGGAGTCTGACCTAGAAAAAAGTCAGACACTCTAACCACTCCGCCACAGAGAACTTAATAAGTGCACCTGTATCTAAGCTGGATATGTAGGTTCAAATCTAGATAAATGTTTTGGTTTCGAAAGATTTTGCGCTTTTATCGGACTATGCAGCTTTAGACAAACCTTGTGCACTTGTTGTCAGTCGGTGATAGAGTGTGTACATTGGCTGGTTTTGTGGTCTTTGAACTCTTTCTGGCGCCGAGTTGTGAATAATTTGCACTGCGTGTGTGGCAGCTGCTGATTTGGTATAATACTATTCTGGTAATTGACGTTGTGTCAGTTATTAGTCAAACAATGTTGTTGGAAAATAAACGTTCAAATGAACGCTCAAAGTTGTAATGTACAGTGTCAAATCATTTCAGATTAGTTATTGCCTTAACCCGATATCGATCCAAATGGGGTTTCCAAATGAGTTGAGCGCCCACCTCCTATTTTGGTAGGTTGTGAAACATGAACCCTGGCTGAGTCAACACAATGACTTAATCAATTCAATTCTTTTATTTTAACTCTCTGCAAGGTATGTTTACAATAAATTGAGGTGATACAATAAATGCATACAAATTCCTTACAGACAGAAAGGATCCCAGAAAAGCGATGCTTATCTAGCTGGTCTCCATGATGTGAATGAGTAAGTGATGACAATAACAAATTATTAAACCTAAGCTACATTTTTAACTAATGATTATGATGAGCTACTGATGCGTCTCTTCACAGTTAGTAAGAAACAAAGTAATGATAGGAATATTATATGGATATTGTGTCATGGATTCATGTACTTACATGCAGTATCAGTAGTTATTTTGCATGTATGTTAATAGGGGTATTATATATATTCTTTACTGGTAATCGATTTAGTATGCATTGAGATAGCTTATCTTTAATTTTTTACAGAAGTTTTTCAAAGTTTGAAGGTTTCTAATCTCTACTGGTATTGAGTTCCAGATATTGGTTCCTTGGTTTTCAGTTGTTATTTTGCCATATTTGTTTCTAGTGTGTTTGTGATGTATGTTATTTATCTGTCGTGTGTTATGGGAATGGACCTGATTGTTTTCTTTGAAGAGATTATCAAATATTTCAGGGAGGAGGCCATTCTTTTGCTTGTAAACAAATTTTGCAATGTATATTTTATAAATGTCAGTTACCATAAGTAAGTCCAGGTCTTTATGAAGTGATTTAGTTGGGGTGAGATAGTCTTTGCTATACAGTATTTTCAAGGCTCTGTTTTGTTGTGTCTGTATCTTTTTTAGGGTTGATGATTTGGCTCTCCCATACACCTCTATACCATACTGGATTTTGGAGTAAACGTATGCATAGTATAGTAATTTTTTATTTTCCTCATGTACCCGTCGTCTGATTATTTTAAATGAGTTAGCCGTTTTAATTATTGAATTATTTAAGTCATCAATATGTTCATCCCAGTTGAGGTTCTCATCTAGAATTATACCTAGGTATTTCACAGAAGGGACTCTCTTTATTGTGTTATTGTTTATCTTTATGTTGTTTAGGTAATCAGGAATGGTTGTACTTCTGCTTTTAAATATTGTGTAGCATGTTTTGTTCAGGTTTACTGTTAATTTGTTATCATTGCACCATGTAAATATGTCTGAAAGGAATGTTTTAATTGAATGTTTTAGTTGTTTGGGTGAATTTGAGGTCATGAAGCCGTTGGTATCATCTGCAAATAACCTTGTTTTGACATCTTGTTTTGTACAGTTGACTATATCATTTGTGTAGATCAAAAATAGGAGAGGTCCCAGGACAGAACCTTGGGGGACACCATTGCTGATTGAGTTTAGCTTGGATCGTTTACCGTTTTATGTATGTAAATTGCTTTCTATTGCTTAGGTAACTCTCAAACCATTTAAGTCCCTGGCCTCGAATTCCGTTGTGCCTAAGTTTTGAGAGTAGGATGTCATGGTCTACGGTATCAAATGCTTTGCTCAGGTCTAAGTAGACTCCTGCAACATGTTTCCCATTTTCAAGGTCTTGTAGTATGTTGTCTAAGATTTCAGTCAGAGCCATTATTGCTGAGTGATTCTCTCTAAATCCAAATTGGTATTTGTATAATATTTTGTATTTGTTAAGAAATTGGTAAACTCTTTTGTACATTAGTTTTTCCATTAATTTGTTTAGGGTACTGAGTAGGCTGATTGGCCTGTAGTTATCAACTAGGTATTTCTCATTTTTCTTAATAAGTTATAAATACTTGTCGCTACCTAGCCTGGCATTTGGCATTACTAGTAGAAGAGGGCAAATAGTAGTGGAATGAGGAAGACCAATTGTCTACAGTTGAAATTTCCCCTGCTTAATCAACTATTATGTATATAAACAAAACAAACTCGCCCAGAAGAGAGCTGATTTAGTGTAGATAAAGGATTCACCCCGAAGTTGCAGTACACGCGTGAATACCAACCCTATATAAAAGCTGTCAAAAATGTGGGGAAATGAAATGAGAACCTAAATTCACAGCAGCACTTATTCTTTATATATGTCTTCATATTTCCCCGCTACCTTTGAGTTGAAAAATATAATAAAACATATAGCTTAATAGAATTTAAACGTGAAATCAACGGCATTCTATCGCCGCCATATTGTCTTTTTGCATTCTCTCCCATTTCACCAACTCTGTGCCGATATAAGTACCCATTTGATACTCGAGCCAGGCATTCTACTTCCTGTTCCATACTAAAGCTATTTTCACCCGTATTTATGCTACGTTGTCGTTCACCCGTGGACTGCAAGTATGGGGTGAATCCTTTATCTAATTTAGTGTACCAGTGATTGTTGAACCCTGTGTGTAGAACTTAATAACTAACAAGTCGAACTTATTAATTCTTCCCCTCATGTGTGTGTGTGTGTGTGTGTGTGTGTGTGCGTGTGCGTGTGCGTGTGTTGATGCACTCAAACTGCACCTAGCGGCCACGATGAGTACTGGAACCCGACGAATGCATTCATTGACGACGTTCAGAAGTGGCGCCATATAGCGGGGATTGTTCACAACTTCGTGGTTTGTTTATTTTGCCTTGTTCCCAGGCCTTCCCCACATTACCCCTCTCCAGATGGCGCCAGGAGAGTGGGTTTTGAATGCACTGGGGCCAAATGTATGAGGGCGAGTTAGGGCTCGTAACCCACGCGTCGAGCGGATTTCCCGGGTTAGCGGCCAAAGTGTCAATGTATGTGCACGGGTTAGGCTACCGCCTCGAGGGTTAACGTCGCCTTCACTAACCCCAAGTTGAGCCTGGGTTAACGTGCAGGTTAGGGACCGATTCGGGCCAAATCTATTCAATGCGACCATATTTAACAGAATTACATACTCAAATCGTGAAATTTCATTAAATTAACCCTAAATTTGAAGCGTTATTAAGGCTACCGCCGCATTGGTGGCGATATTAATAGTTATATTTTCGAATCGACGAATGTAATGTAAACAAATCGCCGCACCCGCCGCATCGACGTCGCGTTCCATACTGGCGGCGCCGGCGGTTTGTTTACTGTACCTTCGTCGATTCGAAAATATAACTATTAATATCGCCACCAATGCGGCGGTAGCCTTAATAACGCTTCGAATTTAGGGTTAATTTAATGAAATTTCACGATTTGAGTATGTAATTCTGTTAAATATGGTCGCATTTAATATATTTGAGCCTAATATATGGCTACAAACGCAGAGGGATTTCCCAAATCTATAAATAACTGAAACGTTAGCTAACCCGCACGCGCTTTGGACTCATACATCCCCCGTGACACATATATTAACGCCGACAATAGATACCCCGCCGGCCGCCCTTAACTCCGCAGCCGATAAATTGTGGCTCTTACATTTGGCCCCTGAAGTGCCAGTTCTAGTCCGCGGGGAGTACTAGAACCAAACATTGTGCCGCCATCTGTGAGAAAGGATATGAGACCAGGAACTTGACTGCGATTCATTAGTCGAACGGTAACATGCCGGGAAATCAGCGGCTGATTTGATATACCTTAGTGCATTGTGTTGTACGAGAGAAGCAACAACTTTGCTGTTGTATGTTTTAATGTCCATATTGCCGGTAACATGCATAAATCAAAGCCTTGACCATGAGCCCCATAGTGATACTGACCTTCGATACCAAATGCAGCATAGCATTCGGTAACCCTGACCATAGTTGACTTCCAGGTGCTCTACTCAATTGAAATCTTTCGTCACTGTATCACCGAGCTGGAAAGACCGTGGTTGACTGAATACAACGAGATTTGAGAAGTATTTAAGAAAGTTTGATATTGTGTCTGTTTGTCGTTGATATGCCGAAAGTGAACAAGTCTCTTGTTTGTGCGAGCAGCCATTTCTCGAGGGAATTGCTTGCTTCTGCAGGTCGTAGGAGCAGTTTGTCATTGTGTCATGCTGGTGTTTGTCGATCATGCTCCCCGTCCGCAGCGGTTCATCAGTTGGGTTAAGCAGTGCCTTCGCCGCGACGGTGAGTGAGCTAGTGAAGGGGGTGTCGCTGGAGGATATATCGCGCCTCCTTGACTCAAAATTGTTGTCAGTTACTGCTCCTTTAGTGTCTTGTCTTGATAGTCTTGAATCGAATGTTAGCGTGTCGGCATTATTATTGACAGATTTGGGCTGGGCGGATGTGACGTCAGCTGACGTCACGGAGCCATTGGTTAGTCGCACAAGGTGCAAATCTGCTACGTCGAGTAAACCATGTGTGGGTTGTGGTATTGTTAGTGGGAATACTTCAGCAAAAGGAGTAACTCCTGAGTATAGCGATAGTGCTAGTACGGTGAGTGCATTAATATCGAGCAGTTCAGTGATGGAGAAGGGTGGGCCATTTGATTTGGAAGGTTGTGATGGCAACATATCCGACTCTGATGATGAACTGATGAAAGACTTGATGGGTGTAGCGGGAGCTAAGGCTAGGAAAGCAGCTAGTAAAGGTAAACTTTTACTGTTTCGGTATATAATTTGGGGGGAAAGGAAAGGGATGGTCTCTCAAGGATAGTCGACTTGGTTTGAACATTTGGCTGCAATTCGCAGAATGATTCGTAGGGGTGATATTCCGAAGCATTGGATCCCTAAGGTGGAGGATCATGTCGACATGCTTCTTGATATGGCCCAGAACTACACCTGGGAAACCTGCCTTTCCTACTCAGAAAGAATGTTTAACATGATTTCAGACAAGTGTTTGCCAAATGGGTGGAAGATGTTAGCTTAATTCAGAAGTAAGGAGGGATGAGAGCAGTCTAGGTCATAGGTTAGCCAAGGTACATGTCAGAGCAGGGAAAGAGAGTGCTGGGAACAAGTTTAACAAGGAACTTGATGGTCGTACATGCACGATCTGGAACAGGGGAAAGGACTGCGGGTTTTCAACAAGCCATGGGTGGGTAGAGATCGCTTTGTGCATGTCTGCACTTGGTGTGCATATAATTTACGTAGAACACATTACCACAAAGAACTTGAATGTAAAAGTAAATTACGATCTTGTGATAATAGGAATAACACTGATGTTGCTAGTGTGTCTTCCTCGAAGAATTTTTAGGGATTGGTCAGGTTGGGACCGAACTGAATGAAAAAATGGTGCATATACCGGTGAACGATGCTGGCGAGTTCTGGAAGATGGCGGCAGATGGCGTGGCAGTCGGTGGAGAACCGCAAGGGCAACCGTTGGTCCCGGTCATCGTATGTAACAAGCAGGTCAGTAAGAGTGTTGTCGATGTTAAAAATTAGACTGGTTTTTGGATGTCCCTATTCCTACTGTTAAACCGCATTTTGGCTCTCCTGTTATTACACACTATAGGGCTGTGGAGGATTCTACTAAAAAGTTTGGTTCCTGTAATGAGACCCTTTCAGGACCACCCGGGGGGTTTTTTTAGTAGAAAATTGATCGAAATTTGTAAACAACCACCTAAGCCATCTGGTGTGTTTAAGCGAAGCATCAGTTGTGTTGATATTCCGCCATGTGACGTTAGTGGTAAAAAAAGACAATGTGTGGAAAATGCTAGGTTGCTTTGTGGTCTTACATCGGATTTTTTAAATTGTAATAAGTACAAGTGGTACAATAAATGGCTACGGAAGTGTAGTAGTGGTGTAGACAAAGGGCATAATGCTGGTATTAAGGATAGTACATATTTAAATGATAGTCTGGGTGGGATAACTCTTACTGGCTTGAATGTGGCGACCAGGTTACAAGTCATTTGTTGCCATGGTGATGCAACAACAACAACAAAAACAGACCTACATATGCCAATGAGGTTGACTCCAACTTCCACATCCTTAACATTAGTTGATCCAGCCATCAATTCAGTGCACAGTCCATTCAATGGTTGCACAGTGCATAGTGCTACTCAGTACTCAGACATGGCAAACTCTTGCCCAGTTAATTGTTCACAAATTGTGGTTAAGGTTAAAAGGTTATCACCGGACGTCAAGTATGGCTTGTGCCAATATGATGTCAGCAGTAGTATATTTGATGAAGAAAAAAGGTTTTTTGTTTATGTTATTTAGATGACTTTGTAGGTGTGAAAAGGACGTTGGAAAAAGCTGAGGAAGGGTATATGTCAATTATGAAGCTAACTAAATTATTAGGTCTAGATTTGTCAATCAAGAAATGTACACCAACTGTCTTAAGCTTGTGTAAGTAGACCTGCCATTGCCGCCATTACCTGGTTTTTGTTGTATTTTTAAACCACTTTTCTAGATCGTGTTTTACGCCTGGGCCACATCTACGTTGGTTCGTATTTGTGTGTTGTTCTGGTTCCTGGTTCTGTCTTAGCTGCTGGTTGTGGTGGGTGCACCAAGGAATTTAACCAGATGGAAAGTACAAATGACGGTAAGAATAATAGCCAGTGAGTGTGGTGCGGGTGGGTGTATATATATATATATATATATATATATATATATATATGTATATATATATACATATATATATATATATATAACCATTGGAATTAACCAGAGCCAGGTTTCGGTTGTGTATGCAGCATATTTATTTGGTTTGTTGTTCCCCCTTGCATTCATCACTTCCTCATCTGGCGAGAATACCAGCTAGTGTAGGGCCTACTGTTAAAGTTGCATAGTCCGATCTAGATAAAAGATTCACCCGTTGTAGTACACGGGTGAAGACCAGCCTTATATAAATACGGGCGAAAATAGCGTTACTATGAAAGTGAGGCTCCAGTATGGAAGTGAGGCTCCAGTATGTGGCTCCAGTATCAAATGGATACTTCTATAGGCACAGAGTTGGTGAAATGGGCGAGAATGCAAAAAGACAAGATGGCGGCCGCAGAACGCCGTCGATTTCACTTTTAAATCTTATTAAACTAGATATTATATTATATTTTTCAACTCAAAGGTAGCGGGTAAATAATAAAACGGATGTAAAGAATAATTGTTGCTTCTTAGTTTGTGAAATTAGGCTCTCAATTCTTTGACCCGTTTTTTCGCCAGCTTTTACATAGGGTTGGTATGCACCCCTCCTGTGGCTACTGCAGCAGTACGGGGTGAATATTGTATCTAAGTCCGATCTGGTTTTGAGTTTCCATAACTTTTCTGTGATAAATATATTAAATTGATTGTTATAATCCACCTTAGTTTAGTTTTAAGTACCTTTATTTTTCAAACGGGATGGCCGAATGAATGCAACATCCACCTCCCGTTTTGGTAAGTCGTGGGATTCGAACCCCCGGGTTCCAGCCCTGGCACAGTCAAACCAATGGCTTACAAAATGTATGCTTGTCGCTATCTATCCTGGCTTAAAGTTGCATAGTCCGATGGATTTGAGCTTTTGATATTTTCTGAGATAAATATATTAAGTTGATCGCTATAATCTACCTTACTTTAATTTGAAGTAACGTTTGTTTTAAATGGCTAACTTTTGAGATATTTGAAGTGTAAGCATGTCAAATTGATTTTGGCAAGCACGGCAAAACTCTGATACCATAGTCTTCTACAGTAAGAAGTTCTATTAAATTGACTCGATCTTCCCTTCTATGCAGCGCCACATGTTTAATAAATACGCCATTGTCTAAGTTAGATATGTAGAATCAAATCTAGATAATTGTTTTGGTTTTGAAAATTTGAGGTTTTCATCGGACTATGCAGCTTTAACTGTTTGGCTTTTGACAAGTTTATGCTTTCATCGGATTATGCAGTTTTTATAATCTGGAAGAAGATTTTCGTAGTTTGTGGGGTTGTTAGGCAGCTATAAATACTACATAAATATGGAACCTACAAATATGGCAGCGAAAAAACGGGAGTGGCGATACTCTGCTGCTCGTGTTCCATCGTGTTATTTCATAGCAGACGAAATATTCAAACATAGCGAGTTTACAAAATCGCCAGAAAGCTTATTTCAGGAATGTTGAGTATGTCAGTGTAAAACATCGGATGATCATCGTCATAGATAAGTATGGAACTATTTATTCAGTGTGTTGAACAATGACGACGGTCATCTGAAACATACAGTAATACAATGTATAAGTACTAGTACTATTGCTCATGAACTTGGTGAGAACACAGTCATAACCCAAGTGGTCCTTAGCCACTGCCGTATTGGCCACTCATGGCTTACACATGCTTTTCTGCTCAAGGGGGAACCTCCCCCTGAATGTATTGGGTGTCAGTCCCCGCTGACACTCAAACACATTTTACTAAGTTGCGTTGATTTTTTGGCCCTGTGCCAACAGTTCTACACTGCATGACCTTTTTACTAAGGTAAAACAGGAAAACATTTTAGCCTTTTTGAGGGCAGCTGGACTATACCACATCATATAGTTTACTAAATAGATTCTATCAATTATTAATAAAACTTTTCTTTTTCTATGGGAATTTGTTTCCCTTGACCACAAATATATGATTGTGAGCTTTCTAATTTAATGAGTGTCTATTGGCACATAATTGATTGTCTGCCTTTACATCTAAAAGCGATGGTTTGAACAAAAAACATACATTTCTCGCTGTGAATGTGGCCTATGCTGCCGACACGGCGTAAAGCAACCACCAATCAATCAATCAATCAAACAGTCATAACCCTCTGAATACCATTGCATTGTGACCTTACTATACCTCACTGGTATATTTCCATGCGTATTACCCACTGATCCTGAAGAATAACCTCTCCATATTCACGCTGTTCATGTCATTAAAACACTTTAGCAAACAAATAGAACACAGTATGCAATTAATGATGTCATTATATGACAGTTTATTGATGAACGTGCAAAAATGCCAAGAATGTACTACGAGGTGTTCTCTGTAGCAGAGTGGTTAGAGTGTCTGACTTTTTTCTAGGTCAGACTCCTAATCTGAAGGTTGATGGTTTGATTCCCCATGCCCCCCACACCGCTGCCAATTTGGATTTCCACCACTGTGTATAACTTACAGCATCATCAAAGGCCAGTTGCTCTCATATCATGTCTATGTGGTGTGGGAGGTTAAACATATCTTGGGTCAGTAAAAGTGTAAGCTCGGGCTTTCTATCGACAAACTGTCTAATGGTGAAAACAAGTCTATTCAGACTTATCCATGATAGGCAGTACACATCTTCAATAAAAAGAAAATAAGTAGATATAAATTAAAGCTGCCATTTATTAAATTCGAATGACACATATAAATCACATTTATTATATATTATATATATTGTGTATATTGCCCAAAAAAAAAGTGGGCGAGTTACTAGAAATTCAAATAGAACACCGCGAGTGGATTTGACAAAAACAAGTGCCGTGTGCTAAAAGTATTTTAGCTCAATAATATATATTTAGCAAACTGAAGAGTTAATGCCTTGACCACATTTATGCGTCAAAACGTTGCTTGGGTCACCCGAGTGGATTAATCGAATACGCTGAAATGCGGTTTGATTTTGACACATTCGCAGAACCCCAAGCGAAGACTCCAAACCCACTGAGATCTGAAACCGGCCCACCGGCACTGCTAAGTCAGTAAGTGTTCAGTGCGCTTGGATATATATAGAACAACCTAACATAATAATACTGATAATGATACCGACCCACCCCCCAACCCACTAACATGTGTATATATAGTGTTATAGAGAGGGAAAATAAAGGAAACCAAAAACCGGAACCAGAATTACTATTTGTGTCACGCTGGTCACCAGCAGGCACAATCAATAAGCACAGATTTGCCCAGAACAAGTTGCGGCACTAGACCTACATCTACTGAAACTTATACCCATTATGTAGGCCTTACAACAACGTGCTTGAACACCAGTGGAAACAAATAGGCCCTACTCAAAATTGCAAAATGTATGCTTATTAATCACCAACGTGGGCGGTCGGTCCTAAGCATTACTTATTCATGTTAATGATAATGATAATGATAACGATAACGATACAGATAACAATAACAATAATAATACACTAACGAATGGGACCTATAGTAGGCCTGTCAAAGCTCATTTTGAAATCACCGGGCCTTGGTTGTGGTAGCTAGCTAACACATAACGTTAAGTAACGTCAGGTTAACATTATTATTTGGTTATGGTACATTATAATGTCATAGTATTACTAGTAATGTTATACTGATGTATATGTATTGTAAGTTTTGGGGTATATTGTGACTGAGACAGAGGGTAGCCATCTTGGAAGAGACTGTAAAGACATGTGAGATATAAAGTATACCCAAACCTAATCCAACTTAATCTAGTTGATATTGGTGCGATCTTCACTACAAATTTGGTGACGAGGACGGGATGATCTGGGCCAACCATCTCATGACCATTCAATAGGAAACTAACCTGCATTAAAGCTGCATAGTCCGACAAAAGCATAACATTTTCCAAACCAAAGCAATTATTTAGATTTCATTCTACATATCTAACTTAGATACTAATGCACTTAGTACACCTTTGTTGCCACATAGGAGGGCATACTGAGTCAATTTAATAGAACATGATATTGCAGAAGCCTATGGCGTCAGAGTTTTGGCATGCTTGCCAAAATCAATTTTCTATGTTTGCACTAGGCATATCGCAAAAGTTTGTCATTGAAAATAAACGTTACTTCAAACTAAAGTAAGGTAGATTATAACTATCAATTGAACATGCTTACCTCAGAAAATTACAGTAACTCAAAACCATCGGTCCATGCAACTTTAATGGGGCCAGATATAGGTCACTGAGACACTACCCATACTCCAACAAATGCTCTCCAAGCATACGTTTGCAGCTTTCAGTTTATGCAACTAGATATGTGAGGGGAGAGTGCTGACATTGGTTGCTTCTGTTGTGTTTTATTTAGTCCAGCAACACTGACACTTTTAGACAACCATTATAGAGAAAACATTTTTAGAAATTCCAATCTAAAATGATAAATATAAAGTTCAAATGTTTATTTATCATAACCAGCTACTTTTTGTGTGAATAATTGATTAAATCATGTAGATTAATAGACTTTAAAAGTTTAATTGAGAGCTTTCTGTGGCTGCCATCTTGGTGGTTTCCATGGCTTCTCCTGTGTGTGGGGAACCCCTTTAGGTCATGTGATGAGGGAATCCTACCTATGATGTCATTCATACATCACAGACCTCAACTCTCCTCCCACATGTTCAGTGGCATGAACTGAACAAACTAAGCAAAGGTATGTTTGGAGAGCTTTTGATGCTGGATTCGTTTGTATCTGGGTGAGGTATAGACGGCGACTTTAAAGAAAAGTAAGTGAACCAACTTACACATAAGGAAGGGCCACTGCAGGGCAACTAAAATCAAGGATCACAGCAAGTACCCATTAAAAACATTGTTTAGCATTGTATACCTCGTACTCAGAACAATATGGCTATGAATCTTTCATTATAATTTAACATGCAATGTTATATGAAAACGTTATAATGATATTAAAAAAACTTCTTTAGAACGTTATAAAATAACATTATATAACGTTTTTTACTCCATACAAATGTTTATATGACGTTTTTCAATAAGGTTATTCTGACATTCTATAACGTTATTATGACGTCACTATGACGTTTTAATGCTAGCTGGAAGAGGATTTCTTTCCCGTCCGAAAATTGAGAGGATTGTCTCAGGACGTAGCGAGTTGACGGACTCGGCGATGTCGGCTGCCGTCCTGCCCTCTTTATCCGTCAACGTCACCACAGCCCCGCGTTCGACGAGAAAACGCGCGGTCGTGACGTTAGCGACCTTGACCGCGCGCATCAACGCCGTGCAGCCTTCATTATCCTGAAGGTCAAGGTCGGCGCCGCTGTCCAATAGGAAGCCGATGACATCACTCAGGTCTCGCCGCGAGCCGCACGCGGCGCACAGCGGCGTACGCCCAGTCCGGTTCGTTTTGTTTACATCGGTGCCGTAGCGGAACAGAATCGAACACATCTGCTTGGTGGCCGGGCTGCCCGAGGACACGGCCAGGTGTAGAGCCGTGCCCGTGAAGATGCTGCTCTCAGTGTTAGGGTCGGCACCCGCCTCCAGCAGCACTTGGAGGCAGTCGACGTAATCCAAGATGGCGGCGTGTACGACGGGCGTCTGGCCGTGTGTTGACGGCACGCCGACGTCGCCGCCCGCTGAGATGAGCAATCGGACGAGGTCTGCGCGTGCGTGGCAGACGGCCGTGTAGATGGGGCTATGGCCCAGTAGCGTTTGGCCGCGAGCGTTCGGACTGAAGCCCAGCTATTTTTTTTTTTTAAAAGGACATTGGATGGAACATAAATATAAATAAATAAATAATGAATGGATGAATAAATTAATTAATAATTAATAGATAAATAATAAAGAGCAGATATGTTTACTGGTGTTCTCTGTGGCGGAGTGGTTAGAGTGTCTGACTTTTTTCTATGTCAGACTCCTAATCTGAAGGTTGGTGGTTCAATACCCCGTGCCCCCACCTCTGCCAATTTGAATTTCCACCGATGTGGATAACTTACAGCGTTATCGGGGGCCAGTTGCTCTCATACCATGTCTATGTGGTGTGGGAGGTTAAAAATCCCTTGAGTCGGTAAAAGTGTAGGCTCGGGCTTTCTATCGACAAACTGTCTAATGGTGAAAACAAGTCTATTCAGGCTTGGGGTAGGCTCTGAAATGCCATTTCCAGCCATTTCAGGGAGGTTACATACTCGGTTGTTTTGTGGTTTTGTGTAATTTCTTTGGAGGGGGAGGAGGGAGGCAACTGTCCCACTTACCCCCCCCCCCCCCCCCACACACACCCCAATGATTGCATCAATTGAAAGTAATTATAGACCCCTTTCAATGTTCATAAACATCATGTATGCGCGCGCGCGCACGTTGGCTGCAAGAGCAATGCGCACGGCCATTCAGTTTGCCGATACGCACAGTGCAAACATCAATTCTATTCAAAATTAATCAAAATGCAGAAAATATAATATAAATTTAATATAATTTATTCGTTGAACATCCTATCTGTTTGTGTGCCAATCAGTTTGTTTCTAGGTCATGCAGTTTTAGAGATATTTCACTTTTTCTGTATGAAGATTGCTCACGACGTACACGGTCATTGAGTTTGCTGTGCAAAACCTCAATTTTATTAAAAATTAATAGAAATTCAGAACAATGAACATACAAATTTAATATAATCTGTTTCGTAGACATATTATCTGTTTGTGTGCCAAGTGGTTTGTTTCTAAGTTGTGCGGTTTTAGAGATATTTCACTTTTAGCTTTAATTCTATTCAAAATTAATATAAATTTAGAACAATAAACATATAAATTTAACATAATCTGTTTGTTAAACACTTGATCTGTTTGTGTGCCAAGCGGTTTGTTTCTAAGTTGTGGGTTTTAGAAATATTTCACTTTTTCTGTATGAAGATTGGTCACAGCCATTAAGTTTGCAGTGTGAACATTTGTTGTCCTGCAGCCAAGTTGCACGCGCACTGACCTAATTACCTATGCTGATGTCATATGAAATATGCCTATATTGTCCAACATTAGGAATACAGTAAAACCTATCTAAATCGACCGACCTTGGGACCGACTTTAAGAGCTCGATTTAGGGAGTTATGATATGGTTACAATGATATTGCTGGGACCCAAATAAAGCGATCGATATAGGGGAGTGGGTCGATCAGTGGAGGTGGGCGGTTAGAGAGGTTTTACTGTAATTTAAATTGTGAATAGGACAGCAACGGCATCCAG
The DNA here is from genome assembly GCA_030323885.1 of Branchipolynoe longqiensis. Lineage (NCBI taxonomy): Eukaryota > Metazoa > Annelida > Polychaeta > Phyllodocida > Polynoidae > Branchipolynoe > Branchipolynoe longqiensis. The sequence continues at coordinate 80,064,048 of CM059195.1, forward strand.
CATCTTTATATAAAAAAAATTAATCACATCCCACAAATCACTCCCGGTTCTCTTAAATCTAGTTCTACTAATTATTTGACATGTTTCTTTTCCAAACTTGGGTTATTATCTATCTCAGCTTACCTTCAGTAGGTATTGGACAGTCGCCATTGCCCTGCCGCCATCTGTCTTGGCCTGACATGCCCGTTCCACCGCCAGCAACACCGGTGGCTCCCCCTGTCGGCCTATTGCAGCATCACGCCTCGCACTATCACGTGACCCATATTCCCTTTCCCACCGTTCGATGGCGTCGACGTCAGAGGACAAGATGGCGAGCTTCAGTGAGGTGCCGGATGGTGTTAGCCCCCCTGGGCACATTTTAGTGATGACAACGCCCATGGCAGCCTCGTTGGCAACTTGCAGTCGACTACAAAAATAAACATAAAGTAACATGACTAGAGGAGACTTGGCATTCCTGTTCATTGTTTGTTCTCAAGACTGTTTGTGGGGTTATATATATATATATCTATATATATATATAGATATATATATATAGCAACATTTTAGTTCTTTTCTTTTTGGTATATTAGTTGTTTAAACAGGGGAAATTTCAATTGTGGACGATTGGTCTTCCTCATTGCCCTTGCCCTATCCTAATAATGCCGAGCGCCTGGCTTTGAAGCGACATGTATAAATTTTTAAGTCATTGGTTTTACTCGACCACGGTTCAAACCCACGACCCCACGATCTACCAAACACGGGAGACGGACCCTCTAACTCATTCGGCCATCCCGTCTGGTTAAATTTTAATGCCACATCAGGCTGGGTATTGACTTGTGACAATGCACACTCATGGTGACTATGTAGTATGGCCCCCACTAGCAGACCAGGCCATTGGCACCATGCCCAATCACCACTCAGTCACATTATCCTGACACTGACTAAGCCAGTCCTTTCCCTATCCTATTACTGCTGACTGCTACTCTAGACAGCGACAAGTATCAATTTTGTAAATCATTATGGTTTGACAAGGCCGAGTCAAAGCAATGACTTACAAAATTCATATTTGTCAGTACCTAGGCTGGCATTCGGCATTAGTAGGGTAGGGCAAGGACTAGTTTAGTTAGTATGAGGATAATAGGACATAATGGAATACTGGTTTGTCAGCAACACACTCTCCCATTTGGGAAGCACTATAAAGTTACCATGAATATGTGTGCATTAATACAAGTTGGTGCCCATCCTGCCCGCCAGTTAAGCTCGTGACATCTATTGGCAGAATCTGGAGCTGCTCTTTTCGGGTACATTCCCCGAGTGCCTATGATTTCACAGGCCATTGCTACATCCCCGTACAGAATGCCTGGAAAAATAATAAAATGCCTGATTAAATTCAGATATTCATAATCACAACAGGATGAGATATTACTGGATGCCCGGCCACGTTTTGGACACCAGATGATATCAACAGACTCTCCCCTTCATATCACCTGTGATGCTATCATTCGAACCCAGATTACTAACACCTTAACCATACTAAGGAAGAAAGGAAGACAAGACAAGGATAGACAGTGAGGATGTTGTGCTTTATTGGCAACAACTCCTGCTCACCTATCAGTGACCTATCACCCTCACCCCTCCTGTTCTGTTCACACAGCAACTCATGGATCTCTATAGTTAGTCTCCAAAATCAGTGCCTACAGCCCATGGAACCAAAGGCCCAGGGTTGTTACACACTCTCAATTAGAATAGTTGAATTTGGCTAGCATCAGACAGAGTGTCTGGGGTCCTGCTCAAGAACCGGTCTGTCGCATTCGAGAGGCAGGAGAAGAGTGCCCATGTCCAGTGTGACTGGAGCATCGGTCAGTTTTTCATTAATAATTAATCTTATGCTGCTAGTGTGAACAAAGGCTTGGGGAGGAGAGAGCGACTGGCCGTCCCACAGCCCGCCAATCAAAACACCCCCCACAGCCTGGGAGGGTGGCCTGGGAGGGTGACTCATCCCAGCTGCAGGCAGTGCCTCATGCATATGTTGATTAGGCTGGTGTGCTGGGCCATTCGGTACTCTGGTGACAGATAGTTGCAAACAGTTACAAATATATATATATACTAAAATGTCCTTTTTCTCCATTTGCATTCTTTATGAATACATAGAGGAACATTTCTTCAACCTTAACTTCTTCTGATATAACACATCTCTTCATTAATCTCTAGGCACCATGCATGCACATATATTTCACATTGCCTATATCATGTCATAATAGAGTGGAACATCCTAGCTCACTAGATTACATAATCCCTTATCTATTCTTTCGCCCAAGAATAATCATGCTCTCTGCCAATATATAATCCAAACCGAAAATCCGTATATTTTTACAAGGAGTCAAGCTGTTATCCTTGGAATATATTTTTTTAAAGACAACTATATTGTATTTCTCTTCTGGAATTTCACCACTGCTCTCTTCACGTATTACACCCCTCCAGTTAAAGTTGCATGGTCTGATGAAATATAATTTTGTTAAACTTAACACAACTACCTACATTTGATCTTATATATCCAACTTAGATACTGGTTATTAGCTCACGATTTCGGACAGCATGTCCAGAATAACCTGTGAATTTATAATATCACCCCTTTGGACACTCACTTTGAAACACTCATTATGCAGGGAGGCCATTAACCAATTAGGCCAATCTCGTGACCTCATTAGAGCCAAGTAGGCCTACTGTGCAGGGCCTTACCTAGGATTAGTAGGTCATCTCACATCACATGGTCATCGCGAGATGACCATCTGGGTCATAGCCACAGCACTTTTGGCAAGCTTGTCAAAGGTAGTTTGGGTTCTTTCAGCTCAAATTGCTCCAAAACTAGTCATTTTTCATCAAAATGACTCCAGACTAATGATTAGTAGCTCATAACGATCAATTTGATATATATATCTAAAAAATAAGACAAAAATTCAAACGCCATCGGACGATGCAACTTTAATATATAAATCTCAGACAAGACAGAAACTCTAAACCATTGAACTATGTAACCTTAAAAGAGACCACTGTCAAAAAGCTCTTTATCTGATCTGGATCCCCCAACATGCCAAATTAATTTTGGTGTGCACACCGAAATGCTGGACACTATAGGTTTCAGCAGTGACAGAGTCTGTTAAAATTGCATAGTTCGATGGTTTTGGAGTCTCTGCCATTTTCTGAGATAAATGCATTATTTTGATCATTATAATCTACTTTGGTTTATTTTGAAGTAAATTTATTTTTAAATGGCTAGTTTTCAGATATTTGAAGTGGGAAAAATAAACACCAAATTAATTTGGGTAAGCGCGTAACAATCCTGACACCAGAGTCTTTAGCAGGAGCCGGTTCTATTAATAAGTCAACCAATATCTAAGTTTGCTATGAAAGGCAAAATTTAAATAAGTGTTATGGTTTTGAAAATAGTATGCTTTCATCTGACTATGCCCGTTTAAATGGACCTAGTATTCCTTCCACTTCACAATATGCATTGTGGCGAGGCTAAAGGGCGCATTCCTTACACGCGGTATGCGGTATGCGAATGCGACAAAAAATCGAAACGCCTTGAAACCTATGAGCTACATTCCTTACACGCGGTATGCAAATGCGAATGCGTTTTTCCGATCGGTCCATGTAGCGATCGGTGCGGCATGTGGCATGCGACAAGTGGGGTGTGAATAGAAACCTGAGTCCGATGTGTCCATTAGTTTAACACTAGGAGAGGCAACTGAGCATTACGGAATAGCCTAGAGGGGTGCCGTGTACATAGTGATTAGTGTGTGCTTATAAGGGGGAAGGAGGCGGGAAGGTGAGAAAGCCGTGAGGGGAAGAGAGAGGAGGGGAGAAAGCCGAGGGGAGGATGGCAGGGAGGTGAGAAAGTAGTGAGGGGAAGAGAGAGGAGGGGAGAAAGCCGAGGGAAAGCTACCAGATTCACAGAAATATGAATAGTTATCTATAAATTGGCAATAATATAGCCAGTTGTGCGCCGCATGCCACATACCGTGTGTAAGGAATCATGCCATTCGCATACCGCATGCCACATGCCGCATACCGTGTGTAAGGAATGCCTGCTTTACATGGGTAATTTGCGAGCGAGGCAATGTTCTATTTCCGTCTCTCTCGCTATTTCTGTCTTCCTTGCTCCCCTCAGCACCTCTCCTAGTCACTCTGCCACGGCATGCGCTCCTGTTCACAACTCTTCCCCACCCACCCACCCTCTTATGTAGCAGTCACACTACGACGACAAGCGGCGACGACAGCTCTGCGGCAGCGACTTCCGGTGTCGCGCAGGTGTCGCGCAGGTGTCCCGCAGGTGTCCCGCAGGTGTCGCCGCGACACCTGCGCGACACCTCCAGTTTCTCCACTCTTTCTCGACTGTCGCCGGGTTGTCGTAGGTGTTTTGGACATGTTGAAAAACTTCGACGACAGCCGATGTTGCGGCGGCACTGTCGCATGGCGGCACTGTTGTCGCGGCACTGTCGCGCACTGCGCGGCACTGTCGTCTTGTCGTTAAGCTGTAGTTGCTTCTCTCTCCATGTATGTGTCTCTGTGTGTCTCTGTGTCTGTGTCTATGTGTGTGTCTGTGTCTATGTGTGTCTATGTGTGTCTATGTGTGTCTGTGTGTGTCTGTGTGTGTCTGTGTCTGTGTGTGTGTCTGTGTGTGTCTGTGTCTGTGTCTGTGTGTGTGTCTGTGTCTCTGTGTGTGCCTCACTCTCACTCTCAGTCTGACTCTGACTCTCACTCTCAGTCTGACTCACTCTCAGTCTGACTCTGACTCTCAGTCTGACTCTCACTCTCAGTCTGACTCTCACTCTCAGTCTGACTCTCACTCTCAGTCTGACTCTCACTCTCACTCTGACTCTCACTCTCACTCTCAGTCTGACTCTCACTCTCACTCTCAGTCTGACTCTCACTCTCACTCTCAGTCTGACTCTCACTCTCACTCTCAGTCTGACTCTCACTCTCAGTCTGACTCTGAGTCTGACACACAGAAACACAGAGACACACACAGAGACACACACAGTCTGACTCTGTATCTCTGTGTGTGTCTCTATGTGTGTGTATCTCTGTGTGTCTGTGTGTGTGTCTCTGTTTCTGTGTGTGTGTCTCTGTGTGTGTATCTGTGTGTGACTCTGTCTCTGTGTGTCTCTATGTGTGTGTCTGTGTCTCTGTGTGTGTCTCTGTGTTTCTGTGTGTGTGTCTGTGTGTGTGTCTGTGTGTGTGTCTCTGTGTTTATGTGTGTCTCTGAGAGTGAGAGTCAGAGTGAGAGTGAGAGTCAGACTCAGAGTCAGAGTGAGAGTGAGAGTCAGACTGAGGGTGAGAGTGAGAGTCAGACTGAGAGTGAGAGTCAGACTGAGAGTCAGAGTCAGACTGAGAGTCAGAGTCAGACTGAGAGTCAGAGTCAGAGTCAGACTGAGAGTCAGAGTCAGACACAGAGACACAGACACACACAGACACACACAGACACACACAGACACACTCAGACACACACAGACACAGACACACACAGAGACACAGACACACACACAGAGACACATACACACACAGACACACAGACACAGACACACACAGACACACAGACACACACACAGACACACACAGAGACACACATAGACACACATAGACACACATAGACACAGACACACACATAGACACAGACACACAGAGACACAGACACACACATAGAGACACACACAGAGACACAGAGTCACACACACACAGACACATAGACACTGTCGTCCCGCTGTCGTCCCGTCTGTTGTCCCGATGTCGTCCGGATGTCGTCCGATTGTCGTCCAACTTAGCCCGAATTTGCATAGGTCGTCGGGATTTCACAAAATCCCAGCCGCCGGGCTGTCGTCCCTCCCTTGTCGTCGTAGTGTGACTGCTACATTACGGGGGTGAGCGCTGTCCTACCTCACTGCCTACCTGAATCCTGAGACGCTCACTGCCTGAACTGCATTGCTCACAGCCAGTAATCCTTGAACATTCGGGTCACAGCCGCCCAATTGATCTACCTAAGCTCAGCCTACCTGTAGGTTACGATTACTTTCTTAATAAAATATCTTAGACGTTCTTTCGGGCCTTCTTCCTGTCTCCCTTAAGTGCCTGTCACACTATGCCGGATTGAGCAATGAACAGAATTGTCTAGACCGGTGGTGTTCGGCCGTGATAAGTATCAAAATGTATTAAAATATGTCAAAGTGTTGCGATATCGGGTCTAAGAATGGACATGAAACGGACATGAAATGGACATGAACCGGACAGCCAACAGACGAAATGAACTCAAACCGGACAAGAACTGTAGACGTCAATCCGGAGGCATCCGTTCCAAGTTGTGTAAATGTTCAAAACTTCTAACGGATCGGGCCGGATATTACTGGATAAGCAATGGACACAAACCAGACTTTGCCGGATATCAACGGACTTTGTTCGGTTTCTTTCCGTTTCCCCCAATCCGGTGATGTGTGACAGGGCCTTTATGCCGAGTGAAGTGAATTACATGCTTAAAGTTGCATAGTCCGATGGTTTTGAATTTCTACAATTTTCTGAGAGAAAATGCATTACATTCATCATTATAATCTACTTTGCTTGAGGTTCAAGTAACTTTTAGTTTAAATGGCTAACTTTGGAGATATTTGAAGTGCAAACATGCCAAATTAAAAAGAAAAATCTGATAATATAGGCTTATGCAATAACAGGTTCTATTAAATTGATGCATGTGCTCTTTTATGTGGCAGCAAATGCTTAATAAATGCACCAGTATCTAAGTTTGATATGTAGAATTAAATCTAATTGAGTGTTTTGGTTTTGGACATTTGATACCTCATCGGACTATGCAGCTTTAACGAGTGTATCATTATCTAAGTTTGATATTTAGAATTAAATCTAATTGAGTGTTTTGGTTTTGGACATTTGATACCTCATCAGCCTAGACAGCTTTAACGAGTGTATCATTATCTAAGTTTGATATTTAGGGTCGAACTATATGTGTTTTAGTTTGCTTTCTTTTAAAATTATGACAGTTTAATTGGAGTATGCGCCTTTAACGCTACGTAATACCTTAAATCTGCATAGTCCGATGAAGCATAACATTTTCTAAACCAAAAGATTATCTACAATTGATTCTACATATCTGGCTTAGATACTGCTGCACTTATTAATCATTTGTTGCCAAATAGAAGGGAATACCGAGTCAATTTAATAGAACTGGTTACTGCAGAAGCCTTTGGTGCTTGCTTGAGGTGGTTTGTAACCTTACAAGGGTTACTGGTTGCAGAACTGCAACATTATAGAGAGGCTCCGATAAATCGGCCCAATCAGTAGGGGTGGTTGTAGAAGCTGGGGACATCTTTACAACGTTGTAACGGCAAAGCGTTGGGGCAGCCCCGAATCTCTTCGGTCCAGTGGTAGTTGAGCACTTATATCCAGCAGACAGCAGCAAGGGTTTCAAAGAAGGGTGGGTAAAGATGGGTACAGCGATGGTTCCAGCAACGAGAACAAAGCGAGAGAAAACGTAAAGGTACCCCACCCAAGCACACAACTCCCCTGGTCAGGGGGAGAAGTATGCCTGGGAGAAATAGAACGGGTAGAGTCTAGGAAAGAGAAATGAGGAGAATTGAGTCAAAGGACCATGAGCCATAGACACGGACAGAGTAAGAGTAGAAAGTGAAATGCCAGCGGGCTCCCCCTCCTGGAACTCTTTTCAGACATATCAAGGAGGAGCAAGGGCAGCGGAGATGAGATAGAGAGAGGTGTGGATAAAGTGCAGTCCGGATAGCAAGTGTCTGTGCTTATGGTATCAGAGTTTTTACGTGCTTGCCAACAAAAACTAATTTTACATGTTTCCACTTCAAATATCTCAAAACTTGGCCATTTAAAATGAAAGTTACTTCAAACTAAAGTAAGGTAGATTATAGTATTAAAACTTAATTATCTTTATCACAGAAAAATGACAGAAACTCAAAACCATCAGAATATGCAACTTTAACTTAATCAAACTCACCGTACGTAGATAACACGTTGGAGGAAAGCTGAATGTAGCAGCGTAAAACACTTCAATTTCTTACCACTCCCTTTTCTCTTTAACATCAACTGCCGTCTTTTAAAATAAAGTCGTCGCGCCGTGCCGGCGTCTGGTCTTGATTCTTGAATGCGCTGTTTCGGACTACTCACAACCTTATATCATAGACAGGACAGGACAGAGGGTGCCCGTCCTCTCTACTCAGTGACGTCATCAATTCCTGTAGCGAGAACGCTGGTATTTCCCCGGTTTCGAGGCCGGGGTCAGGATGAAGGCTGAAGGCTGAGGGCTGCTGGTTGGCGGTGGGTGGGGTTACGAGGTGTGTGTGTGTGTGACGTAAGTCGACAAGGAGTGGTCTACTGGTAGTGAAATAAGGGTCGCGAGGGGGGGGGGGGGGGGGGGGGGGATACGCTGATATTTTCTACCGTGTTACGGGCAGTCGGGTTACGTTGTGGGCAGTTTTCAAATGCCCACAATCCGGTCCGGTCTGAAAGTGCAACAAGACAATCTAGGGACCATTCCAGGACTATCCTAGAAGTATCTGGTTGTGGGCATATAGTGACCGTTTTGCCTGGTAGGTGGCACCTATAATTATATGTGGTAGTTTGCACTATCTGCGCAGTGGCTAAGCAGGCTAAGCATTAGATACAAGATTCACCCCGTACTGCTGCAGTAGGGGTGCAAACCAACCCTATGTAAAAGCTGTCGAAAAAACGGGTCAAAGAATTGAGAGCCTAATTTTACAATGTAAGAAGCAACAATTATTCTTTACATCTGTCTTATTGATAGCCCGCTACCTTTGAGTTGAAAAATATAATATAATATCTAGTTTAATAAGATTTAAAAGTGAAATCGACGGCGTTCTGTGGCCGCCATCTTGTCTTTTTGCATTCTCTCTCATTCACCAACTCTGTGTTGATATAAGTAACCATTTGACACTGGTGCCAGGCATTCTACTTGTTGTTCCATACTAACGCTATTTTCGACCGTATTTATATCGGGTTGGTATTCACCCGTGTACTACAAGTACCGGGTGAATCATTTATTTAGCTAAGCATGTGCAGCGAGGCAGTTCGACAACCGCCGCGTGCAGCATCAAAACAAAGCACAGTGACCCGAATTTATATCGACCCGATCATACTTTACCCGACCTGACTTTACCCGACTCTACTTTACCCGACCTGACTTTACCCGACTCTACTTCACCCCACCTGACTTTACCAGACCTGACTTTACTCGACCTGACTTTGCCCGACCTGAATTTACCCGACCCGACTTCACCCAACTTGACTTGACTACAATTTTGTGACACATTTCCCAGTCTTGAATAGATACTTTACCCTACCTGACTTTACCCTACCTGACTTTACGGTTACCCTACCTGACTTTACCCTACCTTACTTTACCCAAGCTCACTTTACCCGACCTCACTTTACCCGACCTCACTTTACCGAACCTGACTTTATACGCGACCTTAATCTACCTGACCCGATCTTACCCAACTTGACTTGACTTCAATTTTGTGACACATTTCCCAGTCTTGAATATATTCATCAAATGACCCTCAAGTGACCGATGCAGCCGACTCGACCCGACTCGACTCGATCTTGCCCTTCTAGCCTGTACCCGACTCTACTTTATCCGACTGCTTTTCACAACTCTACTTTTCCCGACTCTACTTTACCCTACCCGACTTTACCCTACCTGACTTTACCCTACCTGATTTTACATGACCTCACTTTACCTGACCTCACTTTACCCGACCTTACTTTACCCGACCTCAAGTTACCCGACCTCACTTTACTCGACCTCACTTTATGTGATCTCACTTTACCCGACCTCACTTTACCTGACCTCACTTTACTCGACCTCACTTTACACGACCTCACTTTACCTGACCTCACTTTACTCGACCTCACTTTACACGACCTCACTTTACCTGACCTCACTTTACCCAACCTCACTTTACCCGACCTCAAGTTACCCGACCGCACTTTACTCGACCTCACTTTATGCGATCTCACTTTCCCCGACCTCACTTTACCCGACCTCACTTTACCTGACCTCAAGTTACCCGACCTCACTTTACTTGACCTCACTTTATGCGATCTCACTTTACCCGACCTCAAGTTACCCGACCTCACTTTACTCGACCTCACTTTATGCGATCTCACTTTACTCAACATCACTTTACACAACCTTACATTACCCGACCTCACTTTACCCGACCTCCCTCTACCCGACCTTACTTTACCCGACCTCACTTTACACACCCTCACTTTACCCCACCTCACTTTACCTGACCTCACTTGACTTTGCCCGACTCTACTTTACTTTGCTTGACCATACTATACCCGACCAGTCCTGATATGACCTTAGATGTTGCTAGGACGTAAAACAACAACAAACAAACAAACTATACCCGACTCTACTTTACCCGATTATAGTTCACCCGACTCTATATATATATAGCTACAATATATATATATATATATATATATATATATATATATATGTATCGTATAACCGGCATTATGCGAAAATAATTTAGACTATATATATATATATATATGTATATATATACATATATATACGTATATATATATATATATATATATGTATATATATATATACCGTATGTATGTGTGTACATTTATAGGTCGTTCTCAGAAACTGTGAATCACCTTTGTAACAGGGAAAGACAAAGTGAAAACATTCCAAATAATAGAAAAAACCATTCCAAATAATAGCAGAATTCATATTCATATGAAGGTTTATATTTTGTGCATATGTCAGAGTTGAACCAACCAACTAACCACTCACCATACACTGACCATTTCATGCCTCCCCACTCCATACAACGGTGTTCCAAATGTTACCTTCCACCCACTCACCACACACCACCCATTCCCTCACACCCACCTGCTCCACACACCCCCTTCCTCCACCCACCCATACACCCACCCACCAGCCTCTCGTGCCCCCCACTCCACACCACACCACACAGGTAGGTGGGTGCTCCTGCTCCCACCCCGCTCCATCCCCGCTCCCTCCCCGCTCCCACCCCGCTCCCACCCCCGCTCCCACCCCCGCTCCCACCCCCGCTCCCACCCCGCTCCCACCCCGTCCCCCCGCTCCCACCCCCGCTCCCACCCCCGCTCCCCCCCCCGCTCCCACCCCCGCTCCCACCCCCGCTCCCACCCCCGCTCCCACCCCCGCTCCCACCCCCGCTCCCACCCCCGCTCCCACCCCCGCTCCCACCCCCGCTCCCACCCCCGCTCCCACGCCCACCCCCGCTCCCCACCCCCCGCTCCCACCCCCGCTCCCTCCCCGCTCCCTCCTGGCTCCCTCCCCGCTCACCTCCCCGCTCCCTCCCCGCTCCCTCCCCGCTCCCATCCCCGGCTCCATCCCCGCTCCCACCCCGCTCCCACCCCCGCTCCCTCCCCGCTTCCTCCCCGCTCCCTCCTGGCTCCTACCCCGCTCCCACCCCGCTCCCACGCCAGCTCCTTCTCCGACATCAATCATTCATACCAGCCCTACACGAATCAATACAGATATTCCAAGTTCCGCTGGTGCCTCAGTAAAGGAATGAAGCTCTTACCCAGCATGCATGCCAAGTCGCAGCTACAGGTTACACACCGGAAGCTGGAGGATATGTGCCCCTCTCCCAGCGTGATCCTTCACAAACGATTAGCACCACGTGACCATTTTTTTTTTCTTGAAGATTTATACTGCCTATCATGGATAAGTCTGAATAGACTTGTTTTCACCATTAGACAGTTTGTCGATAGAAAGCCCGACTACACTTTTACCGACCCAAGGGATTTTTAACCTCCCACACCACATAGACATGATATGAGAGCAACTGGCCTTTGATGACGCTGTAAGTTATACACAGCGGTGGAAATCCAAATTGGCAGAGATGGGGGGCACGGGGAATTGAACCACTGACCTTCAGATTAGGAGTCCGACCTGGAAAAAAGTCAAACACTCTAACCACTCCGCCACAGAGAACACCAGTGCCTCGTTGGCCATCATGGCTGGATAGAAAGTACAGCGACAATGGCAATAACATGGCTGATGGGGAGGCGGCAGCCTTAAAGCTGCATAGTCCGATGAAGCATCAAATTTTCAAAATCAAAACAATCATCTGGATTTGATTCTACATATCTAACTTAAATACTGGTGCACTTATTAAACATTTATCACCACATAGATGGAAATACTGAGGCAATTTAATAGAACCTGTTACTGCAAAAGTCTATGGTGTTCGAGTTTTGGCATGCTTGCCAAAATTAATTTAGCATGTTTGCACTTCAAATATCTAAAAAGTTAGCCATTTAAATTAAAAGCTACTTCAAGCTAGAGTAAGCTAGATTATAGCGATTAACCTAATATATGTATCTCAGAAAATGACAGAAACTCAAAACCATCGTCTATGCAACTTTGGTCGTAATGCGTAGCATTACGTTTGATGCGAGGAGAGGAAGAGACCCTCCCCCGCCCAGCGCTGTCGCGCTGCCTTCTCACCTCGCCCGACGCCGCCGCGCGCTGCTTCCTCCCCCCGCCCCCCTGTCGCGCAGCATTCGCGCCTCACCCGACGCCCGCTGCTCGCCTCCTCTCGCCCTCCCCCGGGCCGGCAGCTTTCACACCTCACCTGCTGTCGCCCGTCCCGCTTCCCTTATAAGGTCGCCCGCCGGCCTCCCTCAGGCACTCGCCCTCCTGCCGCCTTCCAGCTCTCTTCCCGTTTTTCCTCCACCCACCCACCCATCTTCTTCCTTATACCGTCTTCTTCCAGCGGTGGAGGGCTCCTCGGCACCCCCTCACTCATCTACTGACATTTGACTCTGCCTGAACTTTTATTCATCATGTACATTTCATCACTGCTCCTCATGAGCCCAACTGCTGTATTGCTCCTCATGAGCCTCTTTATTCTTCTTCCACTTTATTGCCTATATTACATTTACTTGTTGCTCCTTATGAGCCTGTTTCACTGTGTTGCTCTTCATGACCCTGTCGTTTCATTCCTCTGTATACTCTGTTTGTCTAAGGCGTAAATAAACGCCTTTCTTTCCACCCCCGCCTTGCTTTCTTCCTTTTCGCGCATCAATATCGCTTCCATTTTGTGTTTAACTTGAGCCGAATTTCACTTATTGAGTAAGTTATGCTCCTAAAAAACATTATTTCAACCCCCGAGTGAATATTCATGGTTCTAAATAACAGAATTACATCGGAGCAGTGAATCGATTTGCGCTTTTAGTTTAATTTACATTCATGAAACACACACTTGATAGTAGAAGGAACTGCTTCTATCCAACCACGAAGCAGGAGTAGTGTGATGCCTACATCACATGCAAATCCTCAATAGACCCTATACGTTAAACTCACTTTGCACCAATTGCATGGTGTTCTCTGTGGTGGAGTGGTTTTAGTGTCTGACTTTTTTCTAGGTCAGACTCCTAATCTGAAGGTCGGTGGTTCGATTCCCCGTGCCCACATCTCTGCCAATTTGGATTTCCACCACTGTGGATAACTTCCAGCGTCATCAAAGGCCAGTTGCTCTCATACCATGTCTATGTGGTGTGGGAGTTTAAAAATCCCTTGGGTCTGTAGGCTCGGGCTTTCTATCGGCAAACTACCTAATGGTGAAAACAAGTCTATTCAGGCTTATCCATAATAGGCAATATAAATCTTCAAGAGAAAAAAACACAAAAAACCCATACTTGCTGGTGACTAAACTTGGTGGGTTTATTGCCGTGCACTGGTTTCCAATCTAGACCTAAGTGATATTGTCTGAGCAAATATTTTATGTGAAATAAAATATCACTTCCTGTTTCACAGTATATGTGTATACACCCACTCCCCCCACCCCCCCCCCCTTGTATGCTATGTAGCTGTGACCCGGTGTAACGATTCCAATGTCCCCCCTTTCCAAGATCCCCCCGAGAATCTGAAAAAGTTGTTAATTTCCCTCTGGTGAAATTGAAAACGTTTTCAGATTCCTGGGAGGGAAATTAAAAACAGTTTTCAGATTCCTCCCCCTATTTTCAAATTCCCCCCTCCGGGAATTAAAAATTGTTTAAAAAACTTTTAAAAAACGTTTTAAAATTCAGACCCATATTTTTTTTTTCTTAGCCATCTTGGAGACCTTTTGTGTCATTTCGGGTGAAATATGTTTTGTTGTACTAATAATAATTTCCATTGTGCATGTTACGGAACATGGGTAATTGAATACGCACGATCGCCAAACCCCATTTCCACCTTCCCTGGATACAGGCCTGCTGCTCTTAATGACGTCTTAATCCTGGAACTCTATGACGTCACACCACCTCGCGGCATAATCTAACTGCCTGAGTTTCGGGTTCAATCTGACCTCGGCTGTGACTCTGGTAACATCTACACGACTTTATTTCTTTGCCATCCCACCCACCCAAACTTTGAGGGAGGGAAAATGAAAACGTTTTCAAATTCCCATGGGATGAATTCGAAAACGTTTTCAAGTTCCCCTGGGGGGGGACTTCAATCAGGGGGGAATTTGAAATCTTTACACCGGCATGCTGATCACAGCTTCAGTCCTTAAAGTTGCATGGTCCGATGAAGTATTTATTTTTCAAAACCAAAAGATGTATCTTAATTTGATTATATATATCCATCTTAGATATTGGTGCATTAACAAGTGATTTGGTACAGCATATATAGAATAATCAATGAATTTACTACCACATCCTACTTTGAGAAACACATCACACAAGGAATCCATTAATCAATTAGGTCAATCTCGTGGCCAGTAGCCTTGACCCTCATTCTAAGTCCATAGTCAGGTTCCAGGATGTCCAGTGGTAGTATTTCTGGCACCATAGCCTGAGTTGATATAAAATTGCATGGAATATTGTATTAAATAATTATTACAGATCTGAATAAGAGTCATGTAATAATTATGTATATTATTATCCGGGAACAATGCATTTGATAATCATGCAAGTGGCATGCTAGAATAGCTGTACAAAAATAAAGACACACACTTAAAAGTCAAACAAAGAATTAACACAACACATGCAAATATAAAGAAACAACACATGAAGCTAACTGAGTGGAATTTTTCGTTTAATGCTTCATTAAAGTTGTCTTACATGCCATAGATGTTATCAAATAAATATTGACTGAATACTGATGCAATTGTTATTATTATTATTATTATTATCCTCTTCTCATAACAATCAATTTGATATATTTTTTAATGTTTCACAAGTCCAGTTGAAAAACGGCAAATTCCAGAAATGAATCCTGGCAATTTCCACTGACAGTGTTGTTCTTGGCTGAGCTGTGCTTCTTTCTGATGTAGTGTTGACTAGTACAAAGTTTTATATTAGTTTATCCACTTACCATCCCTGGTTGGATTGGCAAATTCCAACCTGGTTGTATCAGAGCAGAAAGTGTTTTTAATATATTAATTTAGAAAATATTGCCTCAAAATTCTCTTAATTTAATTTCCAGTCGGTTAATTTAAAACCCCAAAACATTCAAAATGTATATATATAAATATATATGCAAAAGGAAACCCTAATTTTGGGTTAAAAGTAACATTAATGACAAAAATTAGAGGTTTTTAAAGAAAAACGATGAAATCGTCCATGAGAAATCGATCTCCTGCTCATATTGCATTATATGCACCTAAAGCTATCTGAAATCTTTAAATATAAATAAATAAACCCTAATTTTGAATTAAAAGTAACAGTAATGCCAAAAATAAAACGTTTTAAAAGAAACACGACGGAAACGGCCAAGAGAGATCGATCTCCTGGTCCCCACTCCCTTCTCAGCGTTCTCACCTCTTTTCTCAGTTCTCCTTGGATAAATTCTATCAAATAAAACGAATTAAGTATCACACTATTCAAGTCAGCTCCCCAAAATGATGTACTTACCATTTCTGATCACATAAATGATGTATTGTCTTCTAACTATTCAAAATCCGAAAAGTTACCCTGTTGCTAGATAACTGGCAATTTGTTTAAAGTTGCCTGGCAACCGGGCTCGACTTGTTGACAGATACAGCAATATCTTGTAGTGCTATTAGTTTATATTAAATCTCAAAACATCCCAAATGTATAAATATAAATACAGGAATACAGAATATACCCTAATTTTGGATTGAAAGTAACATTAATGCCAAAAATAAGTAACTTAAAAGAAAACATGACGAAAACGATCGTGCGAGGCCAATATCCTGGTCTTCACGCCCTGCCATGTATTTTCCAGTTCCCTGCAAGTATCCTAGTGATGTTACTTTATATGAACACAAAAGCATCCGAAATGTATAAATATAACGAAATATGCAAAAATAAACCCTAATTTTGAACTAAAAGTATCATTAATGCCAAAAATAAGACATTTAAAAGGAAAACGACGGAAATGATCGTGAAAGCCGTTCGTTTTTATTCAACACACTAACTATGTAAAGCCGTGTTCACACCCACAACATTAGGCCGAACTAGATAAGGCGAATTAGATGAGGCGAACTAGGCGTGAAAGTGTGTCGTGTCCACACATGCAGTACTTGGGCGGTTTAAGCCGGAAATTGATATCTGCGCATGAGCGCGTCCATACTAACCAGCGCCAGTTTCGCTTAGTCGACGTCGCCATGAGAGAGTGTGGGTTCAACCTAGATATGTATAGACTGAGTCCTATTGTTTTGGAACGGTCAAAACTTCTGCTGGGCAGTGAAAACCTAAAAATAAATGATAAAAAAAATATCTGTGCCCAGCTAGCGGTTTCATAGACCAAATTATATAATATGCGCTTTTGATCACCCGGAAAGTCAACAAACTCAAGTCTTGACTGCGCATGCGCGTGACGTGCTTAAGCCGCATCAAATAAACCACTACCGTCCACACAAGCTAGATGGGCCGACTTAAGCTAGTTCACTTCATCAATACTACCTCGCGACATGGTTTACTTGAAGTGAACTAGATGAGGCGAACTACCCCTAATTCGCTTCACGCCCGCCGCTGTTGCGTAAATGTTATAAGAATGGCTCCATATTTTCCAGTTGGCAGCCAAATCGTCGTTCAGATTAAGTGGTCCCGGGGGTTTCAGACCTGAGAGAGCCATTTTGCTTCACAGATTTCCACGTCTGACACCATGTAATGTCGCGATGAATTCCCTTCCGTAGGACGTGATCATATACTGACCGCACGCGTTGAGGTCTAGTATCATAATGGCTTTATTCCGGTGCCTCCCAGTCCGCGCTGGTTAGCCCATGCGTGGTTTCGGTTTCCGTACATACACTACAGCGTCCACACGGCGAATGTGAGCGAACTAGACAAGGCAAACTAGTTGAGGCGACTTAATGCCCGTGTGTGAACACAGCGTTATATACAGTGATTTGTTCTCTTGCCTCCTGGCTGTTGCTGGACTGAAAACGAATCACCCTATTCTAGCAACGGTCCTTTATAAAATGAACCAACTGACAACGGATGGGTATGACATCCACCTGTGCTGGGTGCCTGGCCATGCCAGCATACAAGGAAATGAACGAGCTGATCGGGCTGCGAAGAAGGCCCTGAACTGTGATCTTGAACCATGTCTGATCCCTCACTCTGATCTGAAACCACTAATAGCCACCCACATAAAATCCAAAGGGCAACATGAGTGGGATAAAAACATTAATAAACTTAAAGAAATTGAACCATCTGTGGGAAAGCCACCACAAACTCATGCGGGAGGTCGGTGGGACCAAGTGGTCC
The DNA here is from genome assembly GCA_030323885.1 of Branchipolynoe longqiensis. NCBI lineage: Eukaryota > Metazoa > Annelida > Polychaeta > Phyllodocida > Polynoidae > Branchipolynoe > Branchipolynoe longqiensis. Next base: position 80,081,814 of record CM059195.1, read on the forward strand.
TTAGCCGCTGCCGTATTGGCCACTCGTGGCTTACACATGCTTTTCTGCTCAAGGGGGAACCTCTCCCTGAATGTATTGGGTGTCAGTCCTCGCTGACACTCAAACACATTTTACTAAGTTGCGTTGATTTTTTGGCCCTCCGCCAACAGTTCTACACTGCAGACAGTATGCATGACCTTCACTTCACATTTATCTAAAAAATAAGACAAACATTCAAGCGCCATCGGACCATGCAACTTTAAATAAATACAATTAAATATGTATTATATTAAAAATGTACATATATATTACCAAATGATACTGATATTTGTAATGTCGGACATACTGCCATATATGGTATAAATGTATAAGTGAATATTATATTGAATGATATTACACCACTGCCAATGTATACAGTTTAAAAGTATACACAAAAATATAAACACACTAAAATTAATCAAACAATGCTAGTGTAAATAAAATAAAATATATAAAAATATCACATCACTTGATAGTGCAATGGCGACATCTGGGGAAGCTACCAGGAGACCAGGCTACATTTGAATTAGGTCATCTCACATCACGTGGTCATCGCGAGATGTCAATACGCGTCATAACTAGAAGACTTTTGCAAAGCTTGTCAAAAGTATTTTGGGTTCTTTCAGCTCAAATTGCTTCAAAACTAGCCACTCTTCATCAAAATTACTCTGGACTCATGATTAGTAGGTTATAACAATCAATTTGATATATGTATCTCGAAAATAAAATTCAAATTCAAACGCCATCGGACCATGCAACTTTAATGGGGATCACCAGGCGGGATGGCCGAATGAGTTGATCGTCCGTCTCCCGTTTTGGTAGATTGTGGGATTTGAACCCATGGAGGGACTTAAAAATTATACTTATCGCATCCTACCCAGGCGCTCGGCATTATTAGGATAGGGCAAGGAATGGGTGGCTCAGTGTCAGCATAATGTGGCTGAGTAGGATATCAGGTCATGGTGCTGGTGGTCTGGTCTCCCAGTGGGGCAGCACTATAAAGTCGCCATGAGTGTGCACTGTCACAAGTCGGTACCTGTCCTAATATTACCTTAGATGTTGCCAGGACGTAAAACTCCAACAACCAACCAACTGAGCAGGGTATGACATGAGATAGACGATACACAAACACGATAGAATCATTCATTGCCCAGAAACCCACGAGCTGTATTCCTGTTTAATCGAATGACCTGCATAAATTAATAGGTGTGTCTTGTTGTTCCTGCTCCTACTCCCAGACTTCTGGCTCTGTATCCTCACCACCCAGCCACACCCACCCACACTCACCCACACACACCAACACACACACTCACATACCCGCACACACCAACACACACACTCACCCACACATACCAACACACTCACCCACATGCCCACACACACACCAACACACACACACCAACACACACCAAGACACACACTCACCCACACACACACTCACCACCCAGCCACACCCACCCACACACACCAACACACACACTCACATACCCGCACACACCAACACACACACTCACCCACACATACCAACACACTCACCCACATGCCCACACACACACCAACACACACACTCACCCACACTCACCCACACACCTACACCCACCCACACACACCAACACACACACCCACACACACACCTACACACACACTCACACTCCCGCACACACCAACACCCACACTCACCCACACATACCCACACACTCACCCACATGCCCGCACGAGGATATTCCACTTATAGGGGGCCCTTCCCAAAGGCCTATGGCCGTGTCAAAAATAGTATACAGCTTGGACGGAGCCCCCTGAGATTTTGGCCTAAGCCTGTAGGTATACCAGGCACTGCGTGACTGACAGTAATGAGGTCTGGGTCACACAAGTACACTTATGTAACTAATAATATGACTACATTCTACCAGAAACTCATTTGGATTCCCACTGTTTGATTTCTTCTTTGTTCTGAACATGCGCAGTCATATATTTTTCCAAGTATGCCTACACTTAAATTTTTTCTGAATCAGGAGGGGGGGGGGGGGCGGAATTTGTAGTGGTTTCTAATCGTGGGCTGCAGGGGCGGTGCTGAGCGCGTGCAGTGTGTACAGCGTTGTTGCTATGGCGACAAACTGTAAACAAAGACGTGCGAGTGTTGAGGGAAGCGTGGAAGCGGGTTCAGTGTCTTCTGCTCCAGCTAAAGTAGACTTGCAACTGACCTAATTAATCCGCACAATTTTTTTTAGAGCTTAAACTTTCATAATCCGATTTGGACTCCACTTCATCCGAACCTCTTCTATCGCGCCCCAGCTGCTGGGGCCGTATGCAGGAGTCAGTGTTAGGGGAGAAACGGGGTTTGGCGGGAATTCCGGTTATGCGGCGAAAAATGGTATGCATCAGTCAGTGATAGGCCTAACACCAAATGCTTAACCGGTGTTACGTTACCCCTAAAAGATATTAGGTTTAGCGAGTTTATTAGTCCCAAATCTATTCAATGCTGTCATATTTAACAGAATTACATACGCAATAAGTGAAATTTGACCAATTTAACCCTAAATTCGAAGCATTATTAAGGCTACTGCCGCATTGGCGGCGATATTAATAGTTATATTTTCGAATCGACGAACGTAAAGTAAACAAATCGCCGCCGCCGCCGCATCGACGTCGCTTTCCATACTGGCGGCGGCGGCGGCGGTTTGGTTACTTTACATTCGTCGATTCGAAAATATAACTTTAAATATTGCCGCCAATGCGGCGGTAGCCTTAATAACGCTTCGAATTTAGGGTTAAATTGATCAAATTTCACTTATTGCATATGTAATTCTGTTAAATATGATCGCATTCAATAGATTTGAGCCTAATATATGGCAATAAACGCAGAGGGATTTCCCAAATCTATAAATAAATTCACGTTTAGCTATAATGCAAGTGTTACACGCTCCTGCATACGACTTGACACAGTTCCCGACGTCGGTGATAGCTAAACGGTAACAGGCTCTAACACCAAACCCCGCTAACACTGACTCCTGCATACGGGCCCAGGTCTTCTCTCCTGGTTTGATCTAAAGACTTATTGCTGGGATAGGCCAGCCGGCTTTTCACCTTCTACCGCCACTAAGCTGTTTGTGTCTCCGGCTCGCTGTCTGGTCAATCCAGATCAAGGAGACGCAGCTCTTTGACTCAACTCTCCTCACTTCTCTTTCCTCAATCCCACACATTACTTTTTTCTCTCCCAGGCTTACTTCTGATCAAAGGAGTTATTTGCTTGGGTTGGGCCCTTTTCCTTTTTCACTGCTGCGCTGTGCTCTTGGACTGCGACTTAAAACTTGATACTTGTCACTTCCTAGCCAGGCGTTTGGCATTAATAGGATATGTCAAGGACCGGTTAGCTCAGTGTAGAGGATAATGTGATCGAGTGGGATATCAGGTTATGGTGCTGATGTCCTGATTTCCCAGTGGGCTGAGCACTATAAAGTAGACATGAGTGTGCACTGTCACAAGCCGGTACCCATCCTGATATGAACTTAGATATTGCCAGGACGTACCAACAATGAACTAACCATCAAATAAATCTATGAAGTAATCGACCATTTCTCAGCGGGTGGTGGCATGTCTATGTGTGGTGTTTCTGCGGCAGCTCGGAGCAGCTCGGAGCAGCTCCGAGTAGCTTGATTACACTGCTGTAAGGAGCTATCCGAACGACGCGCGAACCTCAGGTAGGAACTGTGGAAGGCTGCCTTGTCATCTTTTTACACCTGTATATTTATTTCATAGTCAGCGCATTTGATAATTGAGTTCTAACAAATGTTGGTTTTAACTGCATTAGCTGCAGATGGGTGATTAGATTATGAGATAGAGTCAGTGTGTAAGACTAATGCCCGGTACACACCTACCATTTGTGTGCGCACACCTCCCGTATACGATCGAAAACTGCCCGTTTCGCCCACAAAAATCGCTTGGTGTGCGCTCCCCGCGCACACCTAGCGATTGCGATCCGCGCATAAAAATTAGTTTTTAGTGCTAAAAGCGGCCGTTTACAATTGCGATTCGCGATTCGAAAAACGAATTGGCCCGTTTTCAGTTTTAAGCTGGTTGGGTCGAGTCGCGGGTTTTAGTGCGCGAATCGCATACGGTAGGTGTGTACTAGACATAAGAGATGCACACTAATATAGTATCAACATAGGAGGCCTGCTCCCCCTGTGTGGGTAATCTGTAGGCATATGCGGTACACAACCCCGTTACATTTTGCTTGTATTTATCTATATATATGTACATGTATATCATTTCTAATGTATTATGTGAGTATAAAGATACAGAAAGGAATTATTATATTGTTATACTCCGCAAGACCCAACATTGCACCAGTGGCGCCACTTTCGGCTCACCTCGCCTCCAACAGGTCTTGACCAGTGTCAGTCTTGCCAGAGGATATACATATACGACCGTCTCCACAGATCAACTATTCCCCTATATTTGGGTCCCAACAATACCATTCCAACCATATTCTAACTCCCTAAATCGACCACCTCCCTAAATGCACCACTTAAAGGCAGTCCTAAGGTCGGTCGATTTAGAGAGGTTTTGGAGTCACAGTGTGGCTTCAGAGGTAACCGGAGCACCGTGGATATGATATTTTGTCTCCGACAGCTACAAGAAAAGTGCATTGAGCAGAACCGACCACTGTACATGGTATTTGTCGATTTCACTAAGGCATTTGATACAGTCGGGAGGACCGGGCTATGGCAGCTACTGAGGAAGTATGGATGCCCAGAGAAGTTCACAACTATGATCGAGGCTCTACATATAGGAATGATGGCGAACATTAATGCTGGAGGGGAAGTCTCGGAATCGTTCGGGGTTACCAATGGGGTCAAGCAAGGTTGTGTACTGGCCCCCACGCTCTTCTCCATCTTCCTATCAGCAATGCTCGACGAGGCTTTCCGAGACATGCGGGATGGCATCTATATACAGTCCAGACAGAGCGCTGACCTATTCAATGTCGCACACTTCAGAGCGAAGACCAAGACTACTCAGATACTGGTGAGAGAGCTACTATTCGCAGATAACAGTGCACTGGTTGCCCACTCTGCTGAAGAGATCCAGAAAATAGTGGACGCTTTCTCTGATGCATCAAAGAAGTTTGGCCTGAAGATTAACATCAAGAAGACGGAGGTGCTGTACCAACCCAACTCTACAAGAACCCGAGAGGAGGAGATCATGGTTGACGGAAACAAACTGAACTCTGTTCCGGAATTCACCTACCTCAGAAGCACTATATCAAGTGATGGATGCATTGATGCTGAAATACAGAGGAAGATGGCCAAGGCTAGTGCATCTTTAGGCCGACTACGCCAGAGACTCTGGAACAACCACCATGTGTCCATTCGGGTCAAAGGTAAGATCTACCATGCAATCGTGCTATCCACCCTACTATACGGAGCCGAGGCCTGGACAATGTACAGACGACAGGTGAAAAAGTTGCATGCCTTCATGATGCGACATCTGCATTCAATCATGAGGCTAACCTGGAAGGACAAAGTGACAAATAAGGAAATACTCGAACGAATGGGGCTGCCCTCTATGGAAGATCTTCTGATCAAAAAGAATCTCCGGTGGACTGGACACCTCATGAGGATGTCATCAGACAGGCTACCAAAGCAGATCCTCTATTCTCAACTGTCTTCTGGCTACAGAAAGAGAGGGCGCCCTCGTCTCCGGTTCAAGGATACCATCAAGAGAAACCTGAAGCTGAGAGACATTAAGACCGACTCATGGACGCAACTCCCACAGCAGAGAGCTAAATGGAGAGCAGCAGTCAAGTAATGAAAGCAGTCTTTGTCGCATTGTGACCGACAGCATGATGATGATGATGATGATGAGTGGATTATGGGAGAATAAACAAAGGAGAGACCACCTCGCAGTTAATGCTTCACTGACCAATGGACATGTTGCCTGGGTGAGATTATCTCACTCTATCTTTATATATATATATATATAATATATATATATATATATTTATATATATATATATATATATATATATATACATACAGTATAACCCTGTTAAACCAGACTTGAAGGGACCCTAGATTCTCTCTCTCTCTATCTTTATATATATAGATATATATATATATATATATATATATATATATATATATACAGTATAACCCGTTAAACCAAACTTGAAGGGACCCTAGAAATTTGTTTGGGTTAACAGATCATTGGTTTAACCGAGCTTTGGCTTCGACTTTTACCTGGCTTTGGCAAAAACGTGGGTGCATTATGAATGTAATATACAATGTATGTGGACACTTTGATTATTGTTTTCTATGTGAATACAGTATAACCCCATTAAACCAAGCTCAGTTGAACCAAACGATCGGTTAATCCAAACTTTTTTCATCGGCCTGGCAAAATACTACCTTTTATCATATAAAAAAGTTGGTAGGGTCTCAGCCGACCTTATAACCACATGAAAGTTTGGTTTATCCATACTGGAAGTAGCCTGGGGTCCAACAATTTTGTTTTAATTAACCGATAATTTGGATTAGCCGACTTTGGTTTAACCAACTTTTTTAGATGATAGATGGTAGTATTTTGCCAGGCCGCATAAAATAGTTTGGATTAACCGATCGTTTGGTTTAACTGAGCTTGGTTTAACGGGGTTATACTGTACAGTTGTTTGTTACTGTTAGGGGTTTTATCTCCTGGAAACACCTACGGTCATATCAGAACGGGTACCAATTTGTGACAGTGCGCACTCATGGTGACTTTATAGTGCTGCCCCACTGGGAAACCAGCCATGGGCACCATGACCTGATATCCCACTCACTGTGTCACATTATCCTGACACTGAGGTAACCAGATGGGAATATTATATTAGTATCAGAGGTTGAGAAGGCTATCAATGATCTAAAGTCAGGTAAGGCTCCTGGAAGTGACCAGATAACATCAGAAATGATAAAAGGACTAGATGAAGTGGGGATTCAAATCATTCATAAGCTAGTAAATGACATCTATGAGACTGGATTTATACCATTGAATATGAATGAATCCATATTTGTACGACTCCCAAAGAAGCTAAAACCAACATTGTGTACTGAGTACAGAACACTAAGCCTGATGAGTCATATGTTGAAGATGATCCTGAAAATAATTTTACTGAGAAACAGACAGAAAATTGAAGAACAAATCAGTAACGTACAAAGTGGGTTTATATCTGGAAGAGGTACACGTGAAGGGATTTTCAATATGAGAATGATTTGTGAACATTATTGTGAAGTGAACCAGGATGTTTATGCCTGCTTTATTGACTATGAGAAGGCCTTCGACCGAGTCAATCATGAACTGTTAATCAAATGTTTACAAGATATTGGTGTCAATGGCAAAGACATTAAACTAATTGTGAACTTATACTGGACACAACATGCATTTATAAAAAATGGAGCAGGGCCTATCGGATGAAGTTATGATTAAACGAGGAGTTCGACAGGGGTGTGTATTGTCACCATGTCTATTTAACCTGTACACAGAGATGATTTTCAGACACATTGAAGATTGCAAGGGAGTGACAATAGGTGGCATGAACGTCAACAATCTTAGATATGCCAATGACAGTGTAATACTAGCAGACAGTGAGAAAAACCTACAAGATATAGTGAATAGAATCAATAAAGCTGGAATACTATTCAACATGAAGATGAATGCCAGGAAGACCAAAACAATGGTTATAAGTAAAAAGACAGATAAACCAAATGTCAATATAACTATAGATGGCACAAACATAGAACAAGTATCCGAATTCATATATCTCGGACAAAAGATTACAAATGATGGGAGATGTGAGGAAGAAATTAAAAGAAGGATAACAATAGCCCGAACAACATTCTCCAAAATGTATAGAGTGTTAACATCAAGTAAGATATTAATACAAACAAGGAAGCGTATTCTTCAGTGTTATGTGTGGTCTACTCCAATGTATGGGGCAGAGACATGGACAATCTCTAAGAAAATGTACAAACGTTTAGCAGCATTTGAGATGTGGACTTATCGAAGGATGATGAAAATATCATGGACAAAGAAGATCACCAACAAAGAAGTTCTCAGAAAAATTAAAAATAAGAAAAGCTTGTTTGCCACTATACAGACAAAGAAACTTATTTATTTTGGCCACATCATTCGTCAGAGTTCAATATACCGGAGACCAGACGGGGTGGCCGAGTGGGTTGGAGCGTACGTCTCCCGTGCTGGTAGATCGTGGGGTCGTGGGTTCGAGTCCTGGTCGAGTCAAACCAATGACTTTAAAATTGATACTTGTCGCTTCCTAGCCAGGCGCTCGGCATTATTAGGATAGGGCAAGGACTGGTGTGCTCAGTATCAGGATAATGTGACTGAGTGGGATATCAGGTCATGGTGCCGGCGGCCTGGTTTCCCAGTGGGACAGCACTATAAAGTCGCCATGAGTGCGCACTGTCACAAGTCGGTACCCGTCCTGATATGACCTTAGATGTTACTAGGACGTAAAACAACAACAAACAAACAATCAATATACCGTACATTGTTGGAAGGGAAGGTGAATGGCAGCAGAGGGAGAGGGAGACCAAGAACATCATGGTTTACAAATATTTCACAGTGGACAGGCTTGAATTATTCACAGTCTATCAGAACAGCACAACATCGGGACAAGTGGAGAACCATTGCATCCAACCCTCGACTAGAGGACGGAACTATTGATTGATTGATAATTATATCACATTATTTCTTATCTGTACTATTGCTGGTTGCTATTAAAATTATGCAAGTACAATAATATTTCATAAAACAGTATAGTCTAATAAAGGAGAAACACGTTTGAGTAAATGTGGGATGTATTCATAGGCCGAGTAATAAAATGTATACTTGTCGCTACCTAGCCTGATGCTTGGCATTAATAGGATAGGACAAGGACTGGTTAGCACAGTATCAGGATAATGTGACTGAGTGGGATATCGGGTCGTGGTGCTGGCGACCTGGTCTCCCAGTGGGGCAGCACTATAAAGTCGCCATGAGTGCACACTGTCACAAGTGGGTACCCATCTTGATATGGTGACCTTATTTGTTGCTAGGGTGTAAAGCAACAAAAGAAACCACAGATATTTGTGCGCTGAGTGTGTGTGGAGGGATAAGGTGGGAGGGGGCGGTCAGTGGGGCTGGAAGGAGGTGAAATGGAGGGAGATGAAAGGTCTGGGGGTGGGGGTGAATGTGGGGCTGGTGCGGGGGGGGGGGGGGTGCTCTACTTTGTCCAAGCAGGCAGGCATTCACCGCGAGGTAGATGAGTTGTCTACATTATAAATATGTCTAGCATTGATTTACATTGCATTCCCCGTCCCCCCGCCCCACACCTCTGCCAATTTGGATTTCCACCGCTGCGTATAACTTAAAGCGTCATCAAAGGCCAGTTGCTCTCATTACCATGTCTATGTGGTGTGGGAGGTTAAAAATTCCTTGGGTCGGTAAAAGTGTAGGCTCGGGCTTTCTATCAACAAACTGTCTAATGGTGAAAACAAGTCTATTCAGACTTATATTCATGATAGGCAGTATAAGTCTTCAAGAAAAAAAACTAAAAACATTGACTGCGATACACATGCACTGGATTTAATAATATACGCAATGTGATATTGCAGTGCCTCCCATTTTGGATATAAACATAATATTGTCGTTGGGATGATGACAATTGCGCCTATAGTAGGATTCGAAACCCACACCTCTTGCCATTCCGGGACTAGCGTGCTAACCATTACACCACCTAGGCTACCTGATGCAGTCACCCTATCCATGCCTACCTGTCTATGTGGTTACTTGCCTGAGAGGTCAGTGCAGACCACTACACTCGTCCCCCTGGAAGTGTAAGTCTTTTAAGTGGTTTACACCCATAAGTCATTTTGTGCGGTGGCCGAATCGGTAGAGCACAGGCCTCGCATGCGGAAGATCGGGAGTTTGCGAGTTCGGTTCCCGGTCGAGTCAAACCAATGACTTAAAAATTGATACTTGTTGCTTCCAAGCCTGGTGCTCGGCATAACTAGGATAGGGCAAGGACTGGTTAGCTCGGTGTCAGGATAATGTGACTGAGTGCGATATCGGGTCATGGTGCCAGCAGCCTGATTTCCCAGTGGGGCAGCACTATAAAACTGCCATGACTGGCATGAGTGCATACTGGCACAAGTCGGTACCCATCCTGATATGACCTGAGATGTTGCTAGGACGTAAAACAACAAACAAACAAGCGTTTTTTAATGCTCACAATTATACACATACAGGTAACGATGCACTTGGTAGGTTCAACAACCACACTGTATGTAGCTTGTGTCGTGGGGGGTGATGAAAATGGGAAATATTGCGCCTAGAGCGGGACTCGAACCAACATCCTTTTGCATTCCGGGCCAGTGTGTTAACCATTACACCACCTAGGCTCCCTGATATCACCATACTACCCACGCCTACATGTCTATGTGGTTACTTGCCTGAGAGGTCAGTGCAGACTACTACACTTGTATATGATTTTGGTCATGGCGCCAGTGCAATGAGGATCGTGAAAATGGGAAATGTTGTGCTTAGAGCAAGATTCGAACCCACGCTTCTTGCCATCCCGGGCTAGTATGCTAACCATTACACTACCTAGGCTCCCTGATGCAATCACCCTATCTACGTCCACCTGTATATATGTGGCCCCTCTCCTGAGAGGTCAGTGGAGTGTTGTGACAGAGTGAAGGCAGGGATGTGTCTCCACTGAGATCTAGTTGACAAGTGCCAGTTTATTACACTGAGACTTGCCACATCACGTGACTCCCTCTCCCTGGCTCCGGGTCGGTAACTGTGTACATATACATACATTACAGTCAGGGCAGAATGTATGGCCCGATATGGGGTTTTAGAACCTTCTAAACAGTATTAACCATGGGGAAAGCCAGGTTGATGGGACACCAGATACCCACACCCGGTACTCGGTTTCGATTTCGCGCAGTTGGCCCAAAAAAGATTAATCTTGTTGTTTTAGCATGTTTATGCAGCTGAGTAAGTAATTCTATTCTGAGTAGCTGACGCACTGGTCTTCTCAGCTATATCAGACCTGCCACATTTTTTGGATTGCAATCTGTATTTTTCAGACCAGAACGGGATGGCCGAATGAGTTGAACGTCCGTCTCCTGTTTTGGGAGATTGGGGGATCCGAAGCCATAGGGTTGTGGGTTGGAACCCTGGTCGAGTCAAACCAATGACTTAAAAATTGATACTTGTTGCTTCCTAGCCAGATGCTAGCCAGATGCTCGGCATTATTAAGATAGGGCAAGGATTGGTTGGCTCAGTGTCAGGATAATGTGACTCAGTCGGATATCAGGTCATGGTGCTGGTGGCCTGGTCTCCCAGTAGGGCAGCACTATAAAGTCACAATGAGTGTGCACTGTCACAAGACAGTTCCCGTCCTGATATAACCTTAGATGTTGCTAGGACATGAAACAACAACAAACAAACTAGTGACAGATGTTGACAAAAGTTGCTTCTGTGTAGATATATAATAGATGTTAAAAAGCAAGTTATATTTAACAACGCCTCAAGAGCACATTGATTTTTATCATCGGCTATTGGACGTCAAAAATATATACAATAAATTATATATATATACAGTAAAACCTCTCTAACCGAGCACCTCCACAGATCGACCACTCCCTTATATCGATCGCTTTATTTGGGTCCCAACAATACCATTGCAACCATATTCTAACTCCCTAAACCGACCTACATAGACCACTCAAAGTCGGTCCCTGGGTCGGTCGATCTAGAGAGGTTTTACTGTATATCCTTGCGTGTTTAATGCAGTGTCATGTACACAATCTATAACTCGACGATTGTCTGACACTGATAGAAGTTGACAGAGTTGCTCATGTTTGTGTGTTTAATTCCGTGTCACATACACAATCTATCTATATAACTTGACGCAAGTTTGACATTGACAAAGGTTGACAGAGTTGCTTATGTTTGTGTGTTTAATTATGTCACACACAATCCATCTATATAACGTGATGTGTGTCTGACACTGACAGAGTTGCTTATATATACCATATATATGATTGTGGGTTTAATGCAGTGTCATGTACACAATCTATAACTTGATGTGTGTGTGACACTGACAAATGTTGACAGAGTTGCTCATGTTTGTATGTTTAATTCTGTGTCACATACACAATCCATCTATATAACTTGACGTGTGTCTGACACTGACAAATGTTGACAGAGTTGCTCATGTTTGTGTGTTTAATTCTGTGTCACATACACAATCCACCTATATAACTTGACGTGTGTCTGACACTGACAAATGTTGACAGAGTTGCTCATGTTTGTGTGTTTAATTCTGTGTCACATACACAATCCACCTCTATAACTTGATGTGTGTCTGACACTGACAAATGTTGACAGAGTTGCTCATGTTTGTGTGTTTAATTCTGTGTCACATACACAATCCATCTACATAACTTGATGTGTGTCTGACACTGACACACTTGCTTATATATACCATATATATGTTTGTGTGTTTAATTTTGTTTCACATACACAATCTATCTATATAACTTGATGCATGTCGGACATTGACAAAGGTTGACAGAGTTGCTCATGTGTGTGTGTTTAATTCTGTGTCACGTACACAATCCATCTATATAACTTGATGCATGACTGATGCTGACAGAGTTGCTCATGTTTGTGTGTATAATTCTGTGTCACTTACACAATCCATATACATAACTTGATGCATGACTGACGCTGACAGAGTTGCTCATGTTTGTGTGCTTAATTCTGTGTCAGGTACACAATCCATCTATATATACCTTGATGCTTGACTGATGCTGACAGAGTTGCTCATGTCTGTGTGCTTAATTCTGTGTCACATACACAATCCATCTATATAACTTGACATGTGTCTGACACAGATAAAGGTTGACGTACACTCCCTGTCTCCATCAGGTACCTGGACGAGTGAGGCACACCAAGAGACATGGATGGAATACGAGGTCATGCCATCAGTCAGAGACCAGCAGCGAAGACCACAGCCTTCAACGCCACAAAGGCTGCCAGCGACCCCCACGCCGACCCGTAAGTGTGGCAGGCTTAGTAGTGTCATGGGGGTGATTAAAATGGGAAATATTGCACCTAGGGTGGGAATTGAACCCACATCTCTTGCATTCCGGGCCAGTGTGCAAACCATTACACCACATAGGCTCCCTGATGTCACCACACTACCCACGCCTACCTGTCTATGTGGTTCCTTGCCTGGGAGGTCAGTGCAGACTACTACACTCGTCCCTGTGGAATTGTAAGTCTTTTAAATGGTCATTTAATGCTTACAATTACATACATACAGATAATGCACTTACATATATAAAATACATATACACAGGGTAGGTTCAACAACCTCACAGCATGTAGCTTTTACAGGATCATGGTCACGGAAACCAGTGTCATCGGGGGTGATGAAAATGGAAAATATTGTTGCTAGAGCGGGAATTGAACCCACATCTCAGGCATTCCTAACCAGTGTGCAAACCATTTACACCACCTAGACTCAATGATGTCACAGCCCTACCCTGTCTGAGAGGTCAGTGCAGACTACTACACCAGGTATCGGCGGCCATTGTTTAGATCTTTAAACTGGGCATTTAATTAAGGTTAATCACACAGTGCTAGTTAAATGCAGAACAACACACACACACACACAAATAGAAAAGTTCTATCTTGCTTACGATTCAAGACATTCACATTTTAAGATTTCTTTTATTTACTTGATTTTGTTTAATACTGAATCAAACATGAGATGTGTTTTTTTGTTTGCCATTATTTGATTTTGTTTTAAATATATATATGTGTCATGTACCAAATTACCGCTGTGTATAACTTACAGCGTCATCAAAGGCTGGTTGCTCTCATACCATGTCTATGTGGTGTGGGAGGTTAAAAATCCCTTGGGTCGGTAAAAGTGTAGGCTCGGGATTTCTATCGACCAGCAGTGGAATGAGGAAGACCAGTCGTCTATGACTGAAATTTCCCCTGCTTAAACAACTAATGGACCAAAAAAAAAAGAAAGAAAAAAAGCTTGCTGATAGGATCTATTAATAGAAAGTGTAACCAATGGTGATTCAGTGCCCAGCGAAATAAAACCGCATGCGTTGGCATTTGTTCTGATTAATGTGATGTAAAAAAATGTGGTAATTAGCAAAAGTGTCTGTAATAAATTGCCAGTTTTGGTGCATTGTCTTAATATATGGCCCAAGTATTTTGGAATCAAAATAAAGAGTAAAGCTTTAGTTCATTCACAGTACTTCCTGGGTATTTAACCAGACGGGATGGCCGAATGAGTTAGAGCATCCGTCTCCCGTGCGGGTAGATCGTGGGGTCGAGTCCCGGTCGAGTCAAACCAATGACTTTAAAATTGATACTTGTCGCTTCCTAGCCAGGCGCTCGGCATTATTAGGATAGGGCAAGGACTGGTGTGCTCAGTGTTAGGATAATGTGACTGAGTGGGATACCAGGTCATGGTGCCGGTGGCCTGGTTTCCCAGTGGGACAGCACTATAAAGTTGCCATGAGTGCGCACTGTCACAAGTCGGTACCCGTCCTGATATGACCTTAGATGTTGCTAGGATGTAAAACAACAACAAACAACAACAACAAATCCAGGGTATTTTAAATTTAAACATACACCTAAATATGAGTGTGAGTACACATGCACTGGGATGAGTTCAAACGTGCTCGAGCGAGTTTAAACGCGCTGGCTGCGCACCTCCGAGTGAGTCCTCGTTGTCGCGCTGTTTATGTTTATGTCTCCATTGACATTCTGACAGTGAGCTGGTGGTGATGGCAATGCGCACCCCGAAAGGACAGATAGACGTGTGTGGCACCTTGCGTCACTCCTCCAAACAACAGGTAATGTAGCCGCTAGAGGGCGCCAGTTTAAAGAGCCACTTAAAGTTGCATAGTCCGATGGTTTTGGATTTCTGTATTTTTTCTGAGATAAATATATTAGATCGATCGCTAGTATCTACTTTACATTAATTCAAAGTTAATTTTATTTTAAGGACCTATCACACTACGTTTCCCACCAACGCGTGTCGACGTGTTGCCTTTTTGGTCGAAACGTCGGTACACGTCCGGTACGTTACCGGCGCATTACCGGCGCGTTACCGGCGCATCGGTACACGTAGACTGATAGCAACGTGTGATCCAACATTTCGGCTCCTGTCGGTGCCCGCCGGCTCGCGCCGATCGTTTTGTGCTTGCACAAAACTTTCAATGGGCCGCAACGCGCGTCAGCGTGTTGGCGGGCGCGTTATGGACGCGTTAGCAACACGTCGACACCCATTGCCGGCGCGTGTGGACCTGCTGGTGGCGGGTATGGACGTGTTCCCGGCACGTCTTGACGTGTTGACGGCGGGTGTGTATGCGTTGACACGGTATTAACACGATACCAACGCGCCGCCTACACGCGCCACTAACACGCCACCAAGACACCACCGGCACGCTACCGACGCACCAATGACACGCTACTAGCACGCCAATAACGCGCCACCAACACGCCACTAGCACGCTGCGCCCCATCAAACTTTCTCCCAAATCGCCGAAGAGTTGGACGTGTTATAATATTTCTGGATGCCCGGCCACGTTTGGGACACCAGAGAATACTACAGAAACTCTCCCCTTCATATCACTTGTCTATCAGCTCATTAACCAATGCTAAGGAAGAATGAAGTCAAGACACAGATAAACAGTGGAGAAGTTGTGCTTTACTAACACCAACTCCTGTCCACCTACCAGTGACCTATCATCCACACCCCTTGCCTTCTAGCCACACAAGATCTCATTACTACTTTAGCCTGTATAGAAAGCAGTGCTTACAGCTCATGGGACAGGAGTCCTATGGCTATGTACACACTCAATTAGAATAGCTGAATTTTGATAGCATCAGACAGAGTGTCTGGGGTTCCTGCTCCAGAGTAGGTGTGCCTCCCTCCAGAGCCAGGAGTAGAGTGATCTCTCTCCAGGTGGTCTGAAGCAGAGTCTAGAATTAAGATCTTGGTTTGAGGCTAGTGTGGTCAGAGGGCCAATGGGATGCAGGTGACTGGGCAGTCCCCAGCCAGCCAATCAGGCACCTCCACAGTCAGGGTGGGTGGCACCCTCCCCCAGTAGGGGTAGCTGTCACTCAACCCAGCTGCAGGTGGTGCCCTGTGTGTATATGCAAATTAGGCTGGTGGACCAGCCCAGTGGTCAAGGCAGGGGGGGGGCAGGTAGTTATACAGTTACAATAGATCTCTGTTAAAATGGTCTTTTCTCCAATTGCACTCTTTATGGATGCATAGAGACATATTTCAACAATCATGTACTGCCTCTTATATAGGAACATCTCTTCATTAATCTCAGGCATAATATATGAACATATATTTCACACAGCTTATATCATGTCATAATGGGAGTGGGATATTATTACTTTTAGTTTATATAACATCGTCCCCACTCCGTCGCCCAAGACTAATAATGCTCTCTGCCAATATATAATTCTTAACCGAAAATCCGTATATTTTTACAGTGTGTTGGCGGGTTGCAAATATTGTGCATGTTGCCGGCACACCGGTGAGAAACGTTGTAGTGTGACAGGGCCTTAAAATGGTAAACCTTTGAGATATTTTGAGTGCAAACATGGAAAATTAGTTTTGGCAAGCTTGCCAAAACTCTGACACCATAGACTTCTGCAGTAACAGGTTCTGTTAAATTGACTCAGTATTGCCTTCTACGCAGAAACAAATGCTTAATAAGTGCAGTAGTATCTAAGTTAGATATGTAGAATCAAATCTAAATAATTATTTGGGTTTTGAAAATTTGATGCTTCATCGGACTATGCAGTTTTAAGCTGCGAACACACTGGACGCGGACGTCACGCGGTTCTCGCGCTGACGTCATGCAGCAAAAATCAAAATGTATGTAATAGCCCTGTCACACTACAATGTAACGAACTAACATGAGCCGACGTAGGTGAATTTTGGTCTTTACATTGAGGCACGGCGGGTTACATCATGCGTACGTTAGGCAGACGTCGAGTTACATCGAGATACATCAGGTTACGTGGAGTTATGGCAGCACGCGTCAAGGTTTTGGCCATACCCAAAACTTTTGACACATCACAACGCAAAGCAGTTATGTTGGGATGACGTTACACTCATGTTAGGCCAACGTTAGGCGTGCGATAGAGCTGCGTCGGCTACATTAGATCAACATTGTCTTATGTGAGAGTGACGGACAGGTGGGAGGAATGTGCGGCCCACGCTAGGACAACGTGGAGTTAACGTATCTCAACGTAGGTCAAACATGTCTGTGACGCATGCCTAATGTTGCTCAAACGTATAGCAAAGGTGTCCTGACGTAGTTGACGAACGTCTAGCCTGCGTCTGTCATGTCCTTCAAACGTTGTCAAACGTGTTGTGAACGTGTTGTGAACTTGTTGCCTTCGAGTATATAAAAACCTCCAATGTCCTCCTGTCAGCAGAACAGCTCCACTCTTTGCAGCAGAAACATGTGCCTGAGTGGGTTATGCAGGACTGCCAACTGGCCATTCTCAAAGTTCACCATGAGACAAACGTGTTGTTACTGCACTATCGAGGCTAGAAGAAGGAGAAGTACAACATCTCGCCCGAAGCGATTGTGGGTGCAGCAGGGGATTGGGAGGCGGCATGAGTTTGGCTTTTATGACCAGCTTCTGGTGGAACTCCTTAATGAGGACACAGCTTCCTTCGTCAACTTCATATGGATGCCTCCCCAGATGTTTGACAAGATGCTAGCCATATGGGCAAAGGCCTTATTTATTTCAATTTTATTTGGGGAAACTTGTGTATTACTTATTCTAATAATGACATGATAATGTTTACTAAAAAAATAGACTGAGAAACCAAAATCTCATTCACAATACAAATAGTTTTTTATTTACAACAATTTTACAGATTTCTCAGAGTAAAACAAAAGACATACAAAGGAAAACATATGTACAGGCAGGCACACAATAAATGCTGTCAGTTCTGTTCACTTATCCGGGGACTGGCCCTGGCCCTTTGGGTGTGTAGAGCGTCCCTGGCGCAAAGAGCTCCTGCGCCTCAATGTTCGGGTTTGACACGTTGGATATGCCCGACAGGCCAGACAGATTCAGAAATCTGTCGATGGCACTCTGGTTGCGGAGCCACACCAACGTTAACACGCTACCATTTATTCATTGTACAGGCAGGCACAGAAGAAGTACTGTCAGTTCTGTTCACTTATCCGGGGCCTACCCCTGGCCCTTTGGGGGGGAAGTCAAGCTCCCCTGGCGCAAAGAGCTCCTGTGCCTCAATGTTCAGGTTCGACATGTTGGATATGCCTGACAGGCCGGACAGATTCCATGCCAACGTTAACGCGCTGCCACTTATACATATGTAGAGGCAGGCACAAGAAATACTGTCAGTGACACAGTAAAAAAAAAAGACATACAAATGAAAACAGAGAAAAGAATACCAAATATATACATATGTACAGGCAGGCACACAATAAATACTGTCAGTTCTGTTCACTTATCCCTTATCCGGGGCCTGGCCCTGGCCATTTTGGGGGGGTATTGACCTCCCCTGGCCAAAGAGCTCCTGCGCCTCAATGTTCAGGTTTGATGCGTTCGATATGCCCGACAGGCCGGACAGATTCAGGAATCCGTCTGTGGCAGTCGGTGTCGTTCCCGCTGGCGTACTGGCACTCTGGTTAAGGAGCCATGCTGATATTAACACGCTGCCACTTGTGTGTGCTACAAGCTGCTGTCGCGGTGACTGACTCGTCACTGGTGTGCGTGGACCGATTGTCTGTCCGGGGAACTGAGGCTGCACCCTCAACAGTGGCGGTTTCGTCGCCTGCAGCAGCAGCGGAAGCAGCAGCGGCTGCAGCATGTATTGTTGCACATAGTCTAGGTTTTGGGAGGCCCAGGGTGTTCCTGCTGGTGCTTGATGTCACCACTGGTGGGGATGCGGCTGGTACCCCTTGTTCGGTGATGGGCAAGAGGATGCATTCGACGAAAAGGAGTAGCATGATGTCACAGAGGGGGGCCACACAGTCTGAGTCATGGGGGTGGGTGAGGGGGGGCAGACCGAGGACAGCACCAGCCCTGAGACTATGGTCCCGTCGTCCACCACCTCTCACTCTATCACCTGCGACAGGATGATATTTATCGCAGTCCGCGCATGTTGGACTTTGCCCTTGGTCATTGTGGACAAACTGTCCCACACGTAGTTTGCAAACACGGTCATCTGGGTCATGCGCATGTTTGTTAGGCTGTCCAACAGGTCGCCCGAGGCGCCGACGCATTGCTTCAGAGCATCCAGCAGGTCATCCTCCCTTACGGACTGCTCCCCTTGCCTCAGGCCTTGGCTAGGGGTTGTCTTTGGGCTGCTTCAACCCGATCTGCAGCTCAGCGCAGGCAGTCTCTGCACCCCCAGATTGCCATGTGCTGCGTCAATGGCGGCCAACACCTGCAAGACAAAATAATAAAGCAACATAAGTACAACATGACTTTACATAATGAGGGCAATAATAAATAAATCCACATGATTGCATATAATAATGCCATTAAATATATACAATCATGTATTCACAATGAGGGCAATAATAAATAAATCCATATAAATTGCATATTATAACGCCATTAAATATTTAAAATGATTTGTCCACAATGAGGTCTAAAATAAATAAATTAATTAAAAAATTAAAAATTAATATCCACATGAATGCAAATGAAAAAATATAGTACTTACACTTCTGCAGGGCTCCGGCCGGTGCCGCATGACTGAGCTGAGGAAGCCAAACTTGTCCATGATCCACTGCTCCTTCTCAGTCCGCTCGGGCGCCCCGTCACCGCTCTTCTTTTTATGCAGCCTGGTGTTGCTGTCCCGCATGAATTTGAACCAGCGCAGGAGATGTGCAGCAGTTCTCCCCATCTTCTGGGCCTGGTCCTCCCACAGCTTGCTCTTTTTGTCAGTCCTCCGGTAGTCGGTCAACTTGACATTCCAGAGGACCGGGGTGTCATGCAGAAAATCCAGCACCACCTCCTCCTCATCTGCAGGCAGAGTGCAGTCAAACTTGTGCACCCTCCTCTTGCCTGTTCCTTGCAGACAGTGTGAGTCAGAGGAGGTGGAGGCTGCAGACGATGCACGGGAATTCAGAGAAGATGGAGACAGGGACTGCATGTCCATAGTCTCCTCTGTGTCCTCGGTCTGTCGAGCAGGAGAGGAGACCATAGGAGATGGTGGGGATCGTGCTGCTGCTGGTGATGTTGGTGGTCTACCAGTCATCCTCTTCCTCCCCTTCCCTCTTCCCTTCCATACTGGGGGTTTGAAGCACAAGTGGAAGTGGAGCTGGAGCTGGAGCTGGAGGTCTTTTTCAGCAGTATGCTGGAGAAATTGTGAGGAGAGAGGAATGCAGCGCCCTTATTTATACCCGAGGCGCGGGTGGGTCGGGTGCTTTTCCGCACATTGGCCCACGTTTTGCTCACGCCAAGCGTGTTAAGCATGTGCTGCCATCATGCTGGCCAAGCTGGACTCACGTCAGCCCGACGCTAATCACTCAGCGGGCGATCAGAAAATGACAGCAAGTCATATATATATATATATATATGCATATGTATGAATACATATATATAATGCATTATTTAGCATATATAAAATGGCTATGTTTTTTTAATTTTGTGATTCGTGAACACCATATTATATATATATATGGGTTGTTCTCAGAAGTTGTGCACCAATACTGTGACATCAGTAACACAAAATCAAAATGCTATCAAAGTCCTATATTCAGACTTCCGCAATGTGTATGTCATTTTGCATCTGAATAATTGAAAATAAACATAATCTGACATTTCAAAGTAGGTCAAATGATGTTCATGCCCAATAAATAGCATTATAGCATGGAAACCAATCTGACTCCAAAATCAAATATTTTCCACAAAAAGCTTGACATTTTTAGGAAATTTCACATGCCACTTGCTTTATAGACAGTAGTAATAATAATGTGAAGCCTCATTGCTACGGTTTTGTCTTATTTGTGATGATTAAAGAAAAAGCAGAAAAATATTAGCATGGTAACCGTCCAAGTGGAATCAACAATTTTACACAAATGTTCAGCTCAAATTTCAATGCTATGGGTCAATTTCAGGATTGATCTTTTACTATGCCATAACTGGGTCCATGTATAGAGTGTCGAATCGTGAAAATAGTTCCTTTATTGTACTATATGTTTGATACAGGGTTTCATAGTATTTGCAAGTGGAAACGAAATGTTACGATGTTAATGACTCCAGAAAAGGTTAACTATTTCATAATTCTTTTAATTTTTTTAGAAATAAATGTCTTCAACATAATGAAGACATTGTATATGACCATTTGGAGTGAAATATGCTGTTGTTCAGAGGTTTTCATTACGTTTGTGACACTTTATTTCACAATATCACAAATTAGTGATGATATTTTCTATGGAGGCCCATTGGGTCACAACAACATAGCGCGCACATGTCTGAAAGTTGATCTCCCCTCCATGATTTTCCCCCCTTTCTTTTGACTGTTAAAAAGAGACGGACCCTCTAACTCATTCGGCCATCCCGTCTGGTTAGGTTAGCAGCAATTCAACTTCGTAAGCACATAATCTGTGTAATAACCCAGTCACATGAGGCCTGCGTTCGCTTACGATCAATTCGCGACGTCAAAACATCCTACTACCGTCCTCCTTATGCCCTCCTTACGCACTGGTGCCTCGAGGTTGCCAACATCCCGGCGTCCATTTCGGAAATTTTGGACGCAAGGAGGTTGCAGCTGCTGCACTTGCAACCTCCTTGTGACCAGTCTGGTCGGCACCATTAAAAAATTGTTGGTGACCTGGCACCGACCTGGCACTGACCTGGCACCGCCAGGTAACTGACCTCTTGGTTGGCGAGTTGGCGTGGACTTGCCGTGGACATGGCGCAGATCTGGCGCCGACCTGACGGCACCAACTCATGCAATGCTGCACTCGATGTGTGGTCGGCGCCAGGGCATTATCCCACTCAGTCACATTATCCTGACACTGAGCACAACACTCCTTGCACTGTCCTAATAATGCCGAGCGCCTGGCTAGGAAGCAACAAGATACTAACTTAGATATAATATCGCTAAATGGTCCATTAGGTGATAGATACCGTTGTAGTTTAGGGAATCACTGAGTTCTGTGTGTGAGTTTGAACAATTACTTGTTAATTCAGGCTTCTTTGTTGGGATTTTACATCCTAGCAACATCTGAAGCCATGTCAGGATGGGTACCGACTTGTGACAATGCGCACTCATGACAATTTGTATAGTACTGCCCCACTGGGAGACCCGGCCACTGACACCATGACCCAATAACCCACTCAGTCACATTATCCTGATGCTAAGCTAACCAGTTGTTGCCCGATCCTATTAATCCTTACCGCAAGGCTCGGTAGCGACAAGTATCAATTCTGTAAGTCATCGCTTCCTCTTGGCCAAGGTCAAACAGAGAAGCCAAGCGACGCTCTCACTAATAGACTACATCGCCAGTCCAGCCGCCATGGTGCATTGTGGGATGCGTGGAAGAAAAACAAACCCACGAGAAGCACATGGCACATGCTAATACACTGGGTGCAACTATGAAATGTGCTAGTTTCAGCTCATCTCAGCTCTTGTTTGATACATAGAATATACACTAAAAATATATATATATAAAAAATTAAGATATTAATCTTTTATCCAGCATTGCATTTACATAAATATAATCAGCACATCTTATGCCATGTGCATTTAGATTTAGACAAATCTGGGCACTCAGACTAGTATTAGAGCCATAGCCAGAGTCAGTTTTACTTATTTTATTCATGTTTTTATTTATATCATATGGTTAATGACATATGTAGAACCAGAAAATGAGTAGGGTTAATTAGATATTGGTTATATATTTCTTTGAAATAAGTATTTGTTGACACATTTGACATTTTAATATTTAGAACAAGAATGACTTATGTCTACTCAATGGTGATGTAAATATCAGCCTGTGAAGCGACTGAAATTGTATGTTTCTTCTTAGCTCAAAATGCTTAATTATGGAGAGTTGTGTCTTAAACTTATTCATTATATTATTATATTGCATCCATCCATCCATGTTTGTGCCAAATTGTTATGTATTTTTATTAATTTTGAATAAAATTAAAGTTTGCCCTACACGTATCGGCAAACTCAATGGCCGTATGCCTTTGCTTTGCTGTCAGCGCCGTTTTCAGCACATGCGCAGTTGGAACGGTGATCTCGTCTATTCAGAACGCCCAGTCGTGGCGGACTATACACATGCCTATTATTCTCGAGACACATTATCAATTTAGCGCAATTTGGTCCTCTTGGGATTGTCAGACACGAAATCGGGAGCAGCAGCTTTGTGTATAGTTGAGTGTTTGCAGCGCTCTCTCCCCGCAGTAATCAATGTACGCAGAGGCTTCGTTCTTGGAGTTTTACGTCCTGGCAACATCTAAGGTCATTTCAGGACAGATACCTACAGACTTGTGACAGTGCATACTCATGGCGACTTTATAGTGCTGGCCCACTGGGAAATCAGACTGCCGGCACCATAACCTGATATCCCACTCAGTCACATTATCTTGACACTGAGCTAACCAGTCCTTGCCCTATCCTATTAATGCTGAGCGCCAGGCTAGGAAGCGACAAGTATCACTTTTAAAGTCATTGGTTTGACTCGACCGGGAACCAAATAGCCGACCTTCCGCATGCGAGACCCGCGCTCTACCGATTAGACCACCGCGCCTGGTGGTGTAGGCAGGGACCTAGGCCTAGGCCTACTCACACATAGTAACTCCCACAGCACCGGTGTAGGACGTTCAAAACACTACCCCGTTCAGAACACTACGGCAGTGTTTTGAACCTAGGTTCAAAACACTACTGAAGTGGGCGAGACTACTCGCCTTGTGGCATTCACGGGCGTGCGCCGATTAACCCGTATTTGGAAATACGGGCTACTCGCCATGGCAGACCGCGAATGCCAAACATTCACGGGGCACCGGGTTTCCGGCCGTTAAAGCGTTGCTAGGAGACGCAAATTGCGACTCGCCTGGCAACGAAAGGAGGTCGGGCGTTCGGACCCAGACCGATCAGACGTATTTAATGACGCTCTGATGTTTTAGCCGAGTTTTAGGCCTATTTTATCGAAATTCTAAACTTGTTTGAAATTAAACATTAGGGGATGGGTTTGCACGACATTGATACGACTTATGCAGCTACAAATGTTAGTTTGGTTAAGAATAAACAAAGCCGGGAGCTCTTGGAAAAGTAAATTGGAACGTTCCTTGCATTCTTTACTATCCTCCAGTTTTCTATGGAGTAAACCGCTATGGTCGAACTTAACATTGGATTGCTTTATATATATATAATTAAGGGCCTTGAGCCTAACTAGGCCTTATGCAGTTACTTAGCCCATCTGCGGGGCGATTATAACGGACATATGAACAGAATTAACGTATAGATCTTTTGGCTAAAATAAGACAGTAACGTAGGCTGATTATCAGCGACACTAGCGCATCTGCTTAGTTCTGGATCAATTTAAACATATTAAATACACCGTATGGCGAGTAGACCAGCCAGTTAGTTGAAATAACGAAGTAATTGCTTTCGGCCGATAAATACGGGAGGGGGGGGCAAACCTCTGTATTTAGACAATACTCTGGCTGGCTGACTTTAGCCCGGGAAGGACACCGATGGACACGGACTACCTGCAGACGGGACGAGGAGGAGCGGCGGCCCGCAGACGGCCCAGGAAATTCACATGGAAATACTTATATAAATTAACTCGAAGTGTTTTGGGCTTAGGTTCAAAACACTACTGTTAAGTTCAAAACACTACCCCTATGTACGTTGAAAACACTACCCAAGTTCAAAACACTCATGACACGGCAGTAGCATGACATTGTGGTAAAAGTTTGATGCGCCGTCCTGATATGACCTTAGATGTTGCTAGGACATAAAACAACAAAAAGCAACAGTTTGGCACAACATGTGGGAACGACCCTCACGCGCGCGATGTCTGCCTAGCGTTCGCATAATGTTATTCCAGCGATTCTAACGTATCTCGACGCACCCCATACGTAGCTTTTTGTTTGTTGTTGTTTTTACGTCCTACCCTAATGGTGCTGTCACATTACGACGTTTCTTACCAGCGTGCCACCAACGCGCAAAATATTTTCAACGTGCTGAGACACGTCCAACTTTTCGGCGTTTTGGGAGAAAATTCGACGGAGCGCAGCGTGTTAGTAGTGTGTTAGTAGCGCGTGGCCAACGGGTTTCGACGCGCGGCGGAACCCCCCCCAAAAAAATGTCTGCGTGACCTACTTCCCTCCCGCGTCTGTCGGAGCGTCTCAACGCTCCGCCAGCGGGTTATCAGCGTCTTATCGGCGTCTTATCGGCGCGCTGTCGGCATGGCGGTAGCGCGTCACTAACGGGTTCCGAGATAAGGCGCCAGCGGGTTACCAGCGGGTTACCAGGGTGTTATCAGCGTGTCGACAGTGCGTTAATCAGCAACACGTCCAACGCGTCGAGAAACGCTGGAGAAACGCCAATAGCGCGCCCGCTACCCGTTACGCAGACGTCGATGGAACGTTACCGACGCGTTGACGGAGCGCTCGCAGTTTGGCAAAAAAATCCCAACGTTAATCGACGTTGATCAATCTGCTGCCAGCGTGCCGCCAACGTGCTGATAACGTGTGTCGACGTGCTGCTAACGCGTCCGTAACGCGAAATCAACACATTGACGCGCGTCGAAAGTTTTATGCAAACACAAAACGATCGACGCGGGCCGACGCGCCGGCGTGCCGCACAGAACGTCGCTGTCAGTAACGTGTTCGTAACGCGCCGGTTACGCATCCCGATGCGTGCCGACGTTTCGTCCAAAAAGGCGACACGTCGGCACATGTCGAGGCGCGTTGGTGAGAAACGTCGTAATGTGACAGCACCATTACGTAGCCTAACGTATCCATGAGTGTGCACTGTCACAAGTCGGTGCCCGCCCTAATATGACCTTAGATGTTGCTAGGACATAAAACAACAATCAACAACAACAACAACCCCTACTGCCCCACCTTACTGCATACTGCATCACGCTACTACAAACGAAACTGAATATGCAGCATTTATAACATATTTTTTAGAGTAGTGTTTTGAACTTAGGGGTAGTGTTTTGAACTTAATGATAGTGTTTTGAGTGTGGCCACAGTAGTGTTTTGAACCTACCTTCAACTATATTCAAAACACTACGGTAGTGTTTTGAACCTAGGTTCAAAACACTACCGTAGTGTTTTTGTGGGGTAGTGTTTTGAACTTACTACACCGGCTCCAGGACAAGGTTGCTATTGCTAAAGGCCCTGTCACACTACGACGTATGGCAGCAGCGTGTGCGTAACGTGTTGAAATAAATTTTTAATCAAAATAGGTTGGCATACGGCAAACTTTTTGCGCTGCAGGTGGTCTCAGCAACGGATGAAGCGTACGCGGAGCATATGGCTGGTGTATGGCTGGCGTATGGCTACCGTATGCCTGGTGTATAGCGACGTATGAGTAGCATGTGCAAAACGTATTCAAAACTTATGCATACCGTGTGCAAAGCGTATCCGTGACGTGTGCAATCACCTTTAGGCCACGCCCTGGTCATGTGATTGGTCGCCGCTGCCGACAGCCAACACGCTGGGCATATGCTCGCTGTACACCCGCAATATGCTAGGGGTACGCCAGCACATGCTAGGGGCACGCTCGCACACGTTACCGGAACGTTAAGCCTACGCTATATACACCAGAGATATGCGGAGGGCGCCGGTTCAACGTACGGCTAACGTGGTACAACTTATCCTGACCTACCCCTAATGTGTGCATAATGTATGCTGACATATGCCGAGCGTACGAGAAACATATGAGCCATATGGTGACATACATTGACAATTTTGAACATGCATAAACAATTTTTAGCGGCTCGACCTATGCTGACCTATGACGCCATATCCCGAGCGTACTCGACGTATGCCCAACGTATACGTAACCTATGATGCCGTAAACCGATGTGTTGGTCAAAAATCGCATACGTCGGCATATGCTAAGGCCATACGTCGTAGTGTGACAGCCCCTTAAACAACCGCTTAGAAAAGTGTCAGGAAGCTGGGTTATGGATACCACCACAAGAATTTGCAATCCAAAGTGCTAAATATACTAGATATAAAAGATGGACATACTAATATGGATGGTGGCCACGGCCTTACTTGCGAGACATTGATTTTAAAAAAAATTTGTGATGGTTTATTTACCCTGTTCATAACGAGTAAGCCGCATCGTGGCTTGTTTTCATCGCTGAACAGAAATAGTCTCAATTTGGTAGTAGCCTTGCCATCTTAGCTGGTAGTAGTTATGTTAGTTTCTTTGTTGGTTTTATTAATATTACTGATATACCTTACTGTCCTCAGGTTTATAATTATATGCATTGAAGAAAAGAAGTAGTCAAAAATAATATTTAAAAAACCCACTATCGTCAGGAGTTGCCCTGAATTATAACAAATCAACCTAGTATATGTATTTGTAATGGCAATTAGACATGCAACTTTAATGTTGTTGTACCGGCCGCAGTGGCCTAATCGGTAGAGCGCGGGCCACGCGTGCGGAAGGTCGGGAGTTTGGTTCCCGATCGAGTCAAACCCAATGACTTTAAAATTGATACTTGTCACTTCCTAGCCTGGCGCTCGGTATTAAATTAGGATAGGGCAAGGACTGGTTAGATCAATGTCAGGATACTGTGACTAAGTGGGATATTGGGTCATGGTGCTGGGGGCCTGATTTCCAAGTGGGGCAACACTATAAAGTCACCATGAGTGCGCACTGTTACAAGTCGGTACCCCTCCTGATATGACCATTAATGTTGTAAAGACGCAAAACTCCAATAATCAATCATCAGTAATGTTGTAAGTAATTCTTTAAATATCTTGTTTGTTTGATTGTTTGTTTGTTGGTTGTTTTACGTCCTAGCACAACCGTCAAACACGCAGCCGCTGCGAATTCGCACCGGGGGATTAGCGTTCGCGGGAGGGAAGGGAACATTGACAATGCACTGTGTCGTGTCAAGGAAAGATCTGAGCCAGTCATTGTTGAACAGGAAGACACTCACCCAGCGGGGGCCGTGATAGCTCCAGCAGGCGGGGATCTCACACAGGAAGACACTCACCCAGCGGGGGCCGTGATAGCTCCAGCAGGCGGGGATCTCACACAGGAAGACACTCACCCAGCGGGGGCCGTGATAGCTCCAGCAGGCGGGGATCTCACACAGGAAGACACTCACCCAGCGGGGGCCGTGATAGCTCCAGCAGGCGGGGATCTCACACAGGAAGACACTCACCCAGCGGGGGCCGTGATAGCTCCAGCAGGCGGGGGATCTCACACAGGAAGACACTCACCCAGCGGGGGCCGTGATAGCTCCAGCAGGCGGGGATCTCACACAGGAAGACACTCACCCAGCGGGGGCCGTGATAGCTCCAGCAGGCGGGGATCTCGTGTGTGAGATCACCGGCCCTAGATGTCGAACCCGGGCCGCTTCACGGAACTGTGTGGGTGGGAGGGGGGGGGGGGGGGGGGGGGGGGGGGGGGGGGGGGGTAGCCGCACTTCTGCAGGGCCATATGCAGGAGGCGGTGTTAGCGAGCCAAAAAGTGTGTATGTGGGAGGCGGTGTTACGCTAACACCGCGCATTTAAGGTCGGCTACACAAACCCCATTTCATATCACGTTTAAGGGTGGTGTTAGTGTTAGGTTAGACCCAAATCTATTCAATGCTATCATATTTAACAGAATTACATACGCAATAAGTGAAATTTTATCAATTTAACCCTAAAAGTGAACCGATATTAAAGCCACCGCCGCATTGGCGTTGTTATCATATTGTCGAATCGACGAATGTAAACTAAACAAATCGCCGCCACCGCCGCATCGACGTCGATATCCATACTGGCCGACGCCACCACATCGGCGGCAATGTATTAGGCCCAAATCTATTCAATGCTATTATATTTAACAGAATTACATACGCAATAAGTGAAATTTTATCAATTTAACCCTAAAAGCGAACCGATATGACCGCCACCATCACATTGGCGGCATTATTCATATTGTCGAATCGACGAATGTAAACTACTAAACAAATCGCCGCCGCAGTGCTGGCTGGTGCCCGGCGGTATTAGATACCGATTAGGCGGTGCTCGCCGGGAACCGGCTGCAAGGGATTCACATTTAGCTAACACGCACCATTTAGGCTCCTCTGCATACGGTGTGACATACTTCGCGCGGGCGGTGATAGATAAATGCGTTTACCGGCTAACACCAACCAATGCTAACATCGCATCCTGCATATGGCCCCTGGTATGCATGAAGAATTATTTATCGGCCCTGGTGGTAAGGACCGAGTTTGGGGTAGCTATCACCAGTGGTGAGAAATGGGTCACGGGGTATGCATGGAGCCAAAGCGTGGAGGCGTTAGCTACCCTAGCAGTTATTTATAAATTTGGGAAATCCCTCTGTGCCTGTTTACATTCGTCGATTCGACAATATGAATAACGCCGCCAATGCAGCGGCGGCGTTAATAGTGGTTCGAATCTACGGTTAATTTGCTTAAATTTCACTTATTGCGTATGTAATTCTGTTAAATATGGTCGCATTGAATAGATTTGGGCCTAAAACATTGCCACTGGTGTTATGCCAGTATGGATATCGACATCGCTGTGGCGGTGGCGGCGATTTGTTTTGTGTAGATTCGTCGATTTGACAATATTAATATTACTTTCGGTTCGTTTTTGCGGTTAATTTGCTAAAATAACACTTGTACAGTATGTAATTCTGTTAAATATGATCGCATTGAATATATTTGGGCCTAATATATTGCCGCCGATGTGGCAGCGGCGGCGGCGGCGATGTTTTGTTGATCTTCGACAGTATGGATAGCGACGTCGAGGCGGCGGCGGCGATTTTTTTTGTGTACATTCGTCGATTTGACAATATTAATATTACTTTCGGTTCGTTTTTGCGGTTAATTTGCTAAGATATCACTTGTACAGTATGTAATTATGTTAAATATGATCGCATTGAATAGATTTGGGCCTAATATATTGCCGCTGATGCGGCAGCGGCGGCGGTGGCGGCAGCGATGTTTTGTTGATCTTCGAGAGTATGGATATCGACGTCGCGGCAGTGGCGATTTGTTTACTTTACATTCGTCGATTCGACACTATTAATATCGCCGCCGCCAATGCGGCGGTAGCCTTAATAACGGTTTGAATTTAGGGTTAAATTGATCAAATTTCACTTATTGCGTATGTAATTCTGTTAAATATGATCGCATTCAATAGATTTGGCCCGAGTCGGTCCCTACCACCACCCTTATACCTGCTACGGAATGGGGTTAGCTTACCCGACTTTTAACTCCCGGGGTTTGCATAACACTGGTCCATGCATACCGACTTTTCGTCGCTAACCCGGAGATCGCCTCTACCCACAGGTTTGAAGCACTACCACCGCCCCATGCATATGGCCCCTGGGGATTACAGTACGATGCACTGTGGTTTGATAGATCATAATAGTGACTGGTTTCGGATGATCGGCCCGGGCCGCCAGGGGGCAACTGGTTTGCACACTGTGGGTAGCAGGAAAGATGCTATATCTGGACTGAATGATACATTGATATCTTCATTGACTGCACTCTAGGTTACTGTAATTGCGTTTACACCATTGATGGGGCATTGGCCCAAATAAAACCATGTCGGGTGTTTACTGAATGTTTGTGTAGAGGTGATGTCGATCCCGATTTGGAATATGTGCTACGAGGCGCATGCTTTGGTTTCAGGGTAATCGATGATTCATGTGATAGCAGTTACAATAAAGCTAATTACGGTTCCATTACTAATCGGGCTGTCACAGTACGACGCTTTTTCCGGCGGCCCATCAGCATTGAAAATCAAATTAAAGCGTTGAGAAACGTTAAACTTTTAGGGGAAATATGGGGAAATTGGACGTTGGCGCAGTGTGTGAGTAGCGTGTTGTTAGCGCGCGGCCAACGGGTGTCGACGTTTCAGCAAAACAAAAACAATTTGGAATTGTCAGGTTGTCGCAACAACGGGGGGGGCGGGGGGGGGGCGTTCGCTAAGCGTTCCATAATCGTTCACAAAACGCGAGCAGAACCCTATCAGAACCCTATCATAACGCTATCAGCACGCCCCCCAACGTTAAAGGACCGCCGTACACGCCGACACAACGTCCAAAGATTCGAGAAACGCTCCCCGAACGCTGACAGAGTGCCCGCTACACGTTAGGCACACGTCCAGCGAACATTACCGACGGGCTGACCAGACGCACCCAATCGTTTAAAACAATATCAACACAATATCAACGTCAATCGACGTTACGCAACATCCTGCCAGCATTCTTCTAACGCACTTTGGGTGCGTTTTGACGTCCGCCTAACGTCCTCCTAACATCCTTACCCATAAATTGGCGCGCGCTGTCGGTCGTTGTTTTTTTTTTACATGCTAAAAACATCTAGCGACCTGCTACGCTCGCCGACATCCTCCGGCGACTGTCAACGTCCAGGATAGTGTACCGACGTGTACCGACGTTCGCATAACATCCCCCTAACGTTTCCCAATGTTTCCCGACGTTTCGGCAAAAATGACACACGTCGACGCGCGTTGGAGAGAAACATCGTAGTGTGACAGCCCATAAGGGAGAGGTGGGCCTGTCCATGTCGGGTATGCTACAAGCCGAAATTGATGACCAGTTACTAACCATTGTTGATAAAACCTTGTCTGTGCATTCATGGCTCTGCGCGCAGTGCCTAAAGGCCATGATGTTTCAGGGCCATCGTGGCCTGCTCGAGTCCCGATGGAATATGTGTAAACGACTACACCCAGGGCTGTCGGACAAATTTTTGTTATAACTCGGTTGAGTCGGTCACAAATTTAGTGCAGGTCGGAGACTATCTAGCAACCGTGGACATCATGCTGTTAACATCCACCCAATTTCTCGGGAGAGGCAAGGTCTAGCGTGGGTCTTCGGGGAGGCCAACCTACACAATTTGCAACACTCGGAGTCAAGGGTAGTGAAGAAGATTTATTGTATCAATTTGACAAAGCAAATTAAACAAAATAAGTTGGTGCCTGAAGACAGGCGATCAGCAGGTTGACTGTAGTCAGTATCCCGTGGGCATGGGTTAAGTATAAGTTGGTGCCTTTAGACAGGCGATCATGCAGGTTGACTGCGTTCAGTATGCCGTGGGCATGGTTTGCGTGAAGCCTGGCTTCGAGCTCAGAGTTGACTGTAGGACAGGCGAATCGGTGCCTGCGGGACAGGCGAATGGCTGTAGTTGCCATGATGTCATGCTTTCGCGATCAGGAACCTGCAGGACAGGCGAGTACCATGAGTTCACATCACGGAGGTCATCAGTGTTCAGTAACCTGGCAGGCAGGTCCGGGTAGAAGTCAGAATCTGGAGCAAAGAAGATGGTTCAGGTTAAACACAAGGGCGTCTGGAATTTACTCAGATGGAACAGATAAGGAGGGTCTTTAGAATGTAGAATTTGCTGGTAGGTGTTACATAACTGGAGATGATAATTGATAGCTGGTGAACAAGAGGAATGGTAGTACTGATAGCACATGTATAACTGTGAACTAAAATAGGCAAGTCTGCCTGAAGAAACGAGAGGATTATGCAGCACTCAACCCCTCCAGAGAGGATGGGTGGGTGAGAGAAACGAGGCGCACTGAGAGGAGTGGCAAGGAGGTGTAGAAGTAGAGGGTTTATATATGGGTGAGACTTGGGGGTGGGGGGAGGCAGGAAAGGGGGCGGTATGTGCAAAGCACGTGAGTGGGGTGAGGGAGGTGAGTGGGGGGGTGGCATGTGTGGTCAAGCGTGACATGGCATGTCATGTGGTCTTGTGCAATGAGGCATGTCGGACTCCTCATCTGCAAATTAGAAGTAACTCCAAGCTAAAGTAACGTAGATCACAATGATCAACTTAATATATGCGGGAGATCAGGAGTTTAGTTCCCGTTCGAGTCAAACCAATGACTTATCAAATTGATACTACCCAATTCTTAGCCTGGCGCTCAGCATTAATAGGATAGGGCAAGGACTGGTTATCTCAGTGTCAGGATAATGTGACTGCGTGGGATATCCGGTCATGGTGCCAGCAACCTGGCTTCCCAGTGGGGCAACACAAATAAAGTTGACATGAGTCACAAGTCGTTACCTGCCCTGATATGACCTTAGATGTTGCAGGATGTAAAACTCCAAAAAACAACCAATCTTATCTCTGTTCACAGCCGAAGACACCCCCTAAGGCTGGTGCTTTCCGTCGTCGCCCAAACCTCGGCCAGTCAACATTTCGCACCTTCTATGACCAAGGCCACATTCCCATCGTGCAATGCGACACGGTCAGAGGCAACAGGATGAAGTGGGCAGAGAGCGTGGTACGTATGGTCACTGGTAGATAAAAGCTTCACCATGCCATCGCCTCTGCCAATTTGGTTTTCCACCGATGCGTATAACTTACAGCGTCATCAAAGGCCAGTTGCTCTCATACCATGTCTATGTGGTGTTTGAGGTTAAAAAATCCATTGGGGCAGTAAAAGTGTAGGCTCGGGCTTTCTATTGACCAATTATGTAATGGTGAAAACAAGACTATTCAGACTTATCCATGATAGGCAGTAAAACGAAAACCCATTAGAAAAAGTGGTGAAAGGCTGGGTAAATGAAAGGATCAGATAAATTCTTAATTTAAGGAGCAACATATATTCTTCACATGCATCTTCATATTTGCCCACTACTTAAAAAAAATTTTAATATATAAAACATGGAGTGTAATACTAATATACTTTAAAAGTCAAATTGACAGCATTCTGTGGACGCCATTTGATCTTTTTGCATTCTCTCCCATTTCACTAACTCTGTGCCAATATAGATAAGCACTGCACACTGGAACCACCCCCTCCACAGGTGAATGACTTCGCGTTAACCCTATTTAGCGCCACATTCACACACGCGTTTTAAACCGCATTATTTCAACTGGATTAGTTAAACCGGTTTAGTTAAACCTGGTTAAACCGGTTTAACGTGTATCCGTGAACGGGGCTTAAAATGGGATGGCCGAATGAGTTAGAGCGTCCGTCTCCCGTGTTTGGTAGATCGTGGGGTCATGGGTTCAAACCCTGGTCGAGTCAAACCAATGACTTAAGAATTGATACTTGTCGCTTCCTAGCCAGGCGCTCGGCATTATTAGGATAGGGCAAGGAGCAGTGGAATGAGGAAGACCAATCGTCCACGATTGAAATTTCCCCTGCTTAAACAACTAATGGGACCACAAAAAAAAATGGTTTCCTTTGAACAGCCGGACCCCGCCCTGCTGGACTACCACCACTACCTGCCGCTGTTCTTTGACGGTCTGCGTGAGACCACACACCCCTACCAGATGATGGCGGAAGAGGGCGTTCACGACTTGTTGGCACATGGCCACAGCAAGGTTCTCAGCGTCGTGCCTCAGCTCATCCTGCCCATTAAAAGTAAGCAGTGTAGGAGCCCTTAGATATAAGATTCACCCCGTACTACTGCAGTAGCCTGAGTAGGGGTGGACAGTGGTGAAGAACAACCCTATATGAAAGCTGGCAAAAAATATCTACACGCTCGATAAATGAAATGAGCAGATAAATTCTAAATTTAAGAAGCAAGGTATTTTTTTCACATCTATCTTAATATTTACCCGCTACTTTTGATTTGAAAAAAATATAATAAA
Source organism: Branchipolynoe longqiensis (assembly GCA_030323885.1). Taxonomy (NCBI): domain Eukaryota; kingdom Metazoa; phylum Annelida; class Polychaeta; order Phyllodocida; family Polynoidae; genus Branchipolynoe; species Branchipolynoe longqiensis. The sequence continues at coordinate 80,116,733 of CM059195.1, forward strand.
ACGTGTAGTTTAATGGACTTTGAAAGTGAAATCGACAGCACTGTATGGTCACCATCTTGTTTTTTTTTGTAATTCTCTCCCATTTCACTAATTCTGTGCCGATATAAGTAGCTATTTGATACTGGAACCAGGGATTCCACTTTCTGTTACATAGATATATTATATATATATATATATATATATATATATATATATATACACAGTGTCTGAAAATAGTCAGAGACCATGAATAAATAAATATATATATATATATATATATATATATATATATATCTAATGACAGTTCAACACAATATTGGTCCAGGGATTGATGCAGAGCCTAGCTTTAACCCTTGCACTGCACAGGTAGTAGTATATTAGAAACTCAAAACCATCAGACAATACAACTTTAATCTTGATTTAAAAAATGTTAATTGGTGTAGTTTGTACAGTGATATGTGATTTATCTACAGTAAAACCTCTTTATACCGACCCCTCCACAGATCGACCACTCCCCTATATCGATCTCTTTATTTGGGTCCCAAAAATACCATTGTAAGGATATTCTAACTCTCTAAACCGACCACCTCCCTAAATGGACCACTTAAAGTCGGTCCCATGGTCGGTCAATTTGGAGAGGTTTTAGTGTATATGGATTTCCATTTCAAACGGATTACACGGTGATAAATGGTATAATGCAGTGTTCCCGCCATTGCCAGATGCCCTTGAGTCACGTGATCCCACAGTGATCTGCCGGACGCTGAAGGCCATCATGCATCTGTGCACATGCGCGGACATGGTTGGGGAGGCGCTCGTTCCATACTACAGGCAGATTTTACCGGTCCTCAACTTGTTCAAGGGAAAAAACAGTAAGGAATACCCTTGTTGTTGTTCGAGGTGGTGGTGGTGGTGTGTGTATGTCTGTGTATGTGTGTTGATGGCTGTGGGTGGGCGTGTTGGTGTGTGTGCATGGGTTTGCATGTGTGTGTGTGTGTGTGTGTGTGTGTGTGTGTGTGTGTGTGTGTGTGTGTGTGACAGCAGGGCCACGTTCAGGGTATGCCTCTGAGACGTCTCGGAGAAATCCCTGACGTCACGCTAGTCTGAACGGCAAAAGCAGTTAGTCGCCTCGAAAATGGCTGCCCCCATAGGCGGCAGCCATTTGCAATGAAAAAGAAGCGCTCTGATTGGATGAAACCACTGAATATGGCAGCCATTTTCTAGGCGTTTTTGTCTCCTATCTGAAAAGGGAGACGCCTCGCAGACGCACCTGAACGGAAATAAGCCAAAAAGCATCGAGGAGACGTCTCGGAGACGGACCCTGAATGCGGCCCAGTTACACACACATGTCCAACAAGCCACCGCACATTCCGAGCACAATTTGGACTCATCAGTCATTGACGAGTTCACAACAAATGTTGAGTTGCTGTCGTCGTCGGTACCGATGGACAATCCAAAAGTGTGTGTGTATGTATGTGTGTGCATGTGAGTTTTCCTGGCATGTGATGTGTTTTCCTGGGGTGTGGTGTTACTGTTTTCTTCTTCAAAACCTATTTCAATTTGATCGAGAGAATAGAAATTGTCTACGGATTATGTGCAATGAACTGTAACCCACAGCATTAGTTACTGTCACTGCCGGCAGGGGGCAGGTTGGTGGTGGATCTGGCGTTAAAACTGTACAGTCTGGTAAAAAAAAACATCACATTTTCAAACCCAAAAGAATTTTCTAGATTTTATCCTACATATCGCACTTAAGCCGTGTTTACATGGGCAATTGTAAAGCAAATTAGACAAAGCGATTTATATGAAGCGAAGTAGTGGCGCGTTTACACATGGAGCGGTTTAAGGCGGAAATCGATATCTGCACATGAGCAAGTCCAGACTAACCAGCGCCAGTTTCGATTAGTCGACGTCACCACTAGAGAGTGTGGGTTCGACCTAGATATGTATGGACTGAATCGTATTGGTTTGGAACGGTCAAAACTTCTGCTGGGCAGTGAAAACCTCAAAATAAGTCATGAAAAAAATATCTGTGCACCTCTAGCAGGTCCATAGAGCAAATTTACTGGAAAGTCAACAAACTCAGGTCTCGACTGTGACGTCCTTAATCCGGCTCATCTAAACCGCTACCGTTTACACTATCATTTATAAACCGACTTTCATAAAGCGCTTAATATAAACTACCTCACGACCCGGTTTATATAAAGCGAATAATATGAATCGATTCAGCCCTAATCCGCTTTAAGTCGTATTTACACGGTGAATGTAAACCGAACTAGACAAGGCGATTTATATGACGCGGCTTAACTCGCCCGTGTAAACAGGGTTTTAGATAGTGATGTGCTTAATAAGAATGTGTTGCCACATAGAATGGAATGCTTTGTCAATTTAATGGAACATGTTATTGCTGAAGGTTATGGTGTCAGAATTATTTTGCATGTTTGCGCTTCAAATATCTCCAAAGTTAGCCATTTGAAATAAAAGTTGCTTCAAACTAAAATAAGGTAGATAATAACCATCAACCTAATATATTTTTCTCAAAAAATGACAGCAACTCAAAACCATCGGACTATGCAACTTTAAAGATATTTTAATGGAGCATTGGTGTTCAATAAATTTGTATATTTGTTCAATAGATTACTGTTTTAAAGATAACTTCATTGTGATAATTCACGCGACCGTGAATAAATTAGTTAAAGAAACAAATGGAATATGGTGGTGTCCTCTAAACGTGTGTTTTTATTCAATAAATTATTATTGTGCTAAAAATAAACTATTCGTGATAATTTACGTTCATGTTGAAGTTGCATAGTCCGATGCATTTGAGTTTCAGTTTATTTTTTTCGATAAATGTATTAAGTTGCTTGTTATAATCTAGGCCTATTTACTTACCTTAGTTTGGAGTAACTTTTACTATAAATGGATAACTTTGGAGATAATTGAAGTGAAAATATGTCAAATTAGTTTCGGTGTGCACACCGAAATGCTGGACACCATAGGTTTCAGAAGGAAAGGGTTCCTTTAAACTGACTTAATATTCACAAACATTTAATAAGTGCACCAATATCTAAATTGGGACGGGGCGCGGTGGCCGAATCGGTAGAGCACATGCCTCGCGTGCGGAAGATCGGGAGTTCGCGAGTTTGGTTCCCGGTCGAGTTAAACCAATGACTTAAAAATTGATACTTGTCGCTTCCTAGCCTGGTGCTCGGCATTATTAGGATAGGGCATCTGCTGGTTAGCTCAGTGTCAGGATAATGTGACTGAGTGGGATATCGGGTCATGGTGCCGGCGGCCTGATTTCCCAGTGGGGCAGCACTATAAAATTGCCATGAGTGCGTGCTGTCACAAGTCGGTACCCGTCCTGACATGACCTTAGATGTTGCTAGGATGTAAAACAACAAACCAACAAACAATCTAAATTGGATATGTGGAATCAAATAATGTCTGAGTGTTTGGGTTTTGAAAATTCGATGTTTTGGTCTCTTTTTGGTCATTCATGTAGCCGACAATGGCTATTAGTATTACACATCCTGACTTTAGTCAGTACAGTATAACCCCGTTAAATCAAACTTGAAGGGACCCTAGAAATTTGTTTGGATTAACCGATCATTGGTTTAACCGAGCTTTGACTTTGACTTGGCTTTGGCAAAAACGGGGGTGCATTATGAATGTACAATGTACGTAGACACTATGAGTATTGTTTTTTATGTATATACAGTTTATCCCCATTAAACTAACCTCGGTTAAATCAAACGATCGGTTAATCCTAACTTTTTTCGGCGACCTGGCAAAATGCTACCATTTATCATATAACAAAATCTCAGATGACCTTAAAACCACATGAAAGTTTGGTTTAACTGTACCGGAAGTGGCCTGGGGCTGACAATTTTGCTTGGATTAACCGATACTTTGGATTAACCGACTTTGGTTTAACCAACTTTTTTATATGATAAATGGAAGTATTGTGCCAGGCCGCCGAAAAAAGTTTGGATTAACCGATCGTTTGGTTTAACCGAGCTTGGTTTAACGGGGTTGTACTGTATCTGTTTATATAGGCAGATCTGCCATATGATACGGGTTACCCGTACCCGACACGGATGTTGGTGTTATTTTTAGTGATACAACTGTACTGCATTTTGACACTGATTTTTAGTTAAATTTATGGAAATAAAAATGTTGAGCAGAGATGCTGAGACTGGTGAAATCAGCGACACATGCAGCTGATGTTCAGCCAAAGTGATGAATGTTGTATTCGGAGCTCATGTGATCGTGACGCGCGCTGGCTGGGTTATGGCTACACGGTCGTGGCACCAGCCAGGCGGAGCGGATTCAGGCCCGCAGAAAATATCTAGAAATAAATAAGACGTATATAATAAATAGCGAGGAATTAATTAAAGTACGAATAAAACGGATAAGATATAAACTCCGCCACTTTATATTCATATAATAAATTATATAACACTTTTTTTTCCTCTTTTTTTTTGGTGATGGGTGTATTTATGCTGCCCATAACGGTTAAGTGTAATGACTTGTTTTCGCCGCTAGACAGTAATAGTCTTGTGGCTCCCCTTCTTTTTATCACTTTCAGTTGATGTGTAGCTAACTACTGCATGCATTCTTTCTCGGTTTGTAAGCATTCTCCCACATCCCTCAAACCTCTGTGAGTTTGTTCGTTCTACAATCAGATAATTGTTTGGTTAACAATAGTTAATTTCTCTCAATAGCTTCACCTTGCTGTGTTAGTGGTCATTAGGTTTTGATTTTAAGTTTAAAGTTTACCTTTTGTATGTAAAACTATCCTTGAATTATCAGTGCATTTTCTATTTATTTCTTTTTCTTTCTTTTTTAATTCATTTTATTTGTTGTTGTCATTAGTCTAGCAGTGCATTTGGCTCTCTTTTGATTAATGTTTTCTATGTTTCTATTGTCCCTGTACTTCTTTCTTCTTCTACTCCTAGTGTATTCCATTCCCTTGCCTTGCTGTATGTGAATGTAATGTAGTTTGTTGTGTATGATGTTTGAGTAATAAAATTAGGTAATTGTATTCACATGTTTTTATGGTATGTGGGACATATGTATATGAATTATTATGTGATACAGATTCATACAGGATTTTAGGTGAAAAATACAGATTGCCATCCAAAAGATGTTGCAGGTTTGCATAGGACATTGTCATTGTAACTATTTAAGCATGTCGCCTTAAATCAATACAAATAGGCAGTGGCTATTCGTACGGCCAGGGCGCTTTTTAAGGCCCTGTCACACTACGACGTATGGCGCCGGCATGTGCATAACGTGTTGAAATCAATTTCAAATCAAAATAGGTCGACATACGACAAACTGTTCGCGCTGCGAGGGATAAAAATTGGCGTACACACAACGTACGCAACATATGCAGAACGTATCTCTGACCTATTGAGAGCATTCATGTGCCTCACAAAACGTTCGCATATGCTGACGGTATGCTGGAGATACGGCAGGCATATGTTCGAAGTACATTTGGAGTACGTTATGCATCCGTTGGCCGTACGCGGACTGCACATTCCCAACAGGCTGAACGTACGGCTAACGTGTTCCAACATACCCCGACCTACCTCTAATGTGTGCATAACATATGCCGAAGTACGCCGAGCGTATGAGAAACGTATGAGCCATACGGTGATATATGTTGAAAATTTTGAACATGCACACACATTTTATAGCAACTCCACCTACGCCGACCTATGACGACCTATCCCGAGCATTCTCGACGTATGCCCAATGTATACGTAATGTATGACATCGTATGCCAACGTGTTGGTCGAAAATCGCATATGCCAGCATACGCTAAGGCCATACGTCGTAGTGTGACAGCCCCTTTAGTACGGTGGTAGTCACGTGACTAGCTTTGACCCAATCATAAGATGAAAAAGTGTTTACAGCTAACCTTAAAGATGCATAGTCCGATGCTTTTGAGTTTCTGCTATTTTCTGAGATAAATATATTATACTAATCGTTATAATCCACTTTACTTTAGTTTGAAGTAACTTTAATTTGAAATGGCTAAGTTTGGAGATATTTGACTTCAAAACATGCCAAAATAATGTTGGCAAGCACGCCAAAACCCTGACACCCTAGACTTCAGTATTAATGGGTTCTATTAATTGACTTATTATGCCCTTCTATGCAGCAACAAATGCTTAATAAGGGCAGCAGTGTCTTAAGTTGAATATGTAGAATCAAATCTAGATAAGTGTTTTGGTTTTAAAAATTTGATGTTTTCATCGGACTATGCAACTTTAACCCTAACCCTACCCCTACCTCTAACCCTAACCTCCGCTGACACGGTGGGGATACGACAGAATACGACGTGAAAAGGAGTGCTGTACTAATAATATAAGCGCTCTGGCCATTCACACGGTCTCGTACGAATAGCCACTTCCATCAAAATAACATTCTCTTTGACCTTTGTACAGAAAACCTCGGTGATCAAATTGATTACGGGCAGAAGAACAACGTGAACACCGGTGACCTAATTAACGAGACGCTGAACACGCTAGAGCGTCACGGCGGGGCAGATGCATACATCAACATCAAGTACATGATTCCCACCTACGAGTCGTGCGTCCTCAACTGAACTAAATGAAACTACGCCCTTATATAAAGAAAGTATCTTGTAAACATTATTTCTATATATATGATTTTAAGAAAGATAAATAGTCCTACTGTTAATTTATTTTAAACGGACCCGGTGTTGCGGTTTCCCAGGGAAGCAGTTTGCGAGGGACACATCGCTTCTGCACATGCGTCAAAATCGAACAGCATCATCACTAACCTTATAAATTTAATATAATGTTTTTGGTAAAGATGTTTTCTATATGTGTACCAAACGATTTGTTTCTAGATGGTGTAATTTGAGAGATACTTGACTTCTTCTGTATTTTCTGTATGAACATTGCTCACGACCATTGACAATGCCTTGAGTTTGACGGTATGCACAGTGCAAAATGTTAGTTTTATTCAGCATTAATAGAATTCAAGAACCCTAACCTTATAAATATAATATAGTCTTTATGGTAAAGATGTTTTCTATATGTGTACCAAGGGATTTGTTTCTAGATGGTGTAATTTGGGAGATATTTGACTTCTTCTGTATGAAGATTTGCTCACGGCCGTTAACAATGCATTTGAATGGAAGTGTCCCTGGCAAACTGGTGTCCCTCAGAATCCGCATCACCGGTACAGGCCACTGGGACTGGAAATGTTCTCTGACAAATGCTCCTCAAGTACTCCTTTTCAGTTTGTGTAACTGAATATGTGGAGGGAGAGTGTCGTGATGGCTAGTGTACAAGTGCAACTTAAAGGGACATCTTTACCTAGCTCTTATAGTAAAATCAAATACTAGTAAATGGACAACATTCGCACGCTATGGGTAGGATACTAAACTCATCCCTATTTACAAACAACTGTGTCGTTGGTGAATCGCTTAGCATCCATTTTGCACCTTATAGTTTTGTTTGTTTGTTGTTGTTTTATGTCCTAGCAACATCTAAGGTAATATCAGGCCGGGTACCGACTTGTGACAGTGCGCACTCATGGCGAGTTTATAGTGCTGCCCCACTGGAAGACCAGGCCACCAGCACCATGACCTGATATCCCATTCACTCACATTATCCTGACACTTAGCCAACCAGTCCTTGCCCTATCCTAATAATGCCGAGCGCCAGGCTAGGAAGCGACAAGTATACATTTTTAAGTCATTGGTTTGACTCGACCAGGGTTCGAACCCACAACCCCACGATCTACCAACACGGGAGACGGACGCTCTAACTCATTCAGCCATCCCGTCTGGCCTTATAGTAGGCTAGACCTATATGGCATATTTATGTATATTAAAAATAATATTCCGTGTGTGAAATTGAAGTGGTTTATGATGGAACCGTCGATATACATACACAGTTAATTTAATTAGTAGTCAATATTTACATAGTTCATTGTAGTGTGTATGTAATGTATATATCTACTCATAAATAGGTTGAGTACTTATGACAATAGGACGTGTTATCTGTGATATTGCTCGCGATGTTGATAGGATAGGATTTAGCCTATAAATTGACGGCTTTAAGCAGCTGTCACACATCACCACATTGGAGGAAATGGAAAGAAACCGAACAAAGTCTGTTGATAGTCCGGTTTGTGTCCGTACAAGTTTTAAACATGCACAAAACTTGGAATGGATGCCGCCAGATTGACATCTACGGTTCTTGTCCGGTTTGAGTTTGTTTCATCCGTTGGCTATCTGTTCATGTCCGTTTCATGTCCGTTCGTCCAGTGTTCTTTGACCCGATATCGCAACATTTTGACACATTTTAATACATTTTGATACTTATCATGCCCGAACACCACCGGACTAGACAATTCTGTCCGTTGCTCAATCCGGTGAGGTGTGACAGCCGCTTTATGGACAGCTATTCAAGCGCTATCCAAATATGCACTAAGGTGAACCATATGCATGCCAATTAACTTGAAAGAGTGCTACCAGCTTGATTAAGCAATCATGTTAACAATGTAATGTCATTTGCATAGATCTACAAGGTAATAGTTTATTGTATTTTGAGTCATCAATAAATGATAATGATAATAAAATCGTGTTCAAGAATAGTTTTCTTTTTGATGAAGAAGAAGAAGGGGAAAAGAAAAAGAAGAAAAAGAAAAAAGCATAGGCCTATGTACTGTGAAGCATGTCTTCTTATACATCCTTGTTGTTAGATTGCATAGTTTCTTTACTGCATGAACTGGGGTTGGGGTGGTGGATCTAATGTCAGTAATGATACTAGGACCATTTGGTCGTAATGCGAAGCATTACGTTTGATGCGAGGAAAGGAAGAGACCCTCCCCCGCCCCGCGTGTCGCGCTGCCTCCACACCTCGGCCGACCGCGCGACCCGCCGCCTCCTCCCCCCGCCCCCTCTTCTGTCACGCGGCGCTCACACCTCACGCGACTCCCGCTGCTCGCCACCTCTCGCCCTCCCCCCGGCCTGACAGCTTTCGCACCTCCCCTGCTGCCGCCGCCTCCTTCCCCTTATAAGGCCGCCCGCCGGCTCTCCTCAGTCACTCACCTCCCTGCCGTCTCCCTGCCCGCATCATTTTCTACTTGGACTTTCCACCTCGGACTTTCCACCTCGGACCGCTGCCCAGCCTCAACACAACATGCCTCAAGGGAAGGGTCGTGGACGAAAGAGCTCCCGGGCTGCCCCCCGGACCCCGGGGCCTGCCTCAACACCGCCCCGGGACGAGTCCCCGGCCTCCGCGCCGGCGTCCCCCGCGGCGCCCTCGGACCGCGCCTCGGGCTCCGAGATGTCAATGGTGCTGGAAGCCATGCAGCGCATGCAGATCGAGGCGCGCCAGGCAACGGCAGATCTACACGCCCGGATCGACTCCCTCGGCGCCGGGGAGGGCCGCTCCGGAGCGGCCGCTGCCGGCACCGAGACAGCAGGCCGCCCCCCCGCCTCGGGCGAGTGCCACCACTGCAGCCCGGCCCCCGCCGCCGCCTCACGCGAGGCTGCCCGGGGCCGCGCACCCGGAGTACGAGAGGTACCGCCACCTCTCCGCACAAGCATCGCCTACCACGTCCCCGGCCTACCAGGAGGAATCTAGCCGCCACAGCCCCGCATCCGCGGCCGACGCCGTCCGGGAGATACTGGCCTCCGCCGAGGCGCGGCACTCCATCAGACGCCAAGGTATACCAGCAGATTATATATTTCCGTCTGATCTAGTTAAGCGAGGGGCAGAGAGGAAGCCGGTGGAAACGAGGGGAGGCGACGAAGGACGAATACACCCTCGCCCTCCTTACCCTCATCGACCACCCCGACTTCCCCGCCCACTCCGCCCAGGGACTTCACCATCACCACCTCGCGGTATGCCGGGATAACTTGATATACCCGTGGACTACCGTCCGCCGATATTCAGAGAGTGTGTTCACTGCTATCGCGGACGGAAGCCTCCCCCACGGGTGGCACGACCCGGTGGCCCTAAACCTCCTTAGACTGGAGTGCCTATCCATGCCCGCCCAGCCCGCCACCACCCAGCCACGCCCGCTTCGACCCCGCTAGACCCCGACCCCAGCCCCGCGCCCACACCGACACCCGCGTAGCATACTGTAAAGACACCCACGGGGCTTTGTGCTATGCCTGGAACCGGGACCCCAGCTCATGTACCCAGGCTGCCCCGGGGGAGGTCCATGGCCAAGGGGCCTCCAGGATGCGCCACGCTTGCGCCTATTGCGCAAATGTACGGAAAATGCTCACCGTTCACAGTGAGGAGGCCTGCCTCGCCAAGCGTGCACGTGCGGCGGCACCCGCCTCCCCGGATTTTTAAAAAGCCGGCACCTCCAGCCCGGCCCGGAGGTCCCTAACCGGCCCACTAACCACCACGCCGCCCCCCGAACCTTCTCCAGGCCTCCCGACATCAGCCTCCTCAACACTGCCCCTTCGCCCGAGGCGCGTCTTAACCGCCGCCCCGGCACTGCCGCGCCCACCGGCAGCCACCTCCCTCACGGGCCCCAGCGCCCCCTCAGCAAGGCTCCCATCGCCACCCTAAGCACTGCCCCGCTGCCCGAGGCGCGGCCTGACCACCGCCTCGGCACGGACGTACCCTCCGGCAACCGCCCCCTCCTCGGGCCCCAGCGCCCCCTCAGTAAGGCTCCCACCGCCACCCGGCGCCAGTCGCCCATCACCCCCGACCCTGAAGACCACCTCGACCCAGGCGACACCGCCTTCCTCTGCCCCCCTGACCCTCCCCCCGACCCCGCCCCTCCCCCCGCCCCCCCCCGACCCTCCCCCCACCGCCACGCCTTTCCGCCCCCCCTCGCCCGCCCCCGCCGCACCTCCTCACCCTACCCCCGCCATCAGACCCACCCCCCCCCCCAGCCTCCCTAGATGAGCCCACCATCGACGTCATCGACCCCGACCTCCAGGCTACCCTCCCCGCAGCCCCCTCCTGCGGCCCCACCCCCTCCCACTACCGCCCCACCATCCTTGCCTCCTGGCCCCACACCTCCGGTGAGGCATGGGACCGCTACCCTACCCTCCGTCACACCTACACCGCCCTCCGGGAAGCGGGCCTCCCTAATATTTTGGCCGCCCGCATTCCCCTCCCCTCAGGCCTCCACATCCCTGCCCGGCGCTCCCGCCTGCAGGACTACCCCGACCGGGCCGTCCTGGACCTCCTCGAATTCGGGTTCTCCGCAAACTACTCTGCCCCTACCCTCCCTCGGCCCTCATTTACCAACCACCGCGAGCCTCCCGAATTCCTCCCCCACATCCAGGCTTTCGTTGAGACCGAGCTTGCCCTCGGCGCCCTCATCGGCCCCTTTTACGTCCCCCCCTTTTCCCCCTGGACGCAGGTCTCCCCCATGATGACCCACCCCAAGTCCGACTCTGGCAAGAGGCGGGTCATCGTCGACCTGTCGTATCCCCGAGGCGCCAGCGTCAACTCCGGCATCCCCCGCCGCGAATACCTCGGGGAACCTCACGCCTACACCCTCCCGTCCGTCGCCGACGTGGGCCGCCGCCTGATATCCGAGGGCGTAGGGGCCTACGCCTGGTCGGCGGACATATCCCGGGCCTACCGCCAGCTCCGGGCCGACCCCCTCTCCTGCCCGCTCTTCGGGATATGTCTCAACGGGGCAACCTATATCGACCTCGCCCTCCCCTTCGGCTGCCGCTCCTCGGGCGCGGCCTGCGTCCGTGTCACCTCGGCGGTGGCCTGGATCCTTCGGCGCGAGGGCTTCCACGCCCTCGTCTACGTCGATGATTTTATCGGGTGCGAGGGCTCCTACCTGAAGGCCTGCAAGGCCTTTGATGCCTTCCTCGCCCTCACCACAGCCCTCGGCCTCGACGTGGCACCCGGAAAGTGTCACCCCCCCTGCTGTCCGCCTCCTCTGGCTCGGGTTCGCCCTCGACAGCGAGGCCATGACCATCCGGGTCGCCCCCGAAAAGATCCAGGCCCTCGTCGACGACTGCGAGGCCCGCATCGCCCGCCCCACCCTCGGGAAGCAGGAGCTCCAGAGTCTCCTGGGGCGCCTCAACCACGTGAGCAGCTGCGTACTCCCCGGCCGGAAGTTCATGGCCCGGCTCCTCGGGGCGCTGCGCAGCTGCCTCGGGGCCCCCACCCTCACCCTCACCGACGATGCCCTCCGGGACCTGAGATGGTTCGCCGCCTACGGTCGAATATCCAACGGCCTCCACCTTCTCCGTGCTCCCGAGGGCCGTCGCTGGGTGATCGAGTGTGACTCCTGCCTCACCGGGGGCGGGGCCTTCTCCCCCACCCACTACTACGCCCGAGGGTATTCCAAGGCTTTCCGGGCGCGGTTCCCGACTATCCACGAGCTGGAGGCGGTCAACCTCGTCGTCGCCCTCCGCGCCCTCCTCCCGGATGACGTCGCGGGGGCGACGGTGTTGATCAACACCGACAACATGGCCTCCGCCCTCGCGCTCGAGTCGGGGCGCGCCCGAGACGCTACCCTCGGGACCTGCGCGCGGGAGCTCTGGCTGATTGCGGCCACGGGCTCCTTCGACCTGCGCATCATCCACAAGCCCGGGGCGGACCTCCTCCTCGCCGATGCCCTCAGCCGCGCCCACCTGCCGGGCCCCTGGGAGGCGACGGCCCGCAGCGAGGTGGCCCGCCTCGGGCTCCTTCCAACCAACACCACCCATGACGCCTTCCCCTTTTTCCCTGGCCTCTAGGTTTCCCGCCCGAGGAAGTAGCCGCCGTCTCCCGCTTCCGTGCCACCTCCCTCGCCCCGGCGACCTGGAAGAACCGCCGTCGCCAGGCCGAGGACTTCGTCACCTTCGCGGTGGCCCGAGGTGTGGACCCCCTCGCACCCACGCCCTTCGACGTGGCCGCCTTCACTGCCGCCCTCTTCCTCCGGGGGCGCGCGCACGCCTCCGTGAAAAACACCGTCTCGGGCGCCCGCTCCTGGGTCGAGGGCACCGGGGGCCTCACCTCGGGCTTTGACGCACGCCTGCCCAAGGACGTCTGCCGAGGAGGGGAACGGCCCTCTACCCACGTCCAGCGGCAGGCGCCCCCCCTCTCCCCGCGGCAGCTCGCCCTCGCCGTCAACCATCTCTCCCGAGCGGGCCCCGCCTCCCTCGTCCCTCGGACCGCGCTCCTCCTCGGGTACTTCGGGATGCTGCGCCAGTCCAACCTGCTGGCCCCGAGTCCCGAGGGGTGGGGAGGCCCCCATACCCTGACCCATGACGACGTCCGCTCCGCGCCCGGAGGGCACCGCCTGCAGATTAGAAGCTCCAAGACTATCTCCAGCCCCTCGGGCGCGGTCGCCCTCTTCGTCCCTGCCATCCCGGGCTCCGCCCTCTGCCCCGTCACGGCCTGGCTCGGAGCCACCGCCCTCTGCCCCGCTGCTCCGGACGCACCCGCTTTCATGATGCCCTCCGGCCGGCCCCTCGACCCGCGCTCCCTCACCGCGCTGCTACGAGGGGCCCTCGCCGCCCAAGGGGTGCCGAGGCCCGAGGACTTCACGCTCCACAGCCTCCGCCGAGGGGCCGCCCAGGCCTGCCAACGCGCCGGGGTGCCCCTCGCCGAGATCATGGCGCAAGGCACCTGGACCTCGGCGGCCGTTCACGCCTACGTGCCCCGCCTCGCACCCTCGGGCGCCCCTCGAGCCCTCCCCGCTTTGGTGGAGGGCTCCTCGGCACCCCCTCACTCCACTGACAATTCATACCACATGAACTTTTGATTTATCTACTCATATTACTTATCTACTTGACATTGTTCTATCTTACATTGTTTACTTGCCTTTGCTCCTTACGAGCTCTCTATTGTTCCTCTGTTGCTTACCCTGTATGTTCCTCTGAGGCGTCAATAAAGCGCCTCTTTTTCCACACCCGCCTTGCCTTCTTCCTTTTCGCGCATCGGTCGTAATGCGAAGCATTACGTTTGATGCGAGGAAAGGAAGAGACCCTCCCCCGCCCCGCGTGTCGCGCTGCCTCCACACCTCGGCCGACCGCGCGACCCGCCGCCTCCTCCCCCCGCCCCCTCTTCTGTCACGCGGCGCTCACACCTCACGCGACTCCCGCTGCTCGCCACCTCTCGCCCTCCCCCCGGCCTGACAGCTTTCGCACCTCCCCTGCTGCCGCCGCCTCCTTCCCCTTATAAGGCCGCCCGCCGGCTCTCCTCAGTCACTCACCTCCCTGCCGTCTCCCTGCCCGCATCATTTTCTCCACCCACTCACCCAACTCTTCCCTTCTCCCTCCTTACTGGTGGAGGGCTCCTCGGCACCCCCTCACTCCACTGACAATTCATACCACATGAACTTTTGATTCATCTACTCATATTACTTATCTACTTGACATTGTTCTATCTTACATTGTTTACTTGCCTTTGCTCCTTACGAGCTCTCTATTGTTCCTCTGTTGCTTACCCTGTATGTTCCTCTGAGGCGTCAATAAAGCGCCTCTTTTTCCACACCCGCCTTGCCTTCTTCCTTTTCGCGCATCATACTTATACCGACCGCCCCCCCCCCACGGGGGAGGCTAAGGACTAACATGTGTACATATATACATAAACAATACCCAGACTAATAGAGGTGGAACATGAAATTACCAAAATCCAGCAAACAGAAATGGAATTAGCCCTATATGGGCACCACCATTTGTGTATTTGTGTTCGAATCTCATAATCAACCAATCCACCAAACAGAAATGGAAATAGCTTGTGTCAAACTTCGCTATGCAGCAAGCAGGGTGGACGACAGCCCTTGGTTAATAATACGACCACTATCGAATACGGCCACCAAGGGGAGGGGGGCGGGGGGGTGACAATGTGACTGTCAACTTCAAGTCTGCATAGTTATGGTGGTATCATGTACCATGTGTGAAAGTACAACGTCTGAACACTTTGACTTCTGGATACTGAATGGTTTATTCACGGCCTAGGGCTCGCTCAACCCGCCAGCTAAACTTTCCATGATGTCATCTCATTAGCATATTCCTTTGTCTCAAACTCTGCATCTCGTTAACATATATTAGCCACAGACCTATACGTCTATTACGCATATATCACACCATGCAGCACTGTCAGCGTAGTTATCTGTGTAACACAGTTAAACAACTAGTCTTAGTAATTACAAATTAATAAAAGCTTTAAAAGGGTTAAAATATATTTGTAAAATATATAGATATATTAAGAAAGTTATGCAATTTAGAATTTAAGAAAAGATTGGCAGCCAAGGTGAGTGACTTTGTTGACATTGCCGACTGAAATGCATCTGATCATCACTCAATCTTCCACAGATTATACTTCAAGCACTTTAATCTGTGTAAAAGATACATATATATGTGTAACTATGTCTGAAGAAGAAACTACTAAAAAAATAATTATGGGATCTTTCCATAATTTGAGCCAATCAACCTTAAATGGGGCTTCAGGCAGGGCCGCAGCACCCTCGACCATTTGGTGCGCATGGAGACCTTCATAAGAGATGCTTTCCTTAAGAAGGAGGACGTTGTGGCTGTCTTTTTCGACCTCGAAAAAGCCTATGACACAATGTGGCAGCATGGTATCATGGAGGATCTCCATGCGATTGGCCTTCGTGGCCACCTGCCAATTTTCATCAGGAACTTTCTAGCCTTCAGGCATTTCTGTGTCCGTGTCAAGACTACCTATTCCAGCCTACACTCACAGGAACTAGGACTAGTAGGAGTACCTCAAGGCAGCATACTGGCCGTGACCCTTTTCGGGGTCAAGGTCAATGGTATTACTGCTGCTGTAAAGTGGGGGATCTCCTGTAGTCTTTTCGTGAACGACTTTGTTTTATATTACAGCGGTGCTAACATGAATGTCATAGAGGAACAGCTACAACTAAGGATAAATGGGATCCATCGATGGTCAGTTCTGAACGTATTCAAATTTTCCAAGACCAAAACAGTCTGCATGCACTTCTGCCTGCTGCGTAGAATGCATGCGGAACCGGAGCTGACCCTTGATGGGGATCCCATTAAAGTCGTTGAGAAAACCAAATTTCTGGGCCTCATTCTCGACGCATAACTGTCTTTCGTGCCACATATAAAGCTCAGGGTGGGGAGCGGATAGATATGTTCTGCTCTCCATGTACAGAACCTTGGTTTGGTCATGAGTGGATTACGGCAGCATAGTATACGGTTCCGCAAGGATATCATATATTGGGTTGCTAGACACGATCCACCACCAGGGACTGCGCCTGGCCTTTGGGGCGTTCCGCACCTCACCAGTTCAGAGCCTCTACGTCGAAGCCAATGAACCATCACTTAACAACAGGAGAATCAAACTGGCCATGCAATATGTAGTCAAGATAAAAACTAATGCATTGAATCCTGCACACAATTGTCTATTCGAGCAACATGACGAATGCAGGTATGAAGCCAGGCCGAATTACATCCGGCCACTGAGCCTCCGAATGAAACCTCATTTGGAGGCCTTGGGCATGGATTTGGACGTGTTGGAGGATGCCAAAGTCCCAGAACATCCCCCGTGGTCGTTGAGGAAGCCATCGGTTATCCTCCGACTCACGGAACTGAGGAAGTCTGGGACACATCCACTCGAGTACCAAGGACTACGTGCAGAGATTCAAGGCCAGTTTGCAGACCACCTCTCCATATACACTGATGGTTCGAAAGACCAAAGCCGGGTAGCTGCTGCGGCAGTCTGCCGACGGGAAAAATTTGGCGTGCGTTTGCCCGATCAGAGCTCGATTTTCACTGCGGAAGCCCGAGCACTCCTTCTCACCGTGGAGTGTATCAAGGTATCCAACCACACTAACTATGTTATATACAGTGATTCGTTCTCTTGCCTCCTGGCTGTTGTTGGACTGAAAACGAATCACCCTTATTCTAGCAACGGTCATTTATAAAATGAACCAACTGGCAACGGATGGGTATGACATCCACCTGTGCTGGGTGCCTGGCCATGCCGGCATACAAGGAAACGAACGAGCTGATCGGGCTGCGAAGAAGTCCCTGAACTGTGATCTTGAACTGTGTCTGATCCCTCACTCTGATCTGAAACCACTAATAGCCACCCACATAAAATCCAAATGGCAACATGAGTGGGATGAAAACATTAATAAACTTAAAGAATAGAAATTGAACCATCTGTGGGAAAACCACCACAGACTCATGCGGGAGGTCGGTGGGACCAAGTGGTCCTTAGCCGCTGCCGTATTGGCCATTCGTGGCTTACACATGCTTTTCTGCTCAAGGGGGAACCTCCCCCTGAATGTATTGGGTGTCAGTCCCCGCTGACACTCAAACACATTTGACTAAGTTGCGTTGATTTTTTGGCCCTGCGCCAACAATTCTACACTGCAGACAGTATGCATGACCTTTTTACTAAAGTAAAACAAGAAAACATTTTAGCCTTTTTGAGGGCAGCTGGACTGTACCACCTCATATAGTTTACTAAATAAATTCTATCAATTATTAATAAAACTTTTCTTTTTCTAGGGGAATTTGTTTCCCTTGACCACAAATATGTGATTGTGAGCTTTCTAATTTAATGAGGGTCTATTGGCACATAATTGATTGTCTGCTTTTACATCTAAAAGCGATGGTTTGAACAAAAAACAAACATTTCTCGCTGTGAGCTATGGCCTATGCTGCCGACACGGCGTAAAGCAACCACCAATCAATCAATCAATCGCAATCTTCATGAAAATTGACCAATAAATAGAAAATAGGTATGCAAAAATGAATATGATAGTTTCAAAAGTGAATATCTTCAAATTTTACTCATTTAATTTCCGTAGTAGTTCATGCACATCAGCACACAGCAGTGTCTTATGGCAATTTCCAATACCAGATGTGTACTGAGCCTCGTTCTGATGCCGAAGTAGGACACGCGTGAATAGTGTGAATAGCCTAAAGCTAAGATTCCATATACGCGGTATGCGGCATGCGAATGCGAATGCGGCAAAAAATCAAAAACGATGTAAATGAATAGTGGTGCTTCCATGTATCCGAATGCGAATGAGAATGCGAATGCGAACGCGGCAAATGGATCGACCCATGGACCGATCGGTGCGAATGCGATTAGTGCTGCGTTTGCCATAGAAAACAATAGTAACTTTGATCTTCCTTCACCCAATTGGAGCAAAAAACCCCAAAAATATCATGGGTATTCTTTTTGGTGTGTTTGTATGTTTAACGATCCCGCAGCACAAAAAGTAAATATTGGCTATTGGGGGTTGGAATATATCTATGCCGCACATTCGCATGCCGCATACCGCGTATAT
The DNA here is from genome assembly GCA_030323885.1 of Branchipolynoe longqiensis. NCBI lineage: Eukaryota > Metazoa > Annelida > Polychaeta > Phyllodocida > Polynoidae > Branchipolynoe > Branchipolynoe longqiensis. The sequence continues at coordinate 80,134,976 of CM059195.1, forward strand.
GGAATCTTATGGCCCTGTCACATTACGACGTTTCTCGCCGGCGCACTGCCAACGTGCAAAAAAGTCGAGAAACGTCAAACTTTTCGGCACGGTGAGAAAAAGTTTGACATCAGCGGAACCTGTTGGTAGCGTGCGGCCGACGTTGTGGTAACGTATATCGACGCGTGAGAAAAAAAAAAGTCCTGATATGACCTTAGATGTAGCTATGACGTAAAACAACAAAGCAACAATTTGGCACAACATGTGGGAACGACCGTCACGTGCATGCGGCATGCGCATAGCGTTATTCCAGCGCGTCCAATGGATATCGACGTGCGCCTAACGTCCCCATAAAGTTGGCATCCACACGTTGGCACACGTCGAAGGTTTTGTGCAAGCGCAAAACTTTTGACGCGCCACGATGCGCACCGCCGATCCTCGCCGACCATCGCCGTCCATCAACGCGTACCAACGCACGCCTAACGCTTCCTGACGTGTCCCGATGTTCTGCCCAAAAGTCACATACGTCGACGCGCGTTGGCGAGAAGCGTCCTAATGTGACAGGGCTATTAGCTTTAGTGGCTTACTATCAACATAGTTAGAAAGACCTAATGCTAATCAATAGGCCTTAATTATCCCATTTATGAATACATGCATTCAGTTGTTTTAATAGATCAAACGCGCATTGAACTACTATTGGTTTAATGAGGTAACATAAATCATTTGACAGAATATGATGTTTGACACAAGTTCACCAAAATCGTTCACCTTCACGTTCACGTTCAAAATCGTTCCAGTTCTAAACGGTCTCCTTCGTACGTCCCTGTTGTATGCCCCGTGAACTAATCATTGTCCCCTGGTGTATACTTTGTAAACTACAGAGTCAATATTCGCAGTTAGTTGTTTCAGCTATTGGCACAAAATCAACATGGCCGGTGATGAAACATTTCTCGCTGAGGAAATACAAAAGTTTCAAATAACCAATAATAAGCTGAACCGATTAGTCTTCAAAGACACTGCCGAGTTCAGATCAGAGCTTAAAGACATACTGAATGATTTCAATTCGATTGAATATTCCTTGAAAATTGTCGATGAGGAGGTATGTACAGATACTATGGCTCGTTGCTATGCCGGTGAGCGATAATAAGCTGGTTGTAAATACAACGTCACATCAAGTCATGTAAACTTACGTCATTTTATTTTGAGAGATTATTAACAGTTAGGTATGTACCAAAAAAATCAAACTCCTTCAATAATAAAACAAAAGGCACCACCGGAAAGAGCTTGAAAAGCCCTTTATAATGCACCAAGTTTATGAGAATAGGTGGAGTATTAAGGAAGTTATGGCGTTTTCCATCTCTGAAATTGGTCCTTATTTTCTTCCATTAAATTAAGGTAAAAGCACTAGATTTCTGTGACCGAAATTGGTGACTTTTATGGGAAAATGCATGTAATTTCTTTAATAATTGAGATATCTGGATGAAATTTGGACTGAAGCTATGTTAAGGCATGTTCTATAGACATAATTCAATAAAATGACATTTGAAACAAAATTAAGTGACCTGAAACAAAGTAAAGTGACCTGAAACAATACATTCCTGTGACTAAAATTGGTGAAATTCATGTACTTTCTTTAATAATTGAGATATCTTGATGACATTTTCAGTGAAGCTAGTTTAATGCAATATTCTATTGATACAATTCAATAAAATGACATTTGAAACAAAATAAGTGACATGAAAATAACATTTGTGGTTAATTAGTGAACTTCATGACCGTTTGTTCACAACCTACTCCATAAAGGTAAATCAACGAATCATAATCAAGAGTCATTCTCAAAATATCAGTTAAGCATAAGATCATCATATATGAGATCAGTTGCCAAGGCAAAGAATGATACGTCATAGTCAGTAGTATTTTCATAAGACTGATTCTCTGACCAATAAGCCACCACATACTTTTTGAGGTGAGTCTCAGAAAAAGTGATAACACAAGTGCATACCTGTTGCATGACTGATCGCGCCAATCATGATGAAGTTGTCACAATTTCCCCAAACTCAACAGTATATAAGATTAATAATGGTTACTCACCACAGTCTACTTTTTAAATGTTTCAGATTGCTATAAAAGTGTGAATTTGCAGGTTGAAATTGAGTGAAACTTTTTAAGTTGTTATTGGAATAGGAAAACTTGACCAAATTGAAATATTTTTAAACGAAGGTGTAAAGGGAGTCCCATACTACATAATAGACTAGGATTACCCTAGATTGACCAATACAAAACGACCATAGAAGCTTTTTTCTACACACCTCCACAAACAAGGTGGGATTTGCTGGATTGGTTTTGTGGTAAGAAAATATTCGCCGGGGTCGGCGGTTTGGCACATACCTATAAAAGTAGTGCCAATAACTTGCCTTTCTGACTTGTTCTGTGCTATTCTACTAACTAATGCACTTACGAATGAGATTGGATTCATGTCTTGTCATTCATATATTACAAAATACCACACCAAACCATAGTCATAGATAGGTAGATCAGCTAAAATTTCAAAATACAACAAACATTATAAATTTAAGCTCTTTCAACCGATCTTGCTGAGACAAACTCAAATCTGTTGTAATTTTGAAAATATCTTAATAGGGGAGCAAGTTATGGCATTTGTAATGTCGGCTTAATTGTTAAATTTAGTTGAGATTCATCATTATAATAAACTGTGACCTTTGCAACATTGTTTCAGCTTACTATGCTCTAAGTATTTTGATTTTGGTATTTTAATGTATATTTTCGGTGAGATTAGGTCATGTTCTTTCCACATTTATGAAAATATTCCAATGCAAAAGTACTTTAATCAAGGCCGGAATAGTGAAAATGCAGGAACATTTTACTATAGTCATGGTGACTGACGCGCCCCTCTCGGTATCTGACATGTCTATCATAGATAGAGACTTGCAGAAAAATTTCAAATATGAGATATGCTCTTAAACCAAATGTATTCTGGTAAAGTTCTTTAAGCCCTTTAATTTGACTTATAGATGAACTTAATAGGTCAAGTAATAGCAAAGTTATGATGTGTAATGTACCAGGAAAATAGGCTTTTTGTAGGGTGTTCAACAGCAAATAGATGTATCTGGTATGGCCACTCCCAAATAGCTTAATCTGATAGACCTTTTTCTGGCAAATTCAATGGTCCAAACCTGACCTTTCTATCTCTATTCATTCAACAGTTATAGACCAAATCGTGGCCTAAGATTGTCCATTTTCATGGAAATTGACAACAGGAAAACTCACTGATACTGGGTCATAAAAAGGGGTCATGTGGGTTATTTTTATGTCTAAATCTGGTAATAAATGCTTTGTAGCTCTTAAAATACCAAAGTTACCTGTAACAAAGTATATAGTTTCAGAATCCTTGTCAACTCTACCTTTGAATGGAATGATCTAAATCCAAGATCGGGGATATAAATCCAAGATGGCCACCAAAACATCACCCGAAATTAGCTAAATTTCCTAAATAAAGACCTTGAATATTGAAATATACTTATTATATACAAACCATGGGTAATGTAAATTCTTATTACTAGGATTAATTACGAGCTTACATTGATTAAATACAAATCCAATATGGCTACCACAGGTTAAAACATAATTGACCAAATTAATGTCCCAGACATCACTTTGCAACACATGAAATCTGGTAATAAATGCTTTATAGCTCTTAAAATATGAAAGTTACCTATAACAAAGTATATATTTTCAGAATCCGTGTCAACTCTAGCTTTGAATGGACTCATCTAAGTCCAAGATGGCTGGCATAAATCAAAGATGGAAGGCATAAATCAAAGATCGCCACCAAAAGTTGCCCCAAAATAGCTAAACACTGCTCAGTTAAAGTAAAAGCCTGAAGCTAATATCTAACATATTTTAATGCAATAAAGACCAACATACTCCTAAGAAGTTACTTTAATAGGATCACTTACCCACTATGTTTTTTTACATAACTTGTTAACCAGTAACTCCATCTGAAAGTGGGAAACTACCCCTATGGTGTCATAGTCTTTCCTAGGAGCAGCAAATGAGTTTAGACAAATCTGATTGGTTAACAATTCAGGAATTACAAAACACATCGACCTAAATTTAGCATGGTGAGCTGGTGATTCCCAAAATGACTGGGACTAACACCGACACAGGCCAATGAAGTGCACCAACGTTTTGAGCTTGTACTAGTGGTATTTTGATAGACATTTATAGCTTTCGGAACATGGGGGATTTGAAGAGACATTAGTTCTCTTCATTTTAAGACATGTGTGAAGGAAATCTGATGGGCATGAGCTAAGTAATGAAGATATAACTAACAGAGAGTCCAGAAATTTACCTCGTCGGGCCGTTGTCCCATATTTTTTCGAAAGTAAATATCCAGAATTTTTTTAAAATTTGAATGACGAAAAATCTGTCAAATCACATTCGCTTAGTTTTATAGACTAGTATCATAGCCAAAGCTCTGACCCAAAATCCAGATTTTGTACCTCAAACTTTCGTGACTGTCTTCATACACGTATGATTCATATGAAACCTTTAGTCCTTAATATTTAATCACAAGGAAAAAAACTTTGATATGATGCTATATATTTGTTTTTGAGTCTATTTTAAGAAAGTTATGTAAATTTGAATTTAAGAAAATCTTTCTATATGGAGTCTGTCCCACATTTAATGTTTACCAACAATGCATTTTTCTGGATCCTACAAACAATATATATATTCAAATAAGTTAATCAGCCTCGTATTTCACATAAGTCTGGATTAACTATTTACCGCATGTCACTGCCTGTATGTTTTCTAGTAGTACCATACCTTCTTTGAGGTAGAACTTTTAAGCTCAAAATTATTCTTGATTTCAAAATTGCCTAAGTATTTGAATTTCGTTCCGATATCAACAATTCAAAAAGGAGGTAGTATGGGAGTGCATAGACTATATGATCAACTTGGGTTGATGTTAAAGTCTCTCAGCTAGACCAATAAGGCCAAATTTGAGGGGAAAATTGGTTATCGTCCTTTTTAAATAAAAATTAGAGTCGAGCAGGCGGGTTTTTTTGTTTTTTTTACGGAGACGTAATACGTAACCAGATAGGGCCGAATGATTTGCTGCCTTATTTCAGGGATGAAAGATCTCCGCGATTCTGCAGATTTCCGGGATTTGTCAATCCCGCAGCACCATCAGTGTATACTAATATGTGGTGCAGACTCCGCAGCACTATCAGCGTATACTACTAATAAATGCTCCAAGCACCGCAGCACTATCAACGTACACTACTAATACATGCTTCAAATGGTGCAGCACTATCAGCGTATACCAATATATATGAAACCCGACTTCGGGAATTTTCCGCGATTCCCTGACAATGCTAAACCTATGGGAGAATATCAGCATTTCCGCTTTTTTTCCCGGAGACCACTTTCATCCCTGCTTATTTAGAGAAAACACCCACCTACCCACTTTTTGATATTTTAGACTGATGCGGAGTAATAGCTCTCTAAATCGATCGACCCTGGGACCAACTTTAAATGGTCCATTTAGGAAGGTGGGAGGTTTTGGGAGTTTTTTTGTTATCATTACAATGGTATTGTATGGGGATCGTTTGGGACCCAAATAAAGCGATCGGTATAGGGGAGTGGTCGGTTACGGAGGTTTTAGTGTATTTGAAATGTGCATTTATTTGGAATGTGGTACAGTGATGAGAATTGTTTGGTGGGTTTGTGCAAGAAGCAGTCAGTTTAGTCCAATAAGCAAACACCAGACGGGATAGCCGAATGAGTTGAACGTTCATCTCCTGTTTTGGTAGATCGTGGGATTCGAACCTTGGTCGAGTCAAACCAATGATTTAAAGATTGATCCATGTAGCTTCCTAGCCAGACACTCTGCATTATTAGGATAGGGCAAGGACTGGTTGGCTCAGTGTCGGGATAATGTGAATGAGTGGGATATCAGGTCATGGTGCTAGTGACCTGGTCTCCCGGTGGGGCAGAATTATAAAGTCACCATGAGAGCGCACTGTCACAAGTCGGTACCCATCCTGTGACTGAGTGGGATATCAGGTCATGGTGCCGGCGGCCTGATTTCCCAGTGGGGCAGTATAAAGTCGCCACGAGTGCGCAGTCACAAGTCATTACTCATCCTGATATGTCCTTAGATGTTACCAGGACATATAACTTCAACAACCAACCAACTAAAGTCACTAGCAAATGGGTGGAACGGTCCACCATAGGGACCGCCCCTGCTTGCATGCTGCCACCCGCCAATACTTCCGACCAGCAAAGGGTTAGGGTAGGTTTTTTGTTTGTTGTTTTACGTCCTAGCAACATCTAAGGTCATATCAGGACGGGGGCAGGGTAGGTGAGACCGCCATCGTGTGTTAGTTGGACTGTACAGTGAGTACCATATTACCACGTAGCCATAGCAGGGATCGCACAATAGATTAATGTGATGGTTTTTCTTGTAATGCGTGTGCAGGTTGCGGGTGAAGCTCTAGCCAAGTGCTGCTACCTGGTGACCATCGCTAACGTCGAACTGGTGGCGGAATTCTGTCAAGTCGTCATCAACTTGATCTCTAAGCAGCAGGTATGATTTGATTGCACACAAACATCACAAAATCTCGTACCCCAGTCACACGAGAGCCAGCGTTCGCAGCCAACCTCCTTAAGGCCAAAAGGTTGCCAACCTCCCAGCGTCTCACTCGATACATTGATTCAAAAAAGCAGTCGGCGGCGCCCTTGTGCCGACCACAGGGTGAGCGCGCCATGGCATGTGTTGGCGCTGCCAACTCGCCAAACAAAAGAGGTCGGTGACCTGGCAGCACCAGGTCGCCAACCATTTTTTAATGGCGCCGACCGTACTGGTCGCAAGGAGGTTGCAAGTGCAGTAGCTACAACCTCCTTGGGTCCAAAATTCCAAAATGGACTCCGGGAGGTTGGCATCCTAGTGGCGCCTGCCTGTAAGGAGTGCATAATGAGGATGTTTTGACATCGGGAATCGATCGTAAGCGAACGCAGACCTCATGTGACTGGGGTATAATCTGCTTTATACAGTCTGCTTAAAGTTGCATAGTCTGTCATTTTCTGAGATAAATATCAGGTTGATCGCTAAAATCTAATTTAGTTCAGTTTGAAGTAACTTTTTATTTTAAATGGCTAACTTTAGAGATATTTGAAGTGGAAACGTGCTAAATTAATCTCGGTAAGCATGCCTAAACTCTGACACCATAGGCTTCTGCAGTAACAGTTTCTATTAAATTGCCTCAGTGTTCCCTTCTATGTGGTGACAAATGTTTAATAAGTGTACCAGTATCTAAGTTAGATATGTAGAATCAAATCTAGATAATTGTTTTGGTTTTGAAAATTGGATGATCTAGATTGTATTTCGATTTGTTTGTCCTATTCTTTTGTTCAATCTGTTATTTGGCTGCTTGTAGGAATTCTGCAATTTCATGAATCTTTTTTTGAAAAAACAGTTGGGAACCCCTCGCATTGCTTTTAAGTAAAACTGCATTTCTCGATCTTCAGAGTATTACTTTCAGGGTCCGTACGGGGCTTGGGAAGTCTTGAAAAGTTTTAATTGCTCCATTTCAAATCCTGCCTTCAATTTAACTATTTTGGGTAATTAGTCTAGACAAATTTTGAATTTAACCAATTTGGATAAAGTCTTGAAAAGCCTTGAATTCCATTAAACTGTCCCCACTGAGCTAAATTAGTCTGAAATCGTCATTCACCATTGTTGTTTTTTCCTGAAATCCAAATGAAAACAGTCTTGAATTGCTATCAAAAACAGCTTTGAAATAGCCTTGAATATAATTAGAAATTCTAGTGGAAATGGATCAAACAATTTAAATGACAAAAGCATGTTTTGTGTGTGTTTTTATATATATTTTATTTTATATCCAGCTGGTGTTGGCGACCCAACTGAGCACCATCACAGAGTTCCTCATTAAGTGTCTACGGGGCTGCCCAAAGGACAGCACAGCGGATCTACTGGGGGCCCTCAGCGCTGTCCTGTACGAAAACACCCACAACTTGACACAGGTCAGTCTCCCATAACATATAGCCAGCATCCACGCAGAGCACGGGCCTCGCATGCGGGATAGCGGGAGTTCCATTCCCGGTCAAGTCAAACCAATGACTTATCAAATTTATACTCGTCACTTCCTAGCCTGGCGCTTGGCAATAATAGGATAAGGCAAGGACTGGTTAGCTCAGTGTCAGGATAATGCGACTGAGTGGGATATCGGGTCATGGTGCGGGTGGCCTGATTTCCCAGTGGGGCAGCACTATGAAGTCACCATGAGTGCGCACTGTCACAAGTCAGTGCCCGTCCTGATATATTAAAAGGTGAATTGCAACAGGCTGCGATTTCATCAAGTTATATTTTTACATTTAGACTGCTCATCTGCTTTTGATGTGGGCTGCAATATCAAAATTGTTTATAAATTTAAAGTTATATGATCCCATGTTTTGAAATTCTACCATTATTTAAAGATAAATATATTCGAAGGATTCTTATTATATACCGTGCTTCAGTTTGAATTCACTTTTATTATAAATGGCTAACTTTAGAGGTATTTCGCTACACTCGGCTAACAGAAGAAAGAGGAGACAAAGTGATTTTTGAAGGAATTTAATCAAAGTAATCGTAACCAATGAGGTTGAGCAGTTTCATGGCTAGTGGGCGGCAGAGACCTGGATGTTCATCAATTGCTGACAGGAGCAGTACGAGGCAAGACCTCAGTGTTCGGAGATGAGCACCAGGAGACAGGCGAAGGAAGATGAATCAGCGCTCACCCCTTAGTTAGAGGGTGAGTGGGCGGGAAAGCGAAGTGTACTGCAGGGTGTGCTGTGTGAAAGTGACTGGTAAGAGAACAGGCAAGAGCGAGGAAGACAGAAATAGACATAGCCTCGTGACAAGTTACCCATGTTAGCTTCGGCCAACATGACCAATTGAAGTGAAAACATGCACAAAAAATCAATTTGGCGTGCACATACAATTTCTAACACCATAAGATTTAACGGTAAGAGGTTCTATTAAATTGACTTATTGTTCACTTCTAAGTTTTTGAGTATCTTTATTGTTGCCAGTATCATGAAGACCTGGTGGGGGAGAACGGCATCTTGGTGCTGGAGTCGGAGTCGCCTGATTACAAGATCCAGCGCAACAACACGCAGTGCCTCGAAAACATCTGCCTCAGGTCTGTCCACTGGCTTTTGTTTTAATTTAAGCTAAGATTCCATGTATGCGGCATGCCATTCGCATTCACACCGATTGGTCCATTGAGCGAACCATCGTGCGTTTACATGCTTTTCCATTTTTTGTCTCATTCGCATACTGCATATATGGAATCTTAGCTATGGAATCTTCTTTTTCTTTTTCTCTTTTTCCTTTCCTTTTATTTTCTTTATTAAATTTTGTTGTGGCAGTGTATTTATGCTGCCCATAACGGCTAAGTCAAATTACTTGTTTTCGCCGTGAGACAATAGTAGTCTCGTCCGTCCCCTTGTTTTGTCACTTTCAGTTGTTGTGTAGCTGTCGACTGCATGCATTCTTTCTCTGTTTCTGTGTAATTTCCTACATCTCCTTGCCCTTTGTGAGGCTGTTAGTTCTACAATTGGTTAGTTGTTTGGTTACCTATGGTTACTTTCCCTGACTGAATTCACCTTGTTGCATTCGTGGGCATTAGATTTTGCTCATTTATACGTATGCGATAAATAATGGGTCATCCAAAGTTGTCAACATTTTCACCGTCGTACAAAGCGTATGACAGGGGAGAGCGCGGCTGTCACTAAAGCCCCAGTCACACCTACCCGGATCAGGGGCCGGACCAGCCCCGGACCGTCATCTGGGGTGGTCCGGGGTGATCCGTGGCTCGTCCGTGGCGACCCAGCCTGATCCGTGGCGACCCGGCCCCGTCCGGGCTCCACCCCAGATGTTTTAAAATGCTTAAAACATCCGGGGCGGTACGGGGGATTTTGCGATCCGTGCTCAATCCGGCGTGATCCGGGTAGTCTGGGGTTGGACCGGGACCAGTCCGGGCTGTTGGGGGGTGGTCCGGGGCCGTTTTGCCCCGGATGAGCCACGGTTTAACCCGGACTACCCCCGGCGTAGCCACGGACCACTCCCGGACTGCCTGGATAAGACCCGGATCAGCCACGGATTGGCCCGGATCACTCCCGGCTCGTCCGGGACTAGGCCGTGGCTACACCGGGGGGTCATCCGGGGCGATCCGGCCTCTGGTCCGGGGCGATCCGGCCTCTAGTCCGGGGCGATCCGGCCTCTGGTCCGGGGCTCGTCCGGGAAGGTGTCACTGCGAGGCAAAAAAACAACGAAAACAGTTCTTTTATCCGGGGCGGTCCGGGACAGTCCAGGCGATTGGTCCAGGGGTGGTCCGGCTCAAAATCCGGGGTTCATCCGTGGCTGGGGTAGGTGTGACTGGGGCTTAAAGTATGATTTTTAGTGCTTAATAAAATGTTAATAATTCTCAGCCACTTCTTATTTGTGTGCATTAGTTGATTAAGCAGGGACAATTTTCAATCGCGGACAAATGGTCTTCATTCCACTGCCCCTTGCCATATCTTGGTAATGCTGAACGCTAGGCTATCAATTTTTAAGTTATTGGTTTGACTCGACCAGGGTTCAAACCCAGGGTGTTTGAATCCCATAACCTACCGAAACAGCGACAGACACTCAACTCATTCGGCCACCTCATCTGGGTCTGTAGTAAAATTTTAATGTGTACTATTTTGGGGGAGGTCGGAAGGGGGTGGGGGGTCCAGAAAAGTAGTACTCTTTGTACCACCTTTAAAATATTAGCAACATTGGACGGCTTGTAAAGCTCCTGGGATTTCAATTTGAAATATTTAATAAGAAAAACCTGCTTGAATGGTTAGAATAAGCTATTAAACTAAGACCCAACATTTATGTATGCGTTTATTCTTTTTTCTATTTGTATAAAGTAGGCCCCATTTGCCATTAAATCACATTAAACACTGTTATACATGTCGGTATGGCCACATATTTTAGCGATTTCATCATATTGAACTCGAAGCATTGTTAGCGTAAGTTTACTCTTGTGCATTTGTACCACTCTTAGGAGTGTAATTTACCCTGGTGGACATATTCTTGCAATCTAAGTAACTTGTGCAGTGGTATATGGTGCACCTGTGCTGATCTCTGATTAGCGTCAGAATCTATCTAGTTTGTGTGCTTGTATAGGATACCCTGGTGCACCTACCTCTGATTAACACAATAATCTACGTACAATGGCTACTTGTATGGGATATCCTGGTGCATTTACCTCTGATTAGCACCAGAATCCACACACCTTGTGTACTTGTATAGGACATGGTGGTGCACCTACCTCTGATTAGCACCAGAATCTAGGTACTTTCTGTAATTGTATAGGATACCATGGTGCACCTACCTCTGATTAGCACCAGAATCCACATACCTTATGTACTTGTATAGGATACCCTGGTGCACCTACCTCTGATTAGCACCAGAATTCATGCACCTTGTGTACTTGAATAGGATACCCTGGTGCACCTACCTCTGATTAGCACCAGAATCCACACACATTGTGTACTTGTATAGGATACCCTGGTGCACCTACCTCTGATTAGCACCAGAATATACGTACCTTGTGTACTTGTGTAGGATACCCTGGTTCACCTCCCTCTGATTAGCACCTGAATCCACGTAACTTGTATACTTGTATAGGATACCCTGGTACATCTACCTCTTATTAGCATGAGAATCCATGCACCTTGTGTACTTGTATAGGATACCCTGGTGCACCTACCTGTGATTAGCACGGGAATCCACATACCTTATGTACTTATAGGATAGCCTGGTGCACCTACCTCTGATTAGCACCTGAATCCACGTAACTTGTATACTTGTATAGGATACCCTGGTACATCTACCTCTGATTAGCACCAGAATCGACGCACCTTGTGTACTTGTATAGGATACCCTGGTGCATCTACCTGTGATTAGCATGGGAATCCATTCACCTTGTGTACTTGTATAGGATACCCTGGTGCACCTACCTGTGATTAGCACCATAATCCATGCACCTTCTTTACTTGTATAGGATACCCTGGTGCACCTTCCTCTGATTAGCACCCGAATCCAATGCACCTTGTGTACTTGTATAGGATACCCTGGTGCACCTACCTGTCCGAAGAGTACCAGGCGCGGTGCTACCAAATGCTGCTCAGCATGTTACATCGCACGCCGGAACCCAACCGTGACGATACCAGTCACTGCCGGGTAAGCACAACGCAAGTAACTTTGTGGTAGCATTAACTACGGAGCATTACGGTTAAATCAGGGCCCGTATTGGGCCTGAAAGTCTTGAAAAGTCTTGCTTCGTTTGCCCCATTTCAAGGCATTGAAAAGACTTGAATTTAACCTGTTTTGGGAAATTAGTCTTGAAATTCCTTGAATTCCATTACACTGTTCCCACTGATCTAAATTAGTCTGAAATCGCTATTCAGAATGCCGATTTCAGACTAAATCCTAATGAAAAGTCTTGAATTCCTATCAAAAGCAGGCTTGAAAAGCCTTGAAATAGCCTTAAATTCCATATCTTCACATGTGTACAAACCATGGAAATATTGCGCCTCGAGCAGAACCAGAACCTACACTTCCTGCCATTTCACAGGGCTAGCATGCACTGCTAACCATCAAGGCTCCCAGATGCATGCAATCACTCCTATCCACACCTACCTGTCTATGTGGCTCCTTGCCTGAGGGGTCAGTGCAGACTACTGCAAGTTACTAATGCCGCTTGACCAGATGGGATGGCCGAATGAGTTGTGTGTCCGTCTGCTGTTGTGGGAGATGTGGGATTCGAACCCACTGGTTCGAACCCTGGTCGAGTCAAACCAATGACTTAGGAATTTATACTTGTCACTTCCTAGCCAGGCACTCAGCATTATTAGGATAGGGCAAGGACTGGTTGGCTCAGTGTCAGGATAATGTGAATGAGTGGAATATTGGGTCATGGTGGTGGTGGTGGCCTGGTCTCCCGGTGGGGCAGCACTATAAAGTCACCATGAGTGCACACTGTCACAAGTTGGTACCCCTCCTGATATGACCTTAGATGTTGCCAGGATATAAACCTCTAACCAACCAACTAATGGCGCTTTGTGTGGTTCAGCGTATGGTGAGCTGTATCCGTGGAATCCACAACCTGGTGACGGCCTCCAAGACTTGCCCCTTGGACCACCTCGGCCCCATCCTAGCAGCCTTACGGGTAAGAACTTAACCCTTTCAGCCCTAAAGAGATTTCAATTGTTATGTCGACCCTGGAGTCCTGACCAAATTGTTGAAAAATCTAAATATGTGATGTTAGTGCATTTAAATTGATATATCTCAAAAACCCATTGAAAGGTGTGTGTATGTATAGTAAGTATAGAATTATATATATATAATCAAATCTGTGCTCGGCATCACTAGACAGTAAACTATAGATATATATAAATATAGATATACTAACAAAAAAATGTAAATAATTTCTTTCTTTGTTATTTTTATCTTTTTATCTTTTTAATACGTTTAATACCGCGTTTTCTGAAGCAGTGTCAATTCTTTAATAAAAACACCCTTCTAGGTGTACATGCTTTACGGCCTGCCGGGGCAGCAGACCTCCGTGCCGCCCACCCTGTACCCGCGCACCGTGCCTCTGCCCGACCCTCCCGCCGCCGCCTCCCCCCGCCCTGCGCCCCGGCCCGCCGAGGCCGACAGCCGGCGGGGAGCCCGGCGTGGCCGCAAGAAGACCCGGGGCCAGGGCAGGGCGCGAGCCGGCGGGGCCCGGACCGAGGACCGCCCGGCGCCCGCCGCCGGTACGGCCACGGTCCGCGCCGGGCTGCAGGGCCTGAGCCTGGCGGGCGGGGGTCCCGGCGAGGTGCCGGTGCCGGTGCCGGTGCATGCCGGGCCGGCGGGCGATACGACGCCCAACAACAGCGCCTCTGAGCAGATGATCACGGCGTTGCTACAGCCGTGGCGCCAGGGCTACAGCTCCGAGTCGGACATGTCGGACACAGAGGGCGGGCAAGCGGCCAAGCTGAAGGCGTACCACTCCAACATCAGGCACTGCTCTCTAGCATGTCTACACGCCATTATTAAGGTAGGACCGCGGGCGCGGTGGCCGAATCGGTACAGCGCGGGCCTCGCGTGCGGGAGATCGGGAGTAAATTTCAGCAAGCACACCCAAAACTCTTGACACCATAGAGGGTTCTGCAGTAACAGGTTCTATTAAAATTGACTCAGTGTTCCCTTTTGTGTGGCGACAAATGTTTAATAAGCGCACCAGTATCTAAGTTAGATATGTAGAATCAAATCTAGATAATTGTTTTTTTTCTTGAAGATTTATACTGCCTATCATGGATAAGCCTGAATAGACTTGGTTGATTCCCCGTTCAGACAGCTTTGTCGATTAGGATTAACCGCTGTGGATACACTTTTACAGACGTCACAAGGCATTTTTGACTCTCACACCACATAGACATGTGGTGTGAGAGTCAAACTGCCTTGATGTCGCTGTAAGTGTAGACTCGAGGCTGTAAATCGACAAATTGGCTAGATGGTGGGAGCACGGGAATCGATCCACGGACCTATCCAGATTAGGCAGTCCGACACTAGAAAAAAGTCAGGACACTGTAGCAATCAAATCTCGCAGATAATTGTTTTGGTTTTGAAAATTTGATATTTTCATCAGACTGCAGCTTTTAAGTAAATTAATACGAAAATGACTGGTGTTTTGTCTAAGGCGTGCAGTGTTGATGATAAATGTTGCCCTTCTCTCTCTCTCTGCCATCTGCCTCCCCCCACCCCCCCCCTCCACCCCCCACACCCCCACACGCACACTCAGATCGTGGAGAAGAGGACCATGTTTGGCTACTGGAGCTCCTTCCTTCCAGACGGGCCCGTAATCGGGGCACCCACTCATGGCCACACCCTGTTCACCTGCATCATGTCTGACCCCTCACCCAAGGTCAGTCCAAGGTCACCGGCTATTTCCTATAACAGGGTTCGTAAGGGTCCTTGAAAACGTGCAATGTCATGGAATTTGATAATTCGGGAATCCAGCCCTGCATAGTCATAGATTTTGATAACATTTTCAGGATTCCAGGCTTGCAAAGTCTTTGAATTTGTCTAAGGATTACTTGATAATCCTTGAAAATGGAAAATCATGACTATATATTTTTTAATTCTATATTCGCCGACGTGCCCGAATATTAATCACTGATGTTTTGTATTTTTGTGGGTTTGTTAACATGCCTCTTGATCTTTATATTAAAACTATACATACGTTCGTTGTTATTTTTATACTTATTTACACTCTTAAGCGCCTGTCACACCTTACCGCATTGAGCAACGGACATGAACCGGACAAAGAATTGTCTAGTCCGGTGCTGTCTGGTGACAAAATGTATCGAAATGTACCGAAATGGAGCATAATTGGGTCAATTGCCACCGGGCCTCCAGACAAGTACCGCACATGTACCGGACGAGAACTGGACACGTAACGGATGGGTACCGGACATGAACGGGACAAACCGGACACCAACGGATGGGTACCGGACACATACGGATGGGTACCGGACATAAACCGGACACCAACCGGACACATCAGTCCGGCAGCGTCCAGTAGAAGTTTTGTGCATGTTCAAAACTTGTACCGGACACCGCCGGATGGGTACCGGATATGTACCGGACATTGCTGTATTTCACCGGACAGTGTCCGGTTCCCCAGTCCGGTAAGGTGTGACAGGGCCTTTACACAGTGAACCGACTATGGATACGGCTGTGTTTCGAGGTTCTTTAATTTAATAAACTTTTTTTAAACAATTTATGTGTTTTATATTGCTGTCACTTGACCCAAATTTGACCATTTCAGCAATTCATCAAAATTTTAATGTTGGGAGTTTAAATCCCAGCCGACTCAAATCAATGGCGTTTACCAAATTTATACTTGTCGCTAGCTAGCCTAGCGCTCAGTATTAGTAGAATAGAGCAAGGACTGGTTTTTATCAGTATCAGGAAATGTGACTGAGTGGGAAATCGGGCCATGATGCCAGTTGCCTAGTGGGGCAGCACTATTATTAATATTAAAGTCGCCATGAGTGCGTACTGTCACAAGTCGGTACCTGCCCTGATATGACATTAAATGTTGCTAGGACATAAAACCCCAACAAAGAAATAAACAAAGCCTTAATTAACAAGCAATTGTTCAAACTCACACACAGAACTCAGTGATTCCTTAAACCACAAGGATATCTTATCACCTAATGGACCAAGCATGCAAACTATAGTCTGTTGTGAGGATGTAAAACCCCAACAACTTGGGGTTCTGGTTCTAACACTGCGGCTTGATCCGGTAGGCGCGGAGCGGTGCTCTGGTGGTCTTGTCAGCGCTGGTGGAGGGGTCGAAGCAGTACCTGGCGCACGCAGATGACAGGTGAATATGTGACGCATTCCTCATGGTCTGCCACTTCTAATAGCTTGTATTAATTTAACCTATTATCTAAAATGTTTAATAAATAAAACTAGTCAATGACTATCGTAAACTATAATAACTAAAATATGTAATACAAAAAATAAAACTATAATATCTATTGCCACACGCAGACGACAGGTGAGTACGCGACACACTCCTCCTGGTCTGCCGCTTCTAATAGATTTTTTAAAATTAATTTAAACAATTATCTAAAATATTTAATAAGAAATAAAGCTAGTCAATGACTATATTGTATTCTATAGTAACTGAAATATTTAATAGCTGGTTTTAGACGCTGAGAAAGGGGGACGAAGACAAGGCGGACAAATGAAGAGGTGGGAAGACAACATCAGGGAATGGATGAACAGGCCTGGAGTTCAGCGAGTCCCAGAGGGCAGTGGCGAACAGGGAGAAACGGAGAAAACTGGTTGCAAAGTCATCTCTGGGCTGTACCAACGACCCTCATGGTTAAGGGACTGATGGTGATGATGATGGTGATGCAATGCAGCCCACAGTGATGTATTTCAGGTTCCGTACAAGGCCTGGAAAGTCTTGAAACTTCATTTGCCCCATTTCAAGGCCTTGAAAAGACTTGAATTTAACCTATTTTGGGTAATTAGTCTTGAAAAGCCTAGAATTCCATTAAGCTCTCCCAACTGATCTAAATTAGTCCGAAATCGCCATTGTTGCTTTCTCCTGAAATCCAAATGAAAATAGTATTGAATTCCTATCAAAAACAGCCTGGAAATAGCCTTGAATTCTATATCTTCACATGTGTACGGATCCTGGTATTGGGACTAATTTTGGCGCTTGTTTTGCCTGCAGTGATCAGAGCCCGGTCACCTTTACGCCCTTCTCCGTCACCCTGGGCTACATGGTGAAGGAGCTTCACCGGGGGCTGCTTTTTGCACTGGCGGCAGAGAACGCACCGCTCGTCCTCACACAGATATTCAAGGTGAACCTTCGCATCTTATTTCGCTACCCCTAATTCAAGTTGTAAATATGTCACGCTGATTTTATTTTACAGCGCTTTAGAATAGCTATCAGTAAGCCGGTATAACCAAGTTGTAAATATATCTGTCACTGTGGTTTTATTGTACAGTGCTTTAGAATAGCTACCGGTAAGCCTGAATAACCAAGTTGTAAATATGTTATACTGGTTTTATTGTACAGCACTTTAGAATAGCTACCGTTAAGCTGGTATAACCAAGTTGTAAATATGTTACATCGGTTTTATTGTACAGAGCTTTAGAGTAGCTACCGGTAAGACTGGATAACCAAGTTGTAAATATGTTACACTGTGGATTATTGTACGGCGCTTTAGAATAGCTACGGTTAAGCCTGGATAACCAAGTTGTAAATGTCAGGCTATGGTTTGATTGTACAGCACCTTAGGATAGCTATTGTTAAGCCTGAATAACCATCATCATCATCATCATCATGCTGTCAGTCACGATGCGACAAAGACTGCTTTCATTACTTGACTGCCGCTCTCCATTTAGCTAAGTACATTTCATGAACGCTGCCTGCAAAAGTGTTGAAGTGCTGCTGGCTTTTGCAAGTTACCAGCGGCACTCTCTCGAGGAGCAAGTAGAGGTTTCACACCGGCAAGAACATGTCCAGACAGGCGCAAAACTATTTGTCCCTGCAGTGGCTGGTCGGGAGATGTTGGGAGTTTCATACATCAACCGCCCTTGATGCTGCCACAGTGATATGGTTTTCTGTTCAGGATTTGCTCCCTTAGCCTTTAGTTCTGTCAAGAATCTGTACCACAAGGCAGTGGTTTAGAACTCTGCAGGGCAGGGGCGTCAAACTCCCTGAGGTATTGCAATAACTGCATTCCCGGTCGCACTACCTGCATACCCTGAATAACCAAAGTGTAAATATCTCACACTGCGGCTTTATTGTACAGC
Organism: Branchipolynoe longqiensis; assembly: GCA_030323885.1. Lineage (NCBI taxonomy): Eukaryota > Metazoa > Annelida > Polychaeta > Phyllodocida > Polynoidae > Branchipolynoe > Branchipolynoe longqiensis. The sequence goes on from CM059195.1 coordinate 80,153,412, forward strand.
ACCTTAGAAGGTAGAATAGCTACTGTAAAGTCGTTTTAACCAAGTGGTAAATATATCACTGTGGTTGTATTGTATAGTGCAGTAGAATGGCTTTTGCTTGTCAGGGTGATCTATAGATTTATATTATCATTATTGTATTATATTATCATCATCGCAGGGTCCGTACGGGACCTAGAAATTCCTGGAAAAGTCTTGAACTTAATTTTCCCCATTTCAAGGCCTTGAAAAGCCTTGAATTTAACCTATTTTGGGTAATTAGTCTTGAAAAACCTTGACTTCCATTGAACTGATCTAAATTAGTGTAAAATCGCCATTCGTCATTGTGTTTTTATCCGGAAATCCTAATGGAAATAGACTTGAATTCCTATCAAAAATAGCCTTGAATTCAATTCACATGTCAGCTACTGTAAAGTCCAGACGGGATGGCTGAATGAGTTAGAGCATCCGTCTCCTGTGTTGGTAGATCATGGGATGGTGGGTTCGAATCCTGGTCGAGTCAAACCAATGACTGAAAAATTGATAACTTGTCGCTTCCTAGCCAGGCGCTCTGCATTATTAGGATAGGGCAAGGAGCAGTGGAATGAGAAAGACCAATCGTCCATGATTGAAATTTCCCCTGCTTAAACAACTAATGTACCAAAAAAATGTGTACATATTCTGTCAATAGTGTCAATGCGCTTTGTCCCCCAGTGCCTAGCCGTGCTCATTCCCAACGTGCCCTACCAGAAGCTGCGACCAGGCCTGCTGAACCGCATCATTAAACACGTCAAGCCTTTCCTGGGACACCGAGGTGAGGAGTCACCGGCTTTCTTAACCCGATCAGCCCTAAAGTGATTTCAATTGTTAAGTCCCTGGAGTTCTCACCGAATTGGTGAAAAATCTGATTATGTGATGTTAGTGCAATTAAATTTGTATATCTCAAAAACCGTTGAGAATCAAGTTGATTTTCTATGAAAGTAAATTGATTTCGCTTTCTAATGATACCAAATGTAGCCAGGCCCCTTGGTATTACTGGTTATGAGATATGATATAAGATATAAGATATAAGATATAAAGTCGCCATGAGTGTGCGCTGTCACAAGTCGGTACCCGCCCTGATATGACCTTAGATGTTGCTAGGACGTAAAACAGCAACAAACAAACTGGGTCACAGTGTCAGTCCTTCGGCACAATACCACATCCTAATACATATTACGAAATCAATATCATTGACTTTGGACACAATAAAACAACCAGGTGACCTTGACTGACCTTCAGAGCCCAACATCCGGGTCGCGTGCCTCACGTGTCTCGGGTCGGTCGTCAGCGTGCAGGCTCCAATGATGGAGGTGTGGCAGGCACTCCAGGCCACGCCCCCAACGATAGGCCACGCCCCCATCACGCCCACCACGCCCACCGGCCCGGCGGGCCCTGAGCTGGTGGTGACCGCCGGTGTCGGAGGTGGGCGCACCGCCCCCGAGTCGGGTTACGTCAGCGGGCCGGCCAGCCAGCCAATCAGCGCCACGGACAGTCCGCGGGCAACCAGCGCCGCGTCCAGCCAGCCAATCAGCGCCACGGACAGTCCGCAGGTAACCAGCGCCGCGTCCAGCCAGCCAATCAGCACCACGGACAGTCCGCTGGTAACCAGCGCCGCGCCCAGCCCGCGGGTAACCAGCGGCGCAGTGACGCCTACATTGTCGTCTGGCTGCATCACTCCGTCGCTACTAGATGGCGCTGTGGGTAGGTGGTGCATCAATCAATCAGTAGGATACAGCTATAATAGGCATTGGACCTGGTGCATGCCTATATACAGTAAAACCTCTCTAAAATGACTGACCATGGAACCGACTTTTTTTCAAAGTTCAATTTTTTTATTGAGGCTGTATTTATACTGTCCGTGGCATGTAAGCCCGGGTACCCAGGCTTGTTTTCAATGCTGGCCAGCTGTAGTGCTGGTGTTGTCTTACCAGACAGTACCTGCTGATAAGTTATTTGATTGCCTGCATTTCAGTAGGAGATAGATAGTTTGCTGGTATGCTTAGTAGCCTATGCTAGTTTTTTTTGGAGCCCTCTTGGCATTGTACTTTTGTTCTATTCTTATTACTATGTTAATTGTTTTCTTATGGTTCTATGTTAGTGTTTTGGGGTTTTCTTGGGAAGAGTTTTCCACTTTTTCTACTTAATTCTATACTAGCCTATTTTATTTACATGTCCATAGGCTTGTACGTAAAAGGTGGTTGAGTTGTGTTTGTTTGGATTTGATTTGATTTATATATTTCCGGTTTTCCCGCCCTGGGCTGTCCACTTTTAATGGTCCATTTAGGGATAGGGAGGTCGTCAGTTTAGAGTGTTTAAAAAAAATCGTTACAATGGTATTGTATGGGCGATCATTTGTGACCCAAATAAAGCGATCAATGTAGGGGAGTGGTCGATCTGTGTAGGTGGTCAGTTAAGAGAGGTTTTGCTATATATAACATAATCAGATAAAAGATGTGTACTTTTAGAAAAGACATAGTTTCCATAACTAGATAACATACTCTTAAATTAGATAAAAGAGGTGTGCCTTTAGAGAAGGTGTGGTTTCCTCAACAACTAGATAACATAAAACAGGTGCACCTTTAGAGAAGGTGTAGTTTCCTCAACAACTAGATAACATAAAAGAGATGCTCCTTTAGAGAAGACATGGACTTAGATAACATAATCAGAAAAAAGAGGTGTACCTTTAGAGAAGACATGGACTTAGATAACAAAATCAGATAAGAGAGACGCATCTTCGGAGAAGACTTATGCGCTGTTGCCTTTGCGCTCCAGGCTCTGCGGACCTGTCGTGGATTGTGCGCATGTGCATAAACAACGTGGCGTCTGGACTGGTGGACTGGTCCTCCTCCCGGTCTATCCACACCCAGCCACAGCCCGTCAAGCTGGAGTCACTGCAGCTGCTTGCGCTCCTCAGTAAGGGCTACTTCATGCTCATCAGGTGGGTTTGTAAAGGTTGTTGTTGTATAGAGTTTTACATCCTTGTAACATATATTAGGACCGCACCGGACGCAGTGGCCGAATTGGTAGAGTGCAGGTTTCCCATGCGATCGTCGAGAGTTCAATTCCCGGTTGAGTCAAGCGAATGACTTACAAAATTTATACTTGTCGCATCGCTTCCTAGACAGGCACTCGGCATTATTAGGAAAGGGCAAGGACTGGTTGGGGTAATATCTCAGTGTCAGGATAATATGACTGAGTGGGATATCAGGTCATGGTGCTCGCAGCCTGGTCTCCCAACGGGGCAGCCATGAGTGCACACTGTCACAAGTCGGTACCCATCCTGGTATGACCTTAGATGTTGCCAGGACGTAAAACTCCAACAACCAACCATCTATCAGGACGGGTACTGACTTGTGACACTCATGGCGATTTTATAATGTAGTGCTGCCCCATTGCGAGACTCGCACCATGACAGCATGACACCATTTCCCACTCAGTCGCATTATCCTGATATTGAGCCAACCAGTCCTTGCCCTATCCTAGTAATGCTGAGCGCTAGGCTAGGTAGCGACAAGTATTAATTTTGTCCGTCATTGGTTTGACTCAACCGGGGATTGAACTCCCAACCTTCCGCATTGGAAGCCTGCAATCTACTGATTTGGCCACCGCATCTGGTTCATAAAGGAGCGGTGCAGTGCACAAGTTTGAGTTGAGTTGAGTTTTATTTAACCACAAACATGTAGTCACTGTATGGCTTCCCCAACGGTTGATTGATCTCCCAGCCGAGCAACCAATGTTACGTTAAAGTGAATTTCATTCTTGGGTCATTCTTTAAAACTGGGCACGAAAGTGTGACATGAAAACCAAAAGTAAAAACCTTCCAAATAATAGCAAAAAAAAACTTCCAAATAATAGCCTAATCCACTGTCCTATGAAGGTATGCATGTTGTGCATATGTCAGAGTTGAAAAAAATTTGATCTCATACAAATTGAGCAAATACATTCATATCACTCGTGTAACATGAAAATCAAAAACACATCCAGAACCTCATTTTAACATATACAACATAGTCAAACAAGATTTGATTGATTACTCTTAAGCAGACGAGGTTATGACTTACAAGAAAAAAGTTGAAAAATAAGTTGAAAAAAAGTTTGGCTACATGCATAGTCTAAATGTGTAAATTTTCACATTAGCACAAAATCATATAAGTATACTTTTAATTTCATTCTTGGGATAGCTTCAATAAATGTACTATTGCTAAAATACTTAATACACAGACAATACAATAATTAGTTGACTTGCAATCAATAAAAGAAAGAACAAATTATCAGCATCGTGATGTGGAAACCAAATATGTGGTGCCCAGTTTTAAAGAATGACCCACTTATGCCAAATACATTGTTAGAACAAGTTTGCAGGTCAAAGATGGCTGGTAGTAATATAGAAAGGGGTTCAACTTCAAGCTGCCGCGTTCTGTCATGTTACCGTAATTTTGAAAATGGATAGTTCGATGAAAGTATACAAATTTCCTAGATTGTATCTGCAGTATCAAACTTAGATACTGCTGTACTTATTAAGCATTTGTTGCTGCGTAGAAGGAGATATTAAGTCAATTTAGGAGAACCTGTTATTGCTGAAGCCTATGGTGTCAGAATTGTTATGAGCGTGCCAAAATTAATTTGCCGTGTTTTCATTTGAAGTTTATCCAAAGTTAGCCATTTCAAATAAAAGTCACTTCAATTTTCAAATTTGAGTAAAGTAGATTACAACGATCAATCTAATCTCAGAAAATGGCAGAGACCCAAAAACCATCGGCTTATGCACATCTAAAAAGAGTAGAGGGCTAAGATTTAATTCGATTCTTTTCGTTTTCCAAATACGTCAGAAAATAACGATATTATTATGATTATATGTCTGTATAAGTTTTAAAACTGCTAAATCGAATTTTATTTTTATACTTAATGTAAACAATTTATTCAATAGAATATGCACTTTTTCAGCGCCATTGCAGATAGTAACTCTGTAGGCACCTTGATAGGTTATTTTAATAAAGTAAAATTGTAGGTTATTGGCTTTTTTTGTGAATTTATTTTTGGTATTTAATTATCAATATTGTATTTCAGGAACTATATGTTAGTACTCTGTGAGTTGGTTCAAAAATGTCTTGAGGACACGGACCCGTCCATCCAACTACATGGGGCTAAGGTTAGTAGTACCACTTTATTAATTTGGTCATTTTACAGTTCATTTGCATAAATGTTCCCATATGAGGAGATGAAGTATTGAAATGGGTGTTGATGGACAGTGAGCGTTAGACAGCAGAGGCTGTGACTCGCAGGTGTGGCTTTTCAAGACTAATTACCCAAAATAAGGGGAGTGGGATGTAGCTCAGGCGGTAGAGTGTCCGCCTGTGACAGTGTCGGTCATCCTATCGATCCTGTTCAGAAGTCCCATTTGCAGTTTGGGCTATTTTCCGTTCTAACCAGTGGTCCACAACTGGTTCATCACCAAAGGCTGTGGTATGTGCTGTCCCCTCTGTGGGAAAGTGCATATAAAAGACCCCTTGCTGCTTATCGGAAAGAGTAGCCTATGTGGCGGCAGCGGGTGGTCCTCCAAAGAAATATGTCAGAATGACCATATGTTTGACATCCAATAGCCAATGATAAAAATCAATGTGCTTTGGAGGCGTCATTAAATAAAACAAACAAGCAAAAATTACCCAAAATAGGTTAAATTAAAGGCTTTTCAAGGCCTTGAAATGGGGCAAATGAAGTTCAAGACTTTTCTAGACTTTCCAGACCCCATCAGAGCCTGTAGCTGTGTTATCGCTGATCTCCCCTTGATTTCCACCTTTGGTTATTTTCTCTGCTTTCACTTTCATGCCTGATATAAAGTTACGTAATGCGCCTCATGGAAAGTCTTGAAAAGTCTTGAATGCCCCATTTCAAGGCCTTGAAAAGCCTTGAATTTAACCTATTTTGGGTAATTAGTCTTGAAAAGCCTTGAATTCCATTAAACTGTCCCAAGTGATCTAAATTCTTAAATCACTATTCGCTGTTGTTGTTTTTTTCCTCAAATCGTCTTGAATTCCTATTAAAAGCAGCCTTGAAATGGCCTTGAATTCCACATCTTCACATATGTATGGACCCTGACTATCTGACAGCAAATTGTTGTGTTTTGTCTATCTAGCTGCTGGAAGAACTTGCAGCAGCCATCTTAATTCAATTAAAAGTGGACCTGCCAGCTCAACCATTGGACATCACTCAGGTAAAACCCGCAGGATGTTTATCGCATTTATTAATCGGACACGATGGCCAAATGAGTTGAGCGCTCGCCTCCCATGTGGCAGGTCGTGGGACTTGGGAACTTACGGTTCAAACCTTAGCCTGGTCAAACCAATGACGTAAAAATTTATATCCATCACTACCGAGCATGGCATTTGGCATTACTAGGATAAGGCAAGGAGCAGTGGAATGAGGAAGACCAATGGTCCACGGTTGAGATTTCACCTGCTTAATTAACAAATGTAACTGAAAAAGCGAATAAACTAATTTATCGTCCACGTGTATGGAAGTAGCCGTTAGACTCTTAAAAGTCTTTCAACATATGTTCATTGAGAAAATATGGTGATTTTGGAGGTTTTTGTCTTATAAGTTATTTTAGAAAAAGTCTAACTCCCGGTGCTACACTGTACTGTTACTGTGGCTGTCCCCCTCCTCCATCTCCGCTCACATTAAGCGGAGTCGAGCTCCTGACCTGTCCCTATAGCCTCACTGTACTGTTACTGTGGCTGTCCCCCTCCTCCATCTCCGCTCACATTAAGCGGAGTCGAGCTCCTGACCTGTCCCTATAGCCTCACTGTACTGTTACTGTGACTGTCCCCCTCCTCCATCTCCGCTCACATTAAGCGGAGTCAAGCTCCTGGACTGTCCCTATAGCCTCACTGCACTGTTACTGTGACTGTCTCCCTCCTCCATCTCCACTCACATTAAGCGGAGTCGAGCTCCTGTCCTGTCCCTGTAGCCTCACTGTACTGTTACTGTGACTCTCTACCTCCTCCATCTCCGCTCACATTAAGCGGAGTCGAGCTCCTGTCCTGTCCCTATAGCCTCACTGTACTGTTACCGTGACTGTCTCCCTCTCCCTCTCCCTCTCCACTCACATTAAGCGGAGTCGAGCTCCTGGCCTGTCCCTATAGCCTCACTGTACTGTTACTGTGACTATCTCCCTCTCCCTCTCCACTCACATTAAGCGGAGTCGAGCTCCTGGCCTGTCCCTATAGCCTCACTGCACTGTTACTGTGACTGTCTCCCTCTCCCTCTCCACTCACATTAAGCGGAGTCGAGCTCCTGGCCTGTCCCTATAGCCTCACTGCACTGTTACTGTGACTGTCTCCCTCCTCCATCTTCGCTCACATTAAGCGTAGTCGAGCTCCTGGCCTGTCCCTATAGCCTCACTGTACTGTTACTGTGACTGTCTCCCTCCTCCATCTCCGCTCACATTAAGCGGAGTCGAGCTCCTGGCCTGCCCCTATAGCCTCACTGTACTGTTACTGTGACTGTCTCCCTCTCCCTCTCCACTCACATTAAGCGGAGTTGAGCTCCTGTCCTGTCCCTATAGCCTCACTGTACTGTTACTGTGACTGTCTCCCTCCTCCATCTCCGCTCACATTAAGCGGAGTCGAGCTCCTGGCCTGTCCCTTTAGACCTATTTCAATGTTTACAAACATCGTGTATGCGCGCACAGCTCGGCTGCAGAACGAAGGTAAACTGCCATGGAGTTTGCCGGTACGCGCAGTGCAAAACGTTAGTTTTAGTCAAAATTAAAAGAAATCCAGAACCCTAACCGTATAAATTTAATATAATCTTTTTGTTAAACATGTTTTCTATATGGGTTCCAAGCAGTTTGCGTCTAGGTCGTGTGGTTTTAGAGATATTAAATTCTTTCTGTAAGAAGATTGCTCACGGCCATTGACAATGCATTGAGTTTGCCGGTACGCACAGTGCAAAACGTCAGTTTTAGTCAAAATTAATAGAAATCCAGAACCCTAACCTTATAAATTTAATATAATCTTGTTGATAAACATGTTTTCTATGTGTGTTCCAATCAGTTTGTTTCTAGGTTGTGAGGTTTTAGAGATATTTAACTTTTACTGTATGAAGATTGCTCACGGCCATTGACAATGCATTGAGTTTGCCGATACGTGCAGTGCAACACGTCGATTTTATTCAAAATTAATAGAAATGCAGAACCCTAACCTTATAAATTTAATATAATCTCTTTTTTGAATGTGTTTTCTATATGTAATCCAATCGGTTTGTGGCTCCTCCTCCATCTCCGCTCCCATTAAGCGGAGTCAAGCTCCTGGCCTGTCCCTATAGCCTCACTGTACTGTTACTGTGACTGTCTCCCTCCTCCATCTCCGCTCACATTAAGCGGAGTCGAGCTCCTGGCCTGTCCCTATAGCCTCACTGTACTGTTACTGTGACTCTCTCCCTCTCCCTCTCCACTCACATTAAGCGGAGTCGAGCTCCCGGCCTGCCCCTGTAGCTGCACTGTGCCCTTTCTATGACTGTCTCCCTCCCTTCCCTGTAGGTGGAGGAGATGTGGGTGCGCATCCTGTCCGGGTCCCTGCCGCGCATCCTCCAGGAGCCTGCTCACTACACAGTCCGTGCCACCGCCTGTGACTGTCTTGCCAACATCGGGCCACAGGTGTTTGAGAGGCTAAAGGTGAGCGACAACCAATTAGGCCAAATACTTCTTCTTTTAAAAAAAATTGGTTATCGTCCTTTTGATCACACAAATTAGGGTCGGGCGGGTGGTTTAAAATTATTTTAATTTTTTTTAAATTTATAATATGTCATACAGCTCTAAAAGTTTCAATTTTGGAAATCAAATATTTAAATTTTGACATATATGTTTGAGGCCTCCCGACATGTAAAACAACCAATTTAAAAAAAAATTGGTGATCGTCCTTTTGATCACACAAATTAGGGTCTATCGGGTGGTTTAAAATTGTTTTAATTTACAAAAGAAAAAATTTATATTATGTCATACAGCTCTAAAAGTTTCAATTTTGGAAATCAAATATTTAAATTTTGACATATATGTTTGAGGCCTCCCGACATGTAAAACAACCAATTCGTTGACTTCCGGGAATTTCCAGCGATTCCCTGTCAGTGCTAAATCTATGAGAGAATCTCCGCGTTTTCGTGGAGATTCGCTGCCCTTTTCTCTTCTTTTAATAACAATGATAATAAGAATAAATCATGCGATAACAATGCTATTATTGGAGCAACATTATTTACAGATAACCTCACCGTAGAGAGATTAATTTTTTAGCCGAAGACCGCTTTCATCTTTGATATAGAAATATAAATACAGGGTCCTTATGGGGCCTGAAAAGTCCTGAAAACTTCATTTGCCCAATTTCAAGGCCTTGAAAAGCTTTGAATTTGACCTATTTTGGGTAATTAGTTTTGAAAAGCCTTGAATTCAATTAAAGTTTAAACTGTCCCCACTTAGTCCGAAATCGCCATTCACCATTATTGTTTTTTATCCTTAAATCCAAATGAAAAAGTCTTGAATTCGCAGCAAAAACAGCCTTGAAATAGCCTTGAATTCCATATCTTCACATGTGTACGGACCCTGCATATATACCGGACGTGGTAGCAGAATCGGTAGAGCGCAGGCCTTGTGTGCGGAAGGTCAGGAGTTCAATTCCCGGTCGAGTCAAGCCAATGAATTTCAAAATTGATACTTGTCGCTTCCTAGCCAGGCGCTTGGCATTATTAGGTAGGATAGGGCAAAGACTCGTTTGCACAGTATCAGGATAATGTGACTGTGGGATATCGGGTCATGATGCCAACAGCCTTGTCTCCCAATGGGGCAGCACTATGAAGTCGCCATGAGTGCGCACTGTCACAAGTCGGTACACATCCTGATATGACCTTGGATTTTGCTAAGCCCTAAAACCCCAAACAGTCAAGCATCTTATCTCGTTGGAAACACTGATTCACAAATGACTTCATTTGCTCCATTTCAAGACCTTGAAAAGCCTTGAATTTAACCTATTTTGGGTAATTAGTCTTGAAAAGCCTTGAATAGAATTTCATCCATTAAACTGTCCCCACTGATCTAAATTAGTCTGAAATTGTCATTCGCCATTGTTGTTTTTTCCTGAAATCCAAATGAAAATAACGCTGAAAAGCCTTGAAATAGCCTTGAATTCCATATCTTCACATGTGTACGGACAGACCCCAGATATAATTAGATGTCTGATTGAGCTGACTTCCCTTCACCTCCTAACCCCCCCATCTCCCACTGCCGGTGTAGGTCGACAAGCGGGTGCTGTGCATGACCTTGCTGCTGGGCTTCACAGCCGACGCGGACTACCACGTGCGTGCGTCCGCAGTGCGCGTGCTCGGCGTATACGTGCTCTATCCTTCCCTGCGTGATGACGTCGCCTTCGTCGCTGACGTCGCCAACGCCATAATCAACGCACTGCAGGAGCCAAACCTCGGGGTCAAGGTCAAGGCTGCCTGGTCGCTGGGCAACCTCAGCGACGCGCTGGTACTCAACAAGTAAGAGCAGGAGCAAACTTTTAAAAATTAGAGTTGCATAGTCCAATGGTTCTGAGTTTCCGTCATTTTCTGAGATAAAAAATATATTAGTCTGATCGTTATATTCTACCTTTCTTTAGTTTGAAGTAACTTTGCTTTAAAATTATGAACTTAGGAGATATTTTAAGTGTAAACATGCCAAATTAATTTTGGCATGCTTTTCAAAACTCGACTCCATAGGATTCAGCGGTAACAGGTTCTATTAAATTGACTTAGTGTACCCTTCTATGGACTGCAGCAACACACACTTACTACATGCACCACTATTCAAGTTGGATATGTAGGTTCAAATCTAGATAAGTGTTTTGCTTTTGACAATTAGATGTTTTTATCGGACCATGCGGACCATTTCACTATACCGACCATTCTGCCACTATAGACTCATTAAAATTTAAATACATGTACTGAGCAACTCACTAGGGGCGTAGTCGATTAATCAACTCGAGTCAGTCGAGCCACTTTTTGGCTCATGCGCACATCCTACAGACTCTCTTCGAATAATCGAATACGCTTCTCCATGCTCAGGGTTGAAAAAATGGTGGTTTAATCCAAAACTTTTTCTTTTTTTTTAATAACCCATATAACTACAGCAAAATAGGATTTAAAGTATTTTATGATTGCATAGTTGAGGTATATTTCCATTTAATTAATCTGGGTTATTACCAAAGAAAACCATGTAGAACTGGTACTGGTAGCTGTTATCTTGCAGGACGGTACCAGCGCAAATGTGACGTCATCGTTCCTAGCCACCCCCAGCCAGGATGTGGGTTACTGGGGTCGGGCGTTTTTGCACACGGCACATGTTTTTGTTAACTCCACTCGCGGTGTTCAATTTGAAATTCTAGCAACTCGGGTGACCCGAGTTGCCCGGGTCGTGTTAATCGAATACAGCCTAGGATACATCAACTCCATGTATAAATAATAACCACTTAGCATGTTGTACATAATTAGTATCATGAAATCACAAGGTGTCAAGCATTATATTACCATTACGACCAATACACTATTGTTGGTTCTGTATTGATATTTTGCGATTTGTGTGTTTCTGTCTGTGGTAACACTGCGGTTTTCTGAATCGGTTAAAACACTGACCTGTTTTATTGGCCGACGTTCACGTTGGTAACCTGGGCTCTCATCCGATCACCAACGTTAAGCAACACTACGCCTCGTCAGTTCCCAGGACAAGGGATGCGAGATGCCGCAGACATCCTGACACCGGCTTCTTATCTATCAAATCAGTAGTGTGGATCTCTAAGTAAGTGATACGTGTACGTGTTTATTAGGAATGCCGGTGAGATGTCATTCGTGGAGGACTTCGCGGACATGCTGCTGTTGAAGCTGCTAGAGGTGGCGGTGAAGGCATCCCAAGATAATGACAAGGTCAAGGCCAATGCTGTGCGTGGGCTTGGCAGCCTACTCCGCTATCTCCCACCACGCAGCTTCAGTGAGTACCCCCCTCCCTGTCCTCCACTTACCCTGTCACCTGGGTTCCCGCAGATACTTAAAAAGTCTTAAATTGATTAGTCAATTTTCAGGCCTTGAAAAGTCTTATATATGGTAACTTATCTGTGAAGGGTCTTAAAAAGGTCTTAAATTTGATTTGGCCACTATAGTATTTTTTCAAGATGTTTTACAAGCTATCTTCGCACATCACAAATGATGTGGAGTTGAAAAGTCTTGTTGCATTTGCCACGAAAATACGTCTTAAATTGTATGAAAATTGGTATTAAAAAGGTCTTAAATGTGATTGGCTGATATGTGCAGGAACCCTGCTCATCCTGTCAAAGTAGCCACATCCGCTTCTGAAAACTTAACAAAGTTTTCACTTCTCCTGATGATTGAAGAGGAATATATACATTTGTCATCGGGGTGATGCATATGAGAAATATTGCACCTAGAGTAGGTTTTGAACACTCACTTCTTGCCGTTCCAGGGCTAGCATCCAAACCATTAGGTTATCTAGGCTCCCTGATGCAAGCAGCTTCTGTTAGAGATAACTATTAAATGTAGCGGTAGCAGCTTTTGTTATAGGTAGCTCTTCTATTAAATGTAGCGGTAGCAGCTTCTGTTATAGGTAGCTCTTCTATTAAATGTAGCAGTAGCAGCTTCTGTTATAGGTAGCTCTTCTATTAAATGTAGCGGTAGCAGCTTTTGTTATAGGTAGCTCTTCTATTAAATGTAGTGGTAGCAGCTTTTGTTATAGGTAGCTCTTCTATTAAATGTATCGGTAGCAGCTTCTGTTATAGGTAGCTCTTCTATTAAATGTAGTGGTAGCAGCTTCTGTTATAGGTAGCTCTTCTATTAAATGTAGCGGTAGCAGCTTCTGTCATAGGTAGCTCTTCTATTAAATGTTGTGGTAGCAGCTTCTGTTATAGGTAGCTCTTCTATTAAATGTAGCAGTAGCAGCTTCTGTTATAGGTAGCTCTTCTATTAACTGTAGCGGTAGCAGCTTCTGTTATAGGTAGCTCTTCTGTTAAATGTAGTGGTAGCAGCTTCTCTTATAGGTAGCTCTTCTATTAAATGTAGTGGAAGTATTAAAGGTAGTATTAAAGGTGCGACTTCTATTAGATGTAGCCCTTATTCCGCCCACTCATTAGAGTGTTCAAGTGTGACTTCTATTAGAAATAGCTCTCATTACATGCATCCAGGCACAGATTTAAATCAAATAAGGATGAATGTGCAGCTTTTGTTAAAAGCACACATGTCGCTGGCAGGCGAGTGCCACATTTCCTTCAGTGTTGCTCAGTTTATCGGTGATGTGGTGATGCGGTGGTGTTGCAGATAATGTGCGGTTCAGTGCTGTGGTCGAGCAGAGCATCAAGTCGCTTGTCAAGACAATATTGTCTGGAACAATGAAGATCCGCTGGAATGCGTGTTACGCCACAGCCAACATGTTCCGCAACCAGCCACTGTCGCTCTGCAACATGGAGTGGACGGTGAGTGTGTAATCAGTCACTTCTTAGACATGCTCCGCAACCAGCAACTGCCGCTCTGCAACATGGAGTGGACGGTGAGTGTAATAAGTCACTTCTTAGACATGTTTCGCAACCAGCAACTGCCGCTCTGCAACATGGAGTGGACGGTGAGTGTGTGTAATAAGTCACTTCTTAGACATGTTCCGCAACCAGCAACTGCCACTTTGCAACATGGAGTGGACGGTGAGTGTGTGTAATATGTCACTTCTTAGACATGTTCCGCAACCAGCAACTGCCGCTCTGCAACATGGAGTGGACGGTGAGTGTGTGTAATAAGTTACTTCTTAGACATGCTCCGCAACCAGCAACTGCCGCTCTGCAACATGGAGTGGACGGTGAGTGTGTGTAATAAGTCACTTCTTAGACATGTTCCACAACCAGCAACTGCTGCTCTGCAACATGGAGTGGACGGTGAGTGCGTGTAATAAGTCACTTCTTAGACATGCTCCGCAACCAGCAACTGCTACTCTGCAACATGGAGTGGACGGTGAGTGAGTGTAATAAGTCACTTCTTAGACATGCTCCGCAACCAGCCACTGCCGCTCTGCAACATGGAGTGGACAGTGAGTGCGTGTAATAAGTCACTTCTTAGACATGTTCCACAACCAGCAACTGCCGCTCTGCAACATGGAGTGGACGGTGAGTGTGTGTAATAAGTCACTTCTGAGACATGCTCTGCAACCAGCAACTGCCGCTCTGCAACATGGAGTGGACGGTGAGTGCATGTAATAAGTCATTTCTTCGACATGCTCCGCAACCAGCAACTGCTGCTCTGCAACATGGAGTGGACGGTGAGTGTGTGTAATAAGTCACTTCTTAGACATGCTCCGCAACCAGCAACTGCTGCTCTGCAACATGGAGTGGACAGTGAGTGCGTGTAATAAGTCACTTCTTAGACATGTTCAGCAACCAGCAACCAGCAAGTGAGTGTGTAATAAGTCACTTCTGAGTTCCTTTCTCGCCTTAGGTTTTTAACCATTCCTACGACAGTTAATAATCTAAGCTCGGATGGTCTAAAGCTGCGTAGTCTGCCACTTCAACTCTTTGCCAATGTAGGTAGACACTGGATGCTGGAACCACAAATTCCACTTCCTGTTCCATACTAAAAACTGTTTCCGCTCGTTTTTAGACTATGTTGTCATTCACCCCTACTTTGGGTAGGGGTGAATCTTTTATCTATATTTTAACAAACAAATTTTAATTAATTTCCTTTCTCCCTCGAGAGCAGAACCAGGTGCATTATGCCTTAGCGTCGGTGGTTCGCACATGCAAGAATTTCAAAGTGCGCATCAATGCTGCAGTCGCCTTTTCTGTGCCAAGGGAACGCCGCTGCTACGGTCACGTGACTCTGTTCAGGGACATCTGGGTCAGCCTCGTTCTGGGTCTGATTGAGAGCGAAGCTGTGGCGGACTTCGCAGAGTTCAAGTATAAGGATAGTCTAATGGACCAGGTATGTAGAACTACTAACATGGTCTGAACAGGGCCTGGAAAGTCTTGAAAAGTCTTGGAACTTCATTTGCCCCTTTTCAAGACCTTAAAATGCCTTGAATTTAACCTATTTTGGGTAATTAGTCTTGAAAAGCCTTTGAATTCCATTCAACTGTCTCCACTGATTTAAATTAGGCTGAAATCGAGATTTGTCATTGTTGTTTTTCCTGAAATCCAAATGAAAATACACGTAGTCCTGAATTCCTATCAAAAACAGCTTTGAAAAGCCGTGAAATCCATATCTTCACATGTGTACGGACCCTGTATTAAGACATTAATGAGTGGTTGTAAACCAGCCTCAACCCCCCCCCCCCCCTGCCCCATCTCCCACAGGTGAATTTTAAAAGTCGCCTTGCATGTCACTTTAGCATAGTTTTGGCTTCTTTTTTTTTAATAGATGGGGATATACATTTTAAAGGGGTAATAGTTGGGTTAGAATCAAATGCCTTTGATTTTAAGAAATTCCCCAAAAGATATTTCAAAGTTGTCACACTAATATTGTTTGTTTTGTGTGGGGGGGTGGGGGGGGGGAAGGTTATCAGGGGTGGTTTCCAAAAAGAATTTGAACGTTAATGTAATGTGATGCAAGCTTTGTCTTAAATTACTAATCAGGGATGATGAAAGATCTCCGCGATTTAACGGATTTCCACAACTTAAAGCAAAGTCGATTATAACGATCAAGCTAATATATTTTTTCTCATGAAAATGGCAGAAACTGAAAAACCACCACTTTAATTATTCAGACCATGCTACTTGAATTATTCAGACTTTGCCACTTGAATTATTTAGACTTTGCCACTTGAATTGTTCATGTTGAAAGCAACATGGGTAATTCAGGGCGCGGGAGCGACTCATGTTTCTAAGGACGCCCGACTGTGGCGGCCCCGCGAGAGTCGCCATGGACGCATACAACATGCCCCGAGCAACTCAGTTCGCCTCAAGCACCCGACCAGCGCGTGGTGTGCAAGTCTTTGCCGGCTAGTCCACGTAAATTTGTCTCAGCGACCTACTGTGCCGTCAGCTCGCACCCGAAAACACCGGGAGGATTCTCCAGTGCCTACGCCCACACAGGCTAGGTGCACCCATGGGTGCCCAAGGCTCGCGCCTCTCCCGCCTTCCGCCCCCGGACTCCCCATCACCGAACCGCTTGGCACATCCCGTGGACATCCTGGTTGAGCCGCCCGTCCTGCCACCCCGACCGGCGCCGCCTGAGCCTCTGCCGGCTACACTCCTCGCAGGGTTCCAGCAAAAAATTGTTGGAACAAATGGCAAAAATATCACAGGGCCTCAACGCCCGCATGACTACGATGAAAACCTCTATGAAGAAATGGAAAAGGACGAGCTCCACCGCGCCCCGCCACTACCGTAACACCCCACCGCGACTGCGGCACCATAATGATCAGGACAGCGATGACAGCTCGGCATCCAGGCACGAGACGCGGGGTCGCTACACCGGATAACTCATCGGATCACGGCAGAGGTTGCACCCGAGCGAGTCTCACTCGTTCTACACGACTCCCGCTTTTGCTTTCTTTAATGGTCTGGGTGGGCTTCCTCGTACTACAACCACCTTTGGAGCCCTTTCAGCAACACGGGCCGGAGAGCTGGATCGCACAGATGCGGTTACTGAGCTGTTTGCGGCTGCTGGCACCACGCTGGGCAGAAAATGTGGCGCCAACATACTCGCTCCACACCGTTATGTCATACGTGGTAATAAGAAAGAATGCATCTCGATGGAGGAGGCATCCATGGCCGAGTATTTCGCGGCACTGTGTCGCATGGCAAAAGACAAGGCACTACCCCGAGGGTGGGCCGTAAACATTTCTGAGCACATACACCAACTGGCAACTATGGTGACTGTATGGGATTGGCATACATCCCGGCAGTGGTCGGAGACAGTCTTTTCAATGATTAGTGATGGCAGACTCCCCAACGCATGGACTGATCATTATGCTATAAAAGACGTCCAGAGGGATGTGTGCTCCCTGGGCACCAGGCTGAAGGCGAAACGCGTGACTGCCTGCCCCGAGGCGGTGGCCGCCGGGAGAAGCACGGATCCAACAGCCGGCAGCATGGTCATGGCGGAGACGCGCCATAATAATGACTACAAACCTGTGAATAACCCGGACATTGACGGCAAGCCATCCCAGCAGGTGAATGGGGGGGGGGGGGGAATTGCAGATTCTCTACCTTGCACAGCCTGCAGCAGGACAGACAATGCCATTTATGTTCATGGTGCACTATGAAATATAAACGGGAAAACGTTTACCAGGAACGGGTGTGCATTAACAAAAAGAGACACCAGGAGGGAAAGCAGAACTCATAATCAGACCACCAAAATAAGCATTTTTAGGATGCCGGCAGCACCTGGTTCACGATGATAGCGTCGCGTCATGCTGGCCGAATTGGACCAATATTGCGACCTATGCACCGATCACCGCGCTCAAACTATATTGGCACGGGATTCAATGCAGCTCATGCGAGTATGACACTGCGTACTATACAACTGAACATTGGGCCGGCACGGGCGCCGCCAGCCCCACCACCCCCCTCCACAGGGCATGACCTGACAGGTGGCTCGTCTCCATCCTCGGGCCGTGGGGTGACCCTGCCGGGGGTCAGCACCCGTGAACCGGTTGCAAATGTGGGTCACGGCCCCATTACCATCAACCCAGCCAGGGCCGCCATCTCCCAACCCCCATGTCATCAAATGACCGGTGTCAGCGTCTTATTTCCCACAAGTCTCATTTCCCAAATATCGCTTCTGCGTATGCGCGGATTCGAGTGACGAATGCAAACTTTGGTTGGCTTTATGACTTTAAACCCAAGAATACTGGAGGAAACGTGTACAACAATATTCTCTACGAGTTTGAGAATATTGGTGAATATATTAAAGAAGTTATTGGCGAAAAACCGATTCGGTGACATCGCCGTGTTTACTTCTGGTCGCTTGTTCGACCTGATTATCACTATCTGTTTTTTTAGCGGTTATTCTTATGAGTTTTAAACCCAAGAATACAGGAGAATACGTATTGCTTGTGGAGAACAATATTCTCTGACTTTTAGAATATTGACGCATATATTAAAGAATATATTGGAGTTAAACATATTTCTTGTGGAGAACCAGACTTGTGGGAGGTGAGACGCTGACACCGGCATGGAGCCACAACATAAACATACAGTGCTGGGTGGGCGTGGCACAACAACACCGGAGGTGCCACAGGGCCAGCGGTGGCCCTGGCTGGTCGACCATGTCGCACCTTACCCTACCACAGACACCGGTCTGGCCACGGGCCGGGGAGCGTCATCTGGCTACTCCGGGAGCCCCGAGTGGGTCAGTCGATGGGGGGCCTGGAGGTGCCGTCGTGCCTCGGCCGACCACCAACGCGAGGTAGCCAGTCGCCTTACTACACCGGCCCATGCCGACAACGTTCCTCCGCTGAATAGGCACGACAGATCAGGAGAGGCGGAGACGCAGTGTGCCCCTGACAAACCTAGCAGTGGCCGGGGTGGGCGGGATCCAACCACGTTGGCCGGCAGCGGCAGCAGCAGCAGCGACCCAGAAATGAGCGACGAAGCATCAGAGGATGACAGTCCTTTACCTGCAGAGGCACTGGGTGGGGTGGGGATACAGCACACGGCGGGGGACTCGCGACGCACTGAGCCTTTGTCACGTGCGCCGATGGTCGGCGCCCCGGGCACATCGCCTGAACGGGACGCGCGGCGGTAGTGGCCCGACACGGCCGCGGATGTCCTCATGTGGGCGGATCCGAATAGCGCCCCCCTTCACGATGACCACCCCCAGCACTGACTCCTGGAGCCAGAGGACGACAATATTGAGGCTATTATGGCTGAAGAACCAGAGCATAGCCTCGCTGCTTACAATCCGACCCAGAACCAGACGGGATGGCCGAATGAGTTAGAGCGTCCGTCTCCCTTGCTGGTAGATCGTGGGTTCGAACCCATGTCGAGTCAAACCAATGACGTAAAAATTGATACTTGTAGCTTCCTAGCCAGGCGCTCGGCATTATTAGCACAGGGCAAGGACCGGTGTGCTCAGTGTCAGGATAATGTGACTGAGTGGGATACCAGTTCATGGTGCCGGCGGCCTGGTTTCCCAGTGGGACAGCACTATAAAGTCGCTATGAGTGCGAACTGTCACAAGTCGGTACCCGTCCTGATATGACCTTAGATGTTGCTAGGACGTAAAACAACAAGAAACAAACAATCCGCCCCGGACCCCTATCAGCTATAGCGCGACACTCGCAAAACTCTGGCCACACCTGGATGTTGCACTGTGGGGAGACTGACGACTACATGAATACTTACATAACAGTCCGAGATACCTCGCTGCCCAAACTACATAACAGCCAGAGTCCCCGTGTAATCAGGATTGCACATTCAAGAGTGGAGAGAACTCCTGCCAGAGTACCATGACTCCCAGCTGGTCGATCACCTCGAGTTCGGGTGGCCTGTCGACTATATGGCTGACAAACCACTGGTCCCGGTCACAACCAATCACGCGCAGTCCGAGGACGACATCGGCCAGCTGAGGAGGTACATGGAGAAGGAGGTCAAGTGCGGGGCACTCATTGTCCCCCTTCTCCGCACCACCTTTCATACCATCGACCCAGGTCAGCCCTCTAATGACTCGCCCAAAGAAGAACTCGGAAGAGAAGAGAGTAATTGTGGACCTGAGCTTCCCTCGCAGCGCGAGCGTCAACTCCGGCATTAGGCGCGCCCAGTACCAGGAGCTACCTGTAATATACGCTCTCCCTGGTATCGCAGACCTCGTGGACGAAGTAGTCCGCAATGGGCAAGGTGTGTTCCTGTGGCGCACTGACCTGGCCAGGGTATATAGAAAATTGTGCATGTCGACTCCACTACTTGGAATGATGGTAGACGGGAGCTACTACATCGACCTTGCCCCATCGTTCGGGTGCCGCACGTCATCAATGGCGTGTGCCCG
The DNA here is from genome assembly GCA_030323885.1 of Branchipolynoe longqiensis. Taxonomy (NCBI): domain Eukaryota; kingdom Metazoa; phylum Annelida; class Polychaeta; order Phyllodocida; family Polynoidae; genus Branchipolynoe; species Branchipolynoe longqiensis. The sequence continues at coordinate 80,173,428 of CM059195.1, forward strand.
CACCACAAATGCAGTGGTCTACCTGATGCGAAAAAAGGGACATAAGGTCATGTGTTACCTCGATGATTTTGTGGGTATGGAGGCCACACATGGGGAAGCAATGCGAGCGTACCAAGACTTCATAGCTCTGGCCAACCGCCTTGACCTTGAATGGCTCGGCTTCCACATTTGCTCAATCGCCATACGGGTCGAAATACCCACGGAGAACCTCGCGGAGGTGGTGCCAGAGTGTGGCCGTTGGGTCACACCGAGAAAGCCATCACGAAAGGACCTGCAGCACCTCATAGGGCGGATGCAGCATATTGCTAAGTGCGTCCAGCCCGCAAGGCGGTTTATGAGCCATATACTAGCAGCCCTCAGGAACGCACCATTCACTGGCAAGCATGTGATGTCTGCTGACATCATGCTCGACATAGACTGGTTCAGACGGTATGCCGTGGAGTCGAATGGCCTTGTCCTCCTCCGTGACGATACCAGTCCGCACTGGGTAATAGGGTGTGACTCCTCCCTGGAAGGCGGTGGCAGCCACTCCCCCGGCACATATTACTCCGAACGCTATTCAACAGAGCTGCTGGCGGTGGGGCACAGCATCGCCCAGCTTGAAGCGATCAACCTCATGATTGCGATAAAACCACTTGCTCCGCCAGAACCGCATAAGGTTCACCCTCCACAGCCTGCGCCGGGGCAGGGCCCAGGCTTGTGTGAGGGGCGGGGCTCGCCTCGAGGACGTCAAGAACCTTGGCTCGTAGTACCCAGACGCTGTGTTCCAGTATATCTCCAAGGGTGTGGTCACATCGGCCCCCAGGAAGCTCTCTACCACGTTTGGTTGAGCGTCCTGGATTCCGAAGTGACACAAAAACTGAGGACTGACCAACAGTAACAATAGGACAAAAAGAAAAAGGGGGGGGGGGGGTGTAGAAATTAGAAGATGTTGAAGATTTGGGGGGGGGGGGGGGGGGGGGGTCTGCCTGTGGAATACTCATGCATGCTCGTTATCATTGTACCTCACATACTTGAAATTGAACAAATGTCTGTACTCATGTTACTATATTATATCCTAGACTAAAAAGCTGTACCGCCCTAATTGTAATAAATAAGGGACCACTATGTACTACTGAGTTGTTTCGTATTTTGAATTATTCAGACTATGCCAATTTAATTATTCAAACCAGTACCCAGTCGCTGACAAAATGTTTACAATAAAAAAAGAAAAATTCAATAAATAAAAAATATTTAATATTTTTTTAAATGCCCCCCACCCACTTGACTTGCAGGTGTGTAGGACCTTGTTCCATCTGACCACCCTGATGGAGGTTGGAGACCTGGAGGAGGTGGGGGCCGCCCTGGAGGACCACATTGACGCCCTCTACCCACACATGGAGCGCTTCTACCAGCAGCCGAAGCAGCTGGACACCAGGAAGGTGCTGGAGGAGGAGGCACAGTCTGGGGCGGCCGAGGCCTGCCAGCACCTGCGCGCTCTGAAGGAGGAACAGGCGCTGTCAGAGGCACAGAGTGTGACTGTCACCAAGCTCCTGCACCTGTTGGAGAGCACACGAGACGGTGAGCGCTTTATATGGGGTGAGGGGGGGTCGTGTGTGGGTGAGTGATGGGTGAGTAAGTGATCGAGTGGTGGGTGAATGAGTGAGGAGTCGCTGTCAGATAAAGCGCAAATGTCACCAAGCTCGGGTACCGGACACAAAATAGTGAGCGCTTTACACTGGGTGAGGGGGTTGTGGGTGGGAGAGTGATGGGTAGGTGAGTGAATGGTGGGTGAGTGTGGTGAGTGAGTGGTGAGTGGTGGGTTGGTAAGGAGTCGCTGTCAGATAAAGCGTGACTGTCACCAAGCGTATGCACCACACACAAAATGGTCCCCGCTTTACGCTGGGTGAGGTGGTATTTGGGCGAGTGAGTGAGTGGTGATGGGTGGGTAAGGAGTCACTGTCAGATAAAGTGTGGCTGTCACAAAGCGTATGCACCACACACAAAATGGTCCCCGCTTTACGCTGGGTGAGGTGGTATTGGGGCGACTGAGTGAATGGTGGTGGGTGGGTAAGGAGTCGCTGTCAGATAAAGCGTGACTGTCAGCAAGCTCCTGCACCTGTTGGAGAGCACGCAGGACAGTGAGCGCTGTACATAGAGTGAGGGGGTTGTGAGTGGTGGGTGAGTGAGGAGTCGCTGTCAGATAAAGAGCGACTGTCACCAAGCTTCTGCACTGCACACAAAATCTTGAGCGCTTTACACTGGGTGAGGGGGTCGTGGGCGGGTGAGCGAGTGGTGGGTGAGTGAGTGAGTGGTGGGTGAGTGAGTGGTGGGTAATCATTAGTGAGTGAGTAGTACGTGGGTGAGTAGGTAAGTGGGAAATGGGTATGGGTGAGTAAGTTAGAGGTGGGATGAGTGAGAGTTGTTGACAGGTGGGAGATGGATGAGTGAGAGTGGGTGAGGTGGGAAATGGATGAGTGAGAGTGGTTGAGGTGGGAGATGGATGAGTGAGAGTGAGAGGTGGGAGATGGATGAGTGAGAGGTGGGAGATGGATGAGTGAAAGGTGGTTGAGAGGTGGGAGATGGATGAGTGAGAGTGGGTGAGGTGGGAGATGGATGGATGAGAGTGGGTGAGAGGTGGGAAATGGATGAGTGAGAGTGGTTGAGAGGTGGGAGATGGATGAGTGAGAGTGGTTGGGAGGTAGGAGATGGATGAGTGAGAGTGGTTGAGAGGTGGGGGGTGGATGAGTGAGAGGTGGGAGATGGATGAGTGAGAGTGGGTGAGAGGTGGGAGATGGATGGGTGAGAGTGATTGAGAGGTGGGAGATGGATGAGTGAGAGTGGGTGAGAGGTGGGAGATGGATGGGTGAGAGTGGTTGACAGGTGGGAGATGGATGAGTGAGAGTGGTTGAGAGGTGGGAGATGGATGAGTGAGAGTGGTTGAGAGGTGGGAGATGGATGAGTGAGAGTGGGTGAGAGGTGGGAGATGGATGAGTGAGAGTGGTTGAGAGGTGGGAGATGGATGAGTGAGAGTGAGAGGTGGGAGATGGATGAGTGAGAGTGGTTGGGAGGTGGGAGATGGATGAGTGAGAGTGGTTGAGAGGTAGGAGATGGATGAGTGAGAGGTGGGAGATGGATGAATGAGAGTGGTTGAGAGGTGGGAGATGGATGAGTGAGAGTGGTTGAGAGGTGGGAGATGGATGAGTGAGAGGTGGGAGATGGATGAGTGAGAGTGGGTGAGAGGTGGGAGATGGATGGGTGAGAGTGGTTGACAGGTGGGAGATGGATGAGTGAGAGTGGTTGAGAGGTGGGAGATGGATGAGTGAGAGTGGTTGAGAGGTGGGAGATGGATGAGTGAGAGTGGTTGAGAGGTGGGAGATGGATGAGTGAGAGGTAGTTGAGAGGTGGGAGATGGATGAGTGAGAGTGGGTGAGAGGTGGGAGATGGATGAGTGAGAGTGGTTGAGAGGTGGGAGATGGATGAGTGAGAGTGGGTGAGAGGTGGGAGATGGATGAGTGAGAGTGGGTGAGAGGTGGGAGATGGATGAGTGAGAGTGGGTGAGAGGTGGGAGATGGATGAGTGAGAGTGGTTGGCAGGTAGGAGATGGATGAGTGAGAGTGGTTGAGAGGTGGGAGATGGATGAGTGAGAGTGGTTGACAGGTGGGAGATGGATGAGTGAGAGGTTGGTGAGTGGCAGATCAGTGAGTGAATAAGTGAGTTAGAAGTGGTTGAGTAAATGAATGGGTGTGAGCGATTGAGTGAGAAGTGGATGAGTGAATGGGTGAGTAAGTGAGACAGAAGTGGGTTCTTTGGCTGACTAAGTTGTTTCTTTGTTGATGTATATTATATATAACCCACTAAAAAAAGATTGTCTAAATTAAATTTTAAAAAGGACAGCTTCTGACAGGCTTAGAATTGGCTTAAATAGACCAGTAACCTCGTTTAAATAGATCAGTAGCCAGGTTTCCGCTTTTCTAAAGAGATTTCCCCCGCCTTTTTGTTGTTGTTGTTGTTTTGTGTTGTTGCAGAGACGACTTTTATCAGTGTAGACTGTTGTTGACCTTTGCTCTGACTCATTATTGCATGCGTCTTGTCTTGTGGGCAGGTCCGATGCCCCCTGGTTCGCGTCCTGGGTCACCACCGACCGCCTTCAGCCAAACCTTCGACTAGAGACAGACAGAGATATCATCGGTCTGGGAAAAGGCAGAACCTTCTACTACCCGATACAACGATAGCCAGTGGAAGTTGCAGCCGCAGCCCACTTTCGGCATGCTTAGTCAGCTATGTACGACTTGGGTCATGGTGCTGACCAAACCAATCCAGGTCTGTGCTTCGAAAAGGGTTTATTTTACTTGAAAAAAAACCCACAAAAAAAAGCTGCATAGTCCGATAAAACAAGGATGAAAGACCCTTCGCGACCCCATGGGTTTCAGCTTTTTGGGGGGATGGAGGGTAATCTTCGATTTGTGTCCTTTCTCAAATATCTCAGATGTAAAATCCCAATAAACAATCAATCTAATCTTATGTGGGATCCCCCCCCCCCTACCCCATCTACCTAATATTAATGCAAAATTCTAGATACACTTGAAGAATTTAACCCAAAATAATTTCGGCAAGCTTGCCAAGACTCCTGTGACTATATAGTAAAACCTCTCTAACCGACCGTCTCCACAGATCGACCACTCCCCTATATCGATAGCCTTATTTGGGTCCCAACAATACAATTGTAATCATATTCTAACTTCCTGAGCAGACCACCTCCCTAAATGGACCATTTAAAGTCGGTCACAAGGGCGGTCGATTTAGAGAGGTTTTGCTGTATATCGACCATGCAACTTTAAGGCTTTAGACTATTGTTCACACTGCACCGTTACTTGACCAGTTGCTCCACAGTGCCTTACAGGAGCGGTGGCAGTGCTTCTATTTGCTGAAGTATGTTGGTTGGTTGTTGGAATTTTACGTCCTGGCAACATCTAAGGTCATATCAGGACGTGGTACCGACTTGTGACAGTGCTCACTCATGGTGACTTTATAGTGCTGTTGCACTGGAACCAGGCTGGCAGTACCATGACCTGATATCACATTATCCTGACACTGACCCAATCAGTCCTTGCCCTATCCTAATAATGCCGAGCGCCTGGCTAGGAAGTGACAAGCATACATTTTTACGTCATTGGTTTGACTCAACCAGGGTTCGAATCCCACGATCTACCAAAGTGGGACTGGGCACGGTGTCCTAATCGGTAGAGTGCGGGCCTCACATGCGGTAGGTCGGTAGTTCGGATCCCGGTCGAGTCAAACCAATGTCTTAACAAATTTATACTTGTCGCTTCCTAGCCTGGTGCTCGGCATTATTAGGACATGGCAAGGACTGGTTAGCTCAGTCAGAAAAATGTGAGTGGGATATCGGGTCATGGTGCTGGCGGCCTGATTTCCCAGTGGGGCTGCACTATAAAGCGCCATGAGTGTACACTGTCACAAGTCGGTACCCGTCTTGATATGACCTTATATGTTGCCAGGATGTAAAACTTCCAACAACCAACCAAAACGGGAGACGGACGCTCAACTCATTCAGCCATCCCGTCTGGCTAAGCTAAAGTATGTTGACCTCACTGATGTAATAAGTAAAGTTAATCAAATTGCTGTGCTCAGATGTTTGGCTAATGCAGTGTACATGAGAGTTCAGTTTTGACTGGCGTGTTCGTTGTGTTAAAATGGAGACACAAAACTTGCCAAGTTATGTTGAATGTTGTGATATTGTGCAATTGTAGTGGCGCAAAAGTTGTTTTTGTTTTTTAATTTTGACACAAGCAAAAGCAGGCTGGAGTGGTTTGGGTTTCTACCCTTTCTCTTTGTCACTCAGTGCATTAAGTCATCCTTAGACTAGTCCAGTTTGTTTTATGGAGTTTTATGTCCTAGCAACATCTAAAGTCATATCAGGACAGGTACCAACTAGTGACAGTGCGCACTCATGGTGGCTTTATAGTGCTGTCCCACTGGGAGACCAAGTCACTTTGTCCAGTCACATTATCTTGATACCGAGCCTTCCCCCATATCCTATTAGTGCCGAGTGTCAGGCTCGGTAGCCGCAAGTATAAATTTAGTAAGTGATTGATTTGACTCGGACAGGATCCAAACGCTCGACCTTCTGTATGGGAAGCGAGCGCTCCTATCGATTTTGCCATGGTGTCCGGTGTTAGACTAATCCATGAATAATGTTAAATATAATAATAATTTTAAATATCTACGATACAGGAATGAAAAAAATTCATGTTTCCGTGATTTTCACCGAAAAAAAGCGGAGTTTTCCCTCATAGACTTAACACTGCCAGAGAATTGCGATATATTTATTTACTGAGCGTAAGATCTACATGTGATAGTTGGTATTAAATGATGTATTCTGCTAGCTCGGGGAATTTACATTTATCTGTGTCTAAGACCGTAGAGTTCCCATGTTTTCCCCATCAAATTCAACTCCGAGAATCGTTTTGCACCGAAGAACAAAATATTTATTAAATTCCCTAATTAAAGTTGCATAGTCCGATGGTTTTGAGTTTCTGACATTTTCTGAAATAAGTACATTAGGTTAATCGTTATAATGTACCTTACTTTAGAAGTAACTTATTTTAAGTGGCTAACTTTAGAGATATTTGAAGTGCAACCATGCAAAATGAATTTCGGCAACCATGCCAAAACTCTGATACCATAGGCTTCTGTAGTAACAGGTTCTATTAAATTGCCTCGGTATTCCATTCTATGCGCTGACAAATGTTTAATAAGTGCACCAGTATCTAAATTAGATATGTAGAATCAAATCCAGATAATTGTTTTGGTTTTGAAAATTTGATGTTTTCATCGGACTATGGAGCTTAAAATATCCTTGATATCTTGATTTAATATTTATGTGTAATTCAAAACGCGGAGACGGACTACTATAACATGGGTTTTATTCGTAATGCTAAGTTTAGTTACAAGTTAAGGCGAAGGTTCAGAATATAGGCTAAATGTAGTAAGTTCAACCACGTTCATCGACCAGGCACTCAACCCTATAATTAACTGTCCATAACGGGTGGGTGGGTGTTAAATTTTGGACAACAGTTCGTCTGGTCGGAGCGGTGTCTTGACTGGAAGTGCTTGTTGGCGGTAGACGCGCCGTAAGGGCACGTTGTCGTCTCGTAGTTCATAATAAAGTCGCTAAGTGGGTATGGTTCCAGTTATTTTGATAGGTGGCGCCACAAGTAGTCCTTCCCGCACCAGAATTACCCATGTTGCGAGTGCAACATGGACAATGTTATAAGATAGGGCAGAACCGCAGGAGTTAGTTATGTGGAACCATTGTTGAGGTGTTATGAATTTCAATAGTAATTAAGGTGTTGATGCAGTTTAGCATTTAGATCCATTTTGAATAGCATTCTCATCGAAGATACTATTTCACAGTGATAAATCGGATGATGCAATAATTAAACAAATAAAATAATATAGAGGGAGTGCACGTGACGTCATTACTTAGCAATCAGCGGTCAGCGGGCTGCCATCTTGGATTACGAGCACCCTCCCTAGCCATGTTGTGAATGCATGCAGATGCAGTAAAACAGAGTTTTCTTGTGTTATTGGAGGTTCTGGGCAGTTTACATCCAGTGTGTTTACTCACAGCACTTTAGCAACAACTTCTGAGGCCAAACTTCTCAAAACAGTGACAAATAAACCAACAAATCAGTAAATAACCACAGTGTAGGCAGCTGCAAGCCTTCTGTATGTCATCCAAGATGGCCACCGAAAGTTGCCTCATGGCGTCATTACACCCCCTCTATACAGAATGTGAAAGGGCAATCGGTCAATTAAAGCTAAGATTCTATATATATGCACATGCGGGGAAAAAACCAGCATTCACGCCAATCGGTCCATTGAGAAATCCACATTGCCATCCATACATCGAAATTGCAACCAGACATGGAAGCACCACCGTGCGTTTACATTTTTTGTTGCATTCGCATACGGCGTATATGGAATCTTAGCTTGAGTAGCCATGTTTCTGTTGTATCAGTTCCTAATAAGTCGTGTTTATTGGGTGTGTTTTGTCAAAAAGATTTGTCTGTGTAATCAACCGGTATCATCAGATTTATGAGAGAAAAAAAAGTTGTGGTAAATGAATTTTATTCATATGGATATCATTTCTCAGCACTGGCAGAGACTAATGTGGTCTGTAGAGGAAAAAACTTGCAGAAATGAGGCCGAGACCATGGCGCCACCTAGCGGGTTCTGGTAGAATCAATGGTAAATTTCCATGAAAATGCGGATCTACCCCCCACCCCCTCCCACATTAGTACGCTCATGGACTTGCAAAAAAAAAGGTTGGAAGTCAGGTTTGAATGCCCTTGTGACTAATATTATCGCCCCTGCCAGACTTTCTTATTTGGGTTTTATGTTCTAGCACCATCTTAGGTCATATAACAACGGGCTTCGGATTTGCATTATGTGAATGTTAATCGGTGAATATAAAAGAATTATGAAAACGCAGAGATCTTCCATCCCTACCTGGTCTTCGAGGTTTTTTAAACCTGCGCTTTATTTCTTACGCATACATGAACCTTAGACATGAATTGTATGAGCGGTGTTTCTAGTTAACATATGCGTTGTGTGAGGAATTCATGTTCTTTACATTTTTATAGAAATGCAATTGTGATATAAGTATTATTAATATTTACAAACAAACAACAAAAGAATGTACTGGAATATAAATAAAGTACAATAAGCTACAGCTGTGTTCTTTGAGTAAATCATTGTATTTTTATTGTTTGCTTTTAAAAAGGTACACACAATTCCTATATAAAGATCAGAACCGTACAAACAGTATAGTAGCTCTATATAGTTTTTGGCTGCAACATTTAGACTACTTTATACACCTCTATACCCGGACTGTTCTTACCTGAACGAGGTATGTGTCAAGACAATTATACATTTGTAACAAATAACCGTATTGTTGTGGACAAATGGTAATCAAAATATAGGTTTCTATGTCACATGGGATTAAATACCTTATCCTGTCTGAATCACGTGATATACACAGGATCTGTACATGGCCTGGAAAGTCTCGATCAAAAAGTCTAACTACATTTGCCTCATTTCAAGGCCTTGACAATTTTGGGTCTTGAAAACGCCCTTAAATTAACCTATTTTGAGTAATTATTCTTGAAAAGCCTTGAATGCCATTATATTGTCCCCACTGATCTAAATTAGTTAAAAATTGCATTACCATAAGTCTGTCTACATCACATATAATATATATCTAATTATATATAAAATCTTGGATCTAGCCTGAAGTCTGCGCCAAGACCCCATCACGTTTGATTACAGTTATGTTTATATCAGGGATGAAAGGTCTCCGGGGAAAAAAGCGGAAATGCTGATATCCTCCCATAGGCTTAGCATTGTCAGGGGTGGGGGGGGGGTCAGCCACACGCAGTAGAGGGCAGCCCAGTCAGCGTCTGCCCGGTGGCTACCCTTGCCGCCACCTAGCGCAGTGTAATGGTACTGCGCTGGTGTACGACGTAGTCTCCGCTGCTACCGCGTGGTAGTAGAGCTCATGTACAGACTACTACAATATTATATATTATTAGCAACAATTCAAAGTCTCAACAACAACAACTTTGGTTTAACACATATTAAATATCTGGGTATATTTGCTGGGTTGCCAACATTGGAAAATCAAAAACCGTAAGATTTATATTCGGGAGGGGGGTGGGGTGGACCTGGGAGTACGCCCCCTGAAAAATGCTAAACTCTTAGATGCTCTGTGGTGCATTTTGGACACAATAATTCGTAAGATTTATATAATATTTACTACCAACATTGGAAAATGAAAAGCCGGCGTAAGGTGATGATGGGGACATAAAATAGTGTACACCTTACGGTGAAACCGTATGGGTTGGCAACCCTGTATTTGGTTTATAAATCGCTGTATTAAAATATTCTGAACAACAATATAGAAATATTTAACATGTTCCATATATATGATGCGGTATCCACGCTTCAGTGCTGAACCTACGCATGTTTTCTGATGGAAATATTCTAAAATGGCGATGTAGTACATTACATAACACTGCACTCCCTTAGTAATGTTTCAAGCCTAGGCACATGCTTTTTGTTTGTCATATTTGGCTGTAAATATCAAGTCCCCTCAGATTAAACTTTATTAACGATAAATCAAACGAAACGATAATTGGGCACTGCTTAGCTAAGCTATTGCCATAGGGTGATACACATGGGATATATTGCGCCTCGAGCAGGATTCGAACCCACACTTCTTCCTATTCCAGGGCTAGCATCCTAACCATTAGGATAGATGAGAGGGACAACTCTCATACTAGACCGTGTAACAGCTGCCGACTGTGGCGCTCCAAGTGGTGGTTGTTGAACAGTATATGACACAGCTATCAAACTCAAGGCATTGTCAATGGCCGTGAGCAATCTTCGTACAGAAAAAGTGAAATATCTCTAAAACCGCACAATTTAGAAACAAACTGTTTGGCAGACCAACAGATCAAATGTTTAATAAACAGATTATATTAAATTGATATGCTTAGTATTCTGCATTTATATTAATTTTGAATAAAACTGACGCTTTGCCCTGTGCGTTCCGGCAAACTCAATGAATTGTCAATGGCCGTGAGCAATCTTGGTACAGAAAAAGTGAAATATCTCTAAAACCACACCACATAGAAACAAACTGACTGGAATACATAAAGAAAACATATTCAATGAATAGATTATATTAAATTAATAAGGTTAGGCTTCAGCATTTCTATTAATTTTGAATAAAACTAATGTTTTGCACTGCACGTACCGTCAAACTCAAAGCTTGTTCAACAATAACCGCGAGAGGCGCCACTGTAGCCTGTGTTACCGATTTTCGCGGGAGTTGTCCCTCTCATCTATATACACGCTCTCTGCCATTAGTCTAGGCTACCTGGTGCAATTACTCTATCCATGCCTACCTGTCTGTGTGGCTCCCTACCTGAGAGGTCAGTGCAGACTACTACTACACTCGTTCGACTGGGATCCTAAGTCTTTTAAATCAGGAATGAAAGTGCTCTCCGGGGAAAAAAAGTGGAAATGCCGATATTCTCCCATAGGTTTAGCATTGTCAGGGAATCGTGGAAAATTCCCCGGAGGTCAGGTTACATATATATTGGTATAGTGCTGCACTGTTTGAAGCATGTATTAGTAGTGTATGCTGATAGTGCTGCGGCGCTTGGAGCATTTATTAATATTAGTAATATACGCTGATAGTGCTGCGGTCTCAGCACCACATATTAGTATACCCTGATGGTGCTGCGGGATCGAAAAATCCCGGAAATCCGCGGAATCGCGGAGATCTTTCATCCCTGTTAAATGGTTTTGTTCATAAATCGATTAATGCTTACAATTACATAGATACATACAGGAAGTACACTTAAAATACATACACAGGGTAGGTTCAACAACCATACGGCATGCAAATTATACAAGTCCCTGGTCATGGAACCAGTGTCATGAGGGTGATGAAAATGGGAAATACTGTGCCAAGAGCAGGATTCAAACTCATACTTCCTGCCATTATAGGGCTGGCATCCTAAGCATTACACCAGCTAGGCTCCCTGATGTCACCACCCTATCCACCCCTACCTGTATGTGTGGCTTCTTGCCTGAGAGGTCATTGCAGATTACGATGCTATGTATAGAAAATATCAATTTAGAAAACAATTACCAAAAATATGTATTCTCTCCCCACCTTTGTTTCCATATTTTGTGTGTAACTTCTCACATTAAAGTAAAATCCGCGACAAATACAGTATAACCCCGTTAAACCAAACTCGGTTAAACCAAACGATCGGTTAATCCAAACTTTTTTCGGTGTCCCGGCAAAATACTATCATTTATCATATAAAAAAGTTGGTTAAACCAAAGTCGGTTAATCCAAACAAAATTGTCACACCCCAGGCCACTACGGTATGGTTAAACCAAACTTTCATGTGATTATAAGGTCATCTGAGACCCCTCGGACTTTTTTAATATGATAAATGGTAGTATTTTGCCGGCCTGCCGAAAAAAGTTTGGATTAACCGATCGTGTGGTTAACTGAGCTTGGTTTAACGGGATCATACTGTACATACATAAAAAAAACAATTATCAAAGTGTCCACATACATTGTATATTACATGTGCAATATACTCTTACTCAAAGTCAAAGCCAAAGCTCGGTTAAACTAATGATCGGTTAATCCAAACAGATTTATAGGGTCCCTTCAAGTTTGGTTTAACGGGGTTATACTGTACCATCATTATAATGGTGAGGTTGGGTGTCACACAACTAACTTTCAGAAAAGCTGTGTAAGAAGCCATCCAAAGTCTTCAACATTTTCACTGTCATACAAAGCGTACGACAAGGGAGAGTCGGGGCTGGATGTCAGTCACGTACAATTTTTATCATCTAATATAATGTTGACATTTAATACGTTCAGATTCTTATCTTTATGTTCTGTTGGAAAATGTTGATGTGTATTATTTCGCGGGGGAGGAGACAGGGTCTGGAAAAGTAGTATGCTTTATACGAGAGTGAAAATGTTGAAAACTTTGGAAGGTCCTATAAGTCCAGGTTTGTTCCTGACATGAAAGCACCAATTGTAGATCTACTTCTGTAGTTGTTGGTATATCACCCACACCCACACAATACCTCCAATACAACATGGACTTTAAAACGCAAACTCACTGTTAAACTGATAACACACGCTATTACTATATAATCTACTTCAGTTCAAATCTTAAAGATACTCCAAATAAAACCAAATATTAAACTTACATAATCTGCCAAAAGCATCAAATTTTCAAAACCAATACACTTAGCCTAGATTTGATTCTAAATAGAAGGCAATACTAAGTCAAATTAACAGAACCTGTCGGTTCTAAAGCCTATGCTAGCCAACATTTTGACGTGCACACCAAAATTAATTTAGCATGTTATCACTTCAAATATGTCCAAAGTTAGCCATATATAATCACACTTACTTAGAATCGAAGTACAGTAGAATAACATGATCAACCTGAAACATTTATCTAAAAGAAATATGGTAGAACTTCAAAGCATCGGACTATACAACTTCAAAATAACTCTTGTGCCCCCGAACTATATCGATACTTGAACATCCAATCACAAACCGCGTTACATAGTTGGTTGTTGGGAGTTTTACGTCCTGGCAACATCTAAGGTCCTATCAGGAGGGGTACCAACTTGTGACAGTGCACACTCATGGTAACTTTATAGTGCTGCCTGACTGGGAAATCAGGCCATGGAACCATGACCCGATATTCCACTCAGTCATATTATCCTGACACTGTGCTAACCAGTCCTTGCACTATCCTATTAATGCCGAGCCTCAGACTAGGAAGCGACAAGTATCAATTTGATAAGTCATTGGTTTGACACGACCGGGAACCAAACTCCTGATCTCCTGCACGTGCGGCCCGCGCTCTACCTGATTCGGCCACCGCGTCTGGCCCGAGTTACATACGTAGTATAAACCACCAACGGGTGCCCCACGGGACGCCCCCCTACCAGCGCCTCCCGCGACTTCACAGCCACCTCGGCCGACTCCAAAACTACAACCCATCAGTACTGGGCCTGCAACTTTACACCCATCGGCAACCAGTACTTAGTTAAAACACTAGCAGCAACCGGAGGCGGCCGAGCGATCGGAGTTGTGGCTGTTGGTGGTGGGGCGGATGCCCTCCTCGGACCGTTCGCCAGGCCACCCTTCACCCCCTGTGCCCAGTCCAGCCTTCACCCCCTGTGCCCAGTCCAGCCCCCATGATGACCCGGCCTAAGAGGAACACCGACGAGGCGGGTCATCATGGCTATCAGCTACCCCAGGGGTGCCAGCGTCAACGCGGGCGCCAAGAAGGGCCACTTCCAGCGGAGGCCCACCACATACACCCTCCCTGGAATCATGGACTTGGCGGACGAGGTCACAAAACTCGGCCAGGACTGCTATATCTGGTCCGCAGACCTGGCCCGAGCATACCGTCAGCTTCGGACGTGCCCCCTGTCGCACCCCCTGCTGGGTGTCACCTTAGACTTGAAGATCTACTTCGATGTTGCACCGGCGTTCAGGTGCAGGACATCATCAATGGCCTGCGGCTGGACGACCAAAGCCGTAGTGTACCTCCTGCGCCACTTCGCTGTATGCTACCTCAATGACTTCATCGGGGTTGCAGCAACCAAGAAGGCCACCGACGCCGCATACACGGACATGATACAAATCATGGCGAGGCTGGGACTGACCCTATCACCCACCAAATGCACCCCTCCGACCCACCGCCTCAAATGCCTGGGATACGAAATCTGCACCCAGCAGATGACGGTCCGGATCCCGGATGACAAGCTCTCCGACATTGTCGTGGAATGCAAAGAGATCACCGGCGCCCCCAAAATCACAAGGACCACACTCCAGCGCGTGGTCGGACGACTACAGCAAGTAGCCAGGTGTGTGGCCCGAGCTAGACGGTTCATGAACCGGATACTGGCTACCTTGCGTGACACACCTCGCACCGGAGACACCTCGTGACCCGCGACCTGGCCTGGTTTTCCGACTATGCCAGGATGACGAACGGGGTCGTGCTCCTGAAGCCCCCAGCCAAAGAGCGTTGGGTGATAGAGTGCGACTCGTCCCTCCTGGCCGGCAACTCCGAGGTGGGCTACTTCTCCGAGGAGTACCCCGTCCAATACCTGGCAAGCGGCCACCATATCAACTGCCTGGAAGCCATCAACCTGGTTGTGGCAGTCCAAGCGCTCGCCCCTCTCAGGCCCCAGGACTATATCATCCGGGTCAACACAGAGAACCAGGTGCTTGCCTCCGGGGCGGGTAGAGACCCGGTCCTGTGCGCCTGTGTCTGGGAGTTGTGGCGATTCACAGCCCTCCACTCGACGGAGATAGAGGTGGTACACAAGCCTGGCAAGGACCTGGTCTTGGCTGACGCACTCAGCAGGGCGCCCTTCAACAATGCGGCGCACCAGATCTGCCAGCGACTTGACCTGACCCGTATCCGAGTGCGCCACTCGAACACCACCATACAGGCCTGGGAATCATACTAATTTGCTTATCTCTTCCCAGGCCTCCTGGATGACAACCAACGTCGGATCACCGCGCTCTTCACCGCCGGACTCGTGGCGGGGACTTGGCGGTACCAGGTGATGCGGTACCTGCAACACTCGTGCGACCACCGCTACGACCCCCGCCGCCCATCACAGTAGCCCATAATGGCCTTCATCGCAGCCCTCGACGACAACCTCAGGTCCCCTCAGCCGTCCTCAACTACCTCAGCGGGGCCTGGACCTGGGTACATCTCATGGGGGGCGCGCCGCAGGGTTTCAACACATACCCCGTTTCAGTGGTGAAGCATGGGGTGGTCCGGTCGTCCACACACGTCCCCCGACAAGCTACTCCTCCCCGACGGCCGCCCCCTCAAGGCGGTCGTCCTAACAGCAGCACTAAGGGCTGCCCTCGCCGCCGAACGACAGCCCGACCCCGACTCTTTCACACTACATATTCTTCGGCGCGGAGGCGCACAGGCCTGCGTCAGGGCGGGCGTCCAGTTCGACGACCTACGATAGCTAGGCAACTGGAGGTCGTCCGCCATATACACCTACGTCCCCCAGGCCGCCTTCTCCGCGGCGACACAGGCCCTCTCATCTCACTTGGTTGAGGGCCTGAGTCAACGAACAAATAATTAACTGATGAACTTTAATTATTTAATGAACACTACAACCATATATGTTTTATTGAATAAAATCCATTTCAATGAGCTGCCTGTTCGCATTGTGAATTACTATGACAAGTGTACTGGTCAGCAACTGGGCTGTGTTGGGACAGATAAAAGATTCACAACGTCCTAAAGTCCTACTTTGTGGGTGTACATGTATTTTGTGTGTGAATAACAATGCATTAAATATATCACAGTGGGGTGTCAAATATCACACAATGTTTGAGGGGTAGTATGGAGTGCCACGTGTCAATTAGCTATACTATTAACTAGCACGCCAAAAATAGTCAGCATAGCTTTAGACACCACAGCCACCCATCTCATCACAGCCATCTTCACAATTAAACAGATGTAGTGAGTGTTACCTATACCATGACATCAGGGCCCGCGTTCAGGGTATGCCTCAGAGTGAACTCTGAGATGGCTCCACGACGTCTTTTTTTGTGTGCAAATTTGTGTTCAATGTGCACCTCAGAGTTGACTCCCGAGACGTCGCACATTTCGAGTAGGAGGTGAAAACGGCTCCAAAATGGCCATGTGTGTCAGCCAATCAGAGCTGTTCTTTCAATTGCAAATGGCTGCAGGAGGTGCACGCTATGGGGGGGGGGGCTGGCGCCATTTTCAAGGAATATAAATGCTAAAACGCCGTTCAGAGTAGCGAGGCATTTGCAAGGCTTCCGAGGCATGCAGTTGAACGTGGTCCTGGTGTTGACATCTGGGGACCCAATAGGAATTAGGGTTAAGTCTTTCTAGGATGTTTATATAGATGTATAAAATATTATCTTCTATTTTTTTAACTTAAAACCCCCCCCAAAAAATAGATTTAGTATTTGACACATGGTACCCTCTGTAGTAGTGCATTCGGGAGGTGATGAAAAATAGTCCCGTCACTCTCTAACTGTCGCGTTCTACATCTACAGTAGATTAGATTAGATTAGATTAGAGTGTTTGAGCTGTATGCTCAGGCCAAGTCAGAGACTCCATTGTCAGGGCCCACTACATGTGGTGAGGACGCTCTGTTCAGTTTCGTCATGTGCAACAATAAATTTATTGTCTGAGCCTTTTGCATTTATAAATTTATAGCTGGTACCTTACCAAGTGTCAAGTCTACCATATCTTTTTGAATGAATGATACGTTGTTATGCCATAGTTAGGTACTTTGCCTTCAATCATTTTGCAGGTGTATATAATTTGATCTCTCACATCGACATTCAATGAAGTACATTTTGAAGATTTTTACTGTCCTAGTAATCTAGGCTCTTGGTATCTTTAATCCTCAGATTCCAGGATACACCCAGCTAACTGCAACGCCTCGACCAACTAGGGCTGATTCTACACAACAACATTGTACCAACCATACTCATCATTCAATTCACAGAGAGAATTACAGAAAACTAAACAACCATATGTATAACATACTGTATATGATAAATACATTGAAATATGTAATTATATTTATTTCCTATATGAATATAGATTATAATATACATATAAACCTGATCCCTAGCTTTCGCGGCAAGTGATCACTCCAGCGAGTGAGCAAAAGTAACAAGAACTGCCGGTGGCGGTGCCACCGTAGGCCAGCATGCCGCAGTTAATCAACATTTGTCCGTTATTGGACCTTAAATATATTATAAAGTGAAATGATCATACTAATAAGAAAACCTCATACCGATGATTTATACCCATATATTTATATACTAGCTATATATATAGATTATAATATATATGTATACATAGATTATAATGTATACATGTATATATAGATTGTAATATGTGTATGTATATTATAATATATATGTGCATAGAAATTATATATATATAATTTCTATATAGTGCACCAGTTCTTCCATCCATTTTCAATAATATATTATTTTAAAACAAGAAATTTGGTCTCTTCGTGTGGTGACATGGAGTAAAACACACACACACACATATATATATGGGTCATTCTCTAAAACTGGGCACCAATGTGTGACATGGAAACCAAAAGTGAAAACCTTCCAAATAATAGCAACAATCCTTCCAAATAATAGCCTAATCCAATGTCCTATGAAGGTTTGCATGTTGTGCATATGTCAGAGTTGAAAAAAAATGAGTTTCACTTTTTAAATTAGATCTTATACAAATTGAGCAATACATTAATATCACTCGTGTAACATGAAAATCAAAGACACATCCAGAACCTCACTTTAAAATATAAAACATAGTCAAACAAGAATTTATTGATTACTGTTAAGCAGACAAGGTTATGACTTACAAGAAAAAAGTTGAAAAATAAGTTGAAAAAAAGTGTGGCTACATGTATAGTGTCAATGTGTAAATTTTCACATTTTCACTCTAGCGCAAAATCATACAATTATAATTTTGATATCTTATGTGGGATAAATTCAATACATGTAGAACTGCGACCCTACCAAATAGACAGAGGCTACAATAATTATTTGACTTGCTATCAATAAAACAAAGACTTAATTATCAGCATCGCAACGTGGAAACCAAATATGCGGCGCCCAGTTTTGGAGAATATATGGGTCATTCTCAGCAACTCTACCACATTTTTGGTTTCCACCTTACATCATTAATGATTTGGCCTTCTGTTTCAGGGGTAGTTAGTCAAATAGTTATTGTTGACTCTGTGTATTAAGCATGTTAGCAATACTACAAGATGGCGACCGTGAGTGGACGCTAAACTTACGCGGACGCTGATATCGCGAATTCAATGTACTAAAGCGTGCACAAACAACCCACAAACAGGTGGAACTTCCTCATAAACATACCAGGATAGCGTAGGATACATATCGGAGGATGTAACACCGGAATACAGGAGGAAATCAATCAAAACAAGGAGGATTAACCTCACAAAAGCATGTCGACCGTTAGATATGGCGGGAAATGGCGAAAACAAGGCCACTGATTGCCAGGATGAAAATAAAAACTAAATGAAGGACGAACAAATGACCAAGGACGACATAGTAAGACTGGTAATAAGAACAGTCAGGGAAGAACTGGAGAAGGAAGCCGAAAAAAAAGATAAGGACCAAAACTGGAACAAGCTCCAGGAGCTCCAAGTAGCATACACCACTCTAAAAGTTGAGTGTGCCTGGTACAAAGTTGAATATGAAAAGGTGAAAAGCAAACAAGATGGGGAAAACAGCACCCCCAAAAAAACTGAAACCAAAACAACCACTGAGAAAAAAATGACTACCGAAACTACCCCACAAAAGAAACCAGAACCTGAAAACAAAAAACTCAGTGTCGTGATACATGGGGTTCCTGAAAAAGATACGAAAAAATAGAATCCACAGTTACTGACATACTAAGCGAAGCCGACTGTAATTTTGGATGGACGGTAGTAACAAAAGCCTACCGTCTAGGAAAGAAACCAAGACAAAAAAAAGAAAAAACACAAGGAACAGACAAACCGGAAAATAAACAGGAAATAGGTGACAACAAAAATCAGGAGACTGCAGATCCAGTCAAATCAGACAGCAAAAAATCCACTGACAAACCCAGAAGTATAAGAATACAACTAGAAAAGGAAGCACACAAAAAGGAGCTCTTCCAAAAAAAAGAAAACACTACAGACGAAAACAAACTATGAAAAGGTAACAATCAGGCCTGTCAGGACAGAAAACGAAATGCTGAGTGAAAAAACGGTGCAGCAAATGTACACACTCGCACAGGAAACAAAAAACAAAAAAATCCAATCGATCAAAATGAAGGGCTGCAACATAGAGATAAATGGGAAAACCTACAAACCTCAAGAATTCGATAATATAGAATTCAAAGAAATAAGCCCTGAAAAAGCAGCTACCAGAGAGCATGAATGGAGAGTGTCCTTCCAGAGGGCACAACTCTCCTTTCAGCAACCTCTACAAGTGAAAAATAATAGGCAAAGATGGGAAAATATACTCATCTGCTGAACAGTACTACTGTTCGATCATGGCCAGGTTCCATGACAAATACGACCTAATGAGACTAATTGACAACACGGAAAACCCCTACACAGTGAAGGTGATTGCAGAGAAAGTGTGGAGGACACCAGAATGGTGTAAAACAAACAAGAAAGTCCTAGAGGACATTGTCAGGGCCAAGTTTACGCAAAGTGAAGAATTAAAGCAAAAATTGATGAACACCCCAGGCAAAGCATTCAGAAAAGGCACCAGATGCCCATATTGGGGAACAGGCATTTTCTTAAACAATGCAAACGAAGGGGAAATTGTCAAACAAGGATACAAAAATAAAATGGGAGAAATCCTCCAAAAAGTCAAGGAAAGCCTAAAAAATTATGCAAAAATACTCCAGCCACATCTGAAATACTGAATACTGAATGATGTGATGTGCTAAGTTCACACAAAATGAGGAACTAAAGAAAAAACTAATAAATGCCCCAGGAAATGCATTCAGAGAATGCACAAAATGCCCATACTGGGGCTCAGGTAAGTTCCGAGAAGCGGCCAGTGAAGGCGAAATAATCAAACAAGGTTATAAAAATAAGATGGGAGACATCCTCCAAAAAGTAAAGGAAGGTCTGTCGAATACCGACAAATAAATAAAATAATAATCAAAATAAATGTATAAATAGCAAAACAAATATTAATAGTTAGATAAAATAAGAAAGACCAAAATAAGCGTAAAAAAACAAAAGCAACACAAAATCCAAAAGACCAAGCGACCGGAGGAAAACATTGGAACTCTTCCAGCAGGTCAAAAGGAAGCGAGGAAAGCATAACAAACATGCCCCACTTCCACCCAAACTGAAATTTAAATCAGTAGGCCACAACTACGACGACTGCGAATCACGACGACAACAAAGAATCAGAAACAGATCGTGTAAGTGAACAGATACCAAGATGCAGAAAATGATAGTCATCAGTGGTGATTCAAGGGTAAGAGCACTAGCCCCCATATGAGACAGCTGCACTAAGATGCACTAAACTACAAAGAAAAAATAGAATCTGTACCAGGTGCGACCATTGCCAGGATAACAGACACAGTGCTCAGGAGATATGCAAACTGAGCACAAATATACATGATGACAGGAATCTGCGATCTAACACAAAAAATAGGACACAGAGCCCTGAAGCAAGCCTTTGACACCAAGACGGCACTCATGGAACGCATGACAAGGATAGAATTAAGTAGAAAAAAGCGGAAAACCCAAGAAAACCCCAAAATACTAACATAGAACCTTAAGAAAACAACTAACATAGTAATAAGAATAGAACAAAAATACAATGCCAAGAGGGCCCAAAAAAACTAACATAGGCTATTAAACGTACCAACAGACTATCTATCTGCTACTGAAATGCAGACAATCAAATAACTTATCAGCAGCTACTGTTTGATAAGACAACACCAACACTACAGCTGGCCAGCATTGAAAACAAGCCTGGGTACCCGGGCTTACATGCTATGGACAGTATAAATACAGCCTCAATAAAAAAAATATTTAAAAAAAAAACTACATGTATTTAATCTATCCCACAAAATGTATCCAAAATACGCTTATATGATTTTGTGCTAAAGTAAAAATATGAAAATCTGCATATTGAGAACATACATCTATGTTTTCGTTCAAGTTTTTTCTTGCAACAAACAATTCTTTTGGTTTAACTGTAATCAATAAAACTTTGTTTGAATTTGTTGTGTGCTAAAATAATGTTATGGATGGATGCTACACAGATAATTTTAACAGCTTTCATAATTTGTATAACATCTAAATCAAAAGGTCAAATTATCTGTGTAGCTGATTGATTGATTGATTGGTGGTTGCTTTACTCCGTGTCGGCAGCATAGGCCATATTCACGGCGAGAAATGTTTGTTTTTTGTTCAAACCATCGCTTTTACATGTAAAAGCAGACAATCAATTATGTGCCAATAGACACTAATTAAATTAGAAAGCTCACAATCATATATCTGTGGTCAAGGGAAACAAATTCCCATAGAAAAAGAAAAGTTTCATTAATAATTAATAGAATCCATTTAGTAAACTATATAAGGTGGTACAGTCCAGCTGCCCTCAAAAAGGCTAAAATGTTTTCCTGTTTTACCTTAGTAAAAAGGTCATGCATACTGTCTGCAGTGTAGAACCGTTGGCGCAGGGCCAAAAAATCAACGCAACTTAGTAAAAATGTGTTTGAGTGTCAGTGGGGACTGACACCCAATACATTCAGGGGGAGGTTCCCCCTTGAGCAGAAAAGCATGTGTAAGCCACGAGTGGCCAACTATCTGTGTAGCAGTTACCGTATACATGTATGTCTGTCTCTAGGCTCCCTGATGCAGTTATCCTATCCATATCTGTCTGTCTCTAGGCTCCCTGATGCAGTTACCATATAGATGTATGTCTGTCTCTAGCCTCCCTGATGCAATTATTCTATCCATGTCTGTCTATCTCTAGGCTCCCTGATGCAGTTACCGTATAGATGTATGTCTGTCTCTAGGCTCCCTGATGCAGTTACCCTATCCATATCTGTCTATCTCTAGGCTCCCTGATGCAGCTACCATATACATGTATGTCTGTCTCTAGGCTCCCTGATGCAGTTACCCTATCCATGTCTATCTGTCTCTAGGCTCCTTGATGTAGTTATCCGATCCATGTATATATCTGTCTCTAGGCTCTCTGATGCAGTTACCCTATCCATCTCTATCTGTCTCTAGGCTCCCTGATGCAGTTATCCGATCCATGTATATCTGCCTCTAGGCTATCTGATGCAGTTACCCTATCCATGTATATCTGTCTCTAGGGTCCCTGATGCAGTTACCCTATCCATATCTATCTGTCTCTAGGCTCCCTGATGCAATTACCCTATCCATGTCTATCTATCTCTAGGCTCCCTGATGCAGTTACCCTATCCATGTCTGTCTGTCTCTAGGCTCCCTGATGCAGTTACCCTATCCATATCTATCTGTCTCTAGGCTCCCTGATGCAATTATTCTATCCATGTCTATCTATCTCTAGGCTCCCTGATGCAGTTACCCTATCCATGTCTGTCTGTATCTAGGCGCCCTGATGCAATTACCGTATCCATATCTATCTATGTGTTTACATATATACAATACATATAAAAGATGGCTTTATATGTGTGTAAGCACCTTGCTATAGATTGGTTGGCTGTTGGGAGTTTTACGTCCTGGCAACACCTAAGGTTAGGTCATATCAACCTGCTTTAGATCCCTGTTGAACTTGAATATTTGTTTGTTGGGGGGGGTTTACATCCTAGCAACATCTAAGGTGATACACCACCACAATGGGTACCGACTTGTGACAGTACACACTCATGGTGACTTTATAGTGCTGGCCCACTGGGAAACCGGCCCGGCCCAATATCCCACTCAGTCACATTATCCGAACACTAAGCAAACCCGTTGTTGCCCTATCCGACTAACTCCGAGTGCCAGGCTAGGTAGTGACAAATATAAATTTGGTAAGCCTTTTTTTTTTTCCTTTTACAAACAAAAATATATAAATTCTGCCAGGGTTCAAACCCACGACCTTCACCAATCACTTAACTCACTGGGGCATCCCGTCTGGTGGTTGAGCTTGATGTAGGACATGTGTGAGCTGTGTGGCCTGTCCGGTCATCCGGTCAGTGTGTAGACGATGACGGGTGCTGCTAGCAGAGGTTGGTTGGTTGTATGGAGTTTTACGTCCTGGCAACAGCTAAGGTCATATCAGGACGGGGCTAGCAGAGGAGGGCTTGGCGAAGTTGGGCTTGTTCCTCCATACTGAACCCGATTTTGTTCAGATACTGCGGGATGCTTCCGTAACTAAGGGTGGACAATACCAGCTTACATTAACACACACACTTGAGAATTACTAATTTTCGGTGGTAAGTGAGTAGGATACTGATCAGGGGAGGGGTGGCGCCACCGTCGGAGCTGATGGGGGGAGGCCTGAGCAGTAGATGAGTAGTCTGAGGCTCAACCACCCGATTACTGGTGGGTGGGTGTTAGGAGCGAGTATAGAATTGCGGGTTATTATACTCATATAATTCTTATACAGCATATATATATACACATATAAACACGCTTTCTTGTTTGGGTTTTACGTTCTAGCAACATCTAAGGTCACAAAAAAAAATGGGATTCCGACTAACCAATTGCTGTCATATCTATTGGCATTTTGTGAACGTTAATCAGTGAAAATATTTTAAAAGCACTGTATTCCGCGAAAACGCGAAGATTTTTCATCCCTGATTGATTAAATACTGAATAAATACAAAATGGAGGCTTTGCGCTAGCGGGGTGGCACTACTCCGGGGTTCCTGCACCTATCAGGAAATCACATTTTTAAAACCAATTTTCATGCAATTTAAAAGCTATTTTCATGGCAAATGCATATTTAATTAAATATTAGCAGAAATGAGTGAGGTGATGCAATCTATGGGTGTATGACACGCTAACCAATCAGTAAACAGCTGTCAAAGTATGCGTGCACTTGTGACCAATACATTACAGTCCGTAGACTATAGTGTCAACTTCAAGACATATCAACTCCACTGCATTTGTGCTTTGTGAAGATAGCTGGTAAAACATCTTGAAAAAAATATTATAGTGGCCAAATCCAATTTAAGACCTTTCACAGAAAAGCTACCATATTTAAGACTTTTCAATGCCTTGAAAATTGACTAATCAATTTAAGACTTTTTAAGGATTCGCAGGAACCCATGCCATCACCTCTGCCAATTTGGATTTCCACTGCTGCATATCACTTAGTGTCATCAAAGGCCAGTTGCTCTCATACCACATATATGTGGTGGGGGAGGTTAAAAATCCCTTGGGTGGGTAAAAGTGTAGGCTTCGGCTTTCTATCGACCAACTGTCTAATGGTGAAAACAAGGCTATTCAGACTTATCCATGATAGGCGGTATAAATCTTCAAGAGAAAAAAAGAAGAAAAAAGCACACGCACTGTGTGTCGATGTAGGTGAGGGCCTGCATCATGTTCTCAGGCAGTGCTCGCGTGAAGGTCTCATCCATGTGGAACGCGTCAACGATCTCCTCGCGCAAGCGCGCCCGGATCGGCTCCAACTCCACCTGGCGGCAATGGGGAAAAGATGCGTCGTCATGGATGGTTGACTGCTGGGGTTTTACGTCCTAGCAACATCTATGGTCATATCAGAACGGATACCAACTTCTGACAGTGTGCACTCATGGCGACTTTAAGTGCTGCCCCAATGGTAGATCAGGACGGCGGCACCATGACCTGATGTCCCACTCAGTCACATTATCCTGATACTGAGCTAACCAGTCATTGTGCTATCGTATAAATGCTGAGCGCCAGGCTAGGTAGCGACAAAAGTCAACTTTGTATGTCATTTGTTTGACTTATTCCAACTCCTGACCTTTGGTACGGGAAGCCTGCGCTCTACCAATTGGGCCACCGCATCCGTTGCGCCAGTCATTGATGCAAGTTGTAACTTACAATGTCGG
This sequence comes from Branchipolynoe longqiensis, assembly GCA_030323885.1. Lineage (NCBI taxonomy): Eukaryota > Metazoa > Annelida > Polychaeta > Phyllodocida > Polynoidae > Branchipolynoe > Branchipolynoe longqiensis. The sequence goes on from CM059195.1 coordinate 80,198,639, forward strand.
TTAATATTAAAGTTACATAATCCAATGGTTGTGAGGCTGCGCATGGGTTAAAACTAGGCTGTACATCAATCCCATGACCATTATTGTGTGAGGCGGTCACAATAACAGTCTGGTCGAAGTGACTAAAGTTAGTAAAAACCATCAAAATTAATATGAAATTCAATTTTTTTGTAATTCAAAATTAATATGAAATGTGTATGTTAAGGCACAAAAAAACATGCTGTAAAATATCCCGATAAACGGCCTTTGGGGGAATGCAAATGTTCTATTACTGATCGGTGTACGTAACCAGGCGCATATATATATATATATATAAATATATATAGATTAGTTAGACGAATCTTACCTTGGTATAGATGATGGATAACTGTTGTTTCCCGAGGTATAAGCCTCGGATAGAGGTGGGCGAGGGAAGCACATCCGGTCCAGCAATTTTTACCTACTTATTCAGGATAAAATGATCTAACTAACAATAATGATGGGACTGCCAAGTTTTCTTGGTACAAGCCAATAGATAGACGTGGAAGGGCATGGTGGGTGGGCCCTCGCCCACGTCTATCCGAGGCTTATACCTCGGGAAAACAACAGTTATCCATCATCTATACCAAGGTAAGATTTGTCTAACTAATCTATTTTACCTCGGTATAAAGCCTCAAGCTATCCGCAGGCTAGAGAGAATTTTACGTAATATCATTTTATCCTGTATTATATTGTTAACACATGTTAAATCACATTTTAAGCAGTATGGATGAGAAAATAACATAATACGTTTCTCGCCTTTGTAGTTTTAGTCTTTTAGTAATCGTCGGGCAACACCGCTTGACTTTTCTAGCCGTTTGTTATAATGTTTTGCAAATGACCTAGCGGTTTCCCATCCTGCATGAGCCAGGATGCGTTTTACTGAAATTCCTAGCAGTCGTGCCTTTGACACCATAGCACCTCGCGTCGAATGAGACGCATATCTGTCTGTGTTGACACCTGCCAATTTCAAAACTGTAATTGTCCATCGTGCGAGTGTGTCTCGCGAAATGCCCTTGTGTGGCTTAATAAAGCTCACCAAAAGCTGTCTTGAAGTCCTTCGTCTTGGATATATACGCCCTTATGGCTGACACTACACAAAGCTTTGGATCCTCTGTAAACCCTGTTACGTGTACTGTAGACAGCGGATCTCCTAAGCAGTTTGACTTTAATACTTGTGTTGAGTCAAACATAGCTTCTTTCTTATCTATTTCAAGGCCATCAAGTGATAGCGCGACTATAGTTTGTCCTCGCTGGCCTGTCACTAGTAATAGGAGCAATGCTACCTTAAATCCTAACTTCTTAATATCTAAGTGTTTGTTATGAGGCCACTTTTTAAACAGTGTAAATACTACGGAAACGTCCCAGAACCGACTATATTTTGGTTTGGGGTGGGGGGGGGGGGGTTTCATTCATATATTGATCTAAGAACCCAATGAATTACTTGATGTTTCCCTACTGTTTGGCCATTAATTCTGGGAAGAATAATAGACAAAGCACACCTAGCGGCATTCATGGCCCCGAACCATAAGCCTTCGTCATCTAACATACGTAAGAACCTTGCCACCTGTGAAATCGACGGGTTCATAGGTTTAACCTTTTGAATTAGGCAATGAACGCCCCACTTTCTTAAAAAAGTCATGTACATTTTAACTGTGCCTTTCCGCCATGCATGTGAAACTAATCGTTGTTGAGTAATTTTGTCTAGACCAAATTGTTTTAAATAGTTATTTAAAAAAGGCATGCCAGCAAAGGTGTCGTCGACACGTCCCCGCGGCGTGTCAGTGGACCTTGGTGTGTTAGATTTCCTGGGGATCTTCGGAATCGTAGGCAATCTTTGGCTGTCGCTACTATGCCCGGTGTCGTATTTTCAGCGCCCGGTCATTGTCATCGGCCTGTCGTGGCTTCTGCGCATGCGCGGATTTTAAGACATAGGCAAAACACCCATGCCCTCGCCGGCTACAAGCTCAGCCACGGTACCCGGCAGTGTTAGGGATCGATTAGGCCGAAATCTATTGAATGCGATCATATTTAACAGAATTACATACTCAAATAATGAAATTTTATTAAATTAACCTTAAATTACAAGCAATATTAACGTAGCAGCTAGATCAGCGTCGATTCGCCGAGTGTAAACAAAACAAATAGCAGTGATCGCCGCAACGTGCGAAATTCCGCGCATGCGCAGAAGCCACGACAGGCCGCTGACAATGACCGGGCGCTGAAAATACGACACCGGCAGCCAAGGTTGTGTGTCCCAGTCGGGGACAATTAATATTGCGTGCGCTTTGTCCATCTTGATCTTTCTGGCCACTTGGCTGATCATGCTAAATGGGGGGAAAATATAGTAAAATTCATTTTCCCAGATCAATGAAAACGCATCAATCTGCCAGGCGTTTGGTTCTGGGTGCCACGAAACATACTTTTGTATTTTAAAGTTATTCCTGGATGCAAATAAGTCGACATTGGGTCGTCCCCATTTTTGACAAATATTTTCGAAAATCGTTGGATCTAAGGCCCATTCCAAATGATCATGGAAATGTCTGCTCTTTTTGTCAGCTAGCGTATTTTGAACACCTGGAATATGTCCTACTGTTAGCCAGACTTGGTTTAGCTGTGCCCAATCCCAAATCATCTTTGCTATATCATTACATGGTTTGGACCTTGTCCCTCCCATGTTCTTTACATACGCCATGGTCGTCGTATTGTCAGTTAGAATTCTAACATGATTTTGTGGCACTTTTACGAGGCTTGTTAGTCCTAAATAAATGGCTCTTAATTCTAGTGCATTAATATGGTCCGAAATTTCATTTTGTAACCATCTCCCTCCTGTCGCAACATCATTTCGATGTGCTCCCCAACCTTCTAGCAAAGTGTCGGTGGTTACTACCGTGTTGGGTTCTCCCATTCTAATGGGATTGGGAGAGTCATGAATATTTTCAAACCACCAGTTAATATCTTGCATGCCTTCTTCAGAAATAAACATTTTCCGTTCGAAATTACCTTTTGCGCGAGCCAAAGCCAAATTTGTATCTATTTCTAGAGATTTTATGTGCACCCTGCCATATAGAATAGCGGGGGCATATGCTATCATTATACCAATTAAGACGGCGACCTGCCTTATCTTTGGCCTAGTTAACTCGCCCAAGCGGGTCGCAGTATCTAGAAACTTCTCGAGTTTCTGTTTCGGAGTAGTAACTGTATTTTCAATGAACCCCAAACATTTAAGTTTGGTGGTCAGTGAGAAAACCGACTTTCTTTCATGAATATAAAATCCCAACAGGAAGAGGCACAGATCCGTAACCACATTTTGACAGTCATTAAATGACTGTGCCATAATGAACGAGTCATCAATATAAGGAAACATAGTGTGTCCGTTTCTAGCCATAGCTGAGAAAACCGGCGAGGGGCGCGAGCTAACCCATTCGGCATACAAGTAAATTGGAAAAGTTTATCTTCCCAAATAAATCTCAAGAACTTTCTGTGTTCTGTGTAAATAGGAACCGTATAATACGCGTCCTGTAAATCTACACTGGCCATCCATGCCCCAGGCATAACCAAATCCCTGGCAGTTTCCAATGAAAACATCTTAAAACGGCGATATTCTACTAATTCGTTTAATTTAGTTAAATCTAGGATCATTCTGATCTCACCATTTGGTTTGGGTCTGGAAAAAATATTAGAAATAAATTCCCCAGGAGGGTGATCGACTTGCTCTATTATACCCTTAGATTCAAAAAGTAACACTTGATTACTCAATGCCTGTTTCTCTAATGTATCAAATTTATAAGGAAAAGGAATTCGTGTTTGTATTGGTAATTCTGTAAATGGAATTCGAACACCTGTAACTATTTCTAAAAATGTCTCCATCTTTAGTAATTTTAGCCCATTCTGAAAAATGATTAGAAATGTTGCCTGCATTAAATTTCCTTGCATCGGTTTGTGTCTCCTCTGTCACCATTTCTGCTACCACTGGCTTCGGAGTCTGTGTAGCAGTGTCTATTTGTTCCCCGGGCGTGGGAAAGGTTGTTTGGGTGCAAACTCCCTGTGGAACGGGCGGTTCCCGTCGTTCAACCCGAAGGGTTGACGGTCTCCCCGTCCTCAGCCTCTTGGTAGATATCCGTAGATGGGGCCGGACCTCCCAGCTCTTGACCCCCGGCGATTGCGAAAATCCCCTTGCTCTCCATGTTTTTCCCGCTTTTGGCTTCGGCTTCCTTGAAGAGGTAAGGAAGTTGGCCCCCAAACATTTTGCTTTTATCAAGCGGCTTGCCTTTGACGGGTTTTGGAGCCAGAAAGAGGGTGTACTCTTTCCCGTCGTTGTCTGTCACCTTTTTCGATCTTGCCACCTCTTTACCAGCATCAGTGGTGACCGCTCTGAACACGCTTTCATAACGTCTGTAACTAAGGAAGTTACTCGCTGCAGTTAGTAAAGCGATGTTTTTGTCCATCGCGCGCGCCAGTGACGAGAATTTATTCTCGGTTTGCATGCAGTTGGCAATAGGTGCAACCAACGTTAGTGCTCCTAGCACCACCTTCATCATCATCATCATGCTGTCGGTCGCGATGCGACAAAGACTGCTTTCATTACTTGACTGCCGCTCTCCATTTAGCTCTCTGCTGTGAGAGTTGTGTCCATGAGTCGGTCTTAATGTCTCTCAGCTTCAGGTTTCTCTTGATGGTATCTTTGAACCGGAGACGGGGCGCCCTCTCTTTCTGTAGCCAAAAGACAGTTGAGAATAGAGGATCTGCTTTGGTAGCCTGTCTGATGACATCCTCATGAGGTGTCCAGTCCACCGGAGATTCTTTTTGATCAGAAGATCTTCCATAGAGGGAAGCCCCATCCGTTCGAGTATTTCCTTATTCGTCACTTTGTCCTTCCAGGTTAGCCTCATGATTGAACGCAGATGTCGCATCATGAAGGCATGCAGCTTTTTTCACCTGCTGTCTGTACGCTGTCCAGGCCTCGGCTCCGTATAGTAGGGTGGATAGCACGATTGCGCGGTAGATCTTACCTTTGACCCGAATGGACACATGGTGGTTGTTCCAGAGTCTCTGGCGTAGTCGGCCGAAAGATGCGCTAGCCTTGGCCATCCTCCTCTGTATCTCAGCATCAATGCGTCCATCACTTGATATTGTGCATCCGAGATAGGTGAATTCCGGAACAGAGTTCAGCTTGTTTCCGTCAACCATGATCTCCTCCTCTCGGGTTCTTGTAGAGTTGGGTTGGTACAGCACCTCCGTCTTCTTGATGTTAATTTTCAGGCCAAACTTCTTTGATGCATCGGAGAAAGCGTCCACTATTTTCTGGGTCTCTTCAGCAGAGTGGGCAACCAGTGCACTGTCATCTGCGAATAGTAGCTCTCTCACCAGTATCTGAGTAGTCTTGGTCTTCGCTCTGAAGTGTGCGACATTGAATAGGTCAGCGCTCTGTCTGGACTGTATATAGATGCCATCCCCCATGTCTCGGAAAGCCTCGTCTAGCATTGCTGATAGGAAGATGGAGAAGAGCGTGGGGGCCAGTACACAACCTTGCTTGACCCCATTGGTAACCCCAAACGATTCCGAGACTTCCCCTCCAGCACTAACGTTCGCCATCATTCCTGTATGTAGAGCCTCGATCATAGTTGTGAACTTCTCTGGGCATCCGTACTTCCTCAGTAGCTGCCATAGCCCGGTCCTCCCGACTGTATCAAATGCCTTAGTGAAATCGACAAATACCATGTACAGTGGTCGGTCCTGCTCAATGCACTTTTCTTGTAGCTGTCGGAGACAAAATATCATATCCACAGTGCTCCGGTTACCTCTGAAGCCACACTGTGACTCTGGAACTACACCAGGTGTTATGTGAATAGATAGTCTGTTGAGTAGGATCCTGGCGAAGATCTTCCCTGCTATGGAAAGAAGAGAGATTCCTCTATAGTTCCCACAGTCTGTTCGATCACCTTTCTTGTAGATGGTTACAATGCTGGCATCCTTCCATGCTTGGGGTACAGAACCCTCCTCCCAGGCATTGGTGATTAGTTGGTGCAGTCTTTTGAGCAGATTGTCTCCTCCATGCTTCCATACCTCGGCAGGAATTCCATCACCCCCAGGTGCTTTGCCATCTTTCAGGCTGGCGATTGCTCTAGCCATCTCATCCATGGTTGGAATCTCATCGAGGCATGTTTTGGTAATGCGCTGCTGGATGTTGTTCAGAGCTTCATGATCTATGTCACCAGGGACGTTGAGTAGCTTCTGGAAGTGTTCGCTCCATCTTGCCACAACTCTCTTGCTGTCGGAAAAGGTCTCCGTTCCATCTGTTGATTTCAGGTGAACAGCTCCCTTCTTCACGGGTCCCCACACTTCCTTCAGTCCGCTGTAGAAGCCCTTCATGTTGTTTCTGTCTGCAGCTCTCTGCAGCTCCTCTGCCTTCATTTCCCACCAGTCTGACTTCAATGCATGGGTGCATTTTTGTAGCAATCTGCAGGCATCTTTGTATGCTGCAGTGGTGGATCTAGTGTTCCTGGTCTGCAACACTCTCTGGTGGGCTTGGTCTCTTCTACTCATAAGATTCTGTAGCTCCTGATTGTTGGGGTCGAACCAGTCCTGATGTTTTCTGTCTGGCTTGCCGAGATAAGTTTTAGCTGTGTTGTATACAACCTGCTGCAACGCTGCCCATTCCTCATCTGGTGTTGGGCTTTCCTTCTCCTCCCATTGTGCGAGAGTGCTGTCCATCTCCCGCTTGAAGCTCTCCCTGTGACTGATGGTACTTAATTTTGCTGTGTTGAGCTTTGTCGGTTTATTTGTCCCTTGCCTGTTGTGTTTTTCTCGTATTCTGAATGCCACTTTTGACCTTAGCATCTGGTGATCGGTCCAGCAGTTAGCTCCACGCATGGCTCGAGTACTGTGGATGTCCATCTTATCCCGGCACCTTGTGATGATGAAGTCGATCATATGCCAGTGCCTGGAACGAGGATGCATCCAAGTGGTCTTGCGTTCATCCTTCTGCTTGAACATGGTGTTTGTTACTATCAGTTCGAACTCAGAGCACAAAGCCAGTAGGAGCTCACCATTGGAGTTGCATTTCCCGATTCCATGTTTGCCCATGACCAAGGGCCACTTGTCATTGTCTCTTCCTATCCTTGCATTGAAGTCTCCTATCAGCAGTAGCTTATCCGTGTGAGGGATGTCACTGAGCGTACTTGCCAGCTGGTTGTAGAAGGCCTCCTTGTTATCATCTGGGTTTGTCATTGTTGGAGCGTACACACTGATAATTGTAGCAAAGTTGTCCTTGCTCAAAGGTAGTCTCATCGTCATGATTCTGTCACTTACTGGCCGTGGCATTTCTGTCAGCTTTGTGACGATGTCCTTTTTGATAGCAAAGCCCACTCCTGCCTCCCTTCTCTCTCCTTCGGGTTTGCCACTCCAGAAGAAAGAGTATTCCAGGTCATTGAGACTACCAGACTCTGAGAACCTTGTTTCGCATAGGGCGGCAATGTCGATGTTGTATTTTGCCAGTATGGATGATAAACAGGACGTTCTCTAAACGTTGCCTGTCGTCACTGAGATGGACTCCCGAGTCCATCTCCTTCACCACGGTGTCGGGAATCCCTTTTATCCCCGAGATCTGCTCAATCAGCTTGTTGATGACTTCGGCCGGTTTGAACGTATTAAAGTGCCCTTTAATAGTTTCCCGCATCATCGTAGTGGTCTTTTTCTTTTTGGCCTTTTGCTTCTGGCATCTCTTACGGACTTTACCATGGATTTTTGCGTAAAGTCCGGCCCGTTCTGTTTTCGAGTAGGACTCAGTAGTCGATGAGTCCGAGGAAGAGTCAGAAGAATGCTTCTTCTTCTTACTCTTCTTCTTGGCCTTCTTCACTTTCTTTCCTTTACTCGCCATTGTGAATTCGTCAGACGAACTCACCGCTCTCTTTCGTTTCTTTGTTTTGGTTTTCGGCCCAGGAACTTCCACTGCCGAGTCAGTCTCTTCGAAGTCTGACACATCCTCCCAATCTGAGTCTAGGACCGGGAGATGCCGACTCGTAGCCGCGTGAACACTTGGCTGGAGCTGTTGGAGTTTTAACTCCACCATCTTGCTTATCCGGGAGTTTAAGTCCACCGGATAAGTTGCCCCGTCATCACTATCGCGCTCGGACGCGATATCTGCCCCTGGCTGGGGGGACGGGGGAACTGTCAGCCCCGGCGACGAATTGTAGCCGGTGGGCGCGTGCCCCTCCGCTGCAGCGGGTGGCGGCTTGTTTCGCTTCATAGCCATCGGTACTCTGTAACCAAAAAGATTACTTGTTAGACCGGAATCAACTCAACTGAACACCGAAGTGATGCCAGGTTACCCCGGGTTGAGGATCTATGTGGTATTGAGTAACGTATTTACACCGTTCTCAGCACAGGCGTGGTAAGCTAAAAGGGGAGTCTATAAAAGAAACCCAGGATCATCCCCAACAACACCCTCGATTAGGGTCCGAGGGAATCTCCACAGGAGATGTGACCGTGCCAACATCTCTACCCGTATTGAAGCGGGTATTGATAGAACCATAGTTTCGATTCGCACAAAGCAATCCTTTGTTCTATCCGATTTATTTAAAATGCTAATCTAGTCCAAACTGGACTTGAGAAAGTTCTGAACTTTCAAATCTAGATGCTATAATGCATCATAAACAAGCTCAACCAAAGTTTTCATTAATATTTACGGTTAATCAGCTTATCGTAGACAAATATTGCCGGAGCAACTCAACGAATGTCCTCCGGTAATGAGTTGTTTACTTATGCTAATTGCTGGACCCGGATGTGCTTACCTCTCCCTAGCCTGCGGCTAGCCAGAGGCTATATACCGAGGTAAAATATATGTATATATATATACAAGGGCTGGTGGTGCCTGAGTGGGATGTAAATAGACATAATGGTGCTGGCAGGTCTGGGTGCACTCTGGGCCTACCCCCTCTGCTGGGATAGTGGTCACCACACTCAAAGGTCAAGGTTGGTGGTGGCCATCGGGCCATACAGCTTGGTGGTGGTGGGCAGACCACTGGTAGCCATGGGGACCAGGAATGCTGGCTCCCTATTGGTAGGGCCAAGAATGCTTGTTTCCCATTGGGGGAAAGGGGTGGGGTGATACTCTACAATGAACCCATGTAACCATATAAATAAACCAGAGGGCTTGACTCTCTCTTCGTCTTTACACTTTATACTCTTCCTTTCTTTGTCTGTATTGATTTCACTATAGCCTGCCTACACAACCACAGATTCGAGCTTTAGCCATTTGACAAAACTATTAACAATGCATGTTGGCAGTGCCAATTAACAGGGGAGTAGTGATCAGAACGACGCTAAAACTCAACCACCCTTCGGGATTATATATATAATTACTGCGGTGTCATTACTGCCATCACATGAAATCGCTATGAAAATCCTAGTTCTCAAGGCAGCAAAAGTCGTAACTACATAATATTCCTTCATTGGATTGCGTCACACATAATAAATACCTTTGTAGGTAATAGTCATTATATACTAATTGAATTATGTGAATTTCTTCTAGGCCAATTCAATTTGGGAGCTTTGTCAAGAAAAGTTGGCAGCCAGTTAATGAAATACTCAAAAACACAAAAATTGTGAAAGTCGGTAATAATTAGGAGAATTGATGACATACATTAGACAATGCATAACTTTCTGCTATTTCGTCGTTACTTTTGCCAAGAACTCCGAGCACCATGGCGGAAACAATGCCAGTTCGATCCTTCCCGTGCGCACAGTTGATCATTGCCGGTAGGTTCCGTTCGTCCGAAATAATCTTCAATGCTGGAAAAAGTGATGAAAAGGCTTTGAAAACTTATTTGTAAATGGTGTGTCTTTGTTTGTTGGAGTTTTACATCTTGGCAACATCTAAGGTCATATCAAGACGGGCACCGACTTGTGACAGTGCACACTCATGGCGACGTTATAGTGCTGTCCCACTGGTAAATTAGGCCGCCAACACCATGACCTGATATCCCACTCAATCACATTATCCTGACACTGAGCTAACCAGTCCTTGCCCTATTCTATTAATGCAGAGCTACAGATTCGGCCACAGCGCCTGTGTTATACATGATGAAATGGTACGTATATTACATACTGTAGTAGTTAGTCTACGCTGACCTACCTCTCAGGCAAGGCAGACAGATGGGTATGGATAGGATGATGAAGTCTAGATGGTGTAATGGTTAGGACGCTAGCCACAAAATGGCAAGAAGTGTGGTTTTGAAAACCACACAATGTTTCATATTTGCGAAATCATCCCCCATGACAATACTATAAGATATTCTGATAGAAAATACTCAAATATTTGAAGATTTTGAATTCCAAACAGTGTGCTGGAAATGAATGCCCACAGAAGTGTGTGTAATGTGCGTGTGTTAGCTTTATTGGGGCGGGGTTAATCATAAATGGGCGTGGCCACGCGGTGTTATAGAGGGTATTCCCGTGGCCTATGATATTAAATATCAGTAGGCTAGTCTAGTAATAAGAGTAGAAAAAATCAAATATATATATACCAAGAAATTCCAGAAAAAACTAACATAGACTACTAACCATACTAAGGCTTAGCAACCACTTACCAGCTACTATAATACAGGCAATCAAACACCTTATCAGCTACTGTGTGATAAGATAGCTCCACCACTACAGCTGGCCAGCATTGAAAACAAGCCTGAGTACTCAAGCTTATATGCTATGGACAGTATAAACACAGCCTCAATAAAAAAATATTAAAACAATTTAAATAAAACAAATATGTTTAAAGTGGAGTGGTTTTAGAGATATTTCACTTTTCCTGTATGAAGATTGCTGACTGCCATTGACAATGAATTGAGTTAGTTGGGTTTGTTATTGTGATTGTATCGCCACAATGGTGGCACTTCCGTTTAGCGTGACGGGGTCAGTACATACCCTCTATTGCCTATAGGGCGTGGCCACAAAGTTAAACTAACCTGCACATATTGAAGCCTGGCTGTATCGCACCATGTCGATATATTGACCGCCCAAACCACTGTTGTTGAGCACATTCCTCGCGAAGTATCTCACGAAATGCTTGAAGCCCGTGTTGAGAATTACATCCAATGCCAAATACAACAACGAGTAGACACGCACAAAAATAGAAGCCCGAGTGTATATTGCCCAAATGTAATTTATCCTAAAGAAGTCAATGAGGATGTGACGCCGATCCGTGTTGGTATGCTTAATGGCAGCTCTCTTAGACTTAGTTATATACATTGGCTTTACCTCAATCGGCTGGTTGTGATCGTACTTTAACGTGAAAGGGACTTTGAGCTTGTACACTGGGAAGTAAAGGTCAATTAACTTGCTGCCGTTTGCCTTTGTGTACTCCCTGTGGGAACGACAGTCAATAATACACTTGATGCCCATTGAGTTGAACAATGACAGGTCATTGGCCAGTAGGAAGTCTGGTCGAGAGGATCGAAACAGTTTTGGTCGTTTGGAACCTGCGTCATTGCCTGTTGGGGTGTAAACAGGCCTAAAATTGGGCATTTGATCAAAGTGAACTGTACTCATCTTGTCCGTGCTCTCCTCCGCGGCCAAGTTTGTCAATGAGCTGAAGCTGGTTTCCTACCATGTGCTCATGTGTTTAGCAACATGACTGTCGGAACAAGCGGCGAGAGCTGTCAAAATGTTCTAATTTCTATAAGGAATTTTAAAAATCAAAGAAACCGACATATTTGGTTTTAACACATAGCATTGTGATACGGTCTATTAGTTCAGATGTTAAAATCCTGTAATTCATATAGAACGCTAAGCTAGAATAAAAGTGCAGTTCACAAATTGGAGCTATCGGGATGGAACAAACTTACAAAGCACCCGTGAAAACATCCGGAATGGATCATGGCAACCCGACGCAACTAAAAAGTGAACAACATCGACGTCTTAAATGACAAGTCTAACCTTTAATATGTCTAGACATATCATGTGTAGCTTAACTAATGATTGGTATCAGTACACCGGCGGGATAGCATTATGAATGACTGTGAATCGAACACTGCAGAGGCGGTGAGTGGCACTGACAGTGAACTTGAGGAGGCCACCTCCTCTTCGACGTCGGGGGACGGTCGGCCGGGGGAGTCTCCCGGGGAGTATTGGCACGCGCCCGGGGCCGAGGATGGTGACACCGCTGTGCCTGTGACCAAGGCTGGAATCCGCAATAAATCGTCGAGGGAAACTAATGATCCTGCTAAACCAGGACAACGGATTAGTATACCACTAGAACTATTAGAAGAAAACACAGCCAGTTCAAACAATGCCAATGGCAATGCCAATGGGCCAGTTTCTCCGACCACTCAAATAAAGGAAGTACAATCACCGACACTCTTGAAAAGGACTAACCTCGCTAAGCCTAAGGCTAAGCCTCAGCCTGCTAAGGCAACGCAAAATGGGCCAATCAACACTACCAACAAACTTGAATCATCAGATCTTCAGGTATAAATTGAATTCGACATTCAAAGCTATGGCATGATCACATGTAGATAAAATAATTACATCCATTCAGTATGAACTGTCTACGGGAGTAACTAGTCTAGAATCCATATATCACTTTAATTTATCACTATATCAGTCACTAGATTATAGATAAGATATTCCCTTCCATTACACGAGTCTAATACTAGATCACATGTATATAACATTAGCCTTTGTTTGCTTACTAGTTTTAGGCTTGAACCTCAAATTGAACCTCATTTTGGTGCATTTCGTCTAGTTGACCTACTATTCATCGGGACTAAGGGTATAACCCCATGCCCAGTCACACGACGGCCAGCTTTCACCTCCGACCGCCTTACGACCAAAATGTTGCCGACCTCCCAGCGTCCCATTCGCTACATTGACTCAAAAACGTGGTAGGAGACTGGTCGGCGAGTCATCGCATCGGTGTCTGCTCGCCGCCAACTCGCCGATGTTTAGGGAGGTTGGTCGGCGACCAGTCGCCGAGAAGTTGTTAGCGGTCACTGACCAAAATTCTGATGTTCCTGGTGCTGCGGTCGCCGAACAGTCACCAAGCAGTCGGCAAAATTCTCGGCGACCAAAATTCTCACCCTCCTGGGGTGGCAGTCGCCGAGTGGTCGCCACCAGGTCGCCAACAATGGCAACCCGGCGACGGACGCACAGGTCGCAAGGAGGTTGCAAGTGCAGCACCTGCAACCTCCTAACGACCAAAGTGGTCGCGAGTGGTCGGCGATATCATGCTGCCGGGACGTAAGGAGCACATATGGTGGTCGTAAGGAGCACGTATGGTGGTCGTAAGGAGAACGTATGGTGGTCGCTAACCAATCGTAAGCGAACGCAGGCCTCGTGTGACTGGGGTATCAGATCATCAGTTTCATTTATCTATCTATCTATAACTTGGCAGTATTATATAGTGAGTATACTATTTTGAGCTTTCCGATTCTTAAACCGGGTTTACCGCTACAATCGGTTAAATGCAGCGTTGCCAACTCTCACGAAATTCCTGTGAGGGTCACAGAAATTAAGGGTCTGATTAGTCACCTCACAAGTCATGGATCGACCCCCAAAATCTCACGAATGTCTGTACTTTTGTATGAATGTCTGCACTTTTAATTAAATGCGAGTACAAATCATGATATGCATATATATATGCTAAACTATCATATAACCCCTTGGAAATGCCCTCAAATAGACCATTTTAAAACCATTAAACAGCATGTCCCCGGATCCTGCTAGGAAGCTTGCAGCTGCCGCCACTCAGTTTCCACATTTGCAATGCAAAACCTCTAGAATTCTCAGTACCTCCAGGTTGGCAACACTAAATGTCATCAAAGCTAACTTCACTCTGAACAGTTGTCCACAAATGATAGAGGGAGCATTATTATCTAGTCAAACTTACTCTTTATTTAATTACATGTAAGTCCTGTAAGTAGACAAGTGCACAAACTTTAAAGTGGCTTGGTATAAGCCGCAGGGACAGGAACTTTACTCTGACAAATACTCTCCAAGCACAACTTTGCATATATCATCTTTATTTATATTTATATATATATTCACATATATAATATATAAGGAGTATAATATATTATGCATATATAAATGCCGGAATTAAATGGTTCTATTATTAATATTATCGATCTATTAATAATTAATTATCTTATTGTCCAATCAATGGCCGTTCCCATCAAGCCCGAGACTGCCCTGGTTGGCGCCAAAACGGCGGGTTCCGCAGCCGGGCCGCCATATTTGTATATGATTAAATATTACTTCCTGCACTCCCACATTCTCACACATGGAATGGAAATGTTTTCCAGCACAGCTTTGCATAATGAAGTATGTGTTTGGACATTTGAACTAATGCAGCAGAATATTAACGTTAACACATTATAATATATAGGGGCCTACATATAATTATAATTTTTATATGTATCTGGAAAGTAATAGGCCATTGGGTCTGGCCAGAGGGCACTGAGAAGTGTCCCACAGTATCAAGCCTGATACTCCAGTCAGACTAGGCTTGCGACCAAAAAAAACCTGGTGGTCACAGTGATCTTCAGTGTTTGCTGACAACCTGGTGACCAGTTTGGTCGCAACAAGGTTGCAGGTGTTGCACCAAAAAACTCCTTGCAACCTAAGTGGTCACTAGGAAGTCGCCAACCATTTTCATAAGTTGGTGATCGGTCGTCGCCTTATCGCCAGCCTCTCGCTGACTGACAACCTGACATGCTGCCAACCGCCGGTAGCCACTTGGTGATCAGTCGGCGAAAGGTTGGCGAGTGGTCCGGATCTGAATTGTGACTGATCTGCAATCAAGCATCAATCGGTTGCAAGCCAGTCACAAATCAGTCCCCAACCAGTCGTTGAGTGATCACTGACTGATTGCCAAGTAGTCGCCAACCGATCACCAATCAATCTTCCCATTCCCTCCCCCCCACCCCAATTTGTTTGCTTTAGTTGCAAGCAGGTTGGCGATGGAAGTAGTTTTTGTGGTCACAAAGTGCAAGCTTAATGTGACCTAGGCTTAAACGGGGTCACTTGGCTGAGTGAATAACTGACACGCTAATTACTGCTCCATAAAACCTAAACTGGGTCACTGAGGTCAGCAAAAATTGGTGTTATACGCCATCTGTGGAACAATTGAGAACTACTGGAACATGCCATGCACCACCTGGTGTTCAAATAAGCATAACTAGCATGGCGAATACCATGCCACTTTAATAGATAGTGATGATATTATTTGCGCTTTGTTCATCGCATGTCATCTATATATCATACCTAGTGACTGCTGTGCAATGTACTAGTACATGACTGATATGCAATATACTAGTACTAGTGACCGCTGTGATTTATTTATTTGCATGCTATGCCACCAAAATACTACAGAGTATCGATCTTTATTTCTTTGTATTTCTTTACGATTAAAACAACACATGCAGTAAGACTAAAGGCATTAAATCTTTTTATTTTTAAATGCTTTATCAATACCGATTTATAACATAATATAGTACAGATTTAGTCTATTTTATTCAGTTTTTGGTGCCTTGACCATCATTCAAGACGTTTGTTTATCCATTTGCTAAAACAATTGAAATGTCCACAAAGTGGCCCAATATTGGGATACTAGAGCAACCATAGGTTGAGTTCTACTGAAGCAATTCGTATTCCGTAAACAGTTATGAGATCCCCAAAAGGAGCTCTTTCCAATAGGCTGTAGGATGTGAAGTTTTAGTTTAAACCTAATTTTAGCTGAACTCCCTGTTATAAGTGTATATATATCTCTAACATCGGGCCACCCTGATATGACCTTAGATGTTGTTAGGACGTAAATCAAAAACAAACAAACAAACAAAGCTCTAACATCGGGTGAGGTGTACAGCAGAAGTCTTTCCGATTTATTACATTTGCTATATTTCTGCTCTGGGCGAATAGGTGACAAACGTATGCACACTATGGCAGTTACTGTGCTTACAGAAATGTTAGCGCTCTGTGACACGCCGCCTTGTGGGACTTCAGTGAACTACTTACTACCCACCTCGGCCGTAATCGATTAACACGACCCGGGCGACTCGGGTCACCCGAGTCGTCAGAATTTCAAATAGAACACCGCGAGTAGAGTCGATAAATACACGTGCCGTGTGCAAAAGGACCCTACCCCAGTAACCCACTTCTTGGCTGGGGTTTGCTAGGAGCGATGATGTCACATCTGTGCTGGTACCTGTAGGATACCGCTACCAGTACAACTCCTACGTGTTGTTTTAATGCTTTTTTTTTAATAACCCAGATTGTCAGCTTCTACAATCATAAAATACTTTAAATCCTATTTTGCTGTACATATATAGGTTATTGAAAATAAATATTACATTTTAGATTAAGCCACCATTTTGTCCACCCCGAGCGTATTCGTTTATTCAACCCGAGTCTGTAGGATGGCATGTTTACACTTTATATATCGCCTAAGTTAGTCATGTTGAAGCAAACTTATTTCAATCTAAGGTAAGGTAGATTATAGCGATCAAACGAAAGCCCCAGTCACACCTACCCGGACGAGCCCCAGATTTTTAGCCAGACCAGTCGCCCGGACCACCCCGGATAAAATCGCTGTTTTCGTCGTTTTTTGCCTCGCAGTCACACCTTCCCGGACGAGCCCCGAACCAGATGCCGGATCGCCCCGGACCACCTCCAGACGCCACGGAGTAGTCCCGGACGAGTGATCCAGGGTAAACCAGGCAGTCCGGGGCGATCCGTGGCTGATCTGGGGCATCCGGGTCTTATCCGGGCAGTCCGGGAGTGGTCCGTGGTTATGCCGGGGAAAGTCCGGGGGTGGTCCGGGTTAAACCGTGGCTGAAACGTGGCTCATCTGGGGCGAAACAGCCCCGGACCACCCCCGGTCCACCCCCGGACTACCTGGATCATGCCGGATCGAGCCCGGATCATAAGATGCCCCGGACCGCCCCAGATGTTTTAAACATTTTAAAACATCCAGGGCAGACCCTGGACCAGCCATGGATCACGCCGGACCACCACAGATCAGCCCGGATCGCCACGGACCACCCCGGATGACGGTCCGGGGCTTGTCTGGCCTCTGATCCGGGTAGGTGTGACTGGGGCTAAATATAACTAACTCCGAAAATGGCGGAACCTCGAAGCCATCGCATTATGTAACTTTAATCAACCAATGTAAAAATCAAAAATATTGAATTGGACGCGGTGGCCGAATCGATAGAGCGCAAGGTCGAGAGTTTGAATCCCAGTCGAGTCAAGCCAATGACTTATCAAATTTATACTTGTCGCTACCTAGCCTGGAACTCGGCATTAATAGGATAACACAAGGACTGCTTAGCGCAGTATCAGGATAATGTGACTGTGTGGGATATCGGGTCATGGTACCGGTGGACTGGTCTCCCAGTGGGACAGTACTATAATTTATAAAGTCACCATGAGTGTACCCTGTCACAAGTCGGTACTCATCCTGCTATGACTTTAGATTTTGCTAGGACGTTAAACAACAACAAACCAACAAAACCAAAAATATTTTAACACTTGGTGTTTCCTTTGGTGTTATTATAGGCGTGGTTGCGGTGTTGGAACATGGCACACATAGCATGTATTATTCATCAGCCATAGAGACTGGGCGCAGTGGCCTAATCGGTAGAGTGCAGGCCTCGCGTGCGGAAGGTCGGGAATTCGGTTCCCAGTCGAGTCAAACCAATGACTTTAAAATTGATACTTGTCGCTTCCCAGTCTGGCACTCGGCATGAATCGGATGGGGCAAACTGGTTAGCTCAATGTCAGGATAATGTGACTGAGTGGGATATGGTCATGGTGCCGGTGGTGATTTCCCAGTGGGGCAGCACTATAAAGTCGCCATGAGTATGTACTGTCACAAGTCGGTACCCGTCCTGATATGACCTTAGATGTTGCCAGGACGTAAAACTCCAACAACCAACCAACCTACTTCAACAAATAGAAGCACTGCCACCGATCCAGTAAGGCACTGTGGAGCAAAATCTTGCTAGGACGTAAAACAACAAGAAGCAAACAAACAAAACATCAGCCATAGATGATCAATCAATCAATCAATCAATAGGATACAGCTATAATAGGCCTTGGACCTGTTAGCCGCTCTTAATTAATAGAGATGGAGACAGTTCTTCAGATGTGGTGGATCGTAGCAACTGTCACTGGCTCCAAGATATATGTAATGCTTGACCAGTATGCATCCAGTCGGGACTTGAAACAGTTCACCGAATCTGCTGCTACGACACTCTCCGGCAGGTCATTCCACAGGTCAACCACCCTAAAGCTGAAAAAGTTGTGTCGCAGGTCCAGTCTGGAGTACCGCTTCCTCAGCTTCAGGGAGTGCCCTCTGGTCCTGGTGTTGGAGTCTCTGATAAGGGGGCTGCCTGTCTTGTAGATACCATGGAGATATTTGAAGACTTCAATCATATCCACCTGGGCCCATCTGTACCATGACATATCTTTGCATACAGGGTGACGCGAGGCACCAGCCATCTGCATATCTGTATAAGTCTCATAGCTTCCTTGTGCCCATAACCTCCCCTCAATTGATAGAACTAGCCGCAGCTCATAGATCATCACTTGTACTAGTAGTACTAGTAGTAGTACAAGTAGCGCAGGTGGAGGAAGTGGTTTGGCATGGTTGCTAATCCCATGAATTTTAAACAGGATTTGTGTATGGATGTGACACGTTTGAATTTAACATTCTACAGAGTTTATGCAACTGTGGATCGTCAGAACTGACCGGGCGCGGTGGCCGAATCGGTAGAGCACAGACCTCGCGTCTGGAAGATCGGGAGTTCGGGAGTTCAGTTCCCCGTCGAGTCAAACCAATGACTTAAAAATTTATACTTGTCGCTTCCTAGCCTGGTGCTCGGCATTATTAGGATATGGCAAGGACTGGTTAGTTCAGTGTCAGGATAATGTGACTGAGTGGGATATTGAGTCATGGTGCCAGCGACCTGATTTCCCAGTGGGGCAGCACTATAAATCTGCCAGCAGTGTGTACTGTCACAAGTCGGTACCCATCCTGATATGACCTTAGATTTTGCTAGGACATAAAACAAGAAACAAACAAATCGTCAGATCTCAGCCTATTGGAATGCTCATTTGGTAATATAATCTTAAATGAGTAGGGCCTGTACTCGAAACAAGCTCTCATGGATACGGTATATTATAAGTCATTTGAGGAACTAAGCAGCTTGGAAATACACTGATATTATTCGATACGGTTGGTTGGTTATTGGAGTTTTATGTCCTTGCAACATCTAAGGTCATATCATGACGCATACTGACTTGTGACAGTGTGCACTCATGGTGACTTTATAGTGCTTCCCCACTGGGAAATCAGGCCACTGGCACCATAACCTGATATCCCACTCAGTCACATTATCCTGACACTGAGCTAGCCAGTCCTTGCCCTATCCTATTAATGCCGAGCGCCAGGCTAGGAAGCGACAAGTGTCGATTGTATAAGTCATTGGTTTGACACAACCAGGAACCGAACTCCCGATCTCCCGCATGCGAGGCCCGCGCTGTACCGATTCGGCTACCGCGCCCGGTTTATTATACATGGAAGGGCAGCTAAATGTGTAATGTGTGGCGTTTAGAGCTGGCTGAATCAGTTATAGCGTGGTAGCCTACTTTTACCTTTCTACCCGTGGACTGACTTTTATTTTTAAACTCTCGACACTGACACTAGTGGCAGTGGCTGTTCCACACGGACCCAGAGGACCTATGGCTATGAGTCTTGTCGGTGAGAGGAAGAGCCCTCAGGAGCGCCGTGAGTTTATTACCATTGGTGGAAATCAAGGCGGATGTCGTGAGGAGGTGGTGGTGGTGGCGGCCGCTCCTGTGCCCAACAGCCCGACTTGTCCTCGGGGAGACCGGGCCAAGCAGCCCGGCCTCCCGCCCGATGTCCGCGTCTCACCCCTGCCTGGGCCTCGACGAGCACGCCACCCTTCTGCGGTAAGCCCCCCCCCCCCCCCTTCCCCCCCTTCCCCCTTCCCCCCATCCCCCATTCCCCCCCGACACACAGTCACGCTAAGTCTGTTTGTTTGTTATTGTTTTCCGCCCTACCCAACATCTATGGTCATATCAGGACTGGTATCGATTTGTGACAGTGCACACTCATGGTGACTTTATAGTGCTGCCCCACTGGGAAATCAGGCTGCCAGCACCATGACCCAATATCCCACTCAGTCACATTATCCTGACACTGAGCGAACCAGTCCTTGCCCTATCCTATTAATGCTGTATGCCTGGATAGGAAGCGATACATATCAATTTTAAAGTCATTGGTTTGACTCGACCGAGAACCGAACTGCCGATCTTCCGCACGTGAGGCTCGCGCCCTACCGATTAGACCACCGCACCTGGTAGTCACACTAAGCTTGCGACCACTTTGTGACTGACATCTTGCTACCATAAAACAAGCCCACATAGGTTGCCAAGTTTCTTGCATCCAAATAGGCTACCCCAGTCACACTACTCCTTGCGACCACAATGAAAGGTTAGTCATAAAGAGGTCGCTAAATGGTCGCAAGTAGTGGCACAAAGTCATTGAAAATGGTCCTTGGTTGTCGCTGACCTCCCAAAATGGTTGCAAGTAGTGTAAAAAAGTCATTGAAAATGGTCCTTGGTTGTCGCCGACCTCCCGAAATGGTCGCAAGTAGTGGCACAAAGTCATTGAAAATGGTCCTTGGTTGTCACTGACCTCCCAAAATGGTTGCAAGTAGTGTCAAAAGGTCATTGAAAATGGTCCTTGGTTGTCGCAAGGAGGTCAGCTACAATTGATTTGGTCGCTAGAAGGTCGCTGCTGACTTGGGTACTTTGGTTCAAAGTGGTCGCAAGCCACAGTGTGACTGAGGCAAGCAAAAAAAACGTTGGTGTGGGGGGGGGGGGACTCCAGGGAAGACAGCTTTCCGTTTGGTTGGCCAGGTTTTTTTTTTTTTAGGGGGAGTGAATATGTTTATTCTGCTGAATCAGTCTTTTGTCAGGGCCGAAGCGCTGGTCTTCCAGCCATGTTTCAATTCAGGGTTATTTACACAAAAATAGTGTATAGAGTAAGGTATACAATAACTGTTGAATACAAAATTTGCAGCATATAAAGCAATGAAATTCTGTAACCCAAAAGTTCCATAGCAATATGGAAACAGTAGTGTCATATATTTTATAACTAGATCAATATTAGTCATATACAATGTGAGTATTTACATGGTATTTAGAATGTAAACAGAAGTTATCTTCTGTATTCATTTGTAAAGTTGTAGTAAGTTTTAATGTAGGTTCTTTTCAGTTGTAGTTAGGCAAGCGGTATACTGTTAGGGACTGAATTGTGACTGGTTTGCGACTGATTGGTGTTCAATTGAAGATCAGTCACAAATCAGTCACCAACCGATCACCGAGTGGTCACAGGTGGTTGGCAGCAGTGCCACGGTAGTCACTCACTCAACAACCAGTCGGCGATCGCCCTAGACTGATCGTCAATCAATGAAAGTGCCTAGCCAGCAAAAAATATAGGTCCCGTACGGGGCCCATATGGGTTACAATACGGGATCCACATGGGCTGCCCATATGGGACACATGGTTTTTGCATATGGGGGCCTATATGGGCTGCACCACTGGAAGACTGTGCTGCTTCACCATGACCCGATATCCCACTCAGTCATATTATTCTGATACTGAGTAAATCAGTCATGGCCCAATCCTAGTAATGAAGAGTGCCTGGCTAGGTAGCGACAAGTATCAATTTTCTTCAACTTATTCCTAGTCCGCACATGCCCAAAGGTCGCTAGTTAACTTGCGTTAACCAGATTCTCGGAACCGGCTTACTGCCTTAAAGTTGCATAGTCCGATGGTTTTGACTTCCTGTCATTTTTCTGAGATAAATATCTTAAATTGATTGCCATAATCTACCTTGCTTTAGTTTGAAGTAACTTGTATGTATTTTACATGGCTAACTTTTGAAGTGCAAACACGTCAAATTAGTTTTGGCAAGCACGCCAAAACTCTGAAACCATAGGGAAGAGGTTCTATTAAATTAACTCAGTATTCGCTTCTGTGTGGTGACAAACGCTTAGGAAGTACATCAGTATTTAAGTTAGATGTATAGACTAAAATTTAGATAATTGTTTTGTTTTGAAAATTTGATGCTCCATCAGACTATGCCGCTTTAAGTAACCGTCCACAATTTCCATGTGTAGACTTAAGGTGCCTTTATAGTGCTGCTTCACTGGGAAAACCATGCTATATGACACTGTAGATGCTATGCTATGACGTGGTGTTGATAGTCCACTCAGTCACGTTATCTTGATGCTGAGCCAACCAGCCGTTGTCCTAACCCTAGTAATGCCGCGTGCAGGACAATGTAATAGAAAGTATCAATGTTGAATGTTTTTAGTTTGACTTGGCATACTTGTCGACATTTTAGAATTTGAAAATTTGAAGGGGCACTTCAAAAGAGTTCGCGATTGAACAGAGGTATGGTCTTGGAGGCGGTCCCGCCTCCCAAGATAGGCCATTAAAAAAAATCAATACTTTAAATGGTACAATCTGGTGCCACTTTGTAGCAATTTCTTTTCAAAGAAAGGACGAACTAATTTGATGTATTTATTCATTTAAAAAAATGCAAAATTACGTTGGAATTTTGCGTCCTGGCAACATCTAAGGTCATATCTGGATGGGTACCGACTTCTGACAGTGCATACTCATGGTGACTTTATAGTGCTGCCCCACTGGGAGACCAGGCCACCAGCACCATGACCTGATATCCCACTCAGTCACATGATCCTGGCACTGAGCCAACCAGTCCTTGCCCTATCCTAATAATGCAAGCGCCTGGCTAGGAAGCGACACGTATAAACCTTTAAGTCATTTGTTTGACTACCAGGTTTCAAACCCGTGGGTTCGAATCCCATGATCTACCAAAATGGGACACAGACGCTCAACTCATTCGGCCAGCCCGTCTGGTCTGCAAAAATAGGTCAAATTAAATAAGCTGGATTTAATTATCATTTGATATCAATTTAAGCCAAATGCATTTTAAAGCTTAATTTTTTTTGTTTGTTGCTTTTTGTTGTTGTTGCTGACTAAGGTGGTAGGAAAGCTTTGAAATGCGATTAGGCGATAGAACTGTGAAGAAATCGGCTAGCCTACCGCGTAAAGCAATAGGGTTTGCAAGTATGGGTCGGGCAGGGGTCGAACCTCACGGGAAGCCGGCGCCGTACCCACTGTACCATCCCGTCCGGTGACAGACGCTGGGTGTGACCCGTTTCCATTCACTAGCATTATCGATTTGTGTTTGTGTCGCTGACCTTTGAACCCAGGTGCAGTGCATTGTAATGTGGCTTTACTTCCTGATGACAGAGGGAGTAGGCTATCAAAGAAAACATGGAGGTTTCGCTCATGGCGAGTTTTATAGTGCTGCCCCACTGCGAAATTAGGCCACTAGCACCATGACCCAATATCCCACTCATTCACATTATCCTAACACTGAGCTAACCAGTCCTTGCCCTATCCTATTAATGCCGACCGCCAGGCTAGGTAGCGACATATATCAGTTTTATAAGTCATTGGTTTGACTTGACTGGGACCCAAACTCCCGAAATCTACCGATTAGGCCACCGCGCCCGGTGATGACAGAGGGAGTAGGGTATCAAAGAAAACATGGAGGTTTCACCATCAAAGTATTGTGGAACGCCGCATAGAGCAAGCTGAAAAGGCCTCCTCCTGTACGAGGCTGTTTGTTTGTTGGGGTTTTAGATCCTAGCAACATCTAAAATCATATCAGGACGGGTACCGACTTGTGGGAGTGCGCGCTTATGGCAACTTTTATAGTGCTGCCCCACTGGGAAATTAGCCCGCCAGCACCATGACCCAGTATCCCACTCATTCGCATTATCCTAATGCTGAGCTAACCAGCCCTATCCTATTAATGCCCTATCCTATTAATGCCGAGCGCTACTGGAGGTTTCACCAATAAAGTATTGTGGAATGACACATAGAGCAAGCTGAAAAAGGCCTCCTCCTGTACGAGGCTGTTTGTTTGTTGGGGTTTTACATCCTAGCAACATCTAAGCTCATATCAGGATGGGTACCTACTTTTGACTGTGCACACTCATATTGTCTTTATAGTGCTGTCCTACTGGGAGACCATGCCACTGGCGCCGTGACCCAATATCCCATTCAGTCACATTATCTTGATACTGAGCAAACCAGTCCTTGCATTATTCTATTAATGCTAAGGCACCAGGCTATGTAGCGACAAGTATCAATTTTGTAAGTCATCGGTTTGTTCCGGCCAGGATTTGAACGCCTGACTTTCCGCATGGGAAGTCTGCGCTTTTACCAATTCGGCCACCGCGTCTAGTCCCTGGCATAGGAGGCAGATTTATAACTATACAATGATGCACATGAATTATACATATACAGGGAGTTTGGCTACAGAATTATTTAACATGGCCATCACACACCAAAGGGGAAGCTCAGAGTGTGGAACTAGAGAGATGTTATGGTTGTCGCCTGGGAGTAGGCACAACTAGTAAATTGTAACGCGATCTATGTGAAATACGTATGTGAGGTATAAAGGACTTACGCAAGTATTATTCATGTATTTAATTCTCCTATTCGGTGTGTCTACTCCTGTAGCCTCCTTTGATATGTTCTTGGGTTACTGGAGGCTGGGCTGCAGCCTGGACGTCAGGAGGTCTGCCATCAAGCAGCTCCCCTAATTCCCCTCCAGGTGGTGCCACACCCCTCCCCCTACCATCTTCCCATTTGGCCTCCGATTTTTATGTGATGTATGTGTATTATACGAGTATAAATGCGCGAAAGGGAACTGTATTATCATTATTGCCATTACTGTATATACAGGTATATATCTTTTATTCATATATTTAAAATATATATATTAGATGAATTATTATTGCACACACCTTATCCTAGTGTTGAGGTGTTTTCTGTTTGGTCCAATTGCTATATGAAGTCACCAAGATAAAATTCCATAACAATTTAGCTTTGTACATGTGAAATAACAATTATGAAAGAGACATGTATACTTGTCGGTGTAGTGGTCTGCACTGACCTCTCGGGCAAGGAGGCGTGGATATGGTGGTGATATCAGTGAGCCTCAGTGGTGTAACGGTTAGCACACACTGGCCCGAAATGCAAGAGATGTGGGTTCGATTCCCACTCTAGACACAATATTTCCCATTTTCATCACCCCCGTGGACATTGGTCGCCGTGACCAGGATCCTGTACAAGCTACACGTTGTATAGTTGTTGAACCTACCCTGTGTAGGATTCCAGTGGGACAAGTGTACTAGTCTGAAATTACCTCTCAGGCAAGGAGCCATATAGACAGGTAGACGTGGGTAGGGTGGTGACATCAGGGAGTCTAGGTGATGTAATGGTTAGCACAATGGCCCGGAATGCAAGAGATGTGGGTTCGATTCCTGCTTTAGGTGTAATATTTCACATTTTCAGCACCCCCGTGACATAGGCGTTAGAATAGTTCCCATGGGTTGGTGGGTGGGCTGATTTAAAATGGGCTCCCCGTCCTGATATGACCTTAGATGTTGCTAGGACGTAAAACAACAACAAACAAACAATAAAATGGGCTCTCAGTCTTCGGCTTCAACCCATTTGAAATCACTCTCCCCCCCCCCCTCACACACACACTCAAACTATTGCATATGGCTGTTGCCATGTACAATGCATGGTTGCTATTGAGCGTTTCAACGTGCAGGCATGCGCCGCCATTTTGCACAACAGTCAACGTTTGGGACATATGAATTATATTATGTAACATTGGTATTTTATCGAGTATCCGCTTGGTGCACTGGGATTGTTCTCAGTTTGGATGGCATTCCTTAAAGGGCCATGTTATATACTACTGACAATTGATGCTACCCCCCACCCACCCACCCTCCCACCTTTCCTTCGTCCCTCCCTCCTTCAGTCCCGTCCTCCCTGCCTCCATCCCACCCTCCCCTCCTTCCTTCCTTCCTTCCTTCCTTCCTTCCTTCCTTCCTTCCCTCTCTCCATCCTTCGTTTTCTATATTCTTCCCTTTCCCCTCCCCTCACCTTTCACCCTCCTTCCCTCCCTACTTCAATCCCTCCCTCCTTCCTTCCCTCATCCTCCTCCTTCCCCCATTCCTTCCCTCCCTCTCCATCCTTCGTTTTCTATATTCTTCCCTCTTTCCCTCCCCACCTTTCACCCTCCCTCCTTCCCCTCCTCACTCCTCCCTCCCTTCCTCCTTCCCCCCCATTCCTTCCCTTCCCCCTCCATCCTGCGTTTTCTATATTCTTCCCCTCTTTCCCTCACCAACATTTCTCCTTCCCTCCTTCCTTCCCTCACCTTCCTCCCTCGACCCCTCCTCCTCCCCCCATTCCTTCCCTCTCTCCATCCTGCGTGTTCTATATTCTTCCCTCTTCCGTCCCACGTCCCACCTCCTCCCTCCCCTCCCTCCATCACTTCCCCTCCATCCTCCTATTCCTTCCCTCTCCATCCTTGCGTTTTCTATATTCTTCTCCTTTCCCCTCCCCCCATCCCGCTTCTCCTTTCCCTCCCTCCCCTCCTTCCTCCCCCTCCACCTCCGTCCTTCCCTCATCCCTCCTTCCTCCCTCTTTCCCTCCTTCCTCCTTCCCCATCTCCTCCTCCACCCATCCTTCCCTCATTCCCCCTCCCCTCCCTCTCTTCCCTCCTTCCCTCCTCCCCCTCCCCCTCCCTCCCTGCCTTCCTCCCTTCCTCCGACCATCCCTATTCAAATGCAGAACCAAGGCTAAGATTCACATTGAATCCGAAAAAAAGGACTATATGCCTTAACCCTCTAGTAATAGTAAAGTAGTAACCAATGTATCACATACGATACAAACATTTCCTGATCACCATGGTCAAACCAGCTGTTATTAATTTATCTTTTTATAACCATAATACCATCTATGATATAGTTGGAGTATTATGGTTATAAAAGGGTAATTTGACTATGGTGATCAGGAAATGTTTGTATTGTTTGCGATACATTGGTTACTAGAGGGTTAACAATGATACATCATATATGTTGGTCTAGTAATGATTGTATTACCGTTACCCTTAGATAAAGGATTCACCCGGTACTCGCACTCGCAGTACACGGGTGAAGACCAGCCTTATATAAAAACGGTCGAAAAATCGGGCTAATGAACTGAGTCTTTATGAGAGCCTATTTTCACAATCTAAGAAGCAACATTTATTCTTTGTATATGTCTTCATATTTACTCGCTACCTTTGAGTTGAAAAATATAATAAAATATCTAGTTTAATAAGATTTAAAAGTGAAATTGACGGCGTTCTAGCACCGCCATCTTGTCTTTTTGCATTCTCGCACATTTCACCAACTCTGTGCCTATATATGTAGCCATTTGATCCTGGAACCACAGTTTCTACTTCATGTTCCATACTAAAGTTATTTTCGTCCGTATTTACACTACGTTGTTGTTCACCCGTGTACTACAAGGGTGAATCTTGTATCTACGTTACCCTATGCCAATGACGCTAGTTTGACTATGGTGATCAGGAAATGTTTGTATTGTTTGTGAGACATTGGTTACTAGAGGGTTAACAATGATGCATCATATATGTTGGTCTAGTAATGATTGTATTACCGTTACCCTATGCCAATGACGGTCACTATCGGGTTTCTTTCAGCCCCTGATTTGACAAAAGAGTGGGCTGGTTATATTAACAACAGTTCTTTTACACGGACGCTCAACTACTGTGGGTTGGATCGTTTATTCAGTTTAATCGATTGTATACTCAATGCATATTATATATATATATATATATATATATATATATATATATATAGAGAGAGAGAGAGAGAGAGAGTGAGAGAGAGAGAGAGAGAGATCTACAACAGAGTTTAGGTATTTATTTGGCGATGTGTAGTTAAAGATGCATAGTCCGATGAAAACATCCAATTTTGAAAACGAAAACAATTATCTGAATTTGATTTGACATATCTAACTTGGATACTGGTGCACTTATTAAACACTTGTCACTACACATAAGCGAATACTGAGGCAATCGAATAAAACATGTTACTGCAGAAGGCTATGGAGTCAAGAGTTTTGACATGTTCGCCAAAATTAATTTTTCATGGTTGCACTTCAAATATCTCAAAAGTCAACCATTTAAAATAAAAAATTACCTCAATCTCATGGTAAGGTACATTATAACGATCAACCTAGCGTATTTATCTCAGAAGATGTCAGAAACTCAAAACCATCGGACTATGCAGCTTAAAATTAGTGTTTTCTAACTATGTATTCTTTGTTTTCTTTGTTAATGAACTGTCACCATAGTTCAAACTCGGGTATTGGCAGGGCGAAATCCAGGCACCCACGCCCCCCCCCCCCACCCTCCGCCCTCTCCCATTAAGCCCCCCCCCCCCCACACGCACACACACGTGCATCGTGCCCAGCTCAACCATGTAACAACTTCTTTCTTCAGCCCCACTCGCATCCACGCGCGCCCTTGCGAATAATAGCGATGGCGTCGCCATAGTTACTGATATCCAGGGTATCCTGAGTTTTCTTTTAGGGGGTTTCACGTGAAGTGTGGGCAGAAAATACAGGGGGAAAAGGACAGAAAAAAAAGAAAAAATCCCGGAACCCTAATCGAAAACATCCACATATGGGTTTCTCTCCCTCTCTTTCTCTTGTTCTCTTTCTTTCTCTTTCCCTTTCTCTCTTTCTTTCTCTTTCTCTCCCTCTCTCCCTCTCCTTCTCTCCCTCTCACCTTTTGCGTGCGGAAGATCGCGAGTTTGCGAGTTTGGTTCCCGGTCGAGTCAAACCAATGACTTAAAGATTTATACTTGTCGCTTCCTAGCCTGGTGCTCGGCATTATTAGGATAGGGCAAGGACTGGTTAGCTCGGTGTCAGGATAATGTGACTGAGTGGGATATCAGGTCATGGTGCCGGGGGCCTGATTTCCCAGTGGGGCAGCACTATAAAATTGCCATGAGTGCGTACTGTCACAAGTCGGTACCTGTCCTGATATGACATTAGATGTTGCTAGGATGTAAAGCAACAACAAACAAACAAAACCCTCTCCCCTTCTCCCCCCTCCCCATGCCCCTCTCCCCCTCCCTCTCTCCCCCTCCCCTTCTTCTCTCCCCATGTCCCTCTCCCCTCTCTCTCCCTATCTTCCTCTCGCTCTCCCTCCCTCTCTCTATCTCCCTATTTCTCTCACACTATCTATCTTCCTGTCTGTGTGTCTCAATGTCTCTGTATATATATAATATCATTATTATTGATGTTTGGGTTTTACTTCCGAGCAACATGTAAGATCATCAGGACGGGTCGTGACTTGTGACAGCGTGCACTCATGGCGACTTCTTCTTTTGGTAAACATCTTTATTCATCTGAATACAATCTTCCTTCTGTGCCGAGGGACTGTGTCTTTTGGCCATGTTTAACTTAAGTCATTTACAATTATTTAATTACAAGAGCAATTTTAAGATAATAAGATATTGTTATTACATTTAGCTAATTAAAGTTGCATAGTCCGATGGTTTTGAATTTCTGTATTTTTTCTGAGATAAATATATTAGATCGATCACTGGTATCTACTTTATATTAGTTCAAAGTTACTTTTATTTTAAATGGTAAACTTTTGAGATATTTTGAGTGCAAACATGGAAAATTAGTTTTGGCAAGCATGCCAAAACTGAGACACGATAGACTTCTGCAGTAACAGGTTCTGTTAAATTGACTCAGTATTGCCTTCTACACAGAAACAAATGCTTAATAAGTGCATCAGTATCTAAGTTAGATATGTAAAATCAAATCTAGATAATTGGTGTGGTTTTGAAAATTTTAGATTTCATCGGACTATGCAGCTTTAAGTGTTTGTGGTTATCTAGTTGGGAACACACATTCAGTGTATGCATTTATTTCCCTGGTAGTCTGGGTTTACGTATAATCCAAATTTAGCTAACTAATACCGAGGTCACAAATGCTGCGGTCGCCGTACAGTGGTACGGTCTGCAGTGTGTCTTTCGGTTTATGCAAATGTTCTATTTTGTTGCCACACCACCGACACACTGTACATGCCACACCACCGACACACTGCACATGCCGCACCACCAACACACTGCACATGCCGCACCACCGACACACTACACATGCCGCACCACCGACACACTGCACATGCCACACCACCGACACACTGCACATGCCGCACCGTCGACACACTGCACATGCTGCACCACCAACACACTGCACATGCCACACCATCGACACACTGCACATGCCGCACCACCAACACACTGCACATGCCGCACCACCGACACACTGCACATGCCGCACCACTGACACACTGCACATGCCGCACCACTGACACACTGCACATGCCGCACCACTGACACACTGCACATGCCGCACCATGCACCACCGACACACTGCACATGCCACACCACCGACACACTGCACATGCCGCACCGTCGACACACTGCACATGCCGCACCACCAACACACTGCACATGCCGCACCACCGACACACTGCACATGCCGCACCACTGACACACTGCACATGCCGCACCACTGACACACTGCACATGCCACACCACCGACACACTGCACATGCCGCACCGTCGACACACTGCACATGCTGCACCACCAACACACTGCACATGCCACACCGCTGACACACTGCACATGCCGCACCACTGACACACTGCACATGCCGCACCACTGACACACTGCACATGCCGCACCACTGACACACTGCACATGCTGCACCACCGACACTGCACATGCCACACCACCAACACACTGCACATGCCGCACCATCGACACACTGCACATGCCGCACCACCTACACACTGCACATGCCGCACCACTGACACACTGCACATGCCGCACCACTGAGACACTGCACATGCCGCACCACTGACACACTGCACATGCCGCACCACAGACACACTGCACATGCCGCACCACAGACACACTGCACGTGCCGCACCACTGACACACTGCACATACCGCACCACCAACACACTGCACATGCCGCACCACTGACACACTGCACATACCGCACCGCCGACACACTGCACATGCTGCACCACTGACACACTGCACATACCGCACCGCCAACACACTGCACATGCCGCACCACTGACACACTGCACATACCGCACCGCCGACACACTGCACATGCCGCACCACTGACACACTGCACATACCGCACCACCGACACACTGCACATACCGCACCACAGACACTGCACATGCTGCACCACCGCACGCACCTATATATGAAGCGTTCATGCGCAAAACCATGTAAATGCCAATCCAAAAACGGAGGTAAACATTGGAATCAAACCCTTAAAAGGTATATTTAGATTATATTCCTACTTTTTTGTTCATTGCTCCATAACCATATGATCATATGAAAAGTGGAATTAGTGAGAATTAAGCTTGCTTTCAGGTAAATGTTTTTGCGGGATTGCGGCCTGGGGCGTTGTGATTTTCTGAAGTTAAGATAACTTTGACTTAAAATAACCGCAACCGCTTGCGGCGAGCAAAAAAACGTATGGTCACCATACGGCGACCGCAACCCACCATGCGGTCAGTGTACAGTCTGGCCGATGCGGCGAGTTACGATCGCCGCAAGCACGCCATAACGCATTTGTGACCGAGGCATAAGTGATTGTGATGTAGGCCTATATAGTTTGTAGCAAGCATTCAGTGTGTGTGTATGGGGTACAGTCTGGGTTTAGGTGAAATGCTAAGGGATGCACTCACTTTATCCAGGTGAAATGCCACATACACAGGTAGGCGTGGGTAGGTTGATTGCACCAGGAAGCCTAGATAAACTGATGCTTAGGACGCTAGCCTAGGAATAGCAGAAGTATGCTCTAGGCGCAGTGTTGCCAATTTGCACACACACACCAAAAACACCCCCGTGACAATAGAGTTAGTATAACAAAGGTACTATATATGTATTATATATACCATTGATTAAGTAATTAAGACTGCTGAAGTATATGGTGTCTGGGGTTTGGTGTGCTTGCCAAGTGAAGAATACTGCTGGCCATCGCAGTTACTCCTCTTATACTCACTACTATCATGAGGATCCTGGCAACTGTCTGCCAGTCTCCCCCCCCCCCCCACCCCTCCCCCCCACCATAAATACCAAAACACAACTCATAAGAAAGAAAGGGAGACAAGTCACACAAGATTGACAGTGATAAGGTTGAGCTGTTTGCATACAGCTACAACTCTTGTTCACCTACTAGTACGAGTGACCTGCCACCCTGACTCACCTACAACCTGCTACACAGACCCATATAGCTTCTGCTTGTTCAGTCAAAATCAGTGCCTACAGCCCATTGAACCTAAGTCCTATGGATGTTACACACAGTTCAGCCAGCCAATCAGACACCTCTGCAGCCTAGGAAAGGGTGCGGCCCAAGAGGAGGCACCTGTCACTCAATCCCAGAGTAGGTGGTGTCCCTAATATATGCAGACTGGCTTGGTGTGCTTACCCAGCAGTTCCGTGGTAACAAGTAGTCATCATACAGTTAGTGTAAACAATAATACATGTCCCTCTCCATTTGCACTCTTCCTGGTGCATGGAGGTAACATTTCTGTAATTAGTAACCGTATCTTAATATCCGGACATCATACTGCAATCCCGCTCACCGTGCATCATAACATTTACACATAGTTATTTATACGTCACACAGTGAGTGGACACACATTGCATCGCTATTACATAACAATGGTCCCCAACTCCGTCGCCCGAGATATTGATATGATTCCAAGCTCGGCTATCACGACCGAAAGACCTTATATTTTTACACAAAGTAAATTTGGCATGGTTTTATACCCCTGTCACACTACGACGTAACGAGCCAACGTAAGCCTGACGTGGTGATTTTTCGTCATTACGTTGACATACGTTGGATTATGTTGTGATGACGTCAGAATGACGTTAGACTGACGTCGAGCTACGTCACGTTACGTCGTGTTACGTCGAGTTACGTCAAGGTTTTGGACATGTTCAAAACTTTCGACGTACCTCGAACGTAAAGGTTTACATTCGCCGTACGTTCTGTACACGTTCGGCGAACGTCAATGACGTTAAATAGACGTTATTAAAATGTTGGTCACTACGTTCAACTACGTTGCACTACGTTGACACACATTAAAACCAGTGGGAACGTGCAGTCCGCGTAGTGAAAACGCCAGGATAACGGATGCCTAACGGACGTCCAACGTAGGTTTACCGTTTTGCCACCGTTTCCTGACGTAAGTAATGTAAGGTAACGTAAAGCAACGTAGTTCTGGCGTCGGAATAACTTACATAACGTTCCCTGAGCGTAATTATGTTGTCCTCTCTCGTTGAATGATGCCATCACTACGCTTTACCACCATTACTCTCTCGTCCACTACGCTGCATCCATGTTCAACTTGTGCCCAAATTTGCATACCACGCCGAGAAGTTCAACATTCTTCACGTTCTCCCTACACCGACGTCGTTACGTCATAGTGTGACAGGGCCATAACTCAAATATCTCCAAAGTTAGCCATTTAATTTGAAAGTTACTTTGAAGTAATGTTGAGTATAATGATCAATCTAATGTATTTATCTTTGAAAATGGCAGAAACTCAAAACCATCGGACTATGCAACTTTAAACATGTATTCTGCGTAGAATTAGAAGGCATATTTAGTCAATTTAATAGAACTTGCCATTGCTGCAAGTCATGCAAGCCTATGTCCAGTATTTCGATGTGCATAATACCATTATTTTGCTCTTATTTTTTTTTACTTCAAATATCTACGAAGATAGCCATTTTTAATTCTCTTTTAGAAGTTACTCCAAACGAAAATACTGCAGATTACAACGATCAAGATAATATATTTGATTTTTTTAAACTATGACAGAAACTGAAAACCATCGGATAGTGCAATTTTAAAATGGAACATTCTATGAGACTACATTAACGAAACCCTGTGTTAATTTGGACCGTGCGTGGCTGTGCTTTAAAAGAAAAATCAAAAACAACTATATTGTACAGCCTGCCATTAATGTTACGACATTTAGGGGGCATCATTGACGTCTGATCAGAAGGCGGGTTCTGGTTTAGCTCCTCTCCCCCCGCCACCTTATGGAGCCTCCCATTAATGTTACGACATTTAGGGGGCATCATTGATGTCTGATCAGAAGGTAGATTCTGGTTTAGCCCCTCTCCCCCCGCCACCTTATGGAGCCTCCCATTAATGTTACGACAGTTAGAGGGCATCATTGATGTCCGATCAGACGCGGGTTCTGGTTTAGCCCCTCTCCCACTGCCACCTTATGGAGCCTCCCATTAATGTTAAGACAGTTAGAGGGCATCATTGATGACGACGACGCGGGTCGGTTAGCCCTCTCCCACTGCAACCTTATGGAGCCTCCCATTAATGTTAAGACAGTTAGAGGGCATCATTGATGACCGATCAGACGCGGGTACTGGTTTAGCTCCTCTCCCACTGCAACCTTGTGGAGCCTCCCATTAATGTTACGACATTTAGGGGGCATCATTGATGTCTGATCAGAAGGCGGGTTCTGGTTTAGCCCCTCTCCCCCTGCCACCTTATGGAGCCTCCCATTAATGTTACGATATTTAGGGGGGCATCATTGATGTCCAATCAGAAGGCGGGTTCTGGTTTAGCCCCTCTCCCCCCACCACCGTGTGGAACCTCCCACTAATGTTACAACATTTAGGGGGCTTCATTGATATCTGATCAGAAGGCAGGTTTTGGTTTAGCCGCTCTCCCCTGATACCTTTTGGAGCCTCCCATTAATGTAACGACAGTCACGTGGTATCATTAATGTCTGATCAGAAGACAGGTTTGGTTTTGGTTTTGTTGTTGTAAATATAGTTTATTCATTGAATAAAGTCTTTTGTCAGCAGTGTAGCATTGTTCTTCCAGCCATATGACAATACAGCTATTTGCAATATATGCATGTCGTCTGATATTGTCATCAGCAGCTAGCTCAAGTCAGCCGGAATAACAATATCAATCGTTCCAAGACTTACTTATGGGATAGGTTAACAATTCACATATGAGATAGTAATTATATGTTGTATACATACATACATACATACATACATACATACATACATACATACATACATACATACATACATCTGTATCGATTAGATCATCAAGTTACAGAGCGGTTATGGGGCTGTCACACTAGGACGTAGCGCCGTCAACGTAGGGAGAACGTGAAGAACGTTGAACTTCTCGGCGTAGTATGCAAATTTGGGCAGAAGTTGAACGTGGATGCAGCGTAGTGGACGAGAGCGTAACGTTGGTAAAGCGTAGTGATACCGTCAATCACCGAGAGAGGACAACGTCACTACGCTCACGGAACGTTATGAACGTTATTCCATCGCCAGAAGAACGTTATGTGACGTTAGCTACATCATGAGACGTTGAACGTATGTTGAATGCACGTTCTCCTGACGGTCTCCTGACGTTCTCCTGACGTTCCCATTAAGCCTCGTAGGCATTTGCACTCGGTTTAATGTGGGTCAACGTAGTGGAACGTAGTGAGCAGCGTTGAAATAACGTCCGTTTAACGTCATTGACGTTCACTGAACGTGAACAGAACGTACGGCGAACGTAAACCCTTACGTTCGACCTACGTCGAAAGTTTTGAACATGTCCAAAACCTCGACGTAACTCGACATAACACGACGTAATATGACGTAGCTCGACATCATTCTAACGTCATTCTGATGTCATCATGACGTAACCCAACATAATGACGAAAAATGACCACGTTTGGCTCACGTTGGCTCGTTACGTCGTAGTGTGACAGGGGTATTAGATGCATGGTGTCCCTTCACAGGTTTGTATACCTGTTGTGTGAATTGCCTAATTGTCATGTTGTTGGAGAATGGTTAGTTTGTTCTGTTAGATGTAATGTGGTTAGGTTGCAGGGTTGTTTTGAAAAGATTGAAGTAGTTGGAGTAAGTAGGGTGTTCGTAACGATGGGATAAACCTCCTCAAAATGGTTTAATTTTGATGCTCCCCCCCCCCCCCCCCCCACACACACACCACTCCGTGTTGCCTCCCATCATCGAAGTTGAGGACCCTGGCCACTGGGTTACTAATAATATCACCAACTGTCATCAATCAATAACCGTCCCATAGATTGTGCCATCGTTCATTATAATGACCTACCACGTGACCATCGAAATATCAGCGTGGGGGAGCGGGGGGACTACAAGTGTGTAAATTCAGTCAGTCTTGCGCACTAGGGGCGTTCCACTGACCTGACCTGGGACGCCCGATGAAGATCAGTCGGTGGATAGTTAGTAGATAGCACCCCGTATTTAGTCCCAGTCCAGGCCTCCCCGAGGCACACGCCCCAAAGTGAGGCATTGCACGTGAGGCGCGTCCCATTTACCGTAAAGCAGGTAATCAACTACCTCCGTCTCCACTAACCGTCGATTGTTTGTTTGTTTTGTTGTTTTACGTCCTAGCAAGACCTAAGGCCATATCAGGACGGGTACCGACTTGTGACAGTGTGCACTCATGGCGAGTTTTATAGTGCTTCCCCACTGGGGGACCAGACCACCAGCACCATGACCTGATATCCCACTCAGTCACATTATCCTGACACTGAGCCAACCAGTCCTTGCCCTATCCTAATAATGCCGAGCACCTGGCTAGGAAGCAGCAATCATTAATTTTTAAGTCATTGGTTTGACTCAACCATGGTTCAAACCCATGGGTTCAGATCCCCGGATCTCCCAAAACAGGAGACGGATGCTCAACTCATTCGGCGTTTCCATCTGGTTTAACCAAAAACCAACTACGCCATCACTTGTCCCTGATTGACTGTTTTTTAAATTATTTAATTTATGTATTTTATTTTATTGCAGCCTGTTATTCAAGTGTAGTTTTTATTTGAATTAGACGTTTTATTATTTTTCTCATTGACAAATTATATTCCAGGTTTTTTTGGTGCTTTAAAAAAAAACTAAATTTATACTAAATTAAAATATTTATTGTGGAAGATCGGGCAAGCTGCTATTCAAGTGCAGTATTTATTTGAATGAGGCGTTTTATTATTTTTCTCATTGACAAATTATATTCCAGGTTTTTTTGGTGCTTTAAAAAAACTAAATTTATACCAAATTAAAATATTGATTGTGGAAGATTAGGCAAGCCGCTATTCAAGTGTAGTTTTTATTTGAATGAGACGTTTTATTATTTTTCTCATTGACAAATTATCTTCCGGGTTTTGGAGGAGAAAGTTAGTGGTAGCATTAGTTGTAACTCGTCTGTTGGCGGCGATTTTCTGGTATATATCTTATAGGGTGGTTGTATTGATTGCCTGATTACAAAGACCCTATAATACTAAGACGGCTCACTCCCTATCTCTCCCATGGTAATGTAAATTTTGCAGTGGCACCTTGTGGTGGGTTTGATCAGCCGGCTGCTGGTTGGTGTTTCACATGTAAACACATACAATTATATTATGCATGAGATAGGTAAGTATGAATACACATCAATATGAAATTGCTATGAACAAATACACATCATCATCATCAGCATCATCATCAGCATCGCCATCATCACACATCTTTCACATTCATATATACATTTATACATATAATATAGCAACATATAATATAGCAACTGTTTAACCAAGAGAACAGCCAGCGCACCAAGTGGTGGGTTTGATCATTTTGATTACACAATACAGGCTGAGTGAGCCGTCTTAGTATTATAGGGTCTTTGCAGATTGATTGTTTAATGTTGTGTCGATAGCAAGGGCCATATTCATAGTGAAATATTAGCGGTGTTTATTCTATCAGTTTTGTTAAACATTTATATGCCTGCATTGACATATGCGTGAAAATCTGAAACAGTCAGATTTGTGTCAAATTATCTCAAATGCAATTTTTGCTACAAAAATTATCTCAAATGCAATTTTGAAATGGTTACGTTTGTATCATGACAGACAAATTTAACATTCAAAACATAGCTATAATTACAGGAGGTGATCAAATTTGTTTGTGCTTTGCATCAGTAAAGAGGTCTTGCATGCTATTTACATTTAAACATTGTTGACGCAAGGCTGTGAAATCTGCACATTCCATCAGAATTTGTCTGGAGTGTCAGTGGACAATGACACTCAATGACACCCAATGCACTCAAGCCGCAGGGACGGGGAGAGTTCTCCCTTGTTATGGTGTTATTATATGATAACATTAATTTAAGACAAAATAAAGATTAAAAAAATAAGTGAAGCTATTTGTTAAACTTATGCAGAAAACTACAGGTCCCTTGTTGTAAGTCTTTACTCTTTACGTAAAGTTGCATAGTCCGATGGTTTTGGGTTTCTAATATTTTTCTGAGATAAATATATTAAATTGATTGCTATAATCTACCTTACTTTACTTTGAAGTAACTTTTATTTTAAATCGCTAAGTTTTTAGATATTTGAAGTGCAAACATGTCAAATTAGTTTTGGCAAGCATGCCAAAAATCTGACACCATAGGCTTCTGCAGTACCAGGCTCTGTTAAATTGACTCAGTATTCCCTTATATGTAGCACCAAATGCTTAATAAATGCTCCAGTATCAAAGTTAGATATGTAGAATCAAATCTAGATAATTGTTTTGGTTTTGAAAATTTGATGCTTCATTGGACTATGCAGCTTTAAAGCCTCCATACTAGCGGCCGTGAATATGGCCTATACTGCCGAAACAGAGTAAGGCAACCGCCAATCAATCAATCAATCCATACTAGCAGTTTAGTTCTGTTAAACATCTATTGCATATTTCTGACAGTTTGTAAGTTCATTTCATTAAGAATGCAAATACTGTACTAGCAGTTGGACAGTTTTTTTTGTATAGCTATCCATACCCTTTAATCAAATTTAGTTTGAGTTGAAATGGTTCACTATTTCATATTGTTGGTTGGTTCGTTGTTGGAGTTTTACGTCCTGGCAACATCTAAGGTCAGTTCCATATTGTAGTAGTCCATAATATGCCTCACTACCACACGATGGTGGCAGTGATGACACTGATCCCTGTTTGCTTATAAGTGGCACCAGGTGGCAGCACGCTAACAGGAACAGTCCCTAGCGTGGACTGTTTCACCCATTGCTAGAACCGGACGCAGTGGCTCAGTTGCTAGAGCCCAGACTTTCCGTGCAGAAGGTTGGGAGTTCGATTTCCGGTCGAGTCAAACCAATGACTTACAAAATTGGTACTTGTCGCTTCCAAGCCAGGTGCTCAGTAGTATTAGGATAGGGCAAGGACTGGTTAGCTCAGTGTCAGATTAATGTGACTGAGTGGGATATTGGGACATGGTGCCGGCGGCCTGATTTCCCAGTGGGGGCAGCACTGTAAAGTCACCATGAGTGTGCACTGTCCCAAGTCGGTGCCCATCCTGATATGACCTTAGATGTTGCCAAGGCATGAAACTCCAATAACCAACTGACTAACCAATTGCTCGTGACCACCCCACTACGGAGATTATGCACGACCCAGCTGATATGACCTTAGATGTTGCTAGGACGTGAAACAACAACAAACAAACAAACAAACAACAACCCAGCTGGGCAGTGACAGGTCAGTTCTCTATTCTGGCCTTCGCGAAATAAACTAGGGAGCGCCCTGGGGTTCCAAGCTATTTCAGTGTTTCTCCTTTTATTCCTTAAGTGGAGTAGGACACAACCATCACAATATATTAAAGCTGCATAGTCCAATAAAAACATCAAATTTTCTAAATCAAAACAATTATCTAGATTTGATTCTACATATCTAGCTTAGATACTGGTGCACTTATCAAGTATTTGTCGCCACATACCGGAACACCAAGCCAATTTAAATAGAACCTGTTACTGCAGAAGCCTATGGTGTCAATGTTTTGGTGTGCTTGCTAAAATTAATTTTGTGTGTTTGCACTTTAAATATCTCAAAAGTTAGCCAATTTAAAAAAAAGTTACTTGAACCTAAAGTAAGGTAAATTATAAATCAATCTAATATATTTATCTCAGAAAATGACAGAAACTCAAAATCATCAGACTATGCAACTTTAACACAAATAAATCAAAATCGAAACACATTTCTCTTCTTGCCACCATTGTGTTCATACGCTTACAACAAGTGACCAAAACACTGCGCTGTGTCCACTAAGCTATTACTGGCAGATGACCAGAACACTGACTGGCTTTATCTGAGCAGATGACGTCACCCATCTGAAAATCGCGTTTTAAATCTGCACTCGCATCCAATCCTGAAACAGTAGCTTCCGTTGTGTTTTTGTATTTCCTTTCGGGCTCACATGGATTACAGATTGCGAAGCATAAAGGAGAAAATTGAGTGGAAATGGGATACTGCCTGGTTACATCTTTCAGTCTGTGATGAGACAATCTCATGCACCTGAGTAGCCCATAACCTTCTCCTTCCTCTTCCTCCTCCTCCACCTCCTCCACCACCACCTTCTCTTCCTCCTCATCTACCCCTTCTTCCATCACCGCCACTCCATCCTTCTCTGCCTCCTCATCCACCAACATCCCATCATTCTCATCCTACATTTCCTCCACCACCTCCACAGCCAGCCTCCTCTTCCGCCAGACAGGATGGCCGAATGAGTTGAGCGTCTTGTTTCTCCTTTTGGTAGATCGTGGGATTCTTTAACCCTGGTCGAGTCAAACCAATGACTTAAAAGTTTATACTTGTTGCTACCTAGCCTAGCGTTTGGCATTATTTGGATGGAGCAAGGACGGGTTAGCTCAGTGTCAGGATAATGTGACTGAGTGGGATATCAGGCCATGGTGCCAGCAGCCTGGTCTCCCAGTGGGACAGCACTATAAAGTCACCATGAGTGTGCACTGTCGCAAGTCGGTGCCCGCCCTAATATGACCTTAGATGTTGCCAGGACGTAAAACTCCAGCAAAAACATCCTCCTCATCTACCCCCTCTTCCTTCAACACTACTCCCTCCTTCTCCTTCTCTTCCTCCTCCTCCTCCTCCACCACCACCATCCCAGTTTGTTTGTTTGTTGTTTTACGTCCTAGCAACATCTAGGGTCATATCAGGATAAGATCCAACTTGTGACAGTGGGCACTCATGGCGACTTTATAGTGCTGCCTCACTGGGAAATCAGGCTGCCAGCACCATGACCCAATTTCCCACTCAGTCACATTATCCTGACACTGAGCTAACCAGTCCTTGCCCTATCCTATTAATGTCGAGCGCCTGGCTAGGAAGCAACAAGTATCAACTTTAAAGTGATTGGTTTGACTCAACTGTGAACCGAACTCCCTACATTCCACATGCGAGGCTCGCGCTCTGCTGATTAAGCCACTGCGCCAGTTACCACCATCCCATCCCATCATCCTCATCCTACACCTCCTCCTCCTCCACCTGCTCCTCCTCTTCCACGACCACTACCAGCTCCTTCTCCACCACACCCCCCTCTGCCTCCCTCTCGTCCACCATCACCCTTCCCCCTCCGTCTCCCTTTTCTCTACCGATACCCCTCCTTTTCCACCCACCTGACAACCCATGCCTATTCTCCAGGACACTCTGATGGAAGGGATTGATTCATAGAGAGGGAATACTAAGGCAACAAATTAACTGCTACTGTTGAAGTCTATGGTATCAGAATTTCGACATGTACACCACATTTAATTTGGCTTGTTTTCACTTTTAAAAATCTCCAAAGTTAACCATTTATTACTTTAATAAATTCCCCCGATCAGTCGCACTTGTGATTAAACCTGAAACATCACGTCCCAGGAGGGTTGAGGAGTGGGGTACTGGTGATGTAAGTGGTCGTCGTTGGGGTGTGGGGGGGGGGGGGGGCGTTACGCTCTGAAGCTGGTGCCTCGAGTCAATGTGCGCATGACTCAGTTTTGAAGATGAGAAAGGAGAAAAAAACGTTATTTGCATAAAAGTGTGCTCGACCCTGGTTGCATCCATGGACGGTAATGGTGGAGGGGCGTGAAGGGAGGAGGGAGGGGGTGTTGGAGGGAGGGGGAGGGGGCGGGGAGGGATGAAGGGACGAGAGTACAAAGGGGTAGGAGGACGTCACTTGTCAAGGCATGAGAGGCGGAGTGGCCAGACTGGTTCGGGGGCTTCCCATGTCGGGGAGCTGACGTCGCAAATTAGGAACCTTAAAAATTAAGAGCCAATCCAAACATTGTTGCGCCAGCGATTGGAGAGCAGCGCGTTGCACTGTGGGAGGGGGGACGCGGAAGTCACGGTCTGCGCAACGTCGAATGCGCAGTGGGTCGGCGTAGAGCAAAATATCTGCTGCTTGAAATCGAACACAACCAGCGCAACTGTGAACGGCGGACATGGAACCAGGATACGCCGTACTGAGCATGCGCATCGTGGTACTGCGCTGCTATTGGTGGAGGAGGAATTCGCTGATGAAGCACTGTGGACCTAGTTGACACTTTTGAATGATGCGCAGCATCAGCAACAGTGAATTTGCGCTTCAATTTAGGACATGGGAGGAATGATCATGTGTATGAACAGCGATAGATCTATGCGTGCACTTGGAGTTGTTTTACCACTTAGTTAAGTGGCTATCTTGGAGGATAATGATAGCTCTATTTGCAGATTAACTAGCACATGTAGTGTTATATGATTGGATAATAGACGATTCTGCACTGGTAAACCGGTAGTTACCTTCGTGCAGATTTGCATGGTAGTTTTATGTACTGGAGTCATTCCCCTCCCAACACACATTTTCGCACCCATTACTCACATATCTCCATGACTATGTGCACACCCTGAATATATGGGTTCGGTTTTAGCGCGTTGCATTGTGGGAGGAAAGACGTGGGAGAAACATCTGCACAAAGTCTATTTGCAGATTAATTAGCACGCGTAGAGTGTATAGGATCGGATAGTATTAGTAGGCAGTTCCGCACCGGTGAACCGGTAGTTACCTACCTGAAAATTTGCATGGTAATTTATGTACCCAAGTCCTTCCCCTCCCAGCACACACATACACACCTATTACTCACAATAAGTCGCATATCTCCATGACTACGTGCACGCCTAAAATATATGTGGGATCTGTTTTTGCGATCACTTCTTGAAATAGTGGTTGCTGCCACTGAATTCCTGTCTGAATTTGAGGCTTGTCTGAATTCGCCATTAGCCCTCACCCCCCCCCCCCCCGCCCCCCACCACCCCCATACACACCACACACACCTAGGCTCAT
Organism: Branchipolynoe longqiensis; assembly: GCA_030323885.1. Taxonomy (NCBI): domain Eukaryota; kingdom Metazoa; phylum Annelida; class Polychaeta; order Phyllodocida; family Polynoidae; genus Branchipolynoe; species Branchipolynoe longqiensis. The sequence goes on from CM059195.1 coordinate 80,241,906, forward strand.
GCACGTCAAAGAAGCCATGTTCCGGCTGGGAGTGGGCGTTGGAGCCCTGTCTCCCTTCCCGTTAGGACAGGTAAGGTTTTTATTTGTTCAAATGTTTTTTGTTTTGGGGGGGGTGTTTTTTTTGGTAAAGTATTTATTCATCTGAATATGACATTTGTCAGTGTCGGAACACTGTTCTTCCGGCCATCTTACTATTGGAATTGACAGTCTAAATAAAGTTTGATCAGTGCTGTATTAGTTACGCCACCGATCCTGTAGAATTAAGGGAGTGGCTGCTGCTGTATAATGTACAGCATCAGTCACTGTAGTTCATGCAAAAATGGGGAGCTGCACCGAGTAGAAAGTGTATACTCGGGGCAACTCAAACAATCGTTGAGGGTTACATTTTTTCTCTTATAAAACAAGGTAAGTTTATAGTTGACAAGACATTTTGTCTGTCTTATATAATGTTCAATGTGTTTAAACAGGTTGATAGTTGTGTAGGATGTTCGGTGTGTTCATGGTTTGTTCATGATGGTTAAGGGTGATGGCAGGGGAGGGGGGCCCATTAGTAGTGGGGTGCGGGGGACCCACAGGAGAGCAAGCGAGGACGCAGGAGGGAGGGGGGGGGGGAGCTCAGGGCTTTGCTAGTAATTACTGCAGGCGTAACTGAATAACATGTCAGTACTGAGGCACTGATCGTCCAGCCCTAATGACAAGTGCCTCTACACACTAAGCAACTCTAGAACAACATAGATATACAGTGTACCATCAGTACAAACACTTCTGCTCATCCATATCAAATGCTCCAGGTTTAGTTGGGTTTTTTTAGGAACAATTTGAGATTATTATTTGTGATATAATCTGTACCAATCTTTACTTGTTTAAAGGCATGGTTTTAAATGCCCCCCTCCCCCCCCCCCCCCCCCCATGTTCACTTTTTGATACAGTATTGTTAAACCAGACGCGGTGGCCGAATTAGTATCTCACAGGCTTCCCGTGCGGAAGGTCTGGAGTTCGAATCCCAGCCAAGTCAAACCAATTCCTGAGAAAAGTGGTACTTGTCGATACCTAGCCTGGTGCTCGGCATTAATAGGATAGGACATGGACTAGTTAGCACAGTATCGGAATAATGTGACTGAGTGGGATATCGGGTCATGGTCCCGGCTGCCTAGTCTCCCAGTGGGGCAACACTATCAAGTCATAAGTTTGCACTGTCGCAAGTCGGGACCTGTCCTGATATGACCTTAGATGTTTCTAGGATGTAAAACAACAAAACTGTCTATATATTATATATAGGTTACACTATGGCGTTCTCTGTGGCGGAGTGGTTAGAGTGTCTGACTTTTTTCTAGGTCAGACTCCTAATCTGAGGGTCGGCGGTTCGATTCCCTGTGACCCCAGCTCTGCCAATTTGGATTTCCACCGCTGTGTATAACTTACAGCATCATCAAAGGCCGGTTGCTCTCATACCATGTCTATGTGGTGTTCGAGGTTAAAAATCCCTTGGGTCGGTAAAAGTGTAGGCTCGGGCTTTCTATCGACCAGCAGTGGAATGAGGAAGACCAGTCGTCTATGACTGAAATTTCCCCTGCTTAAACAACTAATGGACCCCCCCCCCCAAAAAGTATGATTTTACCTCGGTACTGCACCTCTGGCTAATCATAGCCCAGGGACAAGGAAGCACATCTGGGTCCAGCAATTAGCATAATCAGCTCACAGCAGGAGGACGTTTGTGAGCAGCTCTGGCAGTTTTTCTACATTAACTACAAAACCAACAAGGTTAGTATCTTTCAAAATCGATACGTTGGTTCAGTTCATGTTAGTATTCACATACAAAGTTTTTGAAACTTTTCATCAAGTTTTCGCTATTTTGCAGCTTAGTTTTGATCGTGTTACATATGATCATTAGAACAATGCATCCATTGTTCGGTTATTAACCAAGCCGCCCATTGCCGAACGGAGATGTTTGGCAGGAGTCATTTACATTGCTCAGATTTATTCCTGGGGTTTCGTTAAGATTCCCCGATTGTTTTTCTCGTTAAGGCGTACCTCCAAGTCCTATAGTATTTTCTTCAACTTGTTGGCGAAGAAGGCCTCAGGTGGGAGAAATTTATAGGTACTTAGTGTGTGGGAGGGTACCGCTACACTGGTCCCTACCCCTCGTTTGGATCGGTTGGTTTCCCATACCGTCATCCTGCGACTGTCTATTAGCCACATGCCTGTGTTCAAAACTGTTTTAACACCATAATACACACCTAGTATAATTATACTCTAATTATCAGTGTGATATTCAGCCCTAAACAATGCTTAATCATTGGTTTTTGTTTTTACTCACAGTCTCCGAGCCATAGCTACGAAGCGGAGTAAGGCAGAGGGATCTCATGCGCTCAGTGAAGATGAAGACCGCTCACCACTGGCACGGGTTCAAAGGTCGCCCTTGCCGGAACAAAGAGATTCAGACGAGGTGGGGGGGGTATGATACCGGCCCCGGCCCAACTGACCTGGATGAACAAGTCGCTAGATTGGTTCAGCAGAAGCCACAAAGAAAGAGAGATCTAAAGTGGAGCTTGATTCCCATGAATCGGAGTGGGAAAATCTCTCTGAAGATCAGGCCTCGTCTGACGATGAGTCAGAGGAGGAAGTGGTTGTGTCTGCGCACAAACGCAAACACAAAAAGAAGGAGAACTCATCAGAAGGGGACGAGTACACAAGAGCCCGCAAAAATAAGCCACTCGTGAAAAAGAGCAAGAAGAAGATGAAGAAAAGGAGGAAGCACAAATCTTCTTCCTCTGACTCTTCATCAGAGTCGTCTTCTACGAGCTCGGATTCTGATACTAAACACGCAGGCAAATACACAAGATTTTGTGGTAAGGACACAAAAAAGTGCAAGGTGCAGAGGCAGAAGAAAATCCACATATCGACACTTATGAGGAAGATGATCCAGGGGCACTTCAACACATTCAAACCGGCTGGAGTGATCATCAAAATGGCTGAGAAATTCAAGTGGATCAAAGGGATCCCGGAATCCACTATTAAGGAGATGGGGTCGGAAGTCAAGCTCAGTGAGGAGTGGAATAAGTTTGAGGCAGCCCTGCTTACAGTACACAAAGGGGTTCTCTCGGCCCTCACAGCCATCGCGCCTATTGCCAATAGGATGATGGCCGAGAACAAGTTATCGTCGCTGTGCTCACCATGACTAGCAATTTCCTCTCGTACAGATGCTTTGAGAATGTGTTTAAGGCGGTCTGCACAAACGCAGGCAAGGAAATAGCCAGGTCAAAGAAGATCACAGCCAATGATGGGAAGGAATATACGTTATTCCTTGCCCCCAAGCCCATTAAGGGGAAACCACTGGACAAGACAAAGATGTTCGGTGGCCAACTCCACTACTTGTCTAAGACGAGCTCCAAGTGTGGCAAGCACATGGAGACAGATAAGAAGAAATCCACGGATGTGAATCCTAACCACTTCAAGAAGATGAGGCAGGATTTTCTAAGCCGACGAACCGGCCAACGAGGAGGCAGGTTCGGGACAAACTTCAGCTTCCAGGCCAGGGGAAGGGGCCAGCGGCAGTCGTTCGGCTGGAACGACGGGAACCAGCCCTTCAAGAGGGAGTTCAACGCCCAGAAGCCGTTCCCCCGCCCAGGGAATAAGTAGAAGTAGCAACGCAGACACCAGTAAGCAATTTTCAAGCTGGTAAGAATCCCGTTGATTGAGGAACCTATTCAAAATAATATACCTTATCCTTACCGATTCCATGGTTCAGAACGTGAGGCGTTAGACAATCAAGTCCTAAAATTTTGTGAGAAAGGAATTATAGAACCAGCACTACATGCGGCTGGTGAATTCATATCCAATATTTTCTTGCGACCCAAACCAAATGGAGGTGTAAGATTAATTTCAGATCTAACATTATTTAACAAATTTGTAGAATATAAACATTTAAAAAATTTCTCTTTGGACACAGCAGGAGACTTAGTAATGCAAGGCGCCTGTTTAGCCAGTGTAGATCTTAAAGATGCATGCTACACAGTACATATTTATAAACTTGATCTGAAATATCTCAGATTTTGTTTGAATGAACTTTATGAGTTCACCTGTATGCCGAATGGACTAGCTTGCTGTCCACGCATTTTCACAAAGTTACTTAAACCAATTTTGTCCCAAATGACTCATCATCATCATCATGCTGTCGGTCGCGATGCGACAAAGACTGCTTTCATGGGAAGGACATATTATGTTTCCATATATCGATGATTCATTTATTGTTGCAAAAACACCACAATGCCACACAGCAGTAGACAAATTATGTGAAACATTTACAAGATTAGGTTTCTACTTACACAAAACTAAATCAGTACTAATTCCAACAAACAAATTAAAGTGTCTGTTTTTTTTTTATTGACACCACAGAAATTACCATTTCATTAACAGAACAAAAAGTTGATAAATTTAAAACACTGGCAAATCAATTATTACAATTTAAAAAACCAAAGATACGACAAGTTGCAATATTGATAGGAATTATGATAGCATATGCACCGGCTGTTCTTTATGGCAAGGCTCATATTAAATCGCTAGAAAGGAAACTTTGAGTGGTCCATGACGATTTCGCCAGAAGGCCAAAATGATATTATTTGGTGGCTGTCACACATTAACAATTCATCCAACCCCATTAGGATGGAAGAGCATAGCACTACAGTTACAACAGATGCTTCATAAGAAGGCTGGGTGGCTCATAGAGACCAACAGGCAACGGGTGGTCATTGGATGTAAGATGAAATCTCCGATCACATAAACGTATTAGAACTTAGAGCTATTTATCTAGGACTCCGTAGTCTAATTCACCTCCCTAAAAATCATGTAGAAGTTTTGACAGACAATACGACAGCTATGGCTTACATACGTAATATGGGAGGCACTCGTTCCAAACCATGTAATTATATGGCTAAACTCATTTGGGACTGGGGAGAGGAACACGAGATATGGCTAACAGTAGCACATATCCCAAGCAGTCAAAATACTTTGGCTGAAAAGAAAAGTCGACATTTCCATGACCATTTAGAATGGTCACTAAATCAGAGTATATTCGACCACATTTGTCACAAATGGGGCAAACCAGGAATTGGCTTATTCGCATCACAAATATGTGTCTTGGCATCCAGAACCAGAAGCCGGGAGAGTAGACGCATTCTCATTAATTTGGAATAAAAAGTTGTATTACATATTTCCACCATTCAGCATTATCAGCAGAGTGGCTAGGAAGATCAAGATGGATCACACACACGTATAACATCAGCAGCAACAGACATGCTCAGATTCCCAAGAGGAAGGAACAATCTGCAACATCAAGGACCACTAACAGTCCATGGAGACGTGAAGATGTTCGGTGGCCAACTCCAGTACTTGTCTATGGATGTAAGATCAAGAGCCGTTCCCCCTGGGCGGGGGAACGGCTCTTGATAGCAATTCAGAGTATTGACTTATTCAAGATGGACCATCAAGGTGCTCAAACAGGCAGGAGTCAATTCTGGACGCTACGCATCCCACTCAATGCATGGAGCCATGGTTTCCAAGGCAAGACAATTAGGGATCTCAGTGAAGAGAATTCTTGCACACGCGGTGTGGAAGCTGGCTAGATCGTTTGCAAAACATTACAACAAACGACTAGAGAAACCAAGCGGCCTGGCAACTCGCCTACTCACCAACTAAAGACAGGTCAGAAACAAAATTAATATTTTGCACTACAGACAATAGTATGATACAACATTAAATTATTGAAGGATAAAAAATGAGATTATGTCAAATTCTCCCTAGGCTATGAGTAGCCAGAGGCGTAGTACCGAGTTAAAATAGTATAGTTATGCGAATCTTACCTGGGTACAGATGATGGATAACTGTTGTTTTCCCGAGGTACTATCCTCAGATAGTCATGGGTCAGGGCCCACCCTATCCTACCATGACTATCACGTTTCGCTAGAACCAAAACGAAAACACAATAGTATCCATAAAGAGTTAAGATAATTTGTTATCCTATTAAGTACGTAAAAGATTGCTGGACCCAGATGTGCTTCCTTTTCCCTGACCCACGACTATCTGAGGCTAGTACCTCGGGAAAACAACAGTTATCCATCATCTGTACCCAGGTAAGATTTGTATAACTATATTATATACCAGTATATATGATATATAGACTGATATATAGGCTATTATAGGATATTAGTCTATATATACCTATCAGTCTATTTATTATATATAAGATTTTAAAGACTACATGGACGATGACATATACTAGTATATATGTATGTATGTTTAAGTCTATTTATATCTATATATCATAGTCTATATATTATGTATAAGTGCGTGAGAGAGGGAGAGAAAGAGAGAACGGCTGCTAGAGGTAAATTATACTTTAAAAATACCATTAGATTAAGGGTGAAACTTCTTATTTTCTATATATTATATATAAGTGCGTGTGAGAGAGACTGCTAGAACTAAAAATTATACTTTAAAATAAAGAAATGAAACCATTAATAATATATAAGTGTGTGTGAGAACGCTCATTATTTTCTGATGTAGTTATTATATTATATGTGCATTTGAGAGAGACTGCTAGAACTAAAAAATTACTTAAAAAATACCATTAGATTAAAGGGTGAAACTTCTTACTATCTATGATTGGGTGATAGTAGCGTTCGGTGGACGAGATGCTACCGGCCCTCCATTAATAATATTAGTATAATGTATTTATATAGAACGATATGACCTTTGATGTTGTCAGGATGTAAAACCCCAAACAAACTAACACTTCCCACCCCCCACCCCCCCACAGGGTGACGAGCCGGAGTGTCTGCCGGCGGTGCTTCCGATCAACGTGGGCGGCTACCGCTTCATGACGAGGCTCTCGACTCTGTGCAAGTTCCCAGACTCGATGTTGGCCGCCATGTTCTCGGGTCGCCATAAGCTCGACCGCGACAAGAACGGTTACTACTTCATCGACAGCAATGGCATCTACTTCGGCTACATCCTTGACTATCTCCGGCATGAGACGATGCCGCCGACGGACGTGGCCATCAACGTCTACAAAGAGGCGTGTTACTACAACATCGGCGCCCTCATGGAGAAGCTACAGTCGTGCCCGCCCGTTGCCAAGGTGACGGTGCGGGACGCTCACCGCGCCCAGTTTCCGGACTATTATGGTTTGAAGCAACGCGTCATCAAACAAGCAGTCCAGAACGCCGTCGTGAACCAGACCGGAGAGGTGACACTGTACGCCTTCCAGAAGGTGTTCACCCCGCGCGCGCCTTATTTCAATACGCAGCATGAGTGCGTGGCCGACACCGCAGACTTGGCCATCGGACCTTGGGACAGCCCGGCCGATGAGGAGGTCCTCGTGAGGTGCCTCGAGCAGGATCTCATCAATGAAGGATTCACGATAAAGCCGCATGAGCAACGACGCAGGTGTAAATATTACAATGGCCAGAACTGCCAGAAGAGTGTGTACCGGATCACTTTTTACTTCGCGTAGCATGGAGCCAGCGTAAAGCTAAGATTCCATATATGCGGCATGCCATTCGCATTTGCACTGATCAGTCCATTGAGCGATCCACTGAGCCACATTCGCATTCATATCCGGAAATATGGAAGCACCACCATGGGTTTACATACTTTTCAATTTTTTTCTCGCATACCACATGGAATCTTAGCTTAAGACTGCATTATGACTGACAGTCACTGTTGTGAGCGTTGTGTAATTATCTTGGTTGTTGTGATGCTATAGGATTTCAAATTTGATGGGAAACTCATTTTGGGTTCTGTGCCCAGCGCTCAGTCTAACCCATTAGTAATGATTTTTGGGTTCGGTGAAACAGGTGAAGAGAACCAAAATCCTATGGGAACTGAAATTTCTGTTCTGTTTTTCCAGCATGCTAATTGCACATTACAAGAAACGATTGTTTCCGTGAAATCCTAGTATAAGTTGTGGCGGGAATTAGATAAAAGATTCACCCCATACTTGCAGTAGGGGTGAATGACAACGTAGTCTAAATACGGCAATAATAGCTTTAGTATGGAACAGGAAGTGGAATCCCTGGTTCCAGTATCAAATGCCTACTTATAAGTTATATTGGCACAGAGTTGGTGAATTGGCCGAGAATGCAAGAAGACAAGATAGCGACCATAGAATGCCGTCGATTTCACTTTTGATGATCATTAAACTACATGTTTTATTATATTTTTCAAATCAAAAGTACTGTGTAAATATTAAGCTATATGTGAAGATATATTTTGCTTCTTAAATTAAGAATTTATCTGCTCATTTCATTTACCCAGCATTAGATAATTTTCGGTACTTTTTCTAATGGGGTGGTTTTCACCCCTATGAGTTGAATCTTTTATCTAGATGGGCCTGTGAATATCGAAGGAGCTGCTGCTGACCGTTATATCTAACATGTGTTAATTTGATAGATTAAAGGTGCATAATGAAATGATTTTATGCCAGACTAAATTGGTTCTACACTCCTCTTGGTAATCGAATATGGCTATGGAAAATACCCATATGGTGATGTAGTCACATGATAATTTAACAAATTGTTTATTGTCAGTTAACACCCTAGGCAGTATTTTCCTTGAAAGCCATTCAATTAATAAATTAATTAATCAATATCGCATAGCTTTGGATGCAATAACTATCACCAATCTTTTAATAATGTATTGCGGTTAGCCATGAAGTCCATTTATCAAATTTACTATGTCTTTTTATTGAGAACCGGATGTGACCTATTTACAATTGACCGGAAGTGACCTATTTACAAATTACGTCAGGGAATTCCCGTCAAAAGCAAGTCTGCCATTCGTTCCTTGTTCACAAAGGTAGATCCTAGCTTGGTTCCCCGCCACAGTCGCGTAGACCTTAGGCTGGGCACAAAGCATTATGTCATTGGGACCAGTGTAGGTGTTCCTCCACACATGCGTTACTCTGCCTCAGAGCCATCAAGGCGTTAAGCTCATAAGCCATCAATATTTGTTATATTGTGCAATAACTATGTACCGGCATCTCACTTTGAGAGTTTTATTTGAATCATGTATGTTTAGGGAATATAAATATCGATCAAGAAATAGATGCCGGGATTGGTATATTATTATATTATATCAGGGAGCCTAAGTGGTGTAATGGTTAGCACACTGGGCCGGAATTCAAAGAGATGTGGGTATTAGTCCCGCTCTAGGCATGGTATTTCCCATTTTCATCACCCCCACGACACTGGTTGCCATGACCATGATCCTGTACAAGCTAAGCGCTGTATAGTTGTTGAACCTGCCCTGTGTATGTATATAAGTGCATTGCCTGTATGTATGTAATTGTAAGCATTAAAAGACTTACAATTCCTGGGGGACGAGTGTAGTTGTCTGCACTGACCTCTCAGGCAAGTAACCACATAGACAGGTAGGCGTGGGTAGTGTGGTGACATCAGGGAGCCTAGCTAACCTAGTGATGGTTAGCAAACTGACCCGGAATGCAAAGAGATGTGGGTTTGAGTCCCACTCTAGGCGCAATATTTCCCATTTTCATCACCCCCATGACAATTGTCATATTTGTTTGTTTTGAAGTTGCATAGACATAGTCCGATGGTTTTGAGTTTCTGTTTCTATTTTTTGTTAGATAACTACATTAGATTGGTTGATATAGTCTACTTTACGTTAGTTCGAAGTAACTTATTTTAAATGGCTAACTATGCAGATATTTGAAATGGAGATATGCCTAAGTAATTTTTAAATTCCAACACCACAGGCTTCAGAAGTAATAGTACTATTACAGGTGTATAGCTAGATGGTTCTGAGTTTCTGTTATTTTTCTGAGATAATATATTCAATTGATCGTTATAATCTACCTTGCTCTAAGTTTGAAGCAACTTTTATTTAAATGGCTAACTTTTTAGATATTTGAAGTGTAAACATTTCAAATTAGTTTTGGCAAGCACGCCAAAACTCTGGCACCATAGGCTTATGCAGTAACAGGTTCTATTAAATTGACTCAGCATTCCCTTTTATGTGGTGACAAATGTTTAATAAATGCACCAGTATCTAAGTTAGATATGTAGAATCAAATCTAGATAATTGTTTGGGTTTTGATAATCTGATGCTTCATCGGCATATGCAGCTTTAGCATCTGTATCAAGTCAACAGATCCTACTAGCCGAATTGTATCATGAAATAATCATCATCATCATGCTGTCGGTCGCGATGCGACAAAGACTGCTTTCATTACTTGACTGCCGCTCTCCATTTAGCTCTCTGCTGTGAGAGTGATGTCCATGAGTCGGTCTTAATGTCTCTCAGCTTCAGGTTTCTCTTGATGGTATCCTTGAACCGGAGACGAGGGCGCCCTCTCTCTTTCTGTAACCAGAAGACAGTTGAGAGTAGAGAATCTGCTTTGGTAGCCTGTCTGATGACATCCTCATGAAATAATACCATTGTAAGTAATCAAGGCCTAGCTTGGGATTTTCAGGTACACAGACTTTTTTCAATGACGGGTTAAAACACTATAGTACATGGAGCGTACAGACATTTACATCATATATTTAAAATTTTTGAAAAATGTGTAATCTCAGGCAGTAAAAAGCTGCATACATGAGTACAGTATAACCCCGTTAAACCAAACTTGAAGGGACCTTAGAAATTTGTTTGAATTAATCGATCATTGGTTTAACCGAGCTTTGACTTGGCTTTGGCAACAACTTTGGTGCATTATGAATGTAATATACAATGTGTGTGGACACTATGATTATTGTTTTTATGCATATACAGTTTAACCCCATTAAACCAAGCTTGGTTAAATCAACCGATTGGTTAATCAAAACTTTTTTCGGCGACCCATCAAAATACTACCATTTATCATATAAAAAAGTCTCAGATGAGCTTTAAACCACATGAAAGTTTGGTTTAACTGTACCGGAAGTGGCCTGGGGCCGACAATTTTGTTTGGATTAACCGATACTTTCGTTTAACCGACTTTGGTTCAACCAACATTTTTATATGATAAATGATAGTATTTTGCGGGCTGACGAAAAAAGTTTGGATTAACCGATCGTTTGGTTTAACCGAGCTTGGTTTAACGGGGTTGTACTGTATATGGAATCTTGGCCCCTGGAAATAATTGAGTCGTTCCTCTCATGGCGCAGTGCTGGTCACTTATGCTATCTATTTGCCTCGTTTAGTTTCAAATAACTTCTCAGAGATCTCCAAGCAAACGAATTTCAGGTATATGTTATAACAATGTGTGTGGTATGACTATGAGATGCATATTTCTCTTAGACTCTTTTTAAATGTTGTATTTTGAACATAATTATTTATTCGCATATATCATTATTCTGTGCATGTATTATAATTAAAATCCTACTGATCTCATTCGCACAGGTGCATCTGATGGTCGTTCAGGTGGTTATGTCTTATTTCTGTATGGCAATCTGCAGGATGCCTACTTAGATGGTAATTCTTTTTAAATAATTGTTTATTGAGGCTGTATTTATATTGTCCATAGCATATAAGTCCGGGTACGCAGGCTTGTTTTCAATGCTGGCCAGTTGTAGTGTTGTGTTATCTTTATCACAGAGTACCTGCTGATAAGTTATTTGATTGCCTGCATTTCAGTAGCAGATAGACAATTGGTTAGTAGCCTATGGTTAGTAGCCTATGTTAGTTTTTTTGGATTTTCTTGGCATATGTATTTTATTTTGTTCTACTCTTATTACTAGACTAGCCTACTCCTATTTACATATCATAGGCTTGTGCGTAGCTGTGTGGTGTGTTATCTGGCTACTCTTGATATAACATATCAGCATAGTTAGTAATTTATTGATATAATGCAACACGAAACATTGACATTAAACAAAAGAAAAGCATGATTTGGTTGTTGGAGTTTTACGTCCTGGCAACATCTAAGGTCATATCAGGATGGGTATTGACTTGTACCAGTGCGCACTCATGGCGACTTTATAGTGCTGCCCCACTGGGAGACCAGGCTGCCAGCACCATGACCTGATATCCCACTCAGTCATATTATCCTGACACGTCCACCCTACATCCCCCATCACCCTTTCAAAGAGTATGTTACTACTAGAAAGATAATCAGTTATGCCCCACCCCCTACTAACGCCTACCATACTAGTTTAACATAGTTACCTCCCCGCATATGTTTCTTTTTCGCTTATCTTGTTCTTTACCTATCATTCATGTACCGATGTTTTGCTTAGTTTCCTGTAATTGTCTATCTGCATATTGTTGTAGATTTGTTTACTGTGTAAAGGCAATTGTGATTAGGGCTGGAAGACCACTGCATTAGCACTGACAACATGTTATTCAGAGGAATAAAAACACTTGAACAACAACAAAAAACAAACAAACAAATTTGAAACGGTGCCACTTTTGAAGAATGTGCTCAGGGGGACTGATTGCTCTCCCTCTAGATATGCAACAGGTCAACCAAAGGTTTCCTGTCAGTGATTTTCTTTTGTACACCACTAAATAAAGCATTATAATTAATGATAAAATATGCGTACATAAAGGACAAAATATATGTAGGTAGTCGTTAATGTATATGAACTTTTGAAAGTTCTCTTTCAAAGATACAGCACCAAAATACTTTGTGATGAATCATTGGTCTAATTAAGTAAACAGGAAATCTAAATGTAGCTGAAGAATATTTGCTAAAACAACTATATATTCGATGTACCTTACTGTCCAATCACGCTAACCACGCCCCTTGTTGATCTGTTGGTATTAAAGTTGAATAGTCCGATGCTTTCGAATTTCTACAATTTTCTGAGATAAATACATTATGCTAATCATTATAGTATATTGTAGTTTAGTTTGAAGTAACTTTTATTTTAAATGGCTAATATTGTGGATTTTAACATCAAAACATGCCAAATTAATTTTGGCAAGCACGCCAAAACTCTGGCACCATAGACTTCAGTAGGAATACATTCTATTAAATTGACTTATGACTTTCTACACAGCAAAAAAATGCTTAATAAATGCAACAGTATCTAAGTTGAATAGTCTAGATGAGTGTTTTGATTTTGAAAAGTTGATGTTTTTATCGGACTATGCAACTAATGATTTTTTCGAGACAGTAGGCACGTATATACAGACCGACCCTTTTTAAAGGTAATGTCATTGCACAACTTGAAATAGATAAATATGTCTACAAATAAATAAAGAAGTACAATGTGATACCACTAACAAAGCCACCGTTCATAGTTATTTATTAAAGTTCCATCGTCCGATGGTTTTGACTTTCTCAATTTTTTCTGAGATAGATATATTAGACCGATCACTAGTATCTACTTTACATTAGTTCAAAGTTACTTTTATTGTAAATGGTAAACTTTTAAAAATATTTTGAGTGCAAACATGGAAAATTAGTTTTGGCAAGCTTGCCAAAACTCTGACACCATAGACTTCTGCAGTAACAGGTTCTGTTAAATTGACTCAGTATTGCCTTCTACGCAGAAACAAATGCTTAAAGTTGCATAGTCCAATGCTTTTGAATTTTTGCTATTTTCTGAGATAAATATATTATACTAATCGTTATGATCTACTTTACTTTAGTTTGAAGTAACTATAATTTTAAAGGGCTATGTTTGGAGATATTTGATGTCAAAACATGCCAAAATAATGTTGGCAAGCACGCCTAAACTCTGACACCATAGACTTCAGTAGTAATGGTTTCTAGTAATTGACTTATTATGCCCTTCTATGCAGCAACAAATGCTTAATAAGGGCACCAGTGTCTAAGTTGAATATGTAAAATCAAATCTAGATAAGTGTTTTGGTTTTGAAAAATTTATGTTTTCATCAGACTATGCAACTTTAATAAGTGCATCAGAATCTAAGTTAGATATGTAAAATCAAATCTAGATAATTGGTTTGGTTTAAAAAAATTGACATTTCATCGGACTATGCAGCTTTAACATTCGGCCTAATTGACACTTGTTACTCCCGTAGTGCTGACTAAAGCCCTGTTCACACGGGGCAGTTAATTCGACTCATATAAATCACCTTGCCTAGTTCGGCTCACATTTGGCGTGTGAACGCGCGGCTGAGGTGGTTTAGGGCGAATTCGAATCATATAATTCGGTTCATATAAACCACTTGTGTAGGTGGTTTATATGAACCGAATTTTATGATTCGACTTATATCGCCCGTGTGAACGCAACCGACTTACTTGATGCGGATTAAGGATGTCACACGCATGCGCAGTCGAGACTTGAGTTTGTTTATTTTCCGGTCGATCAAAAGCGCATATTATAGAATTTAGTCTATAAACCGCTAGCTGCGCGCAGATATTTTTTTCATCATTTATTTTTAGGTTTTCACTGCCCAGCAGAAGTTTTGATCGTTCCAAAACAATACGATTCAGTCCATACATATCTGGTTAGTATGGACTTGCTCATGCGCAGATATCCACTTCCGCCTTAAACCGACTCAAGCACTGCCCGTGTGAACGCGAAACACTTTCAAACTCGGTCCGTGTGAACAGGCATCTAAATCGATTCATATTATTCGCCTTGTCTAAATCGCTTTAAAGTGTAGTGTGAACACTACTTCCGAAGCAGTCTGAGACGCTGCTGAACAAACTATCAGAAAAGTGTCAGAAGGCTAGTCTATGGACATAACCCCATGATTTTGCAATCTAATATGCTAAATATATAGTTCAAATGCTTGTGTGTCATAGCCCACTATTTTGGGGTGACACATTTATTAAATAATTTGGATTAATACACTTTCTGTTGCTGTCATCTTGGTTCTTTGCATTCCCTAACAATTCCTCGACTTTACACCAATATAGATAAACATTGTTTATTGGAACCACTACCTCCACAGTTAATTTCCATTTGAGGCAGGTTTTCTTCAGATTTAGATTAGGCAGTCGTCATTCATCTCTACTCTGAGTAGGGGTGAATCTTTTATCTAGCAGCACCGTCTCTGTGACAGGGCTGCTAAAGAACCCGTAAAAAAAAGTGTTGGAAGGCTGGTTTGTAAAAATAACTACATCAATTTGTAATCTGTGCTAGTACATGAAGGCAATGGAATGGAATACACTGGGAGTAGAAGAAAGAAGTACAGGGACAATAGAAACATATAAAACATGAATCAAAAGAGAGCTAAATGCACTGCTAGACTAATGACAACAACAAATAAAATGAATTAAAAAAGAAAAAGAAAGATAGATAAATAAATAATAGAAAATACACTGATAATTCAAGCAAAGTTTTACATACAAAAGGTCAACTTTAAACTTAAAATCAAAACTTAATGACCACTAACACAGCAAGGTGAAGACATTCAGAAAAATTAACTATTGGCAATGAAACAATTATCCGATTGTAGAACGAACAAACTCACAGAGGTTTGGGGGATGTGGGAGAATGCTTACAAACAGAGAAAGAATGCATGCAGTAGTTAGCTATACAACAACTGAAAGTGATAAAAAAGAAGGGGAGTCACAAGACTTACTGTCTAGCGGCGAAAACAAGTCATTGTTCATATTGCTACGGCAATATGGGGTAATGGGTTTCGAGTGGAAAATGTCGGAGCTTCTTCAGAAAACAGCGGCCCCCCCCAATGCCTATCCTCCTTCCGCCTCGCCCCCACACCAACTCTCCCTCTCCCCTCACTCTTCCCCGCTTCCTCTCCGTCCATCTCCCCTCCCATACTATCCAGGCGGCGCCACCGCCGCCATTCCCTCCTGTCACGCTCACTCTCCTCCAGGTGGCGGCACCGGCACCCACCGCTGGTGGCCAAAACGTTAGTTTTATTCAAAATTAATCGAAATCCAGAACCCTAACCTTATCAATTTAATATAATCTTCTTGGTAAACATGTTTTCTATAGTGTACCAAGCGATTTGTCTCTAGGTGGTGTGATTTTAGAGATATTTCACTTTTTCTGTAAGAAGATTGCTCACGGCCATTGAGTTTGCCTGTGACACCTGTCCGCGCAGTGCGAAACGTTAGTTTTATTCAAAATTAATATAAATCCAGAACCCTAACCTTATCAATTTAATATAATGCCACTGGTCCCCTGCCCCCCCCCTCCTTCCTTCCTTCGCTCTCCTCTCACTCTGCCACTTCTCCACACACGCCTGAACCACCAACACCTCTTTTCAACTCGCCTCCCGGCTGATCACCAACACCACGAACGAACACCGAAAACCGCCACCATGCCGCCACGCAAGACAACCCGACGAACAGCAGCCACCCCAGCCGCCGCCGTGTCTGACGACGCCACACGCACACCACGCCAGCGGGGCAGACCACGTTCCGTGGTAGTCAAACCCAGAACCACGGCGGGCGAAACGACCGACGACGACATGTCTGCGGCCGAGCAGCTCAATATGCTCAGACAGTCTGTGACCGACTCAATACGTCAGCAAGCCGATTTGGCCAAAACGATGTCGGATAGGATCAAGGCACTGGAGGCGCGCAAAACAGACAAGCGATCGCAGAGCAACTCGTCGAACGACAGACCCGTCCCGAAACGCAGGAAACGCGGCACCCCAGACCCAGACCAATCTCCAACAACACCACGTGCTACGACCTCCCACGCACGCTCACCGAGATCACCCAGATCGCCGAGACCCACGCCACGCAGCCAACGCACCCATAAGGATCGACGGAACAGGTCAGAATCACAAGAGCGACCAAGACAGGAGGTCGCGCCACACACGGCGCGCCACCGCCACATCCTCAAGCGAAGACGACTGCCAGCAAAGGGATGTGATCGACGCCATCATTGGAACCAACCCAGACGGACGGAACGACAAAAGAGGTAGGACCCAACTCCTCCCCCACACATACGTTATTAGGGACGAGCGCAAGGGTAAGGTGGGCCTGGGGGAGAGCATGTGGCACGAGTACCTGGTGGCCCTGTCACGCATGCGCAAAGACCCCAAAGTGCCCCAGTCATGGATAAAACCCATACTCAGCCACCAGGACGAGATGTTTGACATGGCCGCAGAGTGGAAGTGGGACACATGCCTTGCCTGGTCGGAGAAGGTTTTCTCCATGATAGAAGACGGCCGCCTCCCTAAGGCCTGGCGCGACGAAACAGGCCATAAAAGACCTACAGCGCGCAGCCTGCCTTGCAGGCATACGGAAGGAAGAGGAGAGGCGAGCCGCTAAGGCCGATCACACGACCAGACCCCACCACTCACGCACTGACGAACAGACGACAGCCACGAACAATACACCTTACAGACGCCCAGAGTTTAACACTGAGACGGACGGGCGCCCATGTCACAAATGGAACTGGAGCACGGATTGTGGCTACACTGCATCCCACGGCACCGGGAGCGATCGACGCGCACATCTGTGCGCTTGGTGCGCTAATAAATATAACAAATCCAACCCACACAGAGAGCAAGAGTCCAACAACAAAAAGCGACAGACTGAGCGCAAGGCCATGGCACTCGACACGGAAGAATCAGCCAGAGCGGATTTTTAGATAGCGGCCCTGGCGAGGCCGGAGAAAACGCCACCCCAGACGACGCACGCGATACGCCGCAGCCGACCCCGCCCGCCCTACGCCTCGTCTCCTTCACACGCAGGTTCGTCCCGGCAATCCCGCCCTGGGACCCAAACCCACACGTATATGGCACTGAGACCGAACCCGCACACACTGACCCCGCTCCCGCCAAAACCGCACCACGTGGCATAACGGCCAGAACGGCCCAGACCGATGCTGAGATTCCCGCCAAAACAAGCTGGAGCAGCTCAATACACGCGTCACTGGACACCCCTAACCGTCGCCTCACACCGGACGTAGACCGCCACTCCCCTCCCTCAGATCTTGCCGCCTCCGACCCATCAGTCGCCACCCCTGACCCCGATGCCGCCACTAACGACACCACTAATGGCCATTACGGTGCTCACCTACCGGACACCGCCGCGGCACCCTGGACGGCTCCGGGCCACAACGCCGCCCGCCTACCCGACACCGCAGCCATAACCCGTCCTCAGACACATGCCGCCCGGAACACAGATGCCGGAAGCCCCCACCCGGAACCGGGAAATCAAACTCTTCCCCCTTCCGGCCAGCACACACACTCTGACCCTGACCCCGGCCCCCGCCCCCGCCCCCCAAAACCCCCAAACCCCCCATCCTTCACCCCTACCCCCTCCTCTCACCCCCCCCCCCCACCCCCCAACCCCAACGCCTTCCCACCGACCCTCCCTCACACACCCCCACCGCCACCACCACCCGTGTCCGACCACGCACACGTTCGAACACCCGACAACGCCCACACACCTCCATCACCACAGATGTTGTCGTACGATATGAGCCGGCTGACGCCACCATAGTATGCGTCCACAGCGCCACCGCCAGCGAACGCATAGCCCCCCCAGCCGACGACGAACTCGACCCGGCCGCGGCACCCGATGCCCTCCTCACCTATCACGACCGGGCACACGCCAGTGAAGACATCGACGACATAACCACCGATCAAGTCGACGCCCCCTCCCCCCCTAAAACCCCCCACACCCCCCTCTCCTACAAGCCTACCCTACACAACATATGGCCCACCACCGTCCCCGCGGCCTGAGGGCATGAAGTATACAGACATATATTCGACCAAGTTCGGGCAACTGCCCTCCCTAACCACGTAGCAGCACGCATACCGGTGCCATCCGACCTCAACATCGACCGCTGGAGGGCACTCCTCGCCGGATACCACGATGCCGAGCTACTCGACTTCCTCGAGTTTGGGTGGCCGGTCGACTACACCGCCGACGCCCTCCCGTCCCGTCGACCGCCAACCACCGCGAGGATCCTGACCACCTACAATGGATCCGCAGGTATGTCAAGGACGAGGCGTCCAAAGGCGCACTGCTCGGACCATTCCGCCAACCTCCCTTCGCCCCCTGGGCCCAGACGAGCCCGATGATGAACCGGCCAAAGAAGAACACCGACGAGCGCCGGGTCATCGTCGACCTCAGCTACCCAAGGGGCGCCAGCGTTAAAGCAGGGATACGCAAAGGGCACTACCAAGGGAGGCCCGTCACCTACACCCTCCCCAACATAAACAACCTCACCGACGAAGTCACCCGCCTCGGGCAAGGGGCATACATATGGACGATCGACCTCGCCCGCGCATACAGACAGCTGAGGACATGCCCCCTCTCTGTCCCCCTCCTAGGAATAACAATCGATGGCGAAACCTACTATGATATCACCCCCCCCTTCGGGTGCCGCACCTCCTCCATGGCCTGTGCCCGCACCACCAATGCTGTCACATACCTCCTCCGCCGGAAGGGCCATTTCATCCTCTGTTACCTGGACGACTTTGTCGGGTCCGCCGCCTCTGAACAGGATGCCACCCTTGCCTACCTGGACGCTCTCCACCTCGCTGCCAACCTGGGCCTGGCACTCTCCCCACACAAGTGTGTCCCGCCCACTCAGCACATCGAGTGGCTCGGGTTCGAGGTGGACACGGTCGACGTGATCGTCCGGATCCCCCCGGCAAAGCTCGACGAAATCGTCGCCGAGTGCGCCGCCTGGGGCCCCACAACAAAGGCCTCCAGGAAGGACCTCCAACGCCTCATTGGAAGGCTCCAACATGTCGCAAAATGCGTCAGACCCGCCAGGCGCTTCATGAATAGGATCCTCGACGCTCTCAGAAGTGCCCCTTACACCGGAAAGCATGCCATCACCGTCGAGATGACCAAGGACATACTATGTCATTATTGTCCTCCTTCGCCCTCCCCCCAAGCACGAGTGGGTCATCGAATGCGACTCTTCCCTCCTCGCCGGCGGAGCGCACTCCCCCGCAGGCTACATGACTGAGGAGTACCAGCCAGGGTTCCTGGCCGACGGACACAACATCGCCCAGCTCGAGGCTATAAACCTGGTGGTCACCCTCCACGCACTCACCCCCCACAAACCCTCAAGACTATGCTGTTGTGATCAACACCGACAACCAGGCTTCCCAGATCGGTGCTTGACTCCGGCCGGGAGGGATCCAACCCTGTGGTGCCTGCGCACGGGCGATCTGCGATTCGCT